>CM076575.1:396401952-397001952 GCA_034641835.2 Pinus albicaulis | reverse complement strand
ATCAGAAGTGTTAGAATCAGAATCAAGCCTATTTACATAATCTGATTCTTCCTCACTAGTAATTTATTCATAGCTATTAGGCAGATTCAAATAATTTACTTTACCAGAATTATTTCTATAAAAGACTTTCTTCTTACCTTTCTCTGGTTTGCCTTTCTTTCTGTCTTTTTCTAAATCTGGACAATTTGGGGAAATATGTCCTTTCTTTCCATAATGATAGCATTTGATTTCTTTCTTCCTTGAATATAGTTGTGTCTTCTTGTAGTCTTTAGGTTTCTTTTGATGGATGATTTTTCTGCCAGAAAAATTCTTTGAAGAGTGCTTCTTTTTCTTGTAAGCACTTTGTTCCCTCCCCTCTAAATTTTTTGGGGTAGAAAGATGCCATTGTTTGCATAATTGTTGATATCCATGTGGCTTTTTGGGATTTGTGGCAGCTCTAGAAATTTTCATTTGAGAGCAAAGTTCAACAATTATGGCCTTTACTGCTTGTCTGATTACTCCAAATTTGTAATCACCAATATTTCCTGGCAACTTGGTGACTATTGCTTGTGAAGCCCATAATGGCAAAGAAGAGATGAATATTTTTTTCCATTTTGGTTCAAGAATGAGTTCAAGAGACAGAGTGTGCAATCTATGTAAGAACTAATTAAAATATTCATCAAAATGTTTCATATTATGAAGTTTCATGGCAACTAGAGTAATAACAGTCAAATCATTGTTGATTTGCGGAAAGCCAATGAAATTTACAATGATGCCATAAAGTAAAAAACCAATCATATTATTTACAGGAAGTGATGTGGTTGGATCCATGTATACAGTCCCATCTGCATTCAGAACTTGTGAATTTTCCCATGTGTTAAAAAAAGTAGGATCTTTTAAAGTTTCAGCTTTTAGCCAAGAATCTAAATATCCTTCAAACCCTCCAACAATTCTTCAGGTAGAATTATTGGGTCCAATATCATCAACCAAGTATGTTCTGTAACAAACAAGCATAGAATGCATAAATGACAAAAATTCTGCCTCAGTTTAGTTATCAATATTCCACGAATATGTGGAGGATGCAGACCAATCCTTATGATATTCAGACTTCATCAGATCTCTTCTATCTGGGGTAGGGGACCAGGTAGAATTCCATGTAAATTTGGATGTGGTTGCATGGACTGTATTATATTTAGGAATGCCAAACTGAATTTTGTCTTGAGGAGAAAAATTCTGTACATATTCCTCAAGTCTTTCTAAAGAGGGTTCTTCCTCATCTATCTCTATCTTGTGAAAACTTGTATCTTCTTCATCATACCATGACCTTTTTGTTGTTTCTTCTTCCTTTGCATTTTCTTCTTCTGCTCTTCTCATCTTAATCCACTCTGTAAGATAAGAACTAGTTGAAGTACTAGGTTTTGAGGAAGTGATAGGATTTGAATTTAGATGGCCAAAATAACTTATGGCAGGAAAAAGACTGTATGGGTAAGAGGCTCATGGTTTGGGAAACTTAATTTCTACAGGCTGTTTTATAAGACTTGATACTGAACCAGATATAGTATATGGAATCTGTGAAGAAGGCTCACTAAACAGAGTAGTGGATTTGTAGGAATCTGAAGAAGGCTTCTTCTTCAATGAATCAATGGAATTGGAAACAGCTAAAACTTGTTTCTTGATAATATAAAGACTAGAATTTACCTTAACAATCTATTTTCCATGCACTACATCTGCCTCTACAATTTTCCTGTCTGTAGATATTCTGAGCTTATCCAGGCTTTCAGCTATGTGCTTATCATTTTCTGCTAAGGTCTTGACATTATCATTTGAACAAACCAAAGCATAATCCTGTTTCTGTAACATTCTATTCATCAAGTCTTTCATAATGTTTTTCATTTCTTCTATGGATTTATGCCGACCTCTTAAGTATTTTTCCAAACTGGAAAGGGAAATATTAGTCTAGTTTGTGGCAAGGACAGAGTCTTTTACAAAATCCTCTGTCTGGATGGGGAAGAGTTTAAGTATCTTCCCATCATTTTTTTTGATAAAAAATTTTTTCCAGGGAGGAAAATCATTGTCAGTTTCATAGATCTGTGCATCAAAAAGTTCCCATTTGTGTTTTGTAGGGGAACTAGATCTAATCATGTTTACCTGCAAACAACTGCAGATATCTCTTATTAAATTTTCTCCCTTTGTCCTTATGGCCTGCAAATCCCTGGGCAGGTTAGGTTTGGATAGCATGCTTTGTAGTTTCGGAGAAAATTCTGGAATCACAAGTGGAGATGGAATAGTGACAGAATTTAATTCCATCTTTTCTGCTACAAAATTATCAATATTCTGAATCCTTTTTTGTCTAGCCTGATTTAAGAAACTTTTTCTTAAGGATTCTTCTATTTGATTTGAGGAAGGATAATACCATTCATAAAAGGAAATCCATTTATTGTTGGATTTCATCCAATTCTTCCATTCCTCATTTTTGTGGTTGTTGAAGTTTTTCATTCCTTCTTTAGGCAACAGTTTGAGTTCTTCAACATACCTATTTTTAGATTGATGGGTGAAAATGTCCCAATTAAACCTTTTCTTCTTCCATTGATCTTCAGGATCATATGGAATGATTCCTTTATATATCTTCAAGAAAGCACAGATTTCACTGTCTGAAGGACTATCAACATGCTTCGGGATCTTATTCTTAGGATTTTTTCCGACCCATCAATAAATCTTAAACCCTTATGACTATTTTGTTGTGTTGACTGAATAATTATTTCGTCATGGATGTTGAAGAAATGTGTCCTTGTATATCCTTCTTCAGATTTACTTTTGTCTGGTACAAAAGTAATCATATTTATTCTTCTTCTGTCGTCTTCAATATTGCCATGTGGATTTGGAGGTTGTGAAGAGAATTGACAGAAGGTTTTAGAACAATGAGGATGGTCACAAACAACAACTAAAGGGTTGCTGGGTGAGGAAATTTCATTCAGAACTAATCTTTTTACAGTGTCTAAGAAAATAGGATCAACTGTATATGAGGGATTTGTATTTACAGAAGGTCCACCACACTCAGCTCGGGACTATGGGAAAATAGTATGGAAATTACCTTCTCTGGTAGTAAAGATAGTTGAGGAATTGACAGGGGATGGTCGAGTAGGTTTTCTGATGGATTCCCATTTAGTAACCCATTCTGTTGGGGGTTTTAGTTCAGATCTGGGAATCATTTTCGGGGCTATGAGATTCATACCATAGTCATGGGTGATCAGGGTAGCGAATTCGGATTGGGATGAGACAGATTTAACCATAGAAGGAGTATTCTTTTTGTAGAATTTGACTACTGAGGACCACCAGATGGCTATATTTTTACTATCATCATCAAAATCATCATATCCATGGGTCTGCAATCCTAGCATTAAAGCATTTATAGCATTTGGATCAGTTAATGCAATGGAGAAATCAGGAAAACATGACCATGAGGCCGAACCATAGGCAAGGGTTCCTTGAAAACCACTAATGAGAGCTTTAGGGAAAGTTCGCCATCTTCTATCAAAAACACAGGAAAAGAAAGCAACATCTTGTCCTTTTATGTGCAGAGGTTGGATACCGATTTGGACATGGCCAAAATGGGAAAAATTATAACCAGCTTTTCGAGCAACATCAAACTCAGACTGATTTATGATGTTTAAAGAATGAAGGATATTATTATTAGAGGTTGTTTGCAGAACTTCCTCTTTAACCTTATATCTCCAGAACTGGATGGAGTCCAGTAAGCCTAAATAATTATAAACATTTTTCGGGTCGACTTTTGGAAGGGTCCAAGAATCAAAAGCCACAGGTTCTGAAAATAAATTCAAGAACTACAGATTCTGTGACATTTGAGTTTATTCGTTCCATATTTAATTCTTCTTCTTCTTTTAAAATTTCATCAAAATATTTATCTCCAAACTCGTGGCGAGAACTAGATGCAGATAGTGAATCCATAGTAGTCGAAAGAAATAGCGAAAGACTTTAAATAACTTTATGCAGCTTTTTAGAGTAAAAACAAAAATCTTCAAAATGTTGTGTACCAGTTTATCAGCAACACGATCGCAGACAAAGCAGTGTTTCGCGGCTCTTCCTGAGAAGAAGTTCTAATCTCCTAGTCTTCAAACGCCATCGACGCCATCCTCGGCTTAACAGGAAACATACATTATTGAGACTCAAGCAAAATCAGATGTTCCCAACAATATGCTCAAACGAAATACAAACTTGGCTGAGATAGACTACTGTGGAATTTAACAGATGCATCGACTTGCAGAGCAAGTGAAATCTGTAGGCTACCTGGCCAACAAAGCAGACTCACTCTCGAGACACAGACTCAAAGAAACTCCTAAAAGACCCGACCACTTTAGATTCTTCTCTATGCTCACACATAGAGACACAGGCTACTCAGATCTTACTCTAGACTCGAATGCCTTGTCTTTGGCCTCTGATCTTCTTAAATAGCCAACTTCCCAGCATCCGAGAAAAACATGACTCAAAAGTAAAGATTCTCAAGATTGATCATCCGTGCAAGGATATCAAATCTTGTGTCATGTTTTAAGACATAAAGTAAAACGTCCAAAAAAAGATTTGATAGTCCCGTGCAAGGGTATCAAAATATTTTACGGATAAAGAAGGATGTGATAGTCCCCTGCAAGGGTATCAAAATCCTTTCAATTATTATGTGACAGAAAGAAAGTAAAATGTCAGGAATCATTGCTTTCGGGTAACACCAAAGTGACATCCGCGTAGAGATTCCCGACATACCTAAGTACTAAGTGTAAGTGTGTGTACAAAATGGAGATTCTTTTACGAAGAACCCATGAAAGAAACATCTAACACCATTGTCAGTTAGAAAAAATTTACAGTACAAAAAATGACACTTGTGGATGTGTATAGTAACTATGTCGGAAATGACCTATTAGATAGGTGGAAAAGTATTGTACTGTCACTTCCTTTTCTGATTCCCAAATCTTATTTTCATGATCTTCTGGGGGCTGGAGAAAGTTTATTCATTCAAAAGGATTGGCATCCGAATCTGATTGTTGATGGAAATCATTGTATTCCATTTGAGTCCCATTAGTACTTTGAGCGAGTTGTCTTGCATTAATCCTTTGAGCTGCGAACCAGTGAGTATGACCACACCTCCTTAGTGCATTTAGAAAATAAATGCCTTCTAATTCAACCAAATCTTTAAGATTTTTGTATAGAACTCTTGTCTAGAGCATGCCGGGTGCAGAGAAACCATCAATCTTTAGTCTGGTAAATTGATAAGGCATTGTAAGAATACCACTGAGTCCATAAATCTTCCACCAGTCTTCAAACCATTCTGGGATAGGATCTTCTTGATTCATTCTTTCTGTGGGCCAATTTTCATAACTGAAATCAAATTGTAAATGATAGAAGAAGTTAGAAGAAATATTTTCCAAATTCATCATCTGGAAAAAGGCAGACTTTTGTCTTTCGGAATCATAATTGGTCCTTCTGAAAGGATTTTTGAACCTTCTGATTGTGAGTCTGCAATTTCCAATCCTGTTATCATCTTCATGATAGATTTCATAAGAAATATTTCCAATATGAACCAAATAGTCAAGTTCTTGGATGGCCAAATCATTTTCAACTTCTTGATCATCCCAAGTCCAGAGATTGGGAATACCTTCTCTCCATCTTATCTCATTTATCGGATACCAGTCATCATCATGATCTAAAAGACTGGTAGTACTGATATTATCATACGTAACCCATCCATGAGTAGCTTCTATTTCAACATAATCCTCAGCCCTTCTAATGAAATTACAAGATAGAGAATGGATAGAATTCTTTTCTAAGAATTCTCTAGATAGCATATCAACAAAAGAATTCTTGTGACCAGGAATGAATTCTATTTCAAAATTATATTGACTGAGTATCATCATCCATATTACCATTGCAGCATCTTCAAAATCACATTTCTGGATGGCGAATTTCAATGCTTGACAGTCAGACTTTACTAGAAACTTTGTATAGATAACAAAGTATTTGAATTTTTCAATTCCCAGATAGAATACTCTGAGTTATTTTTTGAGACTTGCCCAATTCTTCTGAGTTTTCGACCATAATCTAGAGGCATATTGGCAGATTATCAATCCAAAAGGCATTATGTTCCATTCAAAATGGCCTTCTGGAACTGAAAAAACAGTTTTCCATTTATCTGATTCTTTAATTCCCACCTGCCAAAATCCTGACTTTAAATCAAATTTAGAAAAGATCTTTGAATTAGAGATCTGTGCCAGGATGGTGGATGGCTTTGGAAGAGGATAAACATCATAATCCAGTAAATTATTCAAAGGTTTATAGTTTATTACTAGCCTGGGTTTTCCTCTGGCTATTTCTGCATGCTTATTAACATAAAATGCAAAACAGGCTATTGGACTCTTGCTTTTCCTGATCAGTCCTTTCTATAAGAGATCCTTGATCTCCTTCTTGCAGATAATCATTTGTTCCCGGTTCATAGGAATGGATTTTGATTGAGCAGAAATTCTTTATACATTTCCTTCAACTGAGGGTCTGTTGTTGCCATCATTTGAGTAAATAAATTTCGTGTTTGTTCATCTGCCTTTGACTGCTTTATCATATTTATGGAATGGCATTGGCAGACATCTGGGTCACTGCAATCAAAATTATCTTTGAAACATTCCACACAATGTGGATCATTGCAGTACTCATCTTCTAAATCAGAAGTGTTAGAATCAGAATCAAGCCTATTTGCATAATCTGATTCTTCCTCACTAGTAATTTCTTCACATCTATCAGGAAGATTCAAATAATTTACTTTACCAGATTTATTTCTGTAAAACAATTTGTTCTTACCTTTCTCTGGTTTGCCTTTCTTTCTGTCTTTTTCTAAATATGGACAATTTGGGGAAATATGTCCTTTCTTTCCACAATGATAGCATTTGATTTCTTTCTTCCTTGAATATAGCTGTGTCTTCTTGTAGTCTTTAGGTTTCTTTTGATGGGTGATTTTTCTGCTAGAAAAATTCTTTGAAGAGTGCTTCTTTTTCTTGTAAGCACTTTGTTCCGTCCCCTCTGAATTTTTTGGGGCAGAAAGATGCCACTGTTTGCATAATTGTTGATATCCATGTGGCTTTTTAGGATTCGTGGCAGCTCTAGCAATTTTCATTTGAGAGCAAAGTTCAACAATTATGGCCTTTACTACTTGTCTGATTACTCCAAATTTGTAATCACCAATATTTCCTGGCAACTTGGTGACTATTGCTTGTGAAACCCATAATGGCAAAGAAGAGATGAATATTTCTTTCCATTTTGGTTCAAGAATGAGTTTAGGAGACATAGTGTGCAATCTATGTAAGAACTCATTAAAATATTCATCAAAGTGCTGCATATTATGAAGTTTCATGGAAACTAGAGTAATAACAGTCAAATCATTGTTGATTTGCGAAAAGCCAATGAAATTTATAGTGATGCCATAAAGTAAACAACCAATCATATTATTTACAGGAAGTGATGTGGTTGGATCCATGTATACAGTCCCATATGCATTCAGGACTTGTGAATTTTCCCATGTGTTCAACAAAGTAGGATCTTTTAAAGTTTCAGCTTTTAGCCAAGAATCTAAAAATCCTTCAAACCCTCCAACAATTCTTCTGGTAAAATTAATGGGTCCAATATCATCAGCCAAGTATGTTCTGTAACAAACAAGCATAGAATGCATAACTAAAAAAACTTCTGCCTCAGTGCAGTTATCAATATTCCACGAATATGTGGATGATGCAGACCAATCCCTATGATATTCAAACTTCATCAGATTCTTCTATCTGGGGCAAGGGACCAGGTATAATTCCATGTAGATCTAGATGTGGTTGCATGGACTGTATTATCTTCAGGAATGCCAAAATGAATTTTGTCTTGAGGAGAAAAATTTTGTACATATTCCTCAAGTCTTTCTAAAGAGGGTTCTTCCTCATCTATCTCTATCTTGTGCAAACCTGTATCTTCTTCATCATCCCACGACCTTTTTGTTGTTTCTTCTTCCTTTGCATTTTCTTCTTCTGCTTTTTTCATCTTAATCCACTCTGTAAGAGAAGAACTAGTTGAAGTACTAGGTTGTGAGGAAGTGATAGGATTTGACTTTAGATGGCCAAAATAACTTGGGGCAGCAAAAAGACTGTATGGGTAAGAGGCTCCTGGTTTGGGAAACTCAATTTCTGCAGGCTGTTTTATAAGACTTGATACTAAACCAGATATAGTATATGGCATATGTGAAGAAGGCTCACTAAACAGAGTAGTGGATTTGTAGGAATCTGAAGAAGGCTTCTTCTTCAATGAATCAATGGAATTGGAAACATTTAAAACCTGTTTCTTGATAATATCAAGACTGGAATTTACCTTAACAATATCTTTTCCATGCACTACAACTACCTCTACAATTTTCCTGTATGTAGATATTCTGAGCTTATCTAGGCTTTCAACTATGTGCTTATCATTTTCTGCTAAGGTCTTGACATTATCATTTAAACAAACCAAAGCATAATCCTGTTTCTGTAAAATTATATTCATCAAGTCTTTCAGAATGACTTGATGAATAGAATGTTATAGAAACATGATTATGATTTGGTTTGTTTAAATGATAATGTCAAGACCTTAGCAGAAAATGATAAGCACATAGCTAAAATCCTGGATAAGCTCAGAATATCTACAGACAGGAAAATTGTAGAGGCAGTTGTAATGCATGGAAAAGAGATTGTTAAGGTAAATTCCAGTCTTGATATTATCAAGAAACAGGTTTTAAATGTTTCCAATTACATTGATTCATTGAAGAAGAAGCCTTCTTCAGATTCCTACAAATCCACTACTCTGTTTAGTGAGCCTTCTTCACAGATGCCATATACTATATTTGGTTCAATATCAAGTATTATAAAACAGCCTGTAGAAATTGAGTTTCCCAAACCAGGAGCCTCTTACCCATACAGTCTTTTTGCTGCCCCAAGTTATTTTGGCCATCTAAAGTCAAATCCTATCACTTTCTCACAACCTAGTACTTCAACTAGTTCTTCTCTTACAGAGTGGATTAAGATGAAAAAAGCAGAAGAAGAAAATGCAAGGGAAAGAGAAACAAGAAAAAGGCCGTGGGATGATGAAGAAGATATAGGTTTGCACAAGATAGAGATAGATGAGGAAGAACCCTCGTTAGAAAGACTTGAGGAATATGTACATAATTTTTCTCCTCAAGATCCAAGTTTCTATTTCGTTTGAGCATATTATTGGGAACATCTGAGTTTGCTTGAGTCTCGATAATGTTTGTTGCCTGTTAAGCCGAGGATGGCATCGATGGCATTTGAATACTAGGAGATTAGAACTTCTTCCCAGGAAGAGCCGCGAAACACTGCTCTGTTTGCGATCGTGTTGCTGATAAACTGGTACACAACATTTTGAAGATTTTTGTTTTTACTCTAAAAAGCTGCATAAAGTTATTTAAAGTCTTCCGCTATTTCTTTCGACTACTATGGATTCACTATCTGCATCTAGTTCTCGCCATGAGTTTGGAGATAAATCTTTTGATGAAATTTTAAAAGAACAAGAAGAATTAAATATGGAACGAAGAAACTCAAATGTCACAAAATCTGTAGTTCTTGATCGGTCTATTAATTTATTTTCAGAACCTGTGGCTTCTGATTCTTGGACCCTTCATAAAGTCGACCCGAAAAATGTTTATAAGAATTTAGGCTTACTGGATTCCATCCAGTTCTGGAGATATAAGGTTAAAGAGGAAGTTCTGCAAACAACCTCTAATAATAATATCCTTCATTCTTTAAACATCATAAATCAGTCTGAGTTTGATGCTGCTCAAAAAGCTGGTTATAATTTTGCCCATTTTGGCCATGTCCAAATCGATATCCAACCTCTGCACAGAAAAGGACAAGATGTTGCTTTCTTTTCCTGTGTTTTTGATAGAAGATGGCGAACTTTCCCTAAAGCTCTCATTGGTTGTTTTCAAGGCTCCCTTGCCTATGGTCCGGCCTCATGGTCATGTTTTCTTGATTTCTCCATAGCATTAACTAATCCAAATGCTATAAATGCTTTAATGCTAGGATTGCAGACCCATGGATATGATGATTTTGATTATGATAGTAAAAATATAGCCATCTGGTGGTCCACAATAGTCAAATTACACAAAAATACTACTCCTTCTATGGTTAAATCTGTCTCATCCCAATCCGAATTTGCTACCCTGATCACCCATGACTATGGTATGAATCTCATAGCCCCGCAAATGATTCCTAGATCTGAACTAAAACCCCAAACATAATGGGTTACTAAATGGAAATCCATCAGAAAACCTACTCGACCATCCCCTGTCAATTCCTCAACTATCTTTACTACCAGAGATGGTAATGTTAATACTATTTTCCCAGAGTCCCGAGCTGAGCGTGGTGGACCTTCTGTAAATATTTCCACTTCTATAAATACAACTCCCTCATATACAGTTGATCCTATTTTCTTAGACACTGTAAAAAGATTAGTTCTGAATGAAATTGCCTCACCCAACAACCCTTTAGCTGTTGTTTGTGACCATCCTCATTGTTCTAAAACCTTCTGTCAATTCTCTTCACAACCTCCAAATCCACATGGCAATATTGAAGATGAGAGAAGAAGAATAAATATGATTACTTTTGTACCAGACAAAAGTAAATCTGAAGAAGGATATACAAGGACACATTTCTTCAACATACATGAGGAAATAATTATTCAGTCAACACAAAAAAATAGTCATAGGGGTTTAGGATTTATTGATGGGTCAGAAATTCCATCATACAGAAAAAATCCTAAGAATAAGATCCCAAAGCATGTTGATATTCCTTCAGACAGTGAAATCTGTGCTTTCTTGAAGATCTATAAATGAATCAATCCATATGATCCTGAAGATCAATGGAAGAAGAAAATGTTTAATTGGGACATTTTCACCCATCAATCTGAAAATAGGTATGTTGAAGAACTCAAACTGCTGCCTAAAGAAGGAAGGAAAAACTTCAACAATCAAAAAAATGAGGAATGGAAGAATTGGATGAAATCCAACAATCAATGGATTTCCTTTTATGAATGGTATTATCCTTCCTCAAATAAAATAGAAGAATCCTTAAGAAAAAGTTTCTTAAATCAGGCTAGACAAAAAAGGATTCAGAATATTGATAATTTTGTAGCAGAAAAGATGGAATTAAATCCTGTCACTATTCCATCTCCACTTGTGATTCCAAAATTTTCTCCCAAAATACAAAGCACGCTATCCAAACCTAACCTGCCCAGGGATTTGCAGGCCATAAGGACAAAGGGAGGAAATTTAATAAGAGATATCTGCAGTTGTTTGCAGGTAAACATGATTAGATCCAGTTCCCCTGCAAAACACAAATGGAAACTTTTTGATGGACAGATCTATGAAACTGACAATGATTTTCCTCCCTGGAAAAATTTTGTTATCAGAAAAATGATGGGAAGATCTTTAAACTCTTCCCCATACAGATAGAGGATTCTGTAAAAGACTCTGTCCTTGCCACAAACTGGACTAATCTTGCCCTTTCCAGTTTGGAAAAATACTTAAGAGATCGGCATAAATCCATAGAAGAAATGAATAACATTATGAAAGACTTGATGAATAGAATGTTACAGAAACAGGATTATGCTTTGGTTTGTTTAAATGATAATGTCAAGAACTTAGAAGAAAATGATAAGCACACAAATGCAGAGCTCAGAGACTCTCGCATTACTCCATGGACAAGAAAATTGTAGAGGAACGTAGTGCAGGAAAAGAGATTGTTAAGGTAAATTCCAATTCCCATTATTAAGAAACATGTTTTAAATGTTTCCAATTCCATTGATTTCATTGAAGAAGAAGCTTTCCGCATTCCCTACAAATCCACTACTCGCTTTAGTGAGCCTTCTTCATGCATGCCATATACCATATCCTGGTTAAGTATCAAGTCTTATAAAACAAGAATAGAGTTTCCAAAACCTGGAGCCTCTTACCCATACATTCTTTTTGCCTCCCCAAGTTATTTTGGCCATCTAAAGTCAAATCCTATCACTTCCTCACAACCTAGTACTTCAACTAGTTCTTCTCTTACATAGTGGATTAAGATGAAAAAAGCAGAAGAAGAAAATGCAAAGGAAGAAGAAACATCAAAAATGCCGTGGGATGATGAAGAAGATACAGGTTTGCACAAGATAGAGATAGATGAGGAAGAACCCTCTTTAGAAAGACTTGAGGAATATGTACATAATTTTTCTCCTCAAGACAAAATTCAGTTTGGCTTTCCTAAAGATAATACAGTCTATGCAACCACATCTAGATCTACATGGAATTCTACCTGGTCCCCTGCCCCAGATAGAAGAGATCTGATGAAGTCTGAATATCATAAGGATTGGTCTGCATCCTCCACATATTCGTGGAATATTGATAACTGCACTGAGGCAGAAGTTTTGTTAGTTATGCATTCTATGCTTGTTTGTTATAGAACATACTTGGCTGATGATATTAGACCCATTAATTCTACCAGAAGAATTGTTGGAGGGTTTGAAGGATCTTTAGATTCTTAGCTAAAATCTGAAACTTTAAAAGATCCTACTTTTTTGAACACATGGGAAAATTCACAAGTCCTGAATGCAGATGGGACTGTATACATGGATCCAACCACATCACTTCCTATAAATAATATGATTGGTTGTTTACTTTATGGCATCACTGTAAATTTCATTGGCTTTCCGCAAATCAACAATGATTTGACTGCTATTACTCTAGTTTCCATGAAACTTCATAATACGCAGCATTTTGATGAATATTTTAATGAGTTCTTACATAGATTGCACACTCTGTCTCCTGAACTCATTCTTGAACCAGAATGGAAAGAAATATTCAACTCTTCTTTGCCATTATGGGTTTCACAAGCAATAGTCACCAAGTTGCTAGGAAAGATTGGTGATTACAAATTTGGAGTAATCAGACAAGCAGTAAAGGCCATAATTGTTGAACTTTGCTCTCAAATGAATATTGCTAGAGCTGCCACAAATCCCAAAAATCCACATGGATATCAACAATTATGAAAACAGTGGCATATTTCTGCCCCAAAGAATTCAGAGGTGAGGGAACAAAGTTCTTACAAGAAAAAGAAGCACTCTTCAAAGAATTTTTCTGGTAGAAAAATAATCCATCAGAAGAAACCTAAAGAATACAAGAAGACACAGATATATTCAAGGAAGAAAGAAATCAAATGCTATCATTGTGGAAATAAAGGACATATTTCTCCAAATTGTCTAGATTTAGAAAAAGATAGAAAGAAAGGCAAACCAGAGAAAGGTAAGAAGAAAGTATTTTACAGAAATAAATCTGGTAAATTAAATTATTTGAATCTGCCTGATAGCCGTGAAGAAATTACTAGTGAGGAAGAATCAGATTATGTAAATAGTCTTGATTCGGATTCTAACACTTCTGATTCAGAAGATGAGTACTACAATGATCCACATTGTGTGGAATGTTTCAAAGATAATTGTGATTGCAATGACCCAGATATCTGCCAATGCCATTCCATAAATATGATAAAGTAGTCAGAGGCAGATGAACAAACACGAAATTTATTCACTCAAATGATGGTAGCAACAGACCCTCAGTTGAAGGAAATGTATAAAGAATTGCTGCTCAATCAATTGAATTCAAAACCAGCAAAGCAGAATAATCCCAACAGGGGATATGTGCCACCAACCTATCCTTTTTCAGTAGAGGCCTTGACAAGACAATTCAGGCAAGAAGATTTTGGTGAAGATATTTCGCAAACTCTGCCAAGTATTCATAGAGTAATAAAAGAGCTGAGAAAGACAGTAAAAGAGAATCGGAGACTTTGCATTGAAAGTCATCAAGACTGTCAACTTAGAAAAATGAAAGTCGAAAAATGAACCAGGTTCTAGTTCAACTCAGCCTATTTTCTCAGCCCAGACTCAAAATTATATTTACCATCAGAAGCCCTTTAAAGGAGTCGAAATTCATGAGCATCATTCTGATGAAGAAACAGAAGATGACCGAAGTGGTTTAGGATGCAATCAAATCAGTGGTGATGTCATGTATTGCATTAAGCTTAAAGTAAGAATTGGCACCAGATTTGAATATTGGAAAGTTCTTATGGACATTGGTTCAAGACTCAACATTGTTAATGATATTGTAGTAGAATCTCATCTAAGGAGACCTACCAGTTGTCCTAAAGTCACGACAGTCAGTGGAGATATCAAGACCACTTCAGAGGTATCAGTTGATATTTTTCTTATAGAATATATAGGGATACAAGTTGTTTGTCCAATTGTTACAGGAATGGATTGTGCAATGTATCTAGGGACATCCTTCTTTCAAAATTTCCAGAAACATGGAGCAAAGTTTGACCAGCAAACAAGGAGGTTCGGCTATTTTCTGGAACTGGAAGGTAAAGAGTTATTTTTCCCCTTAATAAATTCAAGTTATCCCAATAGAATAAAAAGGATTGAAAGATTAGAAAATCTGTTGGAAAAAATGTAGAAAAATAAAGAGATCCTCAGAATTGATGAAAATATTGAACAAGGGAAATTTGACAGAGAAATAACTAATCTTAAAAATAATTTTCTGGAATGTTGTTCAGAGGATCCTAATTCCTTTTGGCATGTGCACAAGCATGAAGTTGAGCTACCATTGAAGAGGGATTTTAATGGAAAGCTTAGAATATCAAAAGCCATTCCTATGAACTAGGAACAGATGATTCTCTGCAAGAAGGAGATCAAGGATCTCTTACAGAAAGGACTGATTAGGAAAAGCAAGAGTCCAATAGCCTGTTTTTCATTTTATGTTAATAAGCATGCAAAAATAGCCAGAGGAAAACCTAGGCTAGTAGTAAATTATAAACCTTTGAATAATTTACTGGATTATGATGATTATCCTCTTCCAAAGCCATTCACCATCCTGGCACAGATCTCCAAGTCAAAGATCTTTTCTAAATTTGATTTAAAGTCAGGATTTTGGCAGGTGGGAATTAAAGAACTAGATAATTGGAAAACTGCTTTTTCAGTTCCAGAAGGCCATTTTGAATGGAAAATAATGCCTTTTGGATTGATAAATGCCCCTTCGGCCTTCCAGCGCATCATGGATGAGACTTTTGAAGGTATGGAAGAATTTGTCAAAAAATATATTGATGATATTTTAATTCATTCAGAAGATATTCCTGCTCATATCAAGCATTTAAAATTATTCCTCCAAAGAGTCACAAAAAAAGGAATATTTCTTTCTGAATAAAAAATGAAGTTATTCAAGACAATGATAGACTTTCTAGGTTACAACATACAGTTTGGCTCTTACCAGGTGATCCAGAGAAGTCTAGATTTTATTGACAATTTTCCTGATGAAAATTTGGATAAAACAAAACTGCAGAGGTTTCTAGGAAGACTTAATTATGTATCCAAATTTCTACGACACTGTGCCCAAGAAAGAAAACTCTTGAAGCAAAGGTTACAAAAAGAACCCATCCCATGGAATGAATAATGCACTAAATCTATTCAAAGGATTAATGAAAGAATTCGCAGGATTCAACCTTTAAGTCCAATTCAAGAAAATTGGAAAAAAGTTATCTTGACAGATGCAAGTAATATTGGTTGGGGAGCTGTTCTCTGTCAAGAAAACCCAGAACAAAAAAGAAGTGATCTTGAAATCTGCCAATATGCCTCTAGATTATGGTCGAAAACTTAGAAGAATTGGGCAAGTCTCAAAAAATAACTTAGAGCAGTCTGTCTAGGAATTGAAAAATTCAAAGACTTTGTTATCTATACAAAGTTTCTGGTAAAGACTGACTGTCAAGCATTGAAATTCGCCATCCAGAAATGTGATTTTGAAGATGCTGCAATGGTAAGATGGATGATGACACTCAGTCAATATAATTTTGAAATAGAATTCATTCCTGGTCACAAGAATTCTTTTGTTGATATGCTATCTAGAGAATTCTTAGAAAAAAATTCTATCCATTCTCTATCTTGTAAGTTCATTAGAAGGGCTGAGGATTATGTTGAAATAGAAGCTACTCATGAATGGGTCAGGTATGATAATATTAGTACTACCAGTCTTTTAGATCATGATGATGACTGGTATCTGATAAATGAGATAAGATGGAGAGAAGGTATTCCCAATATCTGGACTTGGGATGATCAAGAAGTTGAAAATGATTTGGACATCCAAGAACTTGACTATTTGGTTCATATTGGAAACATTTCTTATGAAATCTATCATGAAGATGATAACAGGATTGAAAATTTCAGACTCACAATCAGAAGGTTCAATAATCCTTTCAGAAGTACCAATTATGATTCTGAAAGACAAAAGTCTGCCTTTTTCTAGATGATGAATTTGGAAAATATTTCTTCTAACTTCTTCTATCATTTACAATTTGATTTCAGTTATGAAAATTGGCCCATAGAAAGAATGAATCAAGAAGATCCTCTCCCAAAATGGTTTGAAGACTGGTGGAAGATTTATGGACTCAGTGGTATTCTTACAATGCCTTATCAATTTACTAGACTAAAGCTTGATGGTTTCTCTGCACTCGGCATGCTCCAGACAAGAGTTTTGTACAAAACTCTTATAGATTTGGTTGAATTAGAAGGCATTGATTTTCTAAATGCACTAAGGAGGTGTGGTCATACTCACTGGTTCGTAGCTCAAAGGATTAATACAAGACAGCTCGCTCAAAGTACTGATGGGACTCAAATGGAATACAATGATTTCCATCAACAATCAGATCCAGATGCCAATGATTTTGAACGAATAAAATTTCTCCAGCCCCCAGAAGATCATGAAAATAAGATTTGGCAATCAGAAAAGGAAGTGACAGTACAATACTTTTCCACCTATCTAATAGGTCATTTCCGACATAGTTACTATACACATCCACAAGTGTCATTTTTTGTACAGTAAAGTCTTTCTAACCGACAATGGTGTTAGACGTTTCTTTCATGGGTTCTTCATAAAAGAATCTCCATTTTGTACACACACTTACACTTAGTACTTAGGTATGTCGGGAATCTCTGCGCGAATGTCACTTCGGTGTTACCTGAAAGCAATGATTCCTGAAATTTTACTTTCTTTCTGTCACATAATAATTGAAAGGATTTTGATACCCTTACATGGGACTATCAAATCTTTTTTTTTGGACTTTTTACTTTATGTCTTAAAACATGACACAAGATTTGATATCCTTGCATGGATGATCAATCTTTAGAATCTTTACTTTTGAGTCATGTGTTTCTCGGATGCTGGGAAGTTGGCTATCTAAGAAGGTCAGAGGCCAAAGACAAGGCATTCAAGTCTAGAGTAAGATCTGAGTAGCCTGTGTCTCTATGTGCGAGCATAGAGAAGAATCTAAAGTGGCCGGGTCTTTTAGGAGTTTCTTTGAGTCTGTGTCTCGAGACTGAGTTTGCTTTGTTGGCCAGGTAGCCTACAGATTTCACTTGCTCTGCAAGTCGATGCATCTGTTAAATGCCACAACAGTCTATCTCAGTTGAGACTGAGTCTTTGAAGTATGTTGTGTTGTAATAATATCAGCCAGTTTCTTTCAGTAGCCTGCGTCTCTATGTGCGAGCATAGAGAAGAATCAACATATGGGATCATAATCAAAGTCATGCTAGCTTCCATATGTAGTAATAGAGAAGGAAAATGGTCCCTCAAGTGAAACCAGTGTAGTTTTACTCCTGAATTCATCAGAATATGGCATGATGAGGGGTTTCCCAACCACTTGTTTGTTGCCCCAATCTCCTCACAATCTTGGAGAAGGTGTATGGTGTATGGTGTAAACTGAGCATACGCTGCATAAGAAATTATCTCCCCAAGATCTCCTAGGGAGTGGCCATCATCAATGCTGATTATGACCTCAAGTAGACCATGAAGTCTAGAAGGAAGAGTGCCCCATCTTGGAGAAATGCCCTGCACATGTATGATAAGGAAATGCAAATACATAGTAAATGAATCATGATGTACATAAATACAATCTTTACCATGTACTTGGTTCAAGCTAGTAAGGTGGCTCATAGATGGACCCCCTCTCACTCCCAGTGAGAAAGGAAATGGCTGTGATAACTCTACCAAAGATTCATGTCTCTCCTCATCCTCCAAATAATTCATGCATCTCATGATATTTTGGTGCATATCCTCTTTTAAGTTTTCCCAAATGAATCCCTCTAAGATAGTACGGTATGCTCTTATAAAACCAGTGGGTTTGGAGAGAAAACCCTCATATGCTGCATCTACTAGCTTCTCCTTGAGCTTAGAGGCTCTAGTCAAGAAGACTCTTCCCTGAAAATAGATGACCCCATCTACCACTACATATCTCCCATCAGATAACTGGTCATCAGGCACTCTGCATGAAAAGAGATCCTTGGAGTATTCCACTAATAGTTGGGATCTCCAATAAGGTTCAATACTCAACAATGACAACGCTACTAATCTGTTATGTGAAGTATCTGTCATGTTGCTGCCCTCTTCTTTGACATCTCTCCTACCTAATTCATACACCAGAATGTTGCAATATTGCCTCTGCTACTCCTCTTGTAGCTGCTCATGCTCTAGAAAAAGGGGAAGTTTTTGGAGGCTAGCCTTCCATGAGAAGATATCACCCATAAAAAAATTTATGAGTTGGGCCAATGTAAGCACGTTCGGCCACCAACCTCTACCAAATGTGGAAGAGTCCTTCCTATGTGGAAGTATCTTCGGATTCTCCAAAGCTATGGATTGGTCTCCTTGCACCCTGATACGGTGCCATCCATCCCTGAAACATCTTCTATCAAAGCAAGATGTTTGGTGAGGGTGGGTAATACTGATATTGGAATAATGTCTCCCTCCTACTTGAGCCTACCCCAGATTCTCTGTGCTGTGTTGATTCCTCCCAAGGTTCTCACCCCTCCAAGATCTATGAGTGGTGCAACCAAATTTGAAGCATCTCTCACCATATTCTGATCTGGTGGTATCCCTGGTGGAATGCCTCCATGCAATGAGACATCAATATCAAGAGTAGACTGCATATATGGGTGGACTACTTTTCCCTTTCTCTTACTGCGCAAATCAGTCTGCCTCTTTTGTGCATCAATCTTATGAAATAGATAGGGGTGTGTGCTCCTAGTAATATGATGCAAATCCTTCTCCCTATCCTCTTCTTTCACCTTCAAGGTCTCACAATCTATCAATGATAGCACATGCTGCTCATGGGTTGTGCCTTGATCTCCACATGTGATACTTTTTGGAATTTCTTGTGAACATACAAGAACTCCTCTCATTGGAGCAAGTGCTCCATCTTCCTCTTCATGAGGTGTTAGATATGCTCCTGATGTGACAACGCTGTTACCTCCAATCTTCTCTTCCTATTTATCAATGGGGGTTAAATTAACATTAATAAGAGGATCCTCTTTTGAAAAAGAGATCTCCATATCCTCTTTCCCAGAAGAGTGTTCTTAATGAAATAGGAATCTTGCCTCTAACAAGGTATTCTGCAAAGTTTCATCCCCTTCAATAGTCTGTTGAAATGGAGTGGGGTTTATAGATCCCTGCAACCCATGAAAAGCTTTTGTTTGTTTTGGCTTGACTAGCTCAGCCAAAGATGTTTCAGAATGTTTTTTATCAAAGCTTTCCACTACCCTCCTAGTGAACCTTGCATAAGTAGATATATTTGCATTTCTTAATGAAAAGGATTCAAATAACCACCAAGCATAAGCCTTACCTTCAAGATGCAGTGTTGCAACTCTAATGGCATCTTCTTCTGAAACTTGGTACTGCTGCAAATAGGTGTCTTGCTCCTCCACCCTTGCCCTAGCTGAACATTTAGGTGATCCATCAAAATTAGATAGGAAGAATCCACCCTCATCATTCTGCTTACACCTTGTGCTTCTATCATGGTTTCTAGGTCTTTTATCCTCATTGATCTTGCAAAACCCTTGGAATTTTAGGTGATCCTTGAACCTCTTAGATTGAGATTCATACTCTTGCAAATAGTCACCAAGAGTCTCCTTCTTTGGCACATTTCCTTCCTCCATCTCACTTGCTATGAACATAGGCCTGGTAAAGCATTGTAAATCTGATGGTGTGGCTGAATGCTCACACCCATAATATGAGGAACTAAAGCTTTCCTCATGTACAAATATTTTTAAGGGATCTCCATGTGTTTCCCTCCTCATCTCTTTGATGTCTTTTCTAATACACTGCAGATTTTGAAGAAGAAGTTTTGAGTACTCCTTCCCTCCTGATAATAAGGTTTTTTTTTTTATCTCTTATGCAAATCTTCTCCTTCCTATGAGGAGCCTCCTTAGATGACATAATGGCTGAAGTACACAGGCTGAGCCGAGATTAGAGCTCCGATACCACTGTAATATTCCCAAATGGGGAAATCAACAATATAGGCACCAAAAACACATTTTTCAGAAAAGTATGCTATAGCAATTAAGAATAACCCATGGATCTGTTAAAGAATTAGTTTTAGAAATAGTTCCGCTGTTAGTTTAGAATTAGTTTTCAGTTAGCTTAAATGTTCTCCATAACTAACCATTTTCCTGTATATATATTCCTCTTGATAAATGAATTACAGTGTGTTTTCTCCAGCAATTGGTTTTGTGTATTTCTGCCTTCTCCTTTTGTTATTCTGACATGGTATCAGAGCCACTGCCTAGTCTGACTGTGCGGATTAAAGCCAATGCTCTCAGTTCCTATTTGCTGTTGGTGGAGGAGCCTGCTACCGAGTGAGAAGGAGCAGCCTTTGTGCCGGGAGTTTGAACTGTTGTTGTTTTGACCTCTTGGATGATGCCATCGTTGTTTGTGTGACATTGTTGTGTTCAACTTTTGTTAAGCTGTTGTGTTCGAATTCGAAGCCGTCTGCCGCTGGAGAGAAGTTTGTCGGTCTATTTTCTGCCACCAGAGATTGTTTAGTTTGTTGTTTCTGCATAGAAGAGTGCAGAAGTTTGTCAATTTCTATTTGCTGTCTAATTTCTACCTATTTGCTGTCTAATTCTTGCCAGCAAATTTGGATTCCGGGTAAAAAAAAAATAAAAAAAATTGTTGTTTGACCTGCCTATTTTCTGTTATGAGGTTTTTCTCATAAATATATATTTTTTCATAGTACAAGGATATGGTTATGATCCGTGGCTTTGATTTTCCAGAAAAGGATTAAGTCTATTTAAAGGATTTTTTGTTGTTGTTGTTGTTGGCAAAGAACTTATTCCTTTATGATAATCTTGCGAGAAAAATATCAAGTTATAATATTTTCAGAAAAAGTTTAGAGGCTTTATTTAGCAGTGTATACGCTCTTGTTTTATGTTTCTGGTATAGGGGAAAAGATAGTACAAGTTTAAAAAAAAAAAAGGTGTCAGATTTCTGATTGTTTCAAACATGGCTTCGACAAGTCAGTTTTCCATTCCTACGCCATTATTTAGTGGAAAGAACTATGATTTTTGGAGTCTTAAAATGCAAGCATGCTTACAAGGCTTAGGGTGTTGGGAATCAGTAGAGTTGGGGTTCACATAACCTGACGCAAATACAATTTCTGTAATGACTGCTGCTCAAAGAAAAAAATTTGATGAACTTAAACAGAAAGAAGGTAGAGAGAAGTCGTACATTTTAAATTCATTAGATGACTCTATTTTTCCTAAAATCACTTCTGCTAAAACTGCTAAATCAATTTGGGATATACTTAAGGTTGCTTATCAAGGAAATGATAAAGTAAAAATGGTAAGATTACAGACTCTCATAACACAATTTGAAACACTTAAAATGACTGAATCAGAAACCATTGATCAGTTTATGACTAAAGTTATGGTTTTTGTCAATCAGCATCAGATGAATGGTGAAGAACTTGATGACCAAAGAATTTTTGAAAAAGTTCTTAGATGTTTGCCTAAAAAATTTGATATGATCGTTACTATTTTTTATTTGAGAGAATTGACAAAATTATATGTGGAAGAATTAACTGGTTCTTTGTTGGCTCATGAAGCAATAATTAATTTAGATGTCAGTAATTTAGAGCATGCTTTCAAATCTAAAGCTTCTATGGATAGAGGTAGAGGTAGAGGTTTTTGTGGCAGGAGAGGAAAAGGTAGAGGACAGTCTCAGTCTGATGATAGATCATAGGTAACTCAAGAAAATTTAGAGCAGTCTCAAAGTGATCATGGTTGTAGGTGGATAGATAAATAAAAAATTCAATGTCACTATTGCAAAAAATATGGCCATTATAAGTTTGAATGTCGAAAATTACAGTATGTTTTAAATAAAAACAAAGCCAATGTCACAAATACTGAATGCGAAACATCATATGTTTTATTTCTGGCATGCCAAGTGCTTGTGCAAGTACCTAATAAAGATGTTTGGTTGGTAGATAGCGGATGTAGTAATCATATGACCGGTCATAGTGATTTT
Organism: Pinus albicaulis; assembly: GCA_034641835.2. Taxonomy (NCBI): domain Eukaryota; kingdom Viridiplantae; phylum Streptophyta; class Pinopsida; order Pinales; family Pinaceae; genus Pinus; species Pinus albicaulis. The sequence continues at coordinate 396,979,529 of CM076575.1, read as the reverse complement.
TTTTCACATCTTGATACATCTTTCAGTTCCTCTATTAGTTTTGGTGATGATCGCCAGGTTAAAGCTTCAGGAAAGGGTGTTGTACCTATCTTAACCAAACAAAATGTTGTGAAGAATATCTATGATGTTTATTATGTACCCAATTTCAAGCATAATTTGTTGATTGTTGGTCAGTTAGATGCACATGGTTATGATGTTAGCTTTCACAACACTACTTGCAAGATTGTTGATAAACATAAGTCTCTTGTTGCAAAGATTCCAATGACAAAGAATAGGTTGTTTCAATTATAGTTGAAAAGTGAGAAGTTGTATGCACATAATTTTTCAATGCCAACTCACTCTAATCTGTGGCATTTGTGATATGGTCATTTACCTATCAAAAGTATGAGTTTGTTGCAAAGACAATCTATGGTGAAAGGTTTGCTTGCTTTGTCTGATCATATCTCTTCATGTACAAATTGTATAATGGGTAAAAATAAGCGAGATAGTTTTGCTTCAGCCTCTAATAGAGCCAAAGAACAATTAGAGTTAGTACATACAGATTTGTGCGGTCCAATGCAAGATAAATCAGTTGCTAGCAGTCTCTATTTTCTTACTTTCATTGATGATTTTAGCAGGAAAATTTGGGTGTATTTCATCAAATATAAATCAGAAACATTTTCGAAGTTTAAGGAGTTCAAAGCTAAGGTTGAAAAACAAAGTGGCAAGTTTATTAAAGTCTCGAGGTTTGATAAAGGAGGTGAGTATGAATCTAACGAATTCATTTATTTTTGCAAACAACATGGTATTAAAAAACAAACGACAACTAGTTAAACTCCGCAGCAGAATGGAGTCGTAGAAAGAAAGAATCAAACAATTATGAATATGGCTCGAAGTTTGCTCAAAACATGAAATTTGTCTAAAGATTTGTGGGCTGAAGCAGTTGCATGTTCAATATAATATTTTAAATAGATCGTCAACTTCCAGTGTTCAAATTTTTGTACCTGAAGAAGCATGGAGTGGACAAAAGGTAACTGTTTCACACTTTCGCGTATTTAGTTGTATTGATTTCGCTCATGTTCCAGAAAAATTGAGAAAAAATCTTGATGATAGGAGCGAAAAGTATATTTTATAGGATATAGTGATCAATCTAAGGCATACAGATTGTTTAATCCTATAACTAAGAAGTTTGTCGTAAGTCAAGATGTGAAATTTCTGGAAGACAAGCCTTGGAATGAAATGGAGAACAATACTTGTCTTGATCCTTTTATTCTGTTAGACGAACATCAAGCACCTGCAACAAGCACTCCAATATTATAGGTTCAAGACAAAACCAGTAGTAGTTCATCAAGTAGTAGCAGTTCATCATCTTTTGAATCTGATAATCCTAAAATGAGAAACTTAAGTGATATTTATGCACAAAATGATGTTGATGATATTGTAAATTTTTCATTTCTTTCATTTCAACCTACTTATTTTGAAGAGGCTATAAAGGAAAAAGAATGGGTAGATGCTATGAATAATGAAATCGATGGTATTGAAAGAAATCAAACTTGGGATTTGGTTGATTTACTTGATGATAAAAATTCTATAGGTGTCAAATGGGTTTTTAAAACAAAGTTAAATGAGAGAGGTGAGGTTGATAAGCACAAAGCAAGATTAGTTGCCAAAGGTTTTTCACAGCAACCTGGCATATATTATGGTGAAACATTTGCACCTGTAGCAATAATAGACATTGTTCGATTTGTATTAGCTATTGCAGCACAAAACAAGTGGCCGATTTACCAAATGGATGTAAAGTCTGCTTTTTTGAATGGTGTTTTGAATGAAGAAGTTATGTTGATCAACCACCTGGTTTCAAAATAAAAAATAAAAAAAATAAGGTGTACAGGTTGAAGAAATTATTGTATGGCTTGAAGCAAGCTCCAAGAGATTGGTACAGCCGAATAGACCATTACTTGCTGAATAATGGTTTCAGAAGGAGCGACCATGAGCCCACTTTGTATATCAAGAATGATCATCAAGGTAATATTTTGATACTATGTCTTGATGTTGATGACATAATTTATACATGTAACATGCAATTAGATGAATTTAAAGCTGCAATGAAAAATGAATTTGAAATGACAGATCTTGGATTAATGAGATACTTCTTAGGTATTGAAGTGAAACAAACACAAGATGGTATGTTTATGAGTCAACAGAAGTATGCTACTGACATTTTGAAAAAGTTTAAGATGGACAGGTGTAAACCAGTGGATACTCCTATTGAAGTTGGTACAAAGTTGAGTAAAGATGATGTGGGTACTATTGTTAATTCGACTTTGTATAAGCAACTTGTTGGTAGTATTATGTATCTAACTGCTACGAGGCCTGATATAGCACTTGTAGCTAGTTACATTTCTAGGTTTATGGAATCTTTTAAAGACTGTCATTGGAAAGCTGGAAAAAGGGTGTTAATATACATTGTAGGTACATCTACATATGGTTTATCATATGCAGCCTCTACAGATAGTAAGATTGTTGGTTTTACACATAGTGATTATGTAGGATGTATTGATGATCAGAAAAACACTTATGGCTATGCTTTTCTATTTGGCAGAAACTTGATCTCGTGGTCATTCAAAAAGCAACCCATAGTTTCGCTATCTTCAACAGAGGCTGAGTACATTGCAGTGAATTCAACATCATGTCAAGCAGTGTGGCTAAAGAGATTGCTCTCTGACTTCAGATATACATAAAATGAATTGATTTCAATCCTTTGTGACAACACTTCCTTTAATTCCTTGTCGAAGAGAAATGTATTTCATCAAAAGAGAAAACATATCGACACTCATTTTCACTTCATTCGTGAACTCGTCAAGAATGATGATATTGTTCTCAAATTTTGTGATTCCAAGGAGAAGTTAGCGGATATTTTCACCAAACTGCTAGGAAAAGTTAATTTTGAATTTCAATGTCGAAAGTTAGGAATAAAACAATGTAACCCTCAAAATTAAGGGGGAGTGTTAAAGAATTAGTTTTATAAATAGTTCCGCTGTTAGTTTAGAATCAGTTTTCAGTTAGCTTAACTGTTCTCCATAACTAACCATTTTCCTGTATATATATATATTCCTCTTGATAAATGAATTAGAGTGTGTTTTCTCCAGCAATTGGTTCTGTGTATTTCTACCTTCTCCTTTTGTTATTCTAATAAGATCCATTAGATTATACATTATAGCAACCAAATATGCAAGGAGATAAAAAAAATCATTATAGCTTAGTTAAACAGGCCTCCCAAGCCTAGAACAACACAAAAACACTGCAACCCCATGACTACTACAACATAGAAATTATGAAGCAAGTAAAAACGCAATTTAATGAGGGTTTATACTATAAAAATAGAGGGACAAATGGATTTGATGATATATTACTCAAGAGAGTTGAAAAACTGAGATCTAGTCTCTTTTACACAAATACAAGATAACCCGGCAAGGGTTTCTTGATAGACATGAGACAGATGAAGTATATGTTGCAGATCTATGGATGAATCACATTTTTTGATTGAAGCTCTACATAAATATGGCTGGTAAGACAAAAAAATGGCTGTAGCTCCACCTTACTAGCTCTCCAGGTGAAAGGCTGATCCTTTCACTAGGAAACTAGTTCACAATCAGGGGGTTTGACCCTTCCACTGCAACACCATGAAAAATAACGCAGTTCCTCAAGGAGAATACGCTATGAATGTAGGTGAATTCTTGGCCCAATGATTGATGGTGGAAATGAATCCCAAAATACTCCTCTCAGGTTCCTTCAACAAGTCCTCCAAGAAAGAGTGTGGAGTTCTCGCATGAGAATCCCCTTGTACTAAACAATACATAAAACCTAGCTAAACAACTGAAGAATGCAATAAGTCATAAGACTCAAACATAAAATAATATCCTCCATCTCCCATATGGCTGCCATTCCTTCCATTATATACTTAATGAGCTTCCTCACCATGGGTCCCACCCATTTATGAGGTTACTTCAATGCAAAGACTCCTCCTCCAAAACTACGTTTTCTCCACTAGCTCCACTCTCTCATTTACAACGCTGTTTGATTTGGTCAACCTTGAATTAGTCTCCATGCATTGTCTCCTTTCACACCCAAGGTGGCTTTATTATGACTATCTAAACTGGTCCACATTCACACTAGGTTGTCTCTATTGATGATTCACTCCCTCCATACCAGTGCTGTTGACTTGGTCAAACTTGACCTTCTCCACATGCATTAGCCCCTGTTCACACATGAGGGTGCTTTATCCAGCTATGAATATGATACCTTTTCACATTAAGAGGGATTTTATGCCTACTAAAGAGATTTATAGGCCTCCTTACCCATTTATTCATCTAACTAGTTGTCAAGAGAAAAATTAATATTCCAATTAGCTGCATGCTAATTTAGGGATATTACAGTGAACAAAGTCCTTGTCACTATGCTTCAACGTACGATTGGGATGCACAAGTCAAACTTGCATATCATGTTGTTTTCATCTCTCTGGGCTTACCAAACCTCAGTGAGGATGTGACTGGATTCACTCCATTCACGCTTGTCTATGGTCTGGAAGCTACCCTTCTGATTGAATGTGAAATCCCTTCTCTCAAGGTAGTTGTTGAATTTCTGCCTAATACCTCATTAGAAGAAGAGCGTCTTATATATTTAGGGAGGCTTGATGAAACTCGCCGCTTTGCTTCTCTTGTCATAGAAGCACAGAAAAATCCAGTCAAAGCTCATTTTGACCAGTCAGTTTCCCCTCGTTCCTTTATAGAAGGAGACTTCGTCTTCCTGTAAGACCAAACTCACGATAAGCTGGGGGTAGGAAAATTCCAACCCATGTGGCATGGGCCCTATATTGTTGAGCACATTTTGCAGAACGAGGCTTATGAGATTATTGATTACGAAGGTTACCCTCTGGATCAACCCATAAATGGGATGTATCTCAAAAAATATAATGCATGAGTTTCTCTTGCATGTTTCTTCTGTACATAGGTGTTTTTCATTTTTGTACATTTTTGGCTTGGTGTGCTTTGCGAGCGGTTTTTCCTGCTTATTGGGTCGTTGCTTATTGTGTAAATGTCTATTACTCCTTATGTTGGTTTCACGGATGGTGCCTTTCACAGTACCTGGAATCTGTCTTCCGTAGCCTAGGTGATTTATACCCTAATGGTGAGTTGATAGACCTTCAAGGTATTTGTCTAGGATGAACCACAAACAATGTCGCTAAATATAATGTTATCATTGAAATCTTAACTGAGGCCATTGCTCTTGACATTCGTGCATTGGTTGTTAACCTAGATTCTCAGCTTGTTGTGCTTCAACTTAATGGGCATTATTCTGTTAGACATCCTCAAATCTTAAGGTTGTATTTACGTGTTCGTTTACTGGAAAGACATTTTGATTACATTACATATCAACATATTCCTAGATGAATGAATGCATTAACTGATAAAGTAGCTAATATTGTATTTTATAAACTTTTCAGAAACCTAATTAGGTTTTGAGCATATTTTTTGATTATTTTGCTATTTTATATCAGAAAATGGGTTTTACGTGTGTTTCTTGTGTAGTAATAGGTCCTCAATGTGACGAAGATGAAGTAACGAGTTGTATTTTATACTTTTTCGGACTCGATAAAAACACAAAAATTCACCCTTGGAGTCATATTTCAGCTCTTTTCTGACTCTCGAAAATTGAAAAGATTGTCGAAACTCTTGTCGTTTTGAATTCGTTAAAGGTTGCGAAACGATATCTATGCAGTATAAGTTTACCCCTTTTTCGGGCTGGGATAGATTATTTACGAAAAAGGAATACCTTAGCCTATCGCAACTAAGAGGTTCTCTCAGACATACTTTTCTACCTTTTCGGATCTGTGAGACTACCTACGAAAAGGGACCTACTAGATTTTTCTTTTCTGCTTCTTTTCAAACTCTCTAAACATGAAAAGACGCCGAGTTCTTCCTTTGTCAAACTCGCTAAAACCTAAATGACATCGGAAAATCGTCATCATGATGTAACCTCATTCCTCCTTCCTAGGGCTCGTAAAATGTACTAGGATGGATTTTTCCGAAGGAAAAAATTATATGACAAGCATATGCTATCCCTTGCAAGATTGTTTCCAAAAATAATTGGTGTATTCGCCAGCAATGGCGGGGGAAAATGGAACCAATTCTCATCTTGTCGGCAACATGTCGCCCTTGAACATGACACTCATCTGCATTCGTGTCGAGTTGGGGACATCCCATTTCATCATTTTTTTCCTCCATGGGTTTGGGTAATCTGTTTTGACCTCTCATCTGCTCTTTGCCACGTGATCATGACCTTAGATCCCTTGATGTTAAATATTTCCAATTTTCGGAGTAGTGTCGCCGATGTGTTCAAGAGAAGTTTCCTTTTACAGTTTTCAACCTCTGATCCTCTGTTTGGTCCTCATTCACTATCACCTTGTTCCTCTGTCTTGTGTCGATTATGTGGGACACATTATGGCCCTCCTTCGACCCGGTCACTTCCTGTCGACTTCAGCTCATCATCCAAGAATCTGATCTAGAGACTCCCTTATGGTACCTTGGAGCTTGCATGTCTAAATGGCAAGTTCTTCACATTCGACGACAGGTCCCCATCATTAGCCTTCGGTCGAGTGATTCTGAGGGTGTTCGACGCCAAATCACTGTTCACATTCTATGGATTGTACTAGTTGTACCTTGAGATCCATTGTCATTATTGGTGGTTTCTCTTGCGCCTGTTAACAACTTTCATCATTGGATAGTAATCAGACGACTTTCCTACATGTTCGACTTCATCTCACATATTCACATACTTGAATTTGTACTTGTTTGGGCCAAGATGGAGCGCAAGACCCTAGGTTTTGTCTGATAAAATCCAGGCTCCAAGATCATTTTGGTTTATCATGACTATATGCATGACTCTTTTGATTTGATGGCTGCAACCATACCTAAATCTACTTATTGATCCTTCTTGCTGGATGGATGTGTCCATACTTTAGATCTCATGTTTATATGTACTCTATTATGGATGGCTGCACCCATGCCACATGTTCATGTACCAGAGATATCAATTGTATTTTCACTTGCAGGTATTTCGATGGTGGTGTTTAGTTTGAACACGTTCTTGTAAATAATTTCACTCCTCCCTCTCTCTTGGACCTCATGCTTTAGGGGGCATCTGTTACACAGTATTTTGTCACCATCCATGAAATCCCCATCCCACACATTGAAGGACCATTTCAATGAATTCTTTGTATTGTCATGCCTTGCAAAAAGTGTCATTGCATCCCTTAACATGAGAAGAACATTTTCTCCATTGAATATTCCCGGAGAAAACTCTCAAAAATACATGATTTTGGGTCGGTGCTGGTAGGAATTTATGGCCTCGTGCCCATACAAAAATTAACACTGGGCCTCGTTCCCATTGGTGCTCTGTCTCAGTGTACTTCCTGCGCCAAGCTATTTTTGGAAAGTTGTTTAAAATAGAAGCGAAGTTTCCATTCCCAACCACTTCGTGAGCGGAGTCAGCATGGTTTTTTCAACTGAATTACATCGAAGACCTTCCTTTGACTTCTTGTTTCCTACTTTTGAGAAACTCCCCAAAGGATAAGGTCTCCCTTCCACCTTATGAGGGATCCCAAACCACCTTCTCCTCTCCTATAAATACATCTCTCTCACATAGTTGCAGCTAGCTGAAATGGTTGAATAGCTGAACAATCGTTACTATAGCTGGTGTGAGACAAAGCAGGGAGGAATCCATTGTCGAGAGAGAGTCTAGGCCTTTTTCCTCGCCAAGTCCAAATCCCTGACGAATGCTTGAGATGCATTTTGACTTGACCTGTTGAAGGAGGCTGCAACGTCAAGGCTCTATTGGTTGTAAACTCTTTCTCTCTCTACTTATTAATACATCACTGATGTTTTGGTTCCCGTTTTGCGTTTGATATATTTAATCTTGTGCAATGCGTTTAGTTCTCCTTGACCAATTAAATAGTTATGAATGAAAGTATGTTTTCTTATGCTGTTATTGTTCTCTGATCCTTTTGAAGGCACCTGAGTATTACTGTTGAAGGACCGTGATGTGTCAGGACAGAGATCAGGAGACTACTTCCACAACTATGATGACTGCGTTGGAACAAAGGTAGGACATCTATCTCGACTCAGTTTCATTCATAAACTAGGAATCCAAGCATTAGCATGTTCCCTTGTTGCTAGACCCACCCCAGGGCTAGAGGATCTGCCTCTGTCCGCAAAGGGGATTTACCTGCACAACATGGCTGCATCACACCTCCTGGTTGATATTTTTCTAGCTGGAAACTCGATCCTTTGACCTCCCAGTATCACACCTTGGCTTCCGATATTGGATCTCAACTACTCCTCAGCAAATCTTTAGACTCCCTCTGAAGCTCTGCACTGCCTCTGCATGGCTCTACATTTCCTCTTCTCACCTCTCTCTAAATCCTTTGCAATGTATTCATCAGATTACCATTAGAACAAAACCCGCAGGTGTTAGCCAATGATCGCATCGCTAGAGATAAGGATCCATGAGAAGCGGTTAGTCCATGTCGCGAAACACACGAGGAGCGTTGGTTTATCCAATGTCAAACAATATCCCCCCCAATGCGAGCCAGGTGTGTATCGAACTCGTGACCTATGCTCTGATACAAAATGAAGAGAATTTAGCCATAATATTAACTTATTTACCGAGATTTACCAAGAGGAAAAATAAAAATAACCAGAAAAAAAACACATAAACATGAACACATGTTTTTCGGGAAAAAACCCAACTCTGAGGAAAACCATCCAATGAAATTTCATTAACCATTTGCCAAAACCATGGCCAATCTGGCCAAGTGAGCCTTCACTGCTCACGTCCAGGCCCCTCTTACAATGAAGTCTTCCCATCCTTTTATAGGCTCCATTACATGCAATACCATGAGCCGAGAACAATGGGTGCACAATACTATGTGCCCAAAAACTACACAATTGTTTAACCTGGTCAAACTTGACTCTAACCTCAAGTCAATTTACCTAACAGAGATGAGCACTATGCGCAACTCTGCATCACACCTATGCAATTACTATGCCACTACTGCTGGGACCGCATCACACCTCCTGGATGATATTTTTCTAGTTGGAAACTCAATCCTCTGACCTCTCGGTCTCACATCCCAACTTCTAGTACTGGATCTCAATTTTTCCTCAGCAAATATTTGGACTCCCTATGAAGCTCTGCGCTGGGTCTGCATGACTCTATGCTGCCTAGCGTGGCTCTACACTACCTCTTCTACACCTCTCTCTACCTCCTTTCCAATGTATTCACCAGATTAGGAATACTTCCTCCAACAAACTGTCTCTACCCCTCACTTCAAGAAATCACTTCGATCTTCCTCTGGTAATTGTTGTGCTTCTCTATTCATAAATCGATCTCTTAATCTATTGCTTGATAGCTTTTCCAAATTCCCATCAAGCTCCTTCTTATAATATATCGCTGACATATCAACGACCAATATTTAAACATAATCAAAGGATAATATTAATTGGGAGTTTATCCTTGTCTTTATCTCGAAGATTCACACCCGATCTAATTAATACACTTTGATTAATCACATTTCCTAAGTTTAGACTTAGGTATACATTAAAAATAATTATTTATTTTAATTAAATTTTTTCTAGGTGGAATTTCCCATAACGATTTCTGGGTATTATGGAATGCATGCGTTTTAGCCTCTCTGCAACATATTGAGGCTAGAGCACATTTGATGCTACAAAAATCAACAATTTCATCACCCACCAGGGGTTGGGACGTGCATGGGTTCCTTCAATGATGGGATGGGGAAATCATTGGCCTTAGAAACTAGGGTGATGGCCATAATGATAAGGGGTAGAGCTCATGCTTATATTTTTCCCACGCGCTATTATTAATATCCCGACCATATTTTATATTTTATGTTATTCTTTTTCTTTTGTTTCTTTTTTGTGGCCATTATATGCTTTTAACTTTCTTCTAGCTACGTCAATCTCCGGGGCAACGTTTTTAGGCCTAACTAGATATGTGGACAAGGGGAGGGGGTGTGCCAGTGCTGTGTGGACCCAATAGTCATGTGGACCTTGTTGTTTGCTTCCTTGGACACACACCTAAGTTAGTGAGAAAATACCTTAAACCCAGAAGGTGTGGTTGGTGGAAAAATCAAGGGAAAGGGCTGCCACATATTCCCAGCTCTCTCCTTTTAAGCTCTGTCCTAGGTAACCTAAGGGGAGTGGTCCCTAAATTAAAAGATAAGTTATAAATGGTGTGAGGTTTCTAAGAGATGTTAAGGTCAGTTTGGATTACTTGAGCTTATGAGAAATTTTCAACAAATATGATGAGAAATATGAAATATCCTTCAATAACCATCAAATCATAAATAAAAGGAAAAAATATAAGGCCAATGCTTTCAATATTGCTTCAAAATAGATAACACTTTCTTTAAAAATGAAATGCTTCAAAGTGAAACACAAATAATCCTTTCAATCAAATGGATGTTAGAAAAATATGATATTAACTTGCAAGATATGAAATTTCTCTCAAATAAATGCTTTCAAAATATAACCATTCACGATTATAAATCATGTAAGGAAACAATGAAAGTAACTTACAAATGTGAAAGAAGCTAAAGCTTTACTTTCACAAAAGGGTGTTACACTTACTCAATGAGATATTTCAAAATGATCAATTCAAGGCATTTTTATTATGACAAGCATATAAATAAATTGCAAGTAAAATAACTTGGAAAGTAAAGTGAATTGAGATGAAATTCACTTAACTAAGGTTAGATGCAATTATCTTGGTTAATTTTGAGCTAAATTCCTACTAAAAGTGAGAGATATTCCTTTTGAACTTTTTCCAAAGGGTGAAAATTAGGGTGACTGTAAGAAATAGAGGTTGAGGACATGAAGGTGTCGTTAACGATACCCTTCCCCTCAGTCTTACAAGCCAGTGCGTGACTTCGTTCCTACAAGGGGAAAAGCCACCTCCATAATTGCAGGGTCACACATCTTTACCTTATTTTGTAACAGATGGAAGAATTCTCCACGAAAAACTTTGCCCTATGTTGTCTGTCAACCAAGCTTATGCTTGGAGGTTAATTAAAATAGAAATGCAAACTACGCTAAAATTCCTAAATAAAATGCAATTAAGTTTATTAGTGCTTTGAAAAAAAGGAATTTCCTCAAGTAAATGGAAGTGATGCCCATGATATAACTTGAAAATTTTCTCTCAAAGTTGTGCAAGAGATGTAAACATAAGCTTCATAAATAAATGGAATTGTATATTTCTCCAAGTTAATGCCACAAACCATAAACTTTATATAGTAATTGGAAATGAGATGAAGCCAAAAAGTGAATGCTTGCTTGTACAGTATGCTTGGAAAATAAGTGAGCAAGATAACAAATGAGCTAATAGTGAAGCAATTATATCCCAAAGAAATTAAATTGTTTTGCAACCAAATTAAACTTGCCACATGACTCCAAATACTTGCATGTAAGGAATGAGTTGCTCTAAAGAAAAATATCAACTTGTACTTCAAAGCAAGAATGAAATGAAAAAAATCAAATGAAACTTGTAGAAAAATTTAACTTAGAAATTGAAAAGTGATATTGAGGTTGTGCTAATTTTAAAGCATGCAAAATGAGCTAAAAAGGAAAGTTAGAAAACGTGAGATGCAAAATTAATCCACCCACACAAAAGCCTTCTTCTAAATAAGGAGAAAGGATGCCTTGGGGCAAAACCCAAGCTCCCACAAGAAAAATAGATCTTTTATTAATATGTTACAATAGAGCTAAAAACTCTTAGAGGGATTCCCAAAAGACGATGGGAATTTGTAGAAGATTGGGAGCTAGAAATAGCTATAATATCCCTCCAAACAATAGCAACCTCAAGGCCAATGAAGGCTTTCCAAAAATTAGAAAATTACAAACTCCAAAAGGTCCACGACCTAGCCTTCTTTGCAACTCCTTCTAGTGCCCAAAACCTCCTTGGAATATATCTTGAATGCTTGAGAGGTCCTACAAGAGAGGTAGTTATAGTTTTCAATAGTATTTCCGCAAGGCACTTGTGTCAAAACTCCAACTATGGGTTGCAAAACTAAGACAAAATTAGTGTAAAAAGAGCATGTAAGTATGATACAAAATAATATACAAAATCAAATCAAGTGATGGGAGTGAACCCTATCACTTTCCTATTTTGGTAAATTCTTTTTAATAGCTAAATGAATCAATGAAAGCACATTTTTTAAAGAGATTTAAATTACGAAGTGTTTGTTTGTATACAAGCTATGTCTAGGAAAATCCCTGCAAAAAAATCACTTCGTAAGATGAACTATGGAATTAAAATAACTAATGAGAGGTCCTTGGAGAATGTGTCAAGAGTGGGTTGGTCTCTCCAAAGACTTCCCCTCACGCTTGATATCTGATCCAACCAGATTTTCCTCTAAAAAAATTCAATCAAACCTTTGTCCCATATGATCTAGGAAATAAGTAATAATAAAAAAACTCTAGAAGTTTATTGGAAAATAACTAGAGATTTCTACACCTAGAGAATATTCCTAAATCAATTGACAATTCAAGCTAGATTTACATTAACAAATATATAAGAGCATATGGAATCAACATAATTCAAAGCATGAGAAAAATAAATTATACCAATAGTGAGACAATCATCATACTCCAATGGAAAAACAACTCATGAATGAATGCAAAAGTATTTTATCTCAATTGCGAACAAGTTTACATAAGAGCAGAGCTTCCCCAAGCATAATATCTCATAACAATGGATACAAAATGATAGCACAAAGCTCTATTATATAGAGAAATGGGAGAAAACCCCAATGTAGCAACCAAGTGACAAATGACCATGGAGAAGATCCCAAGGGAGGAAATTGAACTCCAAGTGTTAGCAATCTAATAAATTGAATTCCATATGCGGCATCAAGATTCCCTCAAGCAAAATTGAATTATCCAAGTGTGAAGATGAGCAAGGGAAAGTGTCCAATGAGAGGTAGTTAACTCCCAAAAATCTAGCCAAGAGATGCCACCTTGAGTTTATGCTTCCAAAGTGCCCAACGTAAATCTCCTTGAAGAATGCATGGTTCTTTTGTTGAGGATGCTAAGTGTGAGAGCTGTGAGGAGTGAAGTGGAGATAAGTCTCCATCAAATATTCCTCTAGTCCATGAGGTATTCCAACATGTGCATTAACTACTCAAGAAAATTTATTTTCCATGTCATCAACTACTTCATTTATTGCAAAAAAATTGATTTCCTTGAGTGTGCCATGAATTTATGATGCAAGGTACCAAATCATCCTCCACTTGTCTTTTGACTCATTGCTTTAACTTGAGATAATTTCCAAGTCATTTCTATGGCATTTTGTCATATGGAGCTATTTATATTAGGCTCCATTTAAATTATTTGTGGTTTAATTTATTACCAAATTTCCCACTAAACTTATGAAAAGTGGGCGTTGAGGGTATAGAACAAGGTTACTTGGGAGAGGAAGCGAAAAAGGGAAGAGGGAGCAAGAGTGACATTTTCAGAAGCTCTTGGTTCGAGAGTGAATTGTGGAACCAATTTTTATATAATACATATTTTTTGTATTTTGATGCATATATATCAATAAAAGCATGTAGAATGATGAACTGGATATAAAAATAATAAAAACATATATTGAACCATATAACATCAATCATCTAGAAGTTATAATCTTCATCAACCACGTCCACAAGTTAGTAACATACAACATATTGAGTCTCATGATTCATCAATCTTAAAGTTTCAAGATTTCAAAATTCAATATATAACCTTTATCATCATTGATCACCAAAGTTGTACTTGTAAGCTAAGTTTAACCATTACAAAAAAAAATATCTAACATGAAATGAAATGTTATAAAATGAAATGAAATGAAACAACTTTTAAATTTCACGAAGTATCATATTCATAATTCATTACCAATGAGTTTTAATTTCCAACTTCAAACTTAAATTGTCATGTATTGTTTACAAAAAATATCATAATAAATATGAAAGTGTAAACAATTATAAAAATTACTAGAAACTAGAAAACACAAGTACACCTATTATCTATCGCTAATGCTTGGGCCTCTTTCCGCCACAATAAATGTCTAATTTTTTAGTCTTGTTGGAAAATCATGAGCTTTGTCATTAATATCACCCTCTAAGCATTAATATCATTAATATCACCCTCTAGATATGTATAGGTATCGTTTTCATTAATATCACCCTCTAAGCATTAACATAAGATAGAAAAAAACATAGAATTTCAAGTCAAGATTTTGTTTGAGTGATGGTACATTTTTAGTAGGGTCATGATAGAGGATTTCGACAATAAATGTCACTAACATAAATGTACATAGAGGGATTGGTGCTCTTGATTAAATACGAGTTCCATACCCTAATACATGACAAAATCCAATGGAAACATTACAATCCCCCCAATCTTGAAATCAATTTTTCTCTTGGGGTCGCTCCAAAAATTCTCTCCCTGGGTGAGCGATTTCGGGAGTGCACTCTGGGAGTGGGTTTGAGGGGGGGAGCTTCTCCCCCGCAACCCTGGTTTAGAAATTATTTTTTACCACTCAAAGTGTGTCATAGTAAAAATTTGAGGGTGAGAGGTGTAATTTTGAGAACACATACCCTATACAACTTCTCTAGACACCACTTATTACATATTACATTTAGATATTATTCAAGTTTCCGCATTGCAGGAAATTTAAAAAAATTTAAAAATGACCCCTAGACCTAACCAAATTCCACGAAATTTTATGAGTGATATAGTATGGTAATATACAATTACTATAAACACTAGTACTCACATAAGGCATCACCTTCAAGTTGTACTCCAGCTTTGGGGTTATGCTTGGAGGAAAAAAATCAATTAATTAATAAGCCATGTAAGGATATAATAATTAACCAAATGAAAATAAAACCTCCTAGAGTAGATTAACTTGATGAAAATTGCATAAGTTACATAGGTGTGTGACATGACTCATCTCATCATACTAGCGTCACTTTAAATCATCCCCAGAGGGAACGAGAAATATGATTACAATAAAAGAAGATGAGAAGAAGTATAGTTGAAAAACTCTAATGATATCATGAACTCTGATGGTACATGAAGCCTCTGATGACCTTTGATGGTACCCTAGCCTTAAAAGGACCAATTTTAAGGAGAGAAATTTACAGAGAAATTTTTGAGATGATCATCAAAGACTTGGATTAGTTCCTTGTCCTTTGGGCATACAGAGTCAAGGATGTGATAGATAAGCCAAATTTCTTGCTAAGGAGGCAAAAATTTGATGTTGTAGGTATCAATATTCTAACATTTACCCACTTAATGATAAGTGGAGTTTTATGGAGAGTTATAGTAATTTCTCCACTAGGAATATTCATTAGATTTTATACAATGAGTAGCATATGCATTTCTCAACTAGATAGCCTTTAAAATTTATCTTCAACAAACCAGGGCACAGATAATCATAATCTATAATAAAAAATTTCATACATTAAACAATTTCAAAAATAAAAACATCAATAATAGGCACTTAAAAAATAACATGTAGTATATCCATCCATTCACTAAAGAAATAGCTCCAAAGACAATCAATAGTAGCTTACAAACATCAAAATGCATTCCAAGAATCTCCAATAGCCAAGAAGGAGCAAGTGTGGATTTTCTTATCAGGTCTGAATTCTCCATGTGATGATGATGAGAAAGTGAAATAAATTCTCTGCTATTTATACATGTCTAATGAATTCTAATTTAGCTTAAAATCCCCTTTAAGTTGTAAAATGATGGGCAAAACTAAGTGAGGTTACAAGCCAACCTCATAGCCAATGTAAAATAACAATAAATAACCCACAAGAGGGTCGAAATGCTGACATCATGCATGCATATGCCTCTTGAAGGCATGCATTGGGATCCTCTAGTGACAAACTAAGTGAAGAGGGCTCCAAAAATCATGCTCCAGGGGCTGTCCCTGTTGCACAATTTTTGTCAAAGTTCAAGGAAGCAGATATGCCAAAGATTTCTCAAATGATCGAATCATCTTTCAATAGTTTATATGTGTCATTGTAAACCCATTTTGCAATTTTCTAATGTAAATAATGCTAGTAAGACCATGAATGTATGTAACAACCTAGTTAAGCCTATTATTGTGGAAATATTTTCATCCTAGGAGGTTTTTCATCTCACTGATTCATTTTTGTTTCTAAACATGGATGGTCGACAAAGTTTTTCCCTCCAACCTCACCCTAAAGCTAGGGTGGAATTCTTCGTCAAAGTCTTAGGTGAGTCCTAATGTTGTAGTCGAGTCTTATGTAAAAGTGGTTTATGAATAATTTAAGCTAGTTGGCTAAATTATTTTATTACAAATCACTTGGTCTAGTAGATCATGTTGTGTTGGAGATTGGGTATGTATTTTGAGGGTCTAAGCCGAACGTGTATTTCCCCTTTGAGGGTTGAATTGTAAATCTTATGTAAAAAATATTTTAATGCATGGTCCCTCATTCTTAGACACCATAATTAAAATATTAGAGGGTGGAAATAAAATTAAATCCCCTCAAGCGTCAATTAATTATTTTTGCTGGAAAAAAATTAAATAAATCTTATGCCAGAAAATTAATTAATTTAGAGTCAAAATTAAGTTGATAGGAAAATTAAATTCTCCAAGTGGAAAATTTCGTGGGTCGTAAAAGAATTATTTTTTGAAGGTCCTCCACTAAGGGAATATTGGATATTTCAAGAAAAATTGGACCCTTGGACCTTGGTGGTAAAGTCAAAGTCGAATTTTTGAGGAAATTAGCTGAAATAAAAATGGAATTAAATGATAAATTTGAAAATTACTCAAAAATAAAAATTCAACGGCTAAGATTAAAAGATAATCAAGTAGTTTTCAACGGTCAATATTATTTTGATAAGGATAAAGCTAAATAGATGCTATTTTTCCACTTAGAGGATTTATCTATAAATTAGAGAATCATTTGAGTCACTAGCTATTTGATGTCTGACTAAGAAATTGCTGCTGAAGCATTGATGTAACACTATTGTCTCGATGGGAACTTTTATTTTAATCATAATAAAGACTTTGGAGTCTAGTTCAAGGTGTTCAGTGTTTGTTGATTTGTGGTATGTGCTGGCTACGGGCTTTCCTATATTGTGTTTGTAAATGATAAAATTTGTTTTTCATTAGATGGGGATAAAGTCATTCTATTAATAGTTTTGGGCTAATCTTATAGATTTGATTCACCATATGATTAACATATTTTCTTGATATATATATATATATATATATATATATATATATATATATATATATATATATATATATATATATATATATAGTGCTTGCGTGTGTACCTCACTCATTCCATATTCACAAACTAGAAAATGTGAACTAATTTTTGGATCCCAAATATTTATGTTGTTGATTTAAACTTCTCTAAGGCTATAGTGTGTGTGGTAGTGTTTCTTTCATAATAGTGTACCAAATGGCACTTCTTTAGCAGTAGGTTGTTTCCTGAAAAGATCACAAAGAATATTATGGTGATGTTAATGGACAGACTGAAAACAAAGTAAATCAAAACCAATAGTGGAAGTAATGCATGTAACAACATAAGCTAAAAAAGAAACAAACAAGACAATAATCTAAAATGGAGCAAAAAAATAAATACAACAATGGGGAAAATCCCTTTATTGGTTGTTAGTAGTAGAAGAATACAACGCTAACACACTTGCAGTGAGTCCCTTGAGCTATGGAGCTCAAATACTCTCAACAAGGGGGTCCCTTTCCTTGGTTTCCTTGCAAGATTATCCTCCCTCTCTCAAAAGGAATGTGAAGAATCTTCAATGGTGGTGTCCTCTTCCTCACTAAGGTCTTGGATTGCCTAGAAGCAATATGGACAACATGCCAACGCCTTCACTCCTCTTGCTTCAAAAATTGCAACCTGGTGTTGTTATGGTAGCAATTTGGCCAGCATAACAATGTATCATACCTTTTATCTTCCTATAGTCTGTTTATATAGAATTTGTTTTTGAACTCGTCTTCCCTCTCTTGGCCCAAGAGTGATGGTGACCTAAGAGTAGGACAATATATTCCTTTGAGAGATTCATATCTTTAGGGCGACCTCAAGTAGGTTTTCTTTAACTGTTCATGACATAGAATCAACTCCCTAAGTGTGGGAGTGGTCCCGTATAGTGAATTTTCGCCATCTTCAGGACCGCGCGACTATCAAAGAAATAGGCGTGTGGTACACACTAAAACACTTTGTTGTTGGTGCGTAGTTAGAAAATTTCTCACATAACCAAGTAGGAATTTTTAAATTTTTGTCCTTCATGTTTTATATATATTGGAAAATCTTCATTTGTGCCTTCTTCTTGACATTTTTATAATGTATTTTGCTATATGATTTTCTGGGGTTAACAATTTCCCCTGAATGTATGAGGCCTAGGTGGAAACGTATAGCTGAAATACATCACGTAGTCTATTATGACTGAGAGTTTGTGTAACCCTTTTGAGGGAGAGAGAGAGAGAGAGAGAGAGAGAGAGAGTAACTTTTTGCAAAGATAATTAGGGGAACCCCTTATCTGAAGTAAAAAAGTAACCATGTTCTGTAGGAAACCTGTAAGTGATAAAATAATAAATGTTTCTACGAGGCGGACATGTCCCATGCTCATTATGATGAATAGTTAATACAATTTGACATATATTGGTTTTGTCAGGTCACAATGTGGTAGGTGACCTGCTATTGGTTGACGATGATGACTGCTGACACCCTTAAGGGAATTGTTTCTTTGGACAAATAGGATGAATGTGGCACTCACATGCATTTTTTGGGTATAATACTTTTGGGTGACGTGCTAAATATATGCATGGGTCTTTGAATTTTGGGAACCTTCCCGTGCATAATGATTTAAGCATTGATGAAGGGTATGCTTACTAATACATGAGTCTTCGAATAATTGACAGAGTGCAACGGTTATGAAGTACGATACCTCTTTGACATAAAAAATAATGTTGATGTTAAATTTCAGGGGGGTCAATGAAATCAATGGGCGATGTTAATTCCCATTGTGCCATCTGATGATGTTCCCGAAGTGTTGGGGAACCATCCAAGGTACTACCTCCATCATGGAAAACATTTTTTGAAGTCAACAGGAAGGAAGCATCAACCATATGAAACAAATGTTGATACAATGGATCAGGGTTTTTGGTGAAGCAGGGTGTGATATGGTGAGTTAATAAGACATGATGATGAGAAATGGCTAAAATTGATGGTGATGGAAAACTGGTCTGAGGTCAGAGTTGTTAATGTGAGTGGCAAAAATCACAATAATTTCTGATAAGGGTATTCCTAAGGTCAGTAGGACATCCAGGGTGGGTGTACGTATGTTATGAATGACATGTTTGGGTATGGTAAAGAATGTGAAAATCTGACCAAGGGTTACTAGGGACTACCACCAGGTATGAAACGTAAAAATATGGGTGTAAGTATTTCTCCTAAAAAATATTTGTACACTTTCCAAAAGAATGTGAAAGTGGTTTGGATGTACAAACATAGAGATGGATGCCCCATGAACATGTGTGATCTTGCATGATGATGTGAGGAGAGTGTTTATTGAGGGTGCGGACCCAATTGGTTGGTCTCGGTGTGGGGGTGATGAGGCGGATGAAATGAAACAAATGGGATATATTTGTGAGGGTATGATAGGCCAAATGTGAAAGGCGGTAATGTGTTTTTGCTGATGCACTATAAAAATGGTGGCTTGGAAGTGGGGTTTTGATATGCAATGAGTAAAACAAAATGGTGCTGATAATTGATGCACAAAAATGAGATGGTTCCCGGGCCGGAGTTGGTCGCCATGGATCCTTATAGTGAGTGATGGTCTATGAATATGATGGAAGCCATGGGAGGTGAGGCTCTATTGACCTGCAAGGGTGTTTGTAATGTGCAAGGTGAGGTGATGATAAACATGGTCGAGTGAATGAACCCTATAGTTTATTTTTGGAGAAATGATGTCAGGATATGCAGAGCTTTAGAGGGAAACCTATCATGCTGAGAATGGGATGATACCTGCTCTTGTACCTCTACTGCCTTGGAGTTTGATTGAAAATACAGTGATTTAGACGTACTTGCAATATCTGTGGTTAATATTGATTAGGAGATCATTTCCATTTCTCAAAAATTCTCAAAACTGAAAGTGCTAAAAAGTGTTTGCAACTTGAGAAACCAGAAAGGTCTCGTCGCTACAATTCTAGCGCCGTGAACAGTTCACAAAACAGAGGTCATATGAAAAATTTATGAAGGTTTGAAAAGCCCAGCAAACTCCAAAAACTGGACCTTTGACCCATTTTGACTTTATATAAAAATTTTGAAAAAAAAATATTTTTTTTTATACTATAGTTTTTGGGCCTATCAGTGGGCGCCACATGCCCTTCTTGGAGGCTGCCACATGGCCCCAGGCTAGAGGTCAAGTGGCATTGTAAATTTTTTTTGAGTCGGTGGGTCTCAAACGCGGGACCTCCTGTTAGCCACCTATAAAATTTGTTATATCAAAAGGTGGCTAAATCATTTTTTGAGCCTTCAAGAAACAAGTTTTATTGCTAAGAATGTTATATCTTGAAGACATCATGCCCTTTGTTTAAATCTTCATTGCTGTTTCCATTTCAAACTCTGAAATTCTGCTAATTTCATAGAGAAAAGAATGCTGCAAAAATCCCATCTTTTCCCTCCACACAAAAAATAACCTTCATTTTATTCCCTTTTTCCCCCATGAACTTCCTCTATTTTTCATGATTTCCCTTCTTCCATTCATGAAAATCCTTTTTACAGAGTTTAAAACTCATTTTTAAACTATACTGAAACCCCCAAATCCACCAAAAAATTTGAAAATTTTCATAAAAATAAGTGTTTTTGACTATAGGCTTAAGCCCCTTTGGGCTAAGTCCTAACCACTTCCCCACCATACGCCTTTGTGTTGGAACCAGGCTCTAAACCCTTCGAGTGCTTATCGCATCGGAAACAATTCACGCGCACAAGTCTTTTCGCTTTTACCAAAGTTCAGATGCGATTGGCCCTTTGAATATAAGCCCCGATCCCTTTGCTTTATTCACATAACCATAAGTTTTTTATCGGGTGTTTAAACGTTTTATAGACCCATCTCCGATGCCTTTTTTCTTTGAAAATCATAAAACCCACTTTTCCTAAGTTTTGGTCTAAACCTGCCAGAAAAATGTTTTTAATGAAAAATGGGTAGATTGAAAAGTCCCGCATCATTATTCCGATGCAATTGAACCCCGTTATATAAACCCCCACCTTGCGCTTCTCTCCATATAAACCTATGCCCGGGACCAAGATTTAAAGTCCTTAAGCGCTAATTACATCGGAGAAATTCCAAATGGGTAGATTGAAAGACTCGCACCAAAGTTCCAATGTGATTGGCCCTTTTTGTGTATAAGCCCTGGGCCTTTTGTTTTTCATATAAACCAATGGCCCCGCAGACGGGTGCCAAGCCATTTCATCATATATAAACCTGCCTCGACAGCCAAAAACCTTTGTTTTTCGTTAAATTTTTGGTTTTTATATATTATAAAGGGTTTCTGCCGATTCGTTATTTGAAACAATCTCCATCGTTGATCTGGAACGATCATACAGATCTCACAATATCGCATCGGAAAATTTCATTGGGCGTGTTTATATTTTATGCCACCCCCGATTGGTCATTCCCCGATCCATCCTCCACCGTCAATCTGATGTGCAGATCGACGATCTACAATTAATCGCTTCGGCGCCCCCATGTCCATTGTCCCGCCGATTGCCAAAGCCCCGATTGAATCTGGGCCGTCCACGTGTCTAGATCGATCCTCCCTACTTTGATTAAATTTTATACACCCCGCTTCATAATGTTTTTTTGCCCAATCACAGCCGTTGATCTCTGTAGATCAACGGCCCATATTAACCCTTTCTCTGCCCATATATTATTTCATTAACCTCGAAGATTGATCTCGACCATCCATTTTTAAGATCTAACGGCCCAGATTCGTCTAGGTAGGCTCGACACTCTTGGGTCCTACCCATCCCAGATTTGATCTCCTCCGTTCATCCCTTTGATCCAACGGCTCTGATTAAAACCACTTATGCTCTGCCCCACCTCGTTCTTCCCGCACATCTTATCTATATCGTGCTCACTCTTCACCGTTCGATCTAAGGGCCTAGATCTAACGGCTGACGTGTAGTTTCGCGTAACTTTCAGCACGAGCGTTAATCTCCCAAAATCATGCAATATAAGTTGTTTTTAAATTCCACGTGTCACCATCTAATGCATATCGTGTTCAAAAAGGTGAAACCACCTTTCTTCCATTTTTCCACGCGATACTGCTTGTTTTGCTCTCCGAAACCACTTTCCCCTTTTTCATTGAGTTTTATCGCGTTGTGTTTCCTGCCGTTGATCTCTCCAGATCAACAGCTCAGATCTAATCTGGCCATACACTATCACCCTCTGGCTTCACCAAGGGATTTCTTTATATCAATCCTCACCGTTGATCTTGTGGCCTGATCTCATTCGACGGCCCACGATCATCCCGAAACCCCAATTTCCATTCCAATGCATATTTCCTCCGCCCAAGGGATTTTTTCATATTTCCTTTGCATTTCTTCTATTTCTATGAAAGGCGACCCTTCTCCATTGTATTGACCCGGTTGCTCCTGACCGTTGATCTTCGCAAGATCGATATATCTGACTTAATTTTCACCACCACTTCTTCCAACCGCCTCCTTCGCCCTCAACATGCAATCTCCGCCGTTGGATGCTGCCATCCAATAACCATGCTCCAAACCCGAGCCTCTAAAGCAATTTTACCAAATAATGCAGGATTTCTTAATTATTTTATGTATTTTGCAGGTTCTAAAGGTTTTCATATGATTTTAAAGAAAAAAAAAGGTCGAGGATGACGATTCTGCAGGCTTTCGTTTATTAAAGAGTATCCATCTTGTAGGGTTCGATCATCATGTCTCGTCAGTGCCTCATAAGCACTAATGCCAGTCTAAAGGCCCTGTAGCACCTACACATCAACAAGACACAGAGAATTTAAAACAAACAAAGGGTATCAGTGTTGAAGACCTGAACTAAACATAGATGAATAATTAAACATTGATTATGCAGATTTGGTGGATTACGGCTAAGATTGAACATCAAAAACCTAATCCACCAGATTAATCGTGTTTAAGGAAACATCAAAATATCTGTTAGACATAGTACGCCTCCACTGCCACATCAGAGGCTAATTGATTCCTCTCAGCTACCAGGTTGCCACCTATAGCCTCAAAGCATTCAACAGAGGCCAAGTTATGATCAGAAAATAAGATCAGCCGAATAGTTAATTCAGCCAAAGGAACTTAGTGCAAAAAATATCAGCAGAGTTATTACATCATGAAATAGAACCTTAAAGTCAACAAAAGCTCCCACCGAGCTTAATTCTTAATGTAAAGATTTTAATACAAAGGACATGTCTGTACACTTCTCCATTGAGCCCCTCAAAGACTGAGAAGTATTAAAATCTGTATTAATTGACCTTGAAGATATTTTATTAGATCCCACCTCCTCATTTCTTCTATAAATACTTCTGTAGAAGATGAGAAAATGTTGGTTGCAGAACTTTGAAATATACTTGTGCTTGAAACTTCTACTTGTAAATAGTGTTCAAAGGCTCTTGAAGCTCTGCTTGTGATTAGATAAGTTAGGCTGGGAAGTGAAGATGATTGCTGAACTGAAACATTGGACTTGAATATGTAACTGGTTTGACTTCAATATACAAGCTATTTCTTGGGATCCTGGTCTATATCACTGGTGAAGTTCCCCTTTCTTTGTTATTGTTTTTCCTTCTATGTCTGCCATATTGTTCACTATTCTCTGATAAATAACAACAATTATAGAGTTAGGATTTACTGTCAAACAATACCCTTCTCTGACTGATAAGCTTTATCTCAATGTTTTCCTCTAAATTGTGTATTTAAGAATGATTCAATACAGTTTAAGCAGTTAGGAATGCTGGCATTCCCTCGTACTACTGCTTGCTTTAAACATTGTTCTTGAATGTTATTTTCATTATTTTATTATTAAAGTTAGACTAGGAAGTGATGGTTTTCCCTATTTCTAGCTTCTATTCTCCAAAGGTAATTCTGAAAATTTCCCTAAGTGTTAGCTGAAAGCAAAGTAGATTTAAAAGTATCTTATCTGATCTTAAGTTTCATTTTGTTTCTCTTATCTATTTTCATACTTTCTAAAGGTAATTATGCAAATTACTGGATTGTTTGTCTCTTGAGTTATCTTTAATACAAGCTTGTCCAAAGAGGTTTACGGTGAGCCCTGCCGTTTGGTTGGTTTTAAACAGTTGCTTAAAGGCTTTTCTTGTTTGTACTAACTATAAATCCTTGTTGAAATTATTATCAGTTTCCACCCCTCCAACACTTTTATTGTTTCCATTCCATCATTTAAATCTCAATGATCTTGTGATATAGATGACTTTCCCCTTCGACCACTCTTGAATTGTTGCACAATTAAAAGCCCTATTATGACTCCATAGCCCAATGGAATAAAAACCAGTTATGTCTATCTAATCAGCCAAAGCTTGTTCTAATTGCTTGCAACTTCACACCTTTGAAACTCTTTCCATTTAGGACTTTCCACTCAACTAATAAATCATGCTCAACCATCCAAAACAAACAAAACCCTTGCTCTTAATAACTAGCCTAATATCATTACCCATAAGTATTTAAAGATAAATCCAATCTTTACACTTATTGGAGAGATCCCTCTCCGGATTCAGGAGGGCTAGATCCTAGAATCCAAAAGTGGTTGAAATAGTGTTCTCTCTGTAGTTTGACTTTGCCAATCTTGCAAATTACAGGGAGCTAACATCTTCTGGCGACTCCGCTGGGGAATTTCTGAGTTAAATGACAGTTTAAGTACCTCTTAGGACTCAGGAAAACCTTTGATTCAAGAACATTGTGCAGTGAGTAAAGGCAGTCCTTTCAAGAACTACCAAGCAAATGGTAATCATGATAAAACTTGTTTGAATCAGTGAAAAACTAGGCAAACCCTAGGATTCTCATAAAGATCTTATCAAACCTTGAAGGATCAACTAGCTTAGCCATAAGAGTAGACTATCTTTGTCTCTTAACCGTAGCTAATTTTTTAAACAGATTTAGGATACTTTTAGAACCCATAGGACTAAAAAATAACTCAGAAAAACCCAAAATATTTCAAATTGGTATCCAATAAGCATGGTGGTGGACCATAAACCCTTTACCTCTAAAAGAGCTAAAAAATTTCACTTGGCGACTCCACAATCCTAAACAGTCCTTAAGACTCCACTGGGAAGAACCATTATCATCACAACATCATTTAAGCTCAGTAAGAGGATTTTTAGGATTAAAAATTTTCTTGTTTAAAATATCAGTTAACCTCTTAAAGATTGTTATATCTGGTTAAATTGTTCTGGTTTAAAGTTGGATTTGAAAAACACAACATAGTGGCTCCTAGAAAGATTCATACTAGAGCTTACCCTGACCCAAACCCACCTGAGATAGTTGATAACCCGAAAAGTATCCTTAGGAAGTCTCCTAAGATAAAATTTTCAACTGTTTTCAGATCACCCTTGAGAGCTAATTCAGTTCCTGAAAATATTGCAGCTCTACAACAATCACAAGTCGACTTAAGAAATCCATTTAGAACTAGGTCACTTGATGATATAATTCAGATAGACTCTGAATCTCCACTTTCATTCCAAGACAGAAGTGAGTATCCTAGTAGCAGAGAAACTACACCACTAGATTTACATTTCTTACATAATTTTGGTTTCTCTCACCCTAGATCTGATCAACAAAATCTTGCTGGTCCATCCACATCCGTTCCTCATACATCCACTATCCAAACCACTCCACTCCATCCCACTTTCCCTCTTGTTAATCTACCTCTTGTAAATCCACCCCCACCACATATCATGGCAGCATGGTATGCTCCCTTAGTCCTTCCTGTACCCTTGGTCAATCTTCCACAGGACTATCAGTCCAAAATTCCATTATATGATGCCAGCAATGCTATAACTGCATCACAACATGTGGATAAAATGAATGAATACTTTGACAGAAATGAAATTGATGATGATTCTGTCAAACTTAGACTATTTTCTCAGAGTTTAGGGGGAGAAGTAAGAAAATGGTTTAAAGGCTTAACCCCCCACAGTATAAATGATCTTCAACTCTTCCATCAGACATTCTTAAACAAATGGAAAGTAAGGAAAAACCCTCTTCAAATACTCTCTGATTACAAGAACCTCCACAGAAATACTGGGGAAAGTGTACAAGATTACTGCAATAGATTTAATAGTGTCTATAATTCCCTTCCCCCAGATCTAAAGCCTCCACAAGGCTCAGCGTTAAACAATTTTCCTAAAGGGTTTGACCCCAAAATGGCCTATTAGCTAAGAGAGAGAGACCCTTTAACTCTTGAAGATATGAAAAAAGGGGCTCTTGCTGTGGAAGTGAACTTGATGGAAAAAAGAGCGAGAATGAAAAATGAGAAGAGAGTATCCTTCAGAGAGGAAACCACACCTTCTACTTCCAACTCAAATATGGAAAGAATGATGGAGGAGATGATGAAGAAAATGAGCATTCTTGAGAGATCACAAGCAATTCAAAACCAGACTTCTCCTCAAAATAGAAATCAGAACCAAAATCATAATTTTAAGAGAAACCAGCCTCAAAATAGACCCAGGGAAGATGATCAACAGATCAATCCTCCCTTTCATAAAAACTATATAAGTGAGGTTGAGGACACAAATGAACAAACAGAGGACGATGAGATAAATATGTTGGGAGTAGATAATGATGACTTTGAAGTTCATTATGATATAAAACAAGGTCTATACACACCTTATGATGACAAAAGAGATAATGATGAAAGTTATTATCAAGACATGGAGAATGTCATCATAGAGTCTACAAAAGAATATGACCTTCGAAGTAAAACCAATCAAGAAACTCTGAAAACCAAAACCTCTGACAAATCTTCAAACAGTGCTGTAAGTAAACCAAAAATTGTAAAACAGTGGCTGTAAATTCTAATAAAAATAAAGAGAAAGGCACTCAAAACAATGGAAAACAGAGTGCAGACCTTAGCAATACTAACACTTCAGCTAGTACTCCTGTTAAAACAATTTTGTCAAATGTAAATAGAACAAATCAGCAAACAGATTTTGCTGACAGAGTGGCAGTTAATAAGGCTGAGACAAGGACTTCAAAGAGTCAAATTCCTTTCAACCTGGAGCAAGAAATTTCAAGAATTAAAATTTCTGTTCCCCTGACTGAATTAGCTGCCCAAAATGTATATAGGACTCAAATTTTGAATGCTTTAAACATAGAAGAGAATAATGACACAGTCAATCTTAATGATGACCATCCAGAGCTTATTTTTGGTCCAAATATTGAAGGTAGATATCAAGAGGGACCTGCTCCTCCATTTTATGTAAGTTTAAACATTCATGACAAGATTTTGCACAACGCTATGCACGACTTAGGGGCCTCTCATAATTTAATGCCAAAAGCTATAATGGAGAGCCTGGGTCTAGAAATCACCAGACTTTATAAAGACCTTTACTCTTTTGACTCAAGTAGAGTAAAATGTTTAGGGTTAATTAAAGACCTTTGCGTTAACTTAGCCCAGATTCCAGCCAAATGTTTGGTCATGGATATTGTTATGGCTGATGTGCCCCCAAAGTATGGCATGCTGTTATCTAGATATTGGGGGGCTAAGTTACAAGGAACTATGCAGATGGACATGACCTATGCAAGCATCCCTGTGTTTAATCAAACAAGAAGACTTTACAGGGAGTCCCATATGCAGTACATGGTGACTAGTCAAGACAGACGGCAAAACTATCCTCTATATTCTGTAAATACAGGCCTCGATTCTTTTATCTTGTTTAATGATGAACATTTAGTGAAAAAGTCACTTTAACAGAGTTAATGGCCGATAGAGAGGAGGAGGAAGGCACCACAGAAATGTCAAAATAGTTTGTTGAAACCGTAAACTACAACAAACAACACACTGGTCTTGAACTACAAATCATGCGTCCATCTCTTTTTAACCTTGAAAGTTAAGAAAATATTCCTCAACTTAACGAAAAACTCAAGGAATTAAAACAAATACAACAGAGTGCTGATTTTCAAGAACAAACCGAAAGAACACTTTTTGAAGAGGACAATAATCAAACGAAAGGACCTGAAACTAGTCCTCTATGGAGTATGTACTTTGATGGGTCCTGCACTAGGAGAAATGCTGGTGCAGGGGTCTGGATACGAAACACTGAAAACAACCACACAGAAACCCTTTCCTGTAGATTAAAATTTCGGTGTTCGAATAACATATTAGAATATGAATCCCTCCTTTTAGGCTTACATTTGTTGAAAAAGTTAGGAGCCAAGAGAATTAAAGTTTATGGGGATTTAGAACTAATCATTAGGTAGGTCAATGGGGAATACAATGAAAATCACCCCAGACTAAGGGCCTATCGAAACAATGTCGTGGATTTACTTAAAACTTTTGAGGAATCCCAATTGATTTTTGTCCCCAGAAGAAAAAATATCATGGCCCACAGTTTGGCCTTTGCAGCTAGAACGTTCTTAACGCCCTACGAAACCAAAGAATGCACAACACAGATTAAATTTAGACCGGCTGTCCCTGATAACGATAAATATTGGCAAGTTTTCAATGGAGACAAATAAATAGAAGACTTCATGCAGTTCAGAAACGAATTCGAACTACCAAGTTTCGGATTCAGAGTATGAAACAGACTGCCCTAGTGAAGAAAATTTTCTTGATGAAGAAGAAAGGTCTCATGAACTTGCTAATGTAAACTTGTTATCTAGCAAACTTAAAAACGAAACAGAGATGATTGCAGAGTTAGAAACAGAGGAATTAGAAACTCTGCAGTCTGAAAATTAGAGTTTGCCAAAGGGTTTGTATCCTTTAGAAGAGTTGTTTGATTTCAACGATGTGGCCAAGAAGCCAAAACTGGAGCCTGTAGAGACTGAAGTGGAAGAGTGTAATATAGGCAGTAAACTTAAACCTAAGATGATTAAACTGTCTAAAACTTTACCAGCTCACATTAAATTCAAATAAATAGAGATGTTTAAAGAATTCTCTGATGTTTTTGCGTGGAGTTATGAAGATCTGAAATTCTATGACACTGAAATAATTCAGAACAAAATCCCTCTCAAGGAAAACCAAAAGCCATTCAAACAGAAACTGCGTAGAATAAAACCTGTTCAGTTACCTTCGGTTGAGAAGGAGATCAAGAAAATGTATGAAGCTGGTATTATTGTCCCTATTAGATATTCTGAGTGGGTATCTAATCTGGTGTCAGTCAGGAAGAAAACATGAGAGATTAGGCTTTGTATAGACTTTAGAGACCTAAACAAAGCTTCACTCAAGGACAACTACCCTTTACCTAAGATGGACCATATTTTATAAAGGGTAGTTGGCTCCAAAAGAATTTCTTTGCTTGATGGCTATTCAGGGTACAATCAGATTTTAGTCCACCCTGATGATCAATTAAAGACAGCCTTTACTACACCTTGGGGAACTTTCATGTATGTGAAAATTCCCTTTGGTCTAATGAATGTTGAAGCAACTTTTTAGAGAGCCATGGAAATAGCATTCTCGGAAGAATTAGGCTACTTCTTCATTATTTACCTTGATGATGTCACTGTATTTTCAAAGATAGATGAAGAGCACTTCGAACACTTAAGAAAAGTTTTCGAGAAATGCAGAAAGTTTGGGATATCTTTAAACCCTAAGAAAACACTATTTGGGCTTCAAGAACGTAAAATTCTTGGGCACATTATTTCAGAAGAGGGTATCAAGATATATCCAAAGAGGATTGAGGCCACATTGCAAATCTCTCATCCTCGAAATATCAAGGAACTACAATCTTTCATTGGAAAGATTAATTTCTTGAGAAGGTTCATACCCAACTTGGCTAAGCTCCTTAGGAACATAAAAAACATGCTGAAGAAGGAGCAAGGGGTAAAATGGACCTTGGAAGCAAAGAAGTCCTTTGAGCTGGTGAAACAAGCGTTAACCAAAACACCGGTTCTAATAAGTCCTGATTTTTCAAAAGATTTTTATATTTTTTCATTTGCATCAGAACATACAATAGCTACTGTCCTTTTACAGAAAAATCCACAAGGACAAGAGCAGCCTATTGCATTCTTTAGCAAGGCATTGAGGGATGCTCCTTTGAAGCATAACATTATGGAGAAGCAAGATTTTGCTTTCATTAAAGCTTTAAAAGACTTCAGAATATACATCCTTCACTCACACATCATTCCCTTTGTCCCAAATTCAGTTGTTAAAGAAATTCTAACACAGGACCCAGATGGTAAGAGAGGTAAGTGGATAGCTGTTATTCTTGAATATGATTTAAAGATCAAGCCCACTAAACTCATCAAAGGCCAAGGTCTAGCTAGATTAATGGCTGAATCAAATTTTAAAGTTCTTGATATTAATATGATTAATGCTTTAGATGACCAAGAAGAATTCTCAACTCCCATTGTTGAAGACCATTTTATGAATTCCTCTTAGTATGCTGATATTTTATTTGTTTTTCTTAATTTGATCACACCTCCCAGTTTATCAGAAACAAAGGCAAGGTTTTTGAATTTAAAAGCTGTAAACTACTGCATTATAGATAAATGTCTTTATTGGAAAAATGCAAGTGGGATATTGCTTAAATGTTTGCCTGAGTTTTATGCAGAGAAGGTTAAGCACGAATTCCATGAAGGAGAGTGTGGAGGTCATCTCTACTGGAAAAAAATGGCCAACAAAATCCTAAGGGCTGGTTACTATTGGCCTACTCTTTTTCCTGATGTACACAAGATGATCATTCCCTGCCATAAATGCCAACTGTTTGAAGGCAAAAGAAAACTACTACCCCTACCTCTGCATCCAATCACTCTTGAAGCTCCTTTTCAACAGTGGGGACTTGACTTCATAGGAGAAATCCATCCACCCTCATCTGCCCAACATAAATGGATTTTCACTACAATAGACTATTTCACCAAGTGGATAGAAGCCATCCCTGGTAGGCAAGCCAATGATTCTGTCATTATAAAATTCATAGAGAATAATATTCTCTCTAGATTTGGCTATCCTACCAATATCATCACTGATAATGCAACAACATTTGGATCAAAGAAGATGGTTGAATTCTGTCACAAATATCAGATAACATTGGGTCATTCCATGGCCTTTTACCCTCAAGGTAATGGACTAGCAGAATCCTCAAACAAGAGTTTGGTGAACATAATCAAGAAGCTGTTGGAGGACAACAAGAAGTCTTGGCACACAAAGCTTGTTCATGCACTTTGGGCTGACAGATTGACATTGAAGAAATCTATTGGAATGTCACCCTACCAGCTTGTGTATGGTACAAATGCAATTTTTCCTACCAGCCTTGGTGTACCAGTTATGAAGTTGATTCAAGAGTTGCAAATTGAATAAAATGACATGATCAAAAGAATAAATCAGACCATTCACCTTCAGCAAACCATAGAGGAGGTTTATAACAAAGCATTGCAAAAGAAAGACAACATCAAAAAGCTTTTTGACAGAATAACAAAGGCCACCAATTTCAATATTGGGGAAATTTTTTTAAAGTGGGACTCAAGGAGGGAAGACAAGGGCAAGCACGGAAAATTTGACAACTTATGGCTTGGCCCTTATCTCATTCATTCAGCTGTTGGTAACAATGCTTATTTCTTACAGGAGTTGAATGGAGCTGAACTGTTTGGATGTCCTGTCAATGGCAGGATGCTCAAAAATTACTTCTCTTGATCCATGCCATGTCTTATAGCCTTTTTATCTTTTTTCCATTATAAATATTTCATCCATCATTGCATTCAAAGTTAGAAAAATCAAAGATACAAAAACAATAGAAGAAAGAAAAGAGGGCAGTTTGTAAAAACAATAAAGGTACAACCCCATACCGAAAAGAGAAATAAATTCTGAAAGTGTGTAAGCTTAAATGCCACTCCTGAAAAACACACTTCTAATTAGTCAAACAACCTAATCTTGACTAATTAGTTTTAAATTGACTGCTGATAGGTTAGTGAATTTGATTGCCAAACATATTAATATTGGCTTATCAGTTAGGTAGATTAGGATAGAAAATAAAGGTTCTAATAAACTCAAAATCTGAACTAGAGAACAAGGAAAAGGCAACTCAAATAAACTCAAAAATAGAGCTGAAGAAAAAGAGAAGGATGCCCCTAAAACTTTCAGATCTTATGCCTTCACCATTTTGATTTAATTTTCTGTAAAATAACATCTATGTGCAGCTTGTTTTCTCATGCCATGGATCAACTACAAGTTATACTGTTCAAACCTAACTTGTATGCTTTTAAATTTCTGTTTTAGAAATTAGTGAATTAAAATCTGTTAGACTGTTTAATCCTAATAGATTAGTAGATTAGGTAGAGAATTATATGAACTCAACTGTTTAATCTGAGTTCATGGAGAAATAAGGAGTAGAATTAGATTAGTTTTATGTTTTCAAAAGAATAAAATGTTGTAAAAAGAGTTTTCCAATCCAAGTGCACTTTAAAGAAGAAAAAATGTTAGATCAGTAGGATTGGGTAGGTAGAAAGCTTGTGTTGATGAAGTTCCATTGATTTCCATGGCTGCTAACATGTTCAAAACAAAAGAAGATCATTCAAGTAAAGAAATTTTCAACCCAATGGATGAGGCATTGATCAACCCCCTAGAGAATGCAAGTCTGAAGTTCTTGTTGCCTTCAAGAAGGCACCATTCCCAAGTGGAGCCACTGTTAGCCACCTATAAAATTTGTTATATCAAAATGTGGCTAAATCATTTTTTGAGCCTTCAAGAAACAATTTTATTGCTAAAAATGTTATATCTTGAAGACTCATGAAGACATCATGCCCTTTGTTTAAATCTTCATTGCTGTTTCCATTTCAAACTCTGAAATTCTGCTGATTTCATAGAGAAAAGACTGCTGCAAAAATCCCATCTTTTCCCTCCTCCACACAAAAACTAACCTTCATTTTATTCCCTTTTTCCCCCATGAACTTCCTCTATTTTTCATGATTTCCCGTCTTCCATTCATGAAAATCCTTTTTACAGGGTTTAAAACTCATTTTAAAACTATACCGAAACCCCCAAATCCACCAAAAACTTTGAAAATTTTCATAAAAATAAGTGTTTTTGACTATAGGCTTAGGCCCCTTTGGGCTAAGTCCTAACCACTTCCCCACCATATGCCTTGGTGCTGGAACCAGGTGCTAAACCCTTCGAGTGCTTATCGCATCGGAAACAATTCACGCGCACAAGTCTTTTCGCTTTTACCAAAGTTCCGATGCAATTGGCCCTTTGAATATAAGCCTCGATCCCTTTGCTTTATTTGCATCAGCCATAAGTTTTTTATCAGGCGTTTAAATGTTTTATAAACCCATCTCTGATGCCTTTTTTCTTTGAAAATAATAAAACCCACTTTTCCTAAGTTTTGGTCTAAACCCTTCAGAACAATGTTTTTAATGAAAGATGGGTAGATTGAAAAGTCCCACATCATTATTCCGATGCGATTGAACCCTATTATATAAACCCCCGCCTTCCGCTTCTATCCATATAAACCTACGCCCGGGACCAAGATTTAAAGTCCCGAAGCACTAATCGCATCGGAGAAATTCCGAATGGGGAGATTGAAAGACCCACACCAAAGTTCCGATGCGATTGGCCCTTTATGTGTATAAGCCCCGAGCCTTTTGTTTTTCATATAAACCAACGACCCTGCAGATGGGTACCAAGCCATTTCATCATATATAAACCCGCCCCGACATCCAAAAACCTTTGTTTTTTGTTAAATTTTTGGTTTTTATATATTATAAAGGGTTTCCGCCGGTTCGTTATTTGAAACAATCTCCACCATTGATCTGGAACGATCATACGGATCGCGCAATATCGCATTGGAAAATTTCATTGGGCACGTTTATATTTTATGCCAAACTCGATTGGTCATTCCCTGATCCATCCTCCACCATTGATCTGATCTGCAGATCGACGGTCTACAATTAATCGCTTCGGCGCCCCCATGTCCATTGTCCCGCCGATTGCCAAAGCCCCGATTGAATCTGGGCCGTCCACGTGTCTAGATCGATCCTCCCTACTTTGATTAAATTTTATACACCCCGCTTCATAATGTTTTTTCAGCCAATCACAACCGTTGATCTGCAGATCAATGGCCCATATTAACCCTCTCTCCGCCCATATATTATTTCATTAACCCCCAAGATTGATCTCGACCATCCATTTTTAAGATCTAACGGCCCAGATTCGTCCCGGTAGGCCCGACTCTCTTGGGTCCTACCCGTCCTAGATTTGATCTTTGCTGTTCATCCCTTTGATCCAATGGCCTTGATTAAAACAACTTATGCTCTGCCCACGTATCTTATCGATATTGCCCTCACTCTCCACTGTTCGATTTGAGGGCCTAGATCTGACTGCTGATGTGTAGTTTCGCGTAACTTTCAGCACGAGCGTTAATCTCCCAAAATCACGCGATATAAGCTGTTTTTAAAATCCACGTGTCACCATCTAACACATATCGCGTTCAAAAAGGTGAAACCACCTTTCTTCCATTTTGCCGCGCGATACTGCCTGTTTTGCTTTCCGAAACCACTTTCCCCTTTTTCATTGAGTTTTATCGCATAACAAGGGATTTCTTTAGATCAATCCTGACCATTGATCTTGTGGATTGATCTCATCTGACAGCCCACGATCATCTCGAAACACTAATTTCCATTCCAATGCATATTTTCTCTGCCCAAGGGATTTTTTAATATTTCCTTTGCATTTCTTCTATTTCTACGAAAGGAGGCCCTTCTCCATTGTATTGACCCGGTCGCCCCTGACCGTTGATCTTCGCAAGATCGACGGATCTGACTTAATTTTCACCACCACTTCTTCCAAACTATTAGCCACCTATAAAATTTGTTATATCAAAAGGTGGCTAAATCATTTTTTGAGCCTTCAAGAAACAAGTTTTATTGCTAAAAATGTTATATCTTGAAGACTCATGAAGACATCATGCCCTTTGTTTAAATATTCATTGCTGTTTCCATTTGAAAATCTGAAATTCTGCTGATTTCATACAGAAAGACTGCTGTAAAAATCGCATCTTTTCCCTCCTCCACACAAAAACTAACCTTCATTTTATTCCCTTTTTCCCCCATGAACTTCCTCTATTTTTCATGATTTCCCTTCTTCCATTCATGAAAATCCTTTTCACAGAGTTTAAAAATCATTTTTAAACTATACCGAAACCCCCAAATCCACCAAAAAATTTGAAAATTTTCATAAAAATAAGTGTTTTTGACTATAGGCTTAAGCCCCTTTGGGCTAAGTCCTAATCACTTCCCCACCATATGCCTTGGTGCTAGAACCAGGCACTAAACCCTTCGAGTGCTTATCGCATCGGAAACAATTCACGCGCACAAGTCTTTTCATTTTTACCAAAGTTCCGATGCGATTGGCCCTTTGAATATAAGCCTCAATCCCTTTGCTTTATTCGCATAACCATAAGTTTTTTATCGGGCGTTTAAAAATTTTATAAACCCATCTCCGATGCCTTTTTTCTTTGAAAATCATAAAACCCACTTTTCTTAAGTTTTGGTCTAAACCCGCCAGAACAATTTTTTTTAATGAAAAATGGGTAGATTGAAAAGTCCCGCATAGTTATTCCGATGTGATTGAACCATGTTATATAAAACCCCGCCTTCCACTTCTCTCCATATAAACCTACATCCGGGACCAAGATTTAAAGTCCCGAAGCGCTAATCGCATTGGAGAAATTCCGAATGGGTAGATTGAAAGACCCGCACCAAAGTTTCGATGCGATTGGCCCTTTCTGTGTATAAGCCCCAGGCCTTTTGCTTTTCATATAAACCAACGGCCCCGCAGACGGGCACCAAGCCATTTCATCATATATAAACCCACCCCGACAGCCAAAAACCTTTGTTTTTCATTAAATTTTTGGTTTTTATATATTATAAAGGGTTTCCGCCGGTTCTTTATTTGAAACAATCTCCACCGTTGATCTGGAACGATCATACGGATCGCGCAATATCGCATCGGAAAATTTCATTGGGCGCATTTATATTTTATGCCACCCCCGATTGGTCATTCCCCGATCCATCCTCCACTGTCGATCTAATCTGCAGATCGACGGTCTATAATTAATCGCTTCGGCGCCCCCATGTCCATTGTCCCGCCAATTTCCAAAGCCCCGATTGAATCTGGGTCGTCCACATGTCTAGATTGATCCTCCCTACTTTGATTAAATTTTATACACCCCGCTTCATAATGTTTTTTCGGTGAATCACAGACGTTGATCTGTGCAGATCAACGGCCCATATTAACCCTTTCTCCGCCCATATATTATTTCATTAACCTCGAAGATTGATCTTGACCGTCCATTTTTTAAGATCTAACGGCCCATATTCATCCCGGTAGGCTCGACTCTCTTGGGTCCTACCCGTCCCAGATTTGATCTCCGTCGTTCATCCCTTTGATCCAACAGCCCTTATTAAAACCAATTATGCTCTAACCCACCTCGTTCCACCCACGCATCTTATCGATATCACGCTCACTCTCCACCGTTCGATCTGAGGGCCTAGATCTGACATCTGACGCGTAGTTTCGTGTAAGTTTCAGCACGAGCGTTAATCTCCCAAAATCACATGATATAAGCTTTTTTTAAAATCCACGTGTCACCATCTAACACATATCACGTTTAAAAAGGTGAAACCACTTTTCTTCCATTTGGCCGCGCGATACTGCCTGTTTTTCTCTCTGAAACCACTTTCCCCTTTTTCATTGAGTTTTATCACATTGTGTTTCCCGCCGTTGATCTCTGCATATCAACGGCTCAGATCTAATCTGGCCATACACTATCACCCTCCGCCTTCACCAAGGGATTTATTTAGATCAATCCTGACCGTTGATCTCGTGGCCTGATCTCGTCCGATGGTCCACGATCATCCCGAAAGCCCAATTTACATTCCAATGCATATTTCCTCCGCCCAAGGGATTTTTTCATGTTTCCTTTGCATTTCTTCTATTTCTACGAAAGGTGGCCCTTCTCCATTGTATTGACCCAATCGCCCCTGACCGTCGATCTTCGCAAGATCGACGGATATGAATTAATTTCACCACCACTTCTTCCAACCACCTCCTTCAACCCGCAACACGCAATCTCTGCCGTTGGATGCTGCCATCCAACGACCATGCTCCAAACCCGAGCCTCTGAAGCAGTTTTACCAAATAACCTAGGATTCCTTAATTATTTTATGTATTTTGCAGGTTATAAAGGTTTTCATATTATTTTAAAGAAAAAACAAAAGACGAGGATGACGATCCTCCAGGCTTTCATTTATTAAAGAGTATCCGTCTTGCAGGGTTCGACCATCATGTCTTGTCAGTGCCTCATAAGCACTGATGCCAGTCTAAAGGCCCTGTAGCACCTGCACATCAACAAGACACAGAGAAATTAAAACAAACAAATGGTATCAGTGTTGAAGACCTGAACTCAGCAGAGATGAAGAATTAAACATTGATTATGCAGATTTGGTGGATTATGGCTAAGATTGAACATCAAAAACCTAATCCACCAGATTAACCGTGTTTAAGGAAACATCAAAATATCTGTTTGACAGAGTACGCCTCCACTGCCACATCAGAGGCTAATTGATTCCTCTCAGCTACTAGGTTGCCACCTGTAGCCTCAAATAATTCAACAGAGGCCGAGTTATGATAAGAAAAGAAGATATTTGCCTCAACGCAACCGACTAGTTAATTCAGCCAAAGGAACTTAATGCAAAAAATATCAGCAGAGTTATTACATCATGAAATAGAGCCTTAAAGTCAACAAAAGCTCCCACCGAGCTTAATTCTTAATGTAAATATTTTAATACAGAGGACGTGTCTGTACACTTCTCCATTGAGCCCCTCAAAGGCGAGAAGTATTAAAATCTGTATTAATTGACCTTGAAGATCTTTTCTTAGATCCCACCTCCTCATTTCTTCTATAAATACTTCTGTAGAAGATGAGAAAATGTTGGTTGCAGAACGTTGAAATATACTTGTGCTCGAAACTTCTACTTGTAAATAGTGTTCAAAGGCTCTTGAAGCTCTGCTTGTGATTAGATAAGTTAGGCTGGGAAGTGAAGATGATTGTTGAACTGAAACATTGGACTTGAAGATGTCACTGGTTTGACTTCAATGCATAAGCTGTTTCTTGGGATCTTGGTCTATATCACTGGTGAAGTCCCCCTTTCTTTGTTATTGTTTTTCCTTCTATGTCTGCCACATTGTTCACTATTCTCTGATAAAGAAAAATAATTATAGTGTTAGGATTTATTGTCAAACAATACCCTTCTCTGACTGATAAGCTTTATCTCAATGTTTTCCTCTAAATTGTGTATTTAAGAATGATTCAATACAGTTTAAGTAGTTAGGAATGCTGGCTTTCCCTCGCCCTACTGCTTGCTTTAAACATTGTTCTTGAATGTTATTTTCATTATTTGATTATTAAATTTAGACTAGAAAAGTGATGGTTTGCCCTGTTTCTAGCTTCTATTCTCCAAAGGTAATTCTGAAAGTTTCCCCAAGTGTTTTTTGAAAGCAGACTAGATTTAAAAGTATCTTATCTGATCTTAAAGTGGCATTTTGTTTTTCTTATGTGTTTTTCATCCTTTCTGAAAGTAATTATGTGGATTACTATATTGTTTGTCTCTTGAGTTATCTTTAATACAACCTTTTCCAAAGAGGTTTATGGTCAGCCCTTCCCTTTGGTTGGTTTTAAACAGTTGCTTAAAGGATTTTTCTTGTTTGGAATGACTATAAATCCTTGTTGAAATTATTATCAGTTTCCACCCATCCAACACTTTTATTGTTTCCATTCCATCATTTTATCTCAAAATATCTTGAGATATAGATGACTTTCCCCTTGGACCACTCTTGAATTGTTGCTCAATTAAAAGCCCTATTATAACTCCATAGCCCAATGGACTAAAAACCAGCGTTATATCTATCTTCCTAGCCAAACCTTGTTCTGATTGCTTGCAACTTTACACCTTTGAAAATTTTTCCATTTAGGACTTTCCACTCAACTAATAATCATGCTCAACCATCCAAAAACAAACAAAACTCTCGAACTTCATAACTAACCTAATATCATACTCAAAAGCCTTAAAGATAAATCCAATCTTTGCACTTATTGGAGAGATCCCTCTCTGGATTCAAGAGGGCTAGATCCTAGAATCCCAAAGTGGTTGAAATATTGTTGTCTTTACAATTTTAGTCTCACCAATCTGGTAAAATTACAGATTCCTAACACCTCCTATCTGCGAGAGTAGCACCCAACCACTACACCACAGGTTTTGTTGTTAACCCATAAGGGCTTCACGCCTATTTAAATGCCTAAAGTTTTTGCAACGGCAATAAAGGGGGCTAGCCCGTAAGGGCCAACCCCCACTTCATGTAACCCCATCGCTTGGAATGGGGGGCTAAACTAAACCATAACCGGAGGCGGGATTTCAGTTTTCACATGGCGACATTTAATGTTAGGGTTAACGCAAACAGTTTACACAAACGGTGTAAATAATCTGGCGGTTACCATGTGACCAACATTACCGGCATTTATTGCTGTGGATAAGGTTGGTGGTTATCACGGCATTCAGTGCGGAGCAGTCACATGCACTCTCCTAACATTTAATTTAACTCTCAGTCTACCCAGCGGTTCCACTGGCGGACCTCCAAGTTCGGCACTGACTGCTAAACTATCGGTCTTGTCTGGAGTTCCTCCACATTTAGTGGAGTTTTTTAAGGGATGTTGGGCAGTTTACTATTTTGGCGATAACTCCTTGGATATTCGACCAATTTTTATGCATGAATAGTCAATTTTTGGTACTCTCGTAATTATGAACACATTGAAAGAGGTTTCAGATCCATCAGAGGTCATCTTGTGCAGGTTTAGCTTTAGGAGAGGTCAAGGAGCCACTAGGGCCACTAAGGTGTTTTCAGTGTATTGAGCATCCATTCTCTGCTTTCTGCAAATGAATAGTCATTCCTGACTAAGTCAAGAATTATGAAGCTATTTTTATAGAGAGAACAACCATTGGAGGCTTTTATTCACATGTAATTACCATTTTTGAGAAATAAGATATGAGGGACATGCCATTGGGAGCTGGACCAGGAGATGTAGCCTAGGAGGGGTGAACTGTTTCATCAAATTTGCTGAGTATTGTTACATGTGATGTTTAATTATCTATCAGGGAAAATTTTAGGGGCTAATAATCACAGGTGGGCTAATTTTCCATGATTTTTCAAAAAAAAATATTCACCAATTTCCATTTTTTTTCTAAAGTGATTCGCCCAAATTTTATAGTATGCCATTATTTTACTTTAAAAATCACCAAAATAGTATATTTACTAATATAAAATCATTGGAAATCTAAATATTTCTACAAAAATATCACCAAAAAAAATATAATTTGCATATTAGGGACTAGTAAGATTCGCCAAGGTTCTAAACTTTAAGATAAACTTCCATCCTTAAATTTTTCCTTGTTCTCTATTATTTACTGCTTTACAGTAGTATACAAGAAATTTAAATGTTTTAACCTCACATAGAAATATGTTTAATTAAGATAAAACCATTTGTTTCACTTGCAAACTTCACTAAACCTTATGCACACAATTTAATTACTGTTTGGATACTTAGCATTGCAAAACTAATACATTCCATTTATATCAAATACCCCAAGTAAAAGTATATTTTTTCACACATATAGATATTTTGGAATAAAATGAATTAAAAAACAAGAGAGGGCATACCTGAGATGCAGTATATTGGAGGTGAGAAATGGGCCCAAAAATGAGTTTTTCTGGTAACTGGAACGAAGGGGTCCAGGTTGAAGATGACGAAGTTCTGGTCGCTATGCTTCTTGTGGTTTTTAGAATGGATGTCTTGGTCTCTGGTTATAGGCTCCTGAAAATGGTGACAATGGGCGATATATAGGCGAGAATGGCCCAATTTCAACTCATTTGTGTCATTGAGATTGAGAGGTCAGAGGATGTGATTGGAGCATTTCTTACTGTTGTGGTCAGCCAAAGCACCTGGGATATGCACAAAGAGTGTCAAGTAGGAGCTAAAAATGTATCATTTTCAATTCTATAATTTTCATGGTAGATGGGTTGTACAGGGGTGCCCTTTACGGCCTTTTTTCTTTTAGGAGGATTGCATGGGCAACTCAAAGAGAGTCATGTGGTTGACGCACAAAGCTTTGGGCTTTACGTGGCGACCCCACACAAATAGCCATTAGAGACATGTCGACCTATGCGTCTGTGTGAGATACAGATGTAGAGGTGGCACGCCTATTAGAAAAAAGGTGCTTTGAACGACCATGGCAGTTGACACGTTTGTGAGACGAACACGTGCATAGAACATGCCCAAGAATGTCCCACAGTCGCATTGTATGCACATCTATGTAGCTAAACAACGCGCGGTCCTGCTAAATTGTTTTAACTTTTGTTTTTAGGCTTCTTTGGGCCCAAAAACTGATACTTTTGGTGTTTTTTGATGGCAGGATGCTGTGGCAGGAGAGGGATTGACCTGTTCTCCATACTCAGGTGGTCCAAGATCCTAGTGCTTGTGTGACTTTGTCTCGATGGGGGTTACTCAAGTTTTGTGAGAACCCTATCCTTAGATTACATGATCGATTTTTACGCTTCTTGGTTTGCTGTTGGGACCGAGAGAGGTGGATCATGGTTGTGCGTTTCACTGAGCTAGCTCTATCAACTCAGATGGATGTGTAATTTTTTAATGATCTCTTGCCTCGTGGGGAGGCACTACCCCTTCCACTGTGAGCTAGGGCAGTGAACATCAGAC
Source organism: Pinus albicaulis (assembly GCA_034641835.2). Classification (NCBI taxonomy): domain Eukaryota; kingdom Viridiplantae; phylum Streptophyta; class Pinopsida; order Pinales; family Pinaceae; genus Pinus; species Pinus albicaulis. The sequence goes on along the minus strand of CM076575.1, from coordinate 396,937,454 downwards.
ATTGGGCTGAGGAGGAAAGTCACTATGGGCCCAATGCCATTTTCGAGGGGTGAATTGATGTTGCTCGGGTTCTAGATTTGACATAGGATGCAGCTCTGTCTATGATAGTACGTTTAGTGGGGTCATCTTCACCTCACAATGTATCAGGGACGCATATAGCGGTCCTGCATCATCTTCATGTAGGGAAATGTTTTTGATTGGGCTCGTGTGGTGTACCGTGGAATGGTTTCTCAGCTCGCCAAGGTGCATCATGGTCGAGATAATAATTTTTGTTATGCTAGTATATTATGTTGTATTATGTATGAGCAGGTCATTATGTTACAACCTTTTATTTTGGTGTTGCTTGGCCTTTCGAGGGATCCTCAGATTTAGAGATGGGCGTCCATTATGCCTCATCATGGAGGGGGTGTTGTAGGTAGGTATTGGACTGACACTGTAGAGGAGTGGTTCGAGTCGAACCCTCACCTGATCTTGGATTTTTTGTACTCTAGAGTAGACTTCTGGGGTGATCTAGACATGGGTCTTCCTTCGGGTTATGCTTGGGGGCGTGCATGTATGACCTTTATATTTTTTGCATTTTAGTATTTCTCTCATGTATATATGGATTTGATTTTTATGATGACACTGATATCATACTTTGATTACTTGCAAATGTGGGTTAGATGGGCCGAACATTGGATTTTTTTGTGGGTCATGATCCGAGAGGGATGGGCGTTCTAGGGGTGGCCTAGGCCTTGCATAGGCCTCCTTATTAGAATACACCACTGACACCACCACAGATTGAGATGGGCGGTCCCTCAGGGGAGGGCACTAGAACTGCCGCAGCTAGAGATGCTACAACACTAATTAAACGCGTAGAGTTTGTCAAGGCTCATTCACAGGCTTTGGAGACTCAGTTGCGTGACTTTGGTGATTCTTGGGGAAGGCTAGAGAGCCTACTACTACTCCAATTATTTCTCCTAGTGTGGACGTGCGTCCATAGGACCCACCTAGAGGGGCTCAACCCTAGATTAAATTATGTATGTACCAGGGCAAGCACCCATTATGAGGATGTTCCCCTGTCTTTTTGACGACATATATTTGTTTCCTTGCGATGGGCCAGAGGATTCATTTTTTGTATATTGGGACACATATTTTTGATATATATATATATGTGTGTGTGTGTGTGTGTGTGTGTGTGTGTGTGTGTGTGTGATATGTATTTTGGCGGCTTTGATGATGTGTCTATATCTATTTTTATGATGTGTTGTATGTTTATGATGGATATTATGCTCATGATTGATTATATGATGGTAGTTTATGCTAATTATGGTCAATGTTATATATGTGATGCATTTGAGTCTAGGATATGGTTAGCTATGCGATTGGCTACATGATTTTGATCTCTTGGTATATGTGTAAATGTAATGTGATCAAAACTGCAAGCTAATCTTTGTGCATGTAGGTAATTCCTAAAGATGCGTGAATCTCATACTTGAAAGGCTTGGTTTAACTGTGATACCACCAACTGCGAATCAAGGAATACATGTAAATGGAAGCTTCCTTGGAGGGATGCGTCACTTAATATTCCTATGACAATGTCATATTCTGCTTGATTGTTTGTGGCTGACACGATACACAATCCATTAGCAAGGTATGATGACTTGCTAGGAGAATATATGGCCCAGGTTGCAACAACTAATTTTTGCGACCATCAAAAGGGTCCATCAGTGAATCCAAAATAGTAGATGGGAGAACGATCCATTTGAAACACAAGAGTGCATTTTTAGAATAAGCCCATGATGATGAGATCATCATATAAAATTATGGTGCATACATATTCATTCTAGGGTACTGAGGCCCTTCTTTTATGGGTGAATTTTTTTGAGATAGATCCCATTGATGGGGTTTTTTATGCATGTCCTATTAGGTTCTAAAAAAATGTATGCTTCTTTTAGGATAAAATATTTGACAATGTATGGACCCTTCCACAATGTTTTGAACTTCCCGGGTCCTAAAGCTTCTTGTGCGACATCATAGCCTAGGAATAGTTCTCCCTCAGTGAATGAGCGAGGGGTGATGTTGCGATCAAACGATGATTTGAACATCTTCTTGTGGGCTTTGTTATGTTGGAGAGACTCTTGTCAAATTTTGTCATTGATTTTTAGATGTACCAACCTTTTCTTTAAGGGCTTAGTAAAGGTGAGAAGTTCAATAGAAGAATGAAGGGTGGGGATTTCACGTTCGATGGGAAGCACGACCTCTACCCTGTATAGTAACTAGAAGGGTGTGAACCCAGTTGAGGCTTTGACATTGCGTGGTATGCCCATAAGTCTGAAAAAACCATGTGGTGCCAATAGGTTTTGTGGTTTTTCACCATACGTTGCACCATTATTTTGAGGACTTTGTTGACAACTTCTACCTGACCATTAGCCTGGGGCTAGTATGGCGACGCAAACTCATGCATGGAACCAAGCTGTTGGGATAGTTCTTGGAATATTTAATTTTGGAATTTTTTTCCATGGTCCGACATTGATTCCTTAGGGAAATCGAACCATGTGATGACATGGTTAAAGAAAAAACGCACAACAGTTTCCGCAATGTTGTTGTATATGGGCATGAGTTCTTCCCATTTGGTGAAATAATTGACAGCCACAACTATGTACTTGTGGTTTACCGATGATGTGGGGTTGCACGTCATGAAGTCAATGCCCCATTTACAAAAGGGGCCTACTACAATGACAGGGTGTATGGGAGCTGGAGGGGTTTGTGCCTTATGAGTGTAGCGCTGGCATTGCTCGCACCTCTTGAATGCTTGGATGTAATCGTGAAAAAGGGTGGGTCAGAAGTAATCGACACATAGGATCTTTTGAGTAGTGGCCATTCCTAATAGGTGGTCGCCGCAGGCCACATTGTGATAGTCATTTAGGACTTGCTCGACTTGGTCATGAGTAAGGCATCAATGTAAGATGGTGTCAGTGCCTCATCGATACAATATGTCCCCTAATAGAAGGTATTAGGGGGCCTTATGGCATATGCGCCTTTGGTCGTCACGAGTGAGTTGAGTTTTGAACTTATGAGTTCGTAAGAAGAGGAGGATATCATCGTATCAAGGGTCCTATGTTGTCACTAAGAACAAATGTTCATCAGGTAGTGCATTGTTAACGGGGGATCCTTGGGTCTCTGTGGGGAGATCAATGATGAATTCGGTAAGGATGAGCACCTTTTTGCTTTTAGGGGAGGTAAATTATAGATCAAATTCCTGTAGTATAACTACCCATCAGGCGTATTTATGGTTCATCATGCGACAAGTGAGAAAATATCACATGGGGTTGATGGCTGCTACTACAATGGTGGTTCGCAAGATGATATAGTGTCGAAGCTTTTACTCTGTGTACTAGGGCTAGGGTTGTTTTCTCTTTTGGATCATATCTTAATGCAAGCCCACCTAAGTTCTTTCTTACGTAATAGGTTACATGTTCCTTGTTTTCTGGTCCATCATGGACTAGCACCCCCACAATGGCTACATCTAACGCATATAGATATAGGGTGTAATATTTATTGTGGTTGGGTGGGTTGATCAAAGGAGTTGAAGAAAAAGTGTCTTTTAATGCTTAAATTATTTGTGGGCCTATTCATCCCATTGGAAGGGAATGTCTTGACGAAGGAGACATAGGAAGCCTTGTGTGAAAGTGGCGTAGTGATGAAGGTGCATCTAACCGAGGTTAATCATTTTACTATAGGAGTTAGTTTTTAAAGTGAGGGCTTAATTAATTAATGTATTTTTCTATAGTTCTTAGGAAAGAATTGGAATTATTGTAAATAGGAGAAGATTCAAAAATATTGTAGAAGGATTGAGAGGATTATGGATAGTTAGCTCTTATCTAGGGATAAGGGATTGAATGAGAGATTTTAGAGATTAGATGAGAGATGTTAGGGATTAGGGGAGATATTTTGGGAGTTAGATTAGGATCTAAAACCTCCTTTGGTTCTAATCCAATTGTATAAATAGGTGAGCTCTTGAGGCATGTAGGCATGTAGAAGAGTGTGTGTGAGAGTGAGGAATGTGATGGCCAAGCATGAGGCCAACGTTTCTTTGTAAATATTTTATTTACGGATTAATTATTCCAGATATTTGATGTGAATTTGATTTTCAATATTATGTTTATGTTTTTTTATTGAATTGCAGGCTTGTGGTCCTCTGCACCATTTTTTTGGTATTAGAGCTTCAACTTTGACCAGTTCTCCAATATTCTTTCTACATTTAATCTAGGTACAACCGAAGACTTTTGGACCGTGGGTTTCTTCAATTCCAATAACAGACGTACAAGCAATAAATTCTCATATCTTGTTTCAACTACTGGTCAAACTGTGCACATATCATCAAGAATCAAATCTTCGCTCTCGGATTCGACTCCAGTGAAAAGCTCATGCCATTTGGCTTGTGTTGCCTTCGGGGAAAAGATAGATCTCTCTCCACAACTATCACATGGGACACGATCGAAATCAAGGGCAAAGAAGCTTCCCATCTCCAATTCCACAACCTTGACCTCGCTCCTGAAAAATAGTAAATATCTGCAATTCCACAACTTTAAATGGAGTACATGCGTTAAAATTTTTGGGTTCGTAAAAGTAGTTGAAAATTTTGAAAAATTTTCTCCAAAGAATTACTTTATGGTGCGTAGTTTTATGCTTTTACATGGGTACAAGTTATTTGAAAGGAAAGGTTAAATCACTTTTAAGTGATTTCATAAAGTTTTTATTTAAATTTATTATGCTTCATGTAAAATCAAGTAAAAAAAGAAAATGTGTGCTATTTATTTTAAATTTGTAAATTTAAGGGAGAGATAAGAAGTTTTGTGGAGTAATAAGTAATTTTTTATGAAAGTGTAAATTTATGGAAAGATAAAGTATTAGTAGTGGTGCAAGTAAATAATAAAATTAAAAGGGTTGTATCAAAGGTAAAAGTAAATTGATGTTGTAAAGCATGGTGGAGGCCCAAGTGAGTTGTTGCACACAATTTTGAGTGGGTGATATATGGTTTCATAAAACCATGTGTGGGCTTGAGATGTGAATAATAAATAAATAGAGATGGTCAATTACTTGTTAAATTGAAGAAATTGTAATAAAAGTCATCAAAAGTCTTAAAAATGGTCAAGTCATAAGTTCTAGAATTTCTTAATATAAAAAATTCAATGAAAAATTCAAGTCAAGAGTCATGTAATTGATCGAGTCAAGAGACATATTTGATAAAAAGATTTGTAATAATTGGATGTCAAGGTCAAATGAAGAAATTTGTATAGCTTTATTCAAGTTAAAGTCAAAATCCACCATTGAGTTATTATACAAAAGGGTGCATTTTTCATCCAAGGTCCATTAATGAAGAGTTGATGTCAAGTCTGGAGTCAAAGAGTCTTCAATCAAGTAGGTTTGAGTCTGTGAATGTAGTTGGGTGCATGACCGGTAGAGCCCGACACCCAAGAATTTGGTCATTGCAAGAAAATAAATACTGCAGTTGTTGAGGAGCAAGGAGTGCTCAGAAATAAAGGTTCAAGTGAAGTGAACCATTCACCAAGTTTGGAGGAGACAACTTGGTTGCAGGTTACAGTGAACAAGGTGAATTTCACAATAGATGATGACGATGCAGGATCAAGAGAAAGGGCACAAAAATGATGCCAAAGTGGTTGGCATCAATGATGATGACAGAAAAATTGTTGAATTAAAGACACAACTGGATGTGTTGCTAGAGATACTACAAACAAAAAGATGCAGATGGATAGTAAAAAGGAAAATTAAATGGCTAGTTAAAAATTTGATGGAAAGAAGATTGAAGCGCAAACTAAACTTCTAGACAAAGATATATATTTTTGCACCTTAAAAAGGATCACTGTTGGGTGATGATGATGATGATGTGGACGTGGGTTCGATTCCCACAAATGGCACCATAAATTCTTCTAAAGAACAATCATTGAAGGAATGTATGCTACATAAGGAAGAGATGCAGGAATCCATAAGCGATACCTCTAGGTCTCATGATTTTAAAACTAATACTTGTTTTTTGCTCAAAGGTAGTGGAGAATCGCAAGAAACTGAAAATAAGCTGGAAATTAAGGAAGTTCAGGAACCATTGGAGGAACCTATGCAAGTCTACAAAGGCATAGATATGGAGGATATTGCTGCAAAAATAGATTTTTTAGAGGATTGGTTGAACAATCCAAAGAATAGTTGTGAAGTAAATGAAATAATGATGGACTGCAACAATTCCATCGAGGATGAGGATGATAGTTCAATGAAGAAAATGCAGCAGAAAAGTGGCAGAAATGAAGGCGACTTCCAGGAGACGAGGCAAAGAATGATAGAATATGTGTGGTATCCTAGTGAATTCATGGAGAAAAAACATATAGCACAAAGGAAAGAAGATGGTAGAAGCTGGTTGATGACAACAAAAGAAGCATACATCAACAAGGAGAAGGGAAAAATACAACATAAAGTTTGGAGGCTTGGGAAAACAAAACATCGACAACATGACAAAATAATTTTTTTACTGCAAGTCAAAATTTGGGATCCAGGAGGAACTTATCAAGACTGATGGTCAGGAGACCATGATTTATTTTTACCTTGGGATTCTGATGCAGGTGCATCTAACCGGGGTTAATCATTTTACTAGAGGAGTTAGTTTGTAAAGTGAGGGTTTAATTAATAAATGTTTTTTCTATAGTTTTTAGGAGAGAAATGGAATTATTGTAAATAGGAGAAGATCCGAGAAGATTGTGGAAGGATTGAGAGGATTATGAATATTTAGCTCTTATCTAGGGATAAGGGATTGAATGAGATATTTTAGATATTAGATGAGAGATGTTAGGGATTAGGAAAGATAATTTGTAGTTAGCTTAGGATCTAGAACCTCCTTGTTCTAATCCAATATAAGATCTTGAGGCATGTAGGCATGTAGAAGAGTGTGTGTGAGAGTGAGGAATGTGATGGCCAAGCATGAGGCCAACAATTCTTTGTAAATATTTTATTTATTAATTATTTCAAATATTGAGTGTGCATTTGATTTCATTTTTGTGCGTGTATTTTTTTATAAACTACATGCCTATGGCCTATGGCGTCACGTAGTTGGGAACAAAGCGTCATAAGAAGTTGGACTTACCTTGCAAGCTTTATAATTGATTCAATGTTTTGGGAGGTGGTACTTATTTAATTGCCTAGAATTTGAGAGGGTTAAATCTAATACGTTGTTTGGAAACTATGAATTCTAGCAGTCTTCTGGCGTTGATGCAGAAGACACACTTGAGAGGGTTCAGGCATAGGTTGTATTGCCAACATATCTAAAAAACCAGGCACAAATATTCCAAATGGTCAGCGCAAATCTTTGACCACATAGTGAGGTCGTCCAAATAGGTGAGAATGAGATGAGCCAAGTCATGAAAGATGTAGTTCATGACCCGCTGGAAGGTGGCGCTCAAATTTTTAAGGCTGACTGACATAACTTGGTATGTGATGGTACCCAAAGGAGTGGTGAATGTGGTTTTGTACCGATCCATATATCGAATTTGGATATGATTATACCCTTAGAAACCATCCATAAAAGATAAGGCCTCATGACTGGCGTAAGCATATATGACTTGGTTGATGAATGGTGTGGGGTAATTTTCCCCGGGACAAGATTTCTTCAGATCCCAGAAGTCAGTACAAATGTGGATTGTGCCCTGTTATTTCATAATGGCTACATGGTTAGAAACCCAATATGTGTAAGAAATCGGGTAGATAAACCCAATTTTATGGAGTTTATCTATCTCCTGCTTGATTGCTTCAACCTTGGATGGGTGTAATTGACGTTGTTTTTGGAGGATGGGGAGGGTATTGGGCCACGTGTCAATATGATGTTCCACAATGGTGGGGCATAGGCCTGGCATCTCTGAGTAATGCCGCACAAATATATACATTTATTCTTGTAATAGGGATGTATATGTGACTACTTCTTCTGGAGAGCATGCTGCCCCTAGGGAGATTTATTCGACCTTGCCTAGTTTTTTCACAATATTCACCTTGATGGTAGGTGAAATATTTTCCATGTTACCTTCCTTAACACATCAGCTGCGTGGATGGGATTTTTGAACCAATCGACTTTTCCTGAAGGTAATAAATATTTGGTTTCAATGGCGCATATGTCGTGGATTGGTGTGTTGCTAGGCACAAATGATTTTTTTGGTATATAAAACAAGCGATGGTGCATGGAATCCCATGGAAATTTGGGTTCCATCATGGCCTACAAAATATCTTCATCAGAGTGAAAAGGATATCAAGTGGGGAATTGGTTTGAGAAATTCCATGAGGAGGGGATTTGGGCCTAGCAGTACTGGTTGACAAACAATAATATGATTTGGTTGTTGATGTCGTATAACTAGATGAGGTTGAAAAAGTGCAGATGGGGTGGGTTTGCACCGTCGGTGGTACTACTACCGGTATGGTAGTTGTAGTAGCCTTGACACCAAGAAATGATGAGCAGAAAACACAAATCATGGTTCCTACAGACGATGAGATGAATCGTATGTGATGTTGCGTGTCTTCAACATTAGGCGGCGGGAGGATTTCCACGATAACTGGTTTGTATTGGGTGAGAGGGGGTTCGTGTGACCTTATTGGTGTACAAGGGGAAAAGGAATCCTCCTCTATAGGAAACTGGCGCTGAATATTAAGATGTCAAAATCTTCATAACATAGGGCATGCTTCTGTACAGTGAGAGTGACTGGTGAAAATGTCACATGCAGTGCAGGTATTTACCAAGTAAATGGTATGTGAGATAGTACTATTCATGATGTAAGACAACGACGTTTTGTTGTGGTCATGAGATGGTCCATTTATGCACTTTTTCCATCTCCCGGTCCAATTTTTAGCGTTCCATGGCTCCCTCAGGTGGTTTTAGTTTAGCACTGCTCTGGCTGCTCTTAATCGCGAAATATATTGACAATTATTCGTATGATGAAATTGGGAGCAAATGAAACAATAGAAATGAGTGATTTTCTTTTGGTTAGAGAGATGTATGTGGGGGATATGGGTTACCATGCGAAAAATGTCGGAGAACCTGGCCAAATCCCAACATTGGTTAACCAATTTCCTGGGTTTATCGCACAGGGCATATCGAAAGTGAGGCTTAGACTCTGACCTACTGAGGCATTTGTTTTCCTTCCCATATCTAGGTTGGCGATGGTGACGAGGGGGAGGAAACATTCCTGTTGGTCGGCTCCTTTCAGATACACACAAAGTGGACCTAGATGCTTCATTCCCTTCCAAAATTTCTAAGTCATAATTTTCAGCGATGAACTGACGCATGAAATCTAACATAGATCAAAAAGGATGGATGTGAGGAAAATGATGTACATGATGGTTACTTCTACATATCTGCCATGTATGTCGTCTGTTTCTAGATAAGTTTCTTTGGGCAATGTGGGGGATTGGGTACCAAAAGTTAAATGCCCTTAATTAGGGGCATTAAGTGATCAAATGATCAAGTTCGTCGCACAATGCGTAGACCAAGACATGAGGTGTAGCCTCAATTTTCTTTCTTGGTGTCTGTGTAATTGGGTTTTATGGGTACGAGCACGATATTGGTTCATCTCGAATGTATAAGATGGTTTTGGATCCGTCCTCCCCTATCTGGATGGATGGATCCTGGGAATTGGACTGCGCTAATGCATGTAACACATCCATATATCGAGGGGTTTCTGAACAATGATGGGTACTTCTCACATATGGAACATGCATGGTTTGTGCATAATGCCTTACCTGTGTTGTTTATTACCCTTTATCCTTTGTTTGGAGTTGGGTTCGTAGTCATTCTTTCAGCATGTAAAAGAGATTTTAACTCGTCTAACTCTGGAAAATGTTGGTAGGATGACCAATTATGTTACACAGTGCACAAAGTGGAGATGTCCTAGGGACTCTGGGAGTGTCCACCTTCTTCCATTTTCTCTTTCCCTTCTTGGTGGCATCGGTTGGTGTCGCTATGGGGGTTTCTTGATTTATGATGGCCTCCGTAGAGGTGATAGGGATGATACCTGTAGAGGTAATTCCTGAGTTTCTTGACATGGCCGGTGGGGAAAAATACTAGACCGACATTGCAAGAGCCATGTTTGGCAGTGTAAGGGTTTCCATGACCTGATGTGATATATAACCAGGCGGGGGGTGAAATAAGGGGGTTCCGGTTATGGCATAAATGATGAGTCCGTGGTGATGATATTTGTGGTATCAGTCTCTGGTTCCTGCCTCGGTTCGGTGTTTTAAGAAATCATCATGCACACCGCAGCTCATGTAGGTGTTGGAGCTTCTCCTGGTAATACAGGAGGTTCTCCCGGATAAGTTCTGAGGAGAGTGGCTGGTTTAAATTGATCGGGGGAAAACTATGTGTTGTGAAAATTCCGCTATCCGGAATCCTACTGCAACAATTGATTATATTTATTCTATTTTTTTAACATAAAAAATTATTTATCATGTAGTACGATGAAAATCGAAATAAAACACACCGCAATATTAAGAATAAAATTCCACGGAAAGTAAAATGAAAGGAGAAAGGATAACACAAGTATAAACACATTAACACAATTATTTTTGGACAATTTTCCTGGAAAAACCCAATGTGGGAAAATTGGTGTAGCAGATTAGGGTTTCTTTATTATTATTAAGAAAAATATATTGTACAAAAATAAACAAGAAAATATAAGAGGAATATCTGTGAGAAAATTAGAAACAATTTTCTCACTCGCACCATAGTGAAAATTTGACCCTAGAGAGCCCCTGCAACTTCTCTTTGTCTCACTGTGTCAACCTCTGCGCAATCCCATCATCACAATCTCTGTGTTGTCCCTACCACTGCGTCACTACCTCTGTACTATTCCTCCTCTGAGTTGCTTCCTCTGGTCTAATCTTGTACTCTCAGCTCTTGCTGATGCCCTCTCTCTCCAGCTTGCAACTCTCCCTCTAATTCAATTTTCTCTTGCTGAACTTCAACCAGTGAGAAAATCGACCTTCTTGAGTAACTGAGTATCTGTACGGTATATTTTCCAAATGCCCTGTAAATTCCTTCTTATAATTTTCTCGTTGAGACTTCAACGACCAAGATTAAATCGTTAATCAACAACTAAGATTAACTTGACTTGATATCCATATTTTTCTAGAATATTCACACCTTGTTTGATTAATACCCTTTAATTATTTTAATTTCCTAAGTTTAGACTTAGGGTCCCATTAAAAATAATTAATTATTTTCATAAAACATGATCTAGGCGGACTTTCCCAAAACACTTTCTAGGTTCTTTGGAATACATGTGCCTAATCCTCCCTGCAAAATTTGAGACTTAGAGCACATCCGATGTTGCTAGAAATCAACACTCGCTCTTAGCGAGGAATGTGCTCTAGAAATAAAACCATCTGAAGTATTTCTCTGATTCTGAAACATCTCCCTCCGAAATGCTAATGTCTAACAATGTTTCCCACCAACACTGCACTGCTGCATCTGTGCTACTGCTGACCCTACGTACTGCTACCACCTGCTACTGCACTGAAACTCTCTGTCATCTACTGCTACTGTAACTGAGGACCCATCTGCTACTGAAATGGTTTCTCAACCATACCCATATTCTCCTTGAACTGAATGAGCTTAGCTCTTCCAAGAGCCTTTGTGAGTATGTCTACTACCTGATCTCCTATGGGGACATACTGCAACTGTACTATCCCACGCTGAACAACATATCTGATAAAATGACATCTGATATCTATGTGTTTTGACCGATCATAAAATACTGGATTCTCAGAGAGCTTGATACAAATCTTATTATCACAGTAAACACTAGTTGGTTCCATCCTCTTCCTGAATAAGCTCACAAGAAGTTTCCTAATCCATATGGATTCGCACGTTGTTGTGCTGGATGCCATATATTCTGCTTCAGCTGAGCTCAGTGCTATTGAATTCTGCTTCCTGCTACACCAAGAGATCATTCCTAATCCAACACTGAAACAATACCCGAAGGTACTCTTTGGGTCTGCTGAACTTCCTGCCCAATGTGCATCTGTGAACCTGCTCAATATGACATCATCTCCTCAGTTTTATTTCAACCCACATCTAACTATTCCATGCACATATATGAGGATGTGCCTAGCTGCTGCCCAATGTACCCTTTTTGGTTCCTCCATGAACTAACTAAGGGTGTTGAAAACAAACAAATGTCTAGCCTGGTGTTGACCAGATACATGAATGATCCAATGAGATATCTGTACAAGGTGAGGTCCACTTCCTTGTCCCCTGATGCATCTATTTTCTTCCAGTTGGTGATCATAGGCGTCGCCATGGATTGAAAATATTTCATTCTAAACCTCTTCATAATTTACGTAGCATATCTTCCTTTCCCTAGGAAGATCTTTCCATTCTTCTGCCACATTCCAAACCCTAGAAAATAATGCATCAACCCAATACTATTCATGTCTAATTCTACTTGAAGATTCTTCTTGCAGTCCTTTATGAGCCTAGATGACCCTGTAAGAAACAAATCATCTACATATAATACCAAAATTAGTGGCTTATTCTCCACCATCAAATAGTAGAGATTGGGATTTGCATCACTCTTGACGAATCCCAATTGCTGAAAGTAGCTATTAATCCGACCATACCAATCTCTAGGTGCTTGCTTGATCTCATACATGAATTTCTTCAATCTTCATACATGAGTTCTCTTCTCACGAGTTTCAAAGCCTTTAGGCTATTCTATGTACACCTCCTCTTGCATCACCCCATTTAAGAATGATGTCTTGACATCCATCTGGTGAATATCCCATCCCATCTGAGCTGCTAGGGATATAAAAGATCTGATGGAGGTGTATCTAGCTATAAGGGCGAAGGTATCCTCACAGTCAATTCATTCCTTTTGCACATACCCCTTTGCCAGTAACTTGGCCTTGTACTTCTCCACGCTACCATTTGCAGTGTACTTGATCTTGTAGATCCATCTTGATCCTACAACTGATCTATCCTCAGGTTTAGGTAAAAAATTTTGAACATAATTCATCATGATAGAATTGTACTCTTCTACCATGTCATCCACCCATACTTGGTGTTGTACAAATTCCTGAAAAATTGAGGGTTCTTCTACTCGTGCTACCAATTCTTAGTAGCTGTCAGGTTATCTACGCTGCCTCTTCTCGGTTCTCGAAGCTCTAATGAACTCCTATGTGTACCTTAGTATCTGCCATGCCTCCCTACTAGTTCAACCACTAGTGGTAGGACGTTCTCTCAATTCCTCCTCCTGTTCTTGTTGTTCCATCTACTGAGAACTTCCAGAATCTTCTCCTCCCGAGGAAATTTTAGTACTGGTCATTGTACTCGATCCTAGTGTCGATCCTTCTTCCTGTCCTCACTGCTGCCCTTGCTGCTGTTAGACTAAAGGAACTTCTGTTGACTGATCCTCTGCTGAAATCTCATGATATTTCCTGAAAGCTCTATCTTCTATTAACTTATCATCTCGCCTTACTACAATTTTCCTGCTTCTAGGAATGTAGATTTTGTATGCTTTTGAGGTCTCACTATATCCTACAAAATACCCCTTTTCTACAGTCTGATCCATTTTACTACACTTCTCATCTGGTATGTGACGATATTACAGAATTTTAAATATCTAGAGGTAAATCACTTCCAACTTCCTTCTGGTGAAAACTCCTTCAAGCGTTTTATTCCCCAATGCTATGTGAGGAGTTCTATTCTGAATATACAAAAATGTATTACATGCCTCTACCCATAACAATCTAGGAAAGTTTAGGTCATATAACATAGATTTTTCTGCCCCAACAATAGTTTTGTTCTTCTGCTCCCTTACATCATTCTGCTATGGATTGTATGGAGTTTTCTACTCTCTCTTGATGCCCTCATTTTCATAGAAATTTGTTAAATCTCTATCCGCTTCGCCCTTATCTAAGCGCAATAATTTTAATTTCTTCCCTGTCATGTTCTCCACGAGAGATTTAAACTCTCTGAACTGATCAAATACCTCATCCTTGGTCTTTATGAAGTAGATAAAAGTTTTTTTGGAGTAATCATTAATGAAGGTGAAAATGTATTCGCCACCGGTGAAAGCTCTAGTGGGCATTGGGCTACAAATTTTTGAGTGCATCAATATGCCTTCTGCTCGGTTATCACTTTTGGGAAAAGCTTCCTTAGTGTAATTTCCTAGTATGCATCCTCTACATACGTCATCATGCTCCATACTGAGAACTGGTACTTCAGTGACAGTCTTTATGAGCATCCTTAGTGCTCCATGGTGAAAATTTCCCATTCGCCTATGCCCTAGTTCATTTAGATTTCTTTCACCATCAAGATTGATTCCTATCAGTGAAATTAGAGACTTGAGCTGCAATCTGTAAAGTCTATTTCTTCGAGCTCCAATTTTCCTCTTCATCTTCCTCCTCGAATGTTTGATGTATACCTTCTTTACAATGAAGTATACATCGTATCTTTTTTCAAATAAAGTCTTTTGGGAAATCACATCATAGATCATAGATTCAATGCATTTTAAAATATCAAGTGTAGTTGATCATCAGGAGAATGATGATTGGATGATAAATTCCATCAATAAATAATGCATAGAAGGGAATGGTCAAAGAAAATAATAATAATAAAATAATAAAAATAACCGTTAAGAATTTATAATTTTTACCTCTTATAACTATATAATAAAGCAATATTAATTAAATTTAATAAAATAAAAGAAAAATTAATTAAAATTCATCATACAATCTAGTCTTGTTATTGGGACACTGAAATCGGATTCATTCCTAGCCCTGGCATATGCAATGAATTAGTGGATCTAATGCTGGTTCCTTCCTCGATATGAAACACTATGGTCCCTCTCCCTGCTTAAGTGCACTTGGATCTATTTCCCATAGTGATCTGGAAGTCCATCTGCTCTTCCTTATAGCTTGAGAAATAGTCTCGTACTCTAGTCATGTGATTTGAATCCCTGCTATCAATGTACCAAACACCTGCAAATGGTGAACTTGACAAACATGCAAAGTATTCTTCCAATTTGGAAGATAATTTAGAGACACCTAAATTTTCCATACTTATTAGTGTTATTTTTCCTTCGATTTCTGACGCTTTTGTGGTCCAGCAAAAACTACATCCCTCCTAAAGACTGCTCTGTGCTGAACCTGCTATGCATCTCCCTTTGTCATTGGAAAATTTTGATACAAAAATATTTCTCTCTGTTGACTCACTGAGAGAGAGATTTTCCATGAAAATTTGTCCTCCTAGACTGGACTGTGCAATCATTTAGGGAATCTGATTCATTTCCTGTGCAGTCTCCTGATCTCCCTCTTTTGTTCAGCACTGGCTCTTTTGGATATGTAGCTCCGAAACCATGTGAAAATTCCGCTATCCAGAATCCTAATGCAACATCTAATTATATTTATTATATTTATTGAATAGAACAAATTATTTATCATGTGCTACGATAAATATTGAAATAAAATATACTGCAGTCTTCACAATAAAATTCTGCAGAAAGTAAAATGCAAGGAAATATTCTAGCACAAGTATAAACAAATCAACACAATCATTTTTGGACAATTTTCAGAAAAACCAAATGTGGGAAAACCAGTGCAATAGATGAGGGTTTCTTTATTATTATTCAGTAAAATCTCTTGTATAGAAATAGCCATTAGAATAGAAGAGGAATATCTGTGAGAAATTTACAAACAATTTTCTCACTCGTACCACAGTTAAATTCTGACCCTAGAGAGCCCCTGTATCTTCTCTGTGTCTCACTACGTCAGCCTCTGTGCTATCCCTACCATTGCGTCATTGCCTCTGTGTTGTCCCTCCTATGTGTTGTACCTACCACTGCATCACTTCCTCTACGATGCTTCCTCTGGTCTGATCCTATACTCTCATCTCTTGCTAGTTCCCTCTCTCTCCAACTTGCAAATCTCCCTCTGATTCGATTTTCTCATGCCAAACTTCAGCCATTGATAAAATCTATCTTCTTGGGTAACTGAGTATCTTCCCAGTGTATTTTCCAAATGCCCTATCAATTCCTTCTTATAATCTTCTCATTGAGACTTCAACAACTGAGATTAAATCATTAATAAATGACTAAGATTTACCTGACTTGATCTTCATCTTTTTCTAGAATTTTCACACCCTATTTTATTAATCCCCTTTAATTATTTTAATTTCGTAAGTTTATACTTTGCGTCCCATTAAAAATAATTAATTATTTTTATAGACTTTGAGGCTCCCCCTTGTCCCGTATTGCCCTAAAGTCTCTTCAACTTAGGGAGCTCAGGACAATGGTGGGTGTAATGACCATACTCCCCACATATGGCACAAGAATTATTGGTCCTTAGACTGGTCGTCTTGCTCTGCGTTTGAGAGTTTTTGTTTGGTTCCTAGTTTTAATTTCAGTTGGGGTTTCCCCCAGCCTGTGATCACAGGGGGTGTTGCTGATTGCTTCCCCCCTGTCCAAGGTATCCCTTTGGTCTTTTATTTGTTTTTTTCTTAGCAATGTTCGGCGGATTATTATTATTATCCTGGTCATATGACAATTTATATTTAGCTTGGGAGGGTTGAAATAAATTAATCCATGCATTGTTTTGCATTGGTGGTATATTTTTTTGTTGTGTGGGGAAAGGAGAGTATTGGTTTCCTTGTCCCTGACTAGCATACTCATTCTGGGATGAATCTCTAACGCCGATTTTCCTAGATGAGTACTTATTTCCCTAAGGGGGAGGGTATGGTCCTCCTTGTGGGGGATGGTACTAGTTTTCCCTATAATTCATATTCTGCAAAGGTGCAGGCTGACTATGGTAGTATCCTGGATGCAATACATTATGTGAGGTATCATATGTTTGATTAGAAAATGAATATGCAGGATATTGGTGATTGTTTTTAGGTTGAGTTTGGGCTAAGGATCCTATCAATCCGTCAGTATTATTTGATGTGCCTATTACTTCTATGTAATTTTGTAGGCATGAGGCATTTGGAAGGATATGATAGATATATCCAGACTGGGTGTATATGAGCTCTAGCTACTGGGATTTATTGATGGCGTCTTCTTCGTTACACGGGGATTGCGTTGCCACATCTTTTGAAATTTCTATTGTGAGTGTTTTTAAGAACAAGTCTAGGAGAACTCTATCGTCAAGTTTGGATTAGCACAAGCTACGACATCTTCGCCATTCATGGATATGGTCCGATATGTGAATAGTGGGTGTTTTTCTGAAATGGTCGAGGAGTTCCATTCCTAAATCATGATGAATCGAGATCTGGAAAAAAGTAAGGAACATTGTGGCTAGGGTGCTAAAGGTTCCATGTGATGCAAATGGCTTGTCAAAATACCATTTCACTCCAGACCTTGTAAGGGTGCATTGAAACAGTAATAGTATAATGGTATCATCTGTGATTCTGTTCGATGAACATCATAGATGAAAAGTCATGATATGGTTCCCTGGGTCTTCCACTTTTTTTCCTTAAAATTTTGGAATGTATGAAGGGAGCTTAGTGGGCATGGTTGGCCATTAAGGTCATGGTTAAAAGGGTCATTTTTCAACTTTATTAGATCTGGTAGTTTCAATGATGCTAATAAAGGTAATTTCAAGTTGAACTCCATCGTTTGATGATGTTGAAAATGTATTTGTAAAGGGGTCCTCTACTGAGATGCTTGAGGAGTAGTGCCCTGGTGGGTGTTCTGAGAAATGATATGAGTGCTCCCCAAAGGGGTAGAATTTGGTGTCCCTTGCAGGGTTGTGACTGTTTTGATGAGTGGTGACCCTTAGGGAGTTTCGATCTAAGTTTCCTCGATAAAGGAATATCGTGGAAACTTAATGGTGGTGACGTGACGTCCTCTATGCATGAATGGTGGGAAGCCCGACACTCCTCTCGATAATGGGGAGAGGTATAAGAAACACCTAGATCAACGGGAGCTATTAGGTCCCCTAGGGTGTCGATTAATGTAACTTGATTTGTAAATTTGGAGGGGAGAAGGTTTTTATCAATTCAATATAATAAGATACATAAAAAAAAGTGAAAATGGAAATGTATTTTTCCTTTAGATTAAGCTATGTGATCAATTAATAAAAAAAAATGTTTTTGTTTGTTTGCGTATAATAAAAATCCTATGTAGAACCGATCGTCCTTACCACTCTCAAAGAAACTCAGCCTTGGGGAGATATATTCTTATGGGTACTGGGGCCAATGTCCCAAAAGAATTGGCGACGCCTTCCAGTAGCCAAAGAATCAACCAAGGTAATGGAAATTAGGATCTAGTGCTACCTGCATCGTCACCTATAGGGAAAGGATGCCCTAAAGTTTGGCCACTAAAGTACCTTCATCCCACGTGAGAATTCGAGTCTTTAGCTTCTTGTTAGTCATTTACCAGTACCGAGCACTAGATGGGTTGGGTAGCCCCAAATAATACCACATGCACTGGAATTAAGCCGAACCCCCTCTAAATCGGGTCTTTGTAATGCTTGCGAAATATTTTCAGTGGGATGATTGAAGGATTTTGAGCTCCCTGAATAATCAACTTATATGTCTCAAAATGAAACATTACCATGGCAGATTATTGGATGCCTACCCCCAATGTTCCTAGCCTGAACTATAATTTATTTGATTGTTTTTTAGTTGTCTTGATTTTCTTTAGGTGTGAAATTGTAAGCAAATATAAGCTAAGAATAAAATCCCCAAAAACCAGATTCCTCTTAATGCAAATCTTACCGATGATTAGTGTGTGGTTTATATGAAAAAACAAAAGCATGATAAGATGCGGATATGTGATGATCCTTTATTATAACCCTCTAATTACACTATGTGTTTTGATTGTTCCTTGCAAAAATTTGAAATGACTTGCAGATAGTGGGACACTTACAATTCTCCTATTTAGAAAAGTTCAAAGTGGAACTAAAGGGAGATGGAAGTTCAAAGTGCTTTGAGGAAGCGTTCATGTGCAAGCCCAGGTTCACCAAGAGGTGCAAGGGAAGAAAATATTACTTGCTTTCTTTACTAACATTTGACCCTATTCCCAAGCCTAATGAAAATGAAAATATCGTTTATTTAGTAACAATATTTGTGGATGATGGGCCACTTACTCATTTACTAATTAAACTATATTTTTTTCATAAACTTCAACAAAATAGTTTGAAAAATATGTGTGGGATTTGGCTGCTTACTCATCCCCCTAGTTAAGCTATGTGTGTTTTTGCAAATGTAAAAAACAAATAAAAAAACTAATTTCTCTACTAATTATGGTTAGTACAATAACTAGTCAACCTAAAAAATAGAATAATATAGTGTAGTGGTAAAGGAAATTCATTAAGGGTTTCCAATCACCTGAAAATTTGAAAATACAAGCCTTTTTTGCTCTTCTAGAATACCACGTGGTTTTTTTCAAAATAGGTGCAGAGCCATGTCTGTCAGAGAAAATAACGCGCAGTCGAGGGACAATTTTTTTTTTTTTGACTTACTGAAGCTCAAAACAGGTCCAAGAGGTCCCGAACAATTCATAGGGAGGTCCTGAGTGCCTTGTAGCTGGTTATGCAAAGAGGAGGTCCTGCAAAACAACTTTTAAACCAAGAAAAAGAAGCTACTTGAGTCGCCAATTCTGTGGTAGTGTTTTTGTCACAATAGTGTGCCAAATGACACTTCTTTAGCAATAGGTCATTTCCTGAAAATATCACAGAGAATATTATGGCATTGTTAATGGACAGACTGAAAAAAAAGTAAAGCAAAGTTAATTGTGGAAGTAATTCATGTAACAACATAAGATAAAAAAGAAAAAAACAAGACAATAAGCTCAAATGGAGCAAACAAACCAATACAACAATGGAGAAAAATCCATTTATTGGTTGCCAGTAGTAGAAGAATACAACGCTAACACACTTGTAGTGAGTCCTTTAAGCTATGGAGCTCAAATACTCTGAGCAGGGGGGTCTCTTTCCTTGGTTTCCTTGCAAAATTATCCTCCATCTCTCAAAAGGAATGTGAAGACTCTCCAATGTTGGTGTCCTCTTCCTCACTAGGGTGTTGGATTGCTTAGAAGAAATGTGGGAAACATACCAGTGCCTTCACTCTTCTTGCTTCAACAATTGTAAGTTGTTGTTGCTATGGTAATAATTTGGCCATCATAACAATGTCTCATACTTTTTCTCTTCCCATCGCCTTTTTATATAGATTTTTTTTTTAACTCCACTTCCCTGTCTTGGCCCAAGAGTGATGGTGACCCAAGAGTAGGACAAGAGATTCCTTTTAGGGTTGCATATCTTTAGGGTGACCTCAAGTCGACTGTCCTAGACTGTTCATGACAGAGAATCAACTCCACAAGTGTGGGAAGTGGTTCCAAATAGTGAATTTTTTCCATCCTCAAGACCGCACGACTATCGAAGAAATAAGCGTGTGGTCCATGCTAAAATCTTTTTTCGTTGGCGCGTAGTTCGAAAATTTCTCACACAACCTTAGGAATTTTAAAATTGTTTTCCTTCATGATTTATTTCTGCTAGAAAAACTTCATTTGTACCTTCTTCTTGACATTTTTCTAATGTCTATTGTTGTACGATTTTCTGTTGTTAATAGTGTGCATTGATTTTCTATAGTTCTTTTAGCCATTTATCAAAGAAAATTTCCATAAAAAATCATTTCTCAAAATTTATTTCAAAACCCTTGTATATTTGTAAATTTTGTATATAGATTTGTAAAATATTTTTTGCTAATTAGGGTTTGGGGTTTTGAGATTTTGTATATATTTGGGGTTTTTGGTATTTGTAAATTCATTTTTGCAAGTGATATATAGTGGAGAAAGTTGGAATATAGTTAGATATTGGCCCTTGAGGGTAAGATCTAGCCTTTGAAATTTTTTGTAGGGCCAACCATTGAAGAAACTGTGCAAATTTGTAGATATGAAGGAATACAAATTTTCTAGACTTGAGTTTTTGAGTTTTAGCCCTCTCAGGCGTAGATCTAGCCCCTTCAAGGCCAACATCTTCCTCTTGACCCTCTCTGTCATATTTTTCTCCTCTTGCGTCAGCATTTTATGCTCTTTTAGGGCAGGCTGTAAGACCTAGATGCCTCAACCTCCCCTCCTAGCCCTTGCATTGAGGGTTTAAGGAAAAATTTGGACTAGCCATTGTCTTGGAAGGCCTCAACCTCCCTTAAAGACCCTAGACAACTTCCCTTAGGGATAGCTATCGGATTTTTTAGCCCTAAAACTGTAGTCGTAGCTCTAAGAGGGCTTCCTCCTCCATGTATCAAGCCTTCTAGGGCTTCTCTTTCCTCCTTTGCCATTGTCCTCCCTAGTTGTTGACCTTTCAACCTTTTTTTGGCTGCCTTCCTCCTTCAGTCGTCCTCTTTGACCTTTTCATAACCCTAATTTTCCCTAAATCCATCTCTGAATTTTTTGGGACTGAATACTTGGTGTGTTTTGAAAATATTTTTCTAAAAAAAGTTTAATTTTCAGGTGACAACTTTTGAAATCTCAATAATCATATGTCACTATCATAAGGTTGTTGTTTCTCAAATCTATAGTGTTTTTCTTACTATTTTCATAAGATTAACAAGTGCTGAAAATTCTGAAGTAATACTGACCTAGATCTGAATATTTGCTTGTTGGAATTTATTGCAATTTTTTTTGAATTAGATCTGTAATTTTCTAAATCATATGCCTAAAAAGGCTTAAAAATCATACTTTTCAATTTGGCAAGCTATATGTAAGTTTTGGGAAAATTCTGGCACTTGTTTAAGCATTAATAACTCACTGTTTACATCTTTTCCTACTGTTCTAATAAGTAGATCATATATGGAATTTTTTTAATATTGCATCTTAAAGTGGGATAAAATTCATTTTTTTATACTAAAAAGGTGTTGGGAATCTCATTGATCATATGTCACTGTCATAAGCTTGTTATTTCTCAAATCTAGAGTGTTTTTCTTACTATTGTCATAAGACTAATAATAGCTGAAAATTATGAAGTAATACTGTTGATTTTTTGTTGTTGTTGTTGGAGATATAACATTCGCTTATCATATCTTGGTAATAATAATTGTATTATTTTGCACTTGAAAGCACTCAAACATCTAAGTCTAATCTTGTTGGTGAGTGAAGTTAATTGGGACATCTAAGAGCTAATTGACATTGTAATATTGGCATAAGAATATCTTGAGTAATTGATATTGAAATCTTGTATTGATAATCATTGGTGGATAAGTGCTCTAAGTTCTTTCTATTGTATCATTGGTTAAGTATATTGTGGATTGGTCTATTCTTTGCATTAAGTGAACTATCACCTTATTAATTGTGAGATTGCACATAACTTATTGAAATTTAAGATAATCGTTAATTAAGAAATTTCACTCATCCATATTGCATGCCATGCTAATACTAGTTGCACTAATAACTTACCTCCAAGCATAAGCTTGTTTGATAGACTCCTAGAACAACCATTTTCCAAATAACTTTAGGGATTAAGCCCTTATTAATGGTTAACAAAATGACCTTGTAGTAGTCATATCCACAGACTCCGCAACGCCGGAGGAACTGGGTGGTCTGGAACATAGGTGCAAGTATCGTTAATCAGGCCACTGCCTGCTTCCCATTGGATTCCATCCCACAACCTAATCTAAAGAATGTTTCTCAAAACAATTAAGGGACAGGTTCAACTTAGACTAGGAATTTAATCTAAATTGACTAACATCCTTGCATCACACCTAGTTCTTAGGAGTTTCATCTCATGTAGGTTAGTCATTCATACAAGCGAAAGTTTTCCATTCGATTACTTGGCTCAGATTCCTATTAAGAAATAAGTTCTGATTCCATCAGACACTGGTGTCAACATTAAATCTAATCAAATCATTAATTTTGATAAAATTTTACCAAGTAGCTAGGCCACACAACCGTGTCTTCCAGAAAATTTAGTTCCCAACTTGTTTTCCTTCACCTCATCTCCACAGGGACTACCCCCCATAGCCTGTTTTTGGAAGAAAACTAGAATAGAGTGGGCGGTGATTAGAGTGATAGCCCCCAGCCTGAGTGGTTGTCGCGGTGCCTGTACAATCTGAGCAACAACATTTTTTTGCGCCATTGTCGGGGACAAGTTTGCTTGTTGCCGAGGTTTACGACAATCTTAATAATATTATAATCATTTTTTCCATTCTAATTCCCATTAAGTGAAATAATTTTTTTTGGTGCCATTGTCGGGGAATAATTTATTGGACCTTGGTATTGACAAAATTCTCATCAATCTTCTTAATCCTATAATCACTTTCATCTTCCTTGTCCCGCCAATGCCACAACATTTTTGGCACCCTTCCTTTAATCATTATTCATCTCTTCATCACCTTATCCTTTTTTCTCTCACTAATCTTCTCATCTTGTTCATACACACCTTTAGCACTTGGAAATTTAGGTTGGTTTCCTATTTGGGTGGCGACTTCACTTCTTCATCCATTCACAAGAAATTACTCTAGAAGGAATCCTAGTAGCTTGGTTAACATAGCTTCTAATCTTGAAAAGGTTCTAAGAGCCCAGTTAAGCAAATTACATTCTAGAGACCGTTTAAATTTTCTCGGACAAGAAGCTCTCCTTGATCTCCATTTGCTTTTCATCAATCCTATAAATCAAGACATCATGGGTGACTTTTATAGGCCTTGCAACTTCACCAACATTTAGGGATATCCACATTATCTGCCGAATGATTCCACTATGAGAAATATACCACCCTTCCAAAGGAACAATGCTATCAACACTAAAACTCATATAATGAAGTTCAACTGTTTCATCCAAATATTCGCTCATGCTACTGCCTATGGTCATGAAGATGTCCGGATGAAATTATTTGTTCTTTCCTTAGAATATGATGCTCTCGACTGGTTTCAGGATAAAGATGATCATGCTTTCGATTCTTCGAGGTCTCTTCTTGATGCATTCAAAGATACATATGGAGATAAGAGAGAGGGAAAATATTTGGTTAAGGAATTCAACATTATTAAGAAAAGGGAAAATGAAATAGTGGAGGAATTTAACCAAAGATTTAATAACTTGTTAAGGGACATGACTCAAGACTACAAGCCTCATGACAAGACAATTCTGGAAAAATATCTTGAGACTTACCCCGTAGAGACTCAATATGAGATAAGGCGTGCTCATCCAAATACTCTACTTGTTTCCCAAAGCACAACTGAAGAATTGGAAAAGGACAAGAAAGCCTTAGGAAATTCGGAAATCTCAGGTTTTGAAAGAATTCTAGTGAATTCTAAGGGAAAAGAAGTTAAAGAAGAAGAGTCAGAATTAGTTAAGAAATTGACCTGATTAATGAAAGAAATGAAGATTTAAATTTCCATAAAAATAAGCGAGATGTAAAATCATTTAATACAAATGGAAAGGTTTTGAATGCAGAGTATGCCGCCCAGGAATAATAATAATAATAAATGTAACAACAATAATCCATGGACAAAAATAAATCCCCAAATGATCAAAGGACTCCGACGCTACTTGAGTCTACTAACATGATTGATGAGCTTGTTCCTTTCTATAGACCTTGTGATAGTTTCCATGAAGAAAGTACATGTGCCTTTGTTAGAATAATCTTGGTGGAAATTAGGAATCAATAAGATAATAATACAAGTCAAGACAACTCCAAGGAAAGTCGATGCGATGACATGATTTTATTAGCTTTTTCCATGAATACCTTCAATGAAGAAAAAGACCTCATTACTCAGGAATATGGTGTGTTAGTCATCAGTAATTTTTTATTTTCATAGATGACTAAATGCTTATCTTAGATTTCTAGAAACAAAATTCATGAATATTGTGAGTTCTAGAAATCTCACTACCTTCATTATCCTTAGGATAAATTTTTCGCTATGTTACCATCCTATCATGTCATGGCCCACCTATTACTCCCAGAAGACCCATCATGGGCTCATACCACTCGTATTCACTATTTTTTGCCACCTCTGACCTTAGCACTATGTTTTGGCTTGCCTAATTCCTCCACTTTCCACCTAGGATCACCCACAAACCTACTCACTCTTGTGTTTCCCGGATACATCAAGCATTGATGGTCTCAAAACTATATCTGTAGGCTCTTTAGATAAATCAAGTACATTGGATTTTGGATCTTCAATACATGAAAATATCAAAAAAATCTGTTTTTTATACTTGAGGACACAAAGTCAAGTTTTCAGCCAAAGGCCAAGTCCAAAAAGCCTCCCTCTAGGTCATTTAGGGTTTCATAAGTTGTAGGTTTGTTTTGGTATTCTAAGATCACTGTTTCACATATGCCAAGAATATGAAATCAAATGAAAATGAAGGTCAACACATAATTGTCCAAGATGGATAAAAAATCCCTCAAGAAAGGCCTCCTTGGTCAAGATAGCATTCTGCAAAGGTATAACTGTGCATCTTAAACATTTCTGTAGGAATGATTGAGATAGATATCAGCAGAAAAATAGGTAAGGTAAAATGCCAACTCATCACTAAGGACATCCACAACAAAGGAGAGGCAACATGCCTATGTTCAAAGAGAATCAGGGTTTTCAGGACTGATTGGAAAAAAAATGTTGTCAACCAAGGAGCCAATGTAAAAGCGACCAAGACAGAAGGCACATTAACCCAACCAAGCACAAATTGAAGATTTTTAGAAGTTGTAAATGAAAAAGGAAAAAGGTGAGGTGAACTGAACATAAATGAATGAACTTGAAAGGGCTATAGAGAACTTATAAGACACCACTAATTTTTTTTCTCTAACAGCCCTAAAACCTAAATTTTTGGAAGGATAGGAAAAGCAGGTGAAATGAGGATGATGGGCCTCCATCATGACAACAAAAGGTTAAAGAAGATATCAGAAGGTGATTCCTAGGGTTTGCTAAGGCAAAAGTGCTTCACTACATCAAAATGAGAAAATGCAGAGAGTATCAGTGTGAAGGAGATCAAGCCTTCAAGTACAGTCAACTGCCCTCAAAATGTTCAAAAGAAGAAAAACATAAGGTTAAGTGTCAACATGGAAAATCAAACTGAGAATGAGTTCACTGTTGAGTAACTGAAGGTTTCAAACTCCAAAGAATGACTAAGGAGACCAAAACAACTGTGTCATGGCACCTGCAATAATCAAGGAGTGGCCAAGAGGAGACATAGAATGTATAATTTATAATCTTTGTCACAATGGATACATCACTGTCAAAATTAGTAAGAGGGTAAGAAAAACATGTTGTTAGATTCACTAACACTCAGGAATGTCAAAAAGGGGATAAAAACATGTTTTCAGTTTATCAGTGCAAGCAGAAACAGGTTTTTGACAGTGCCAAGACCCTCAAAGGTTAAAAGGGACCTTTTTCATCTCTCCAGTAAGCCATCACCAAAAGCAAGAAAAGTCACTTTGAAAAGTTTTCAAATCACTTGCAAAAGGTCAAAAAGGATATCAGTCAAATGAAAAAAGAGATTGAAAAACATTACAAGGTGGGTTTAGGAAAAAATAAATTTACATGCCCAAGACCATAAAAGTCAAATTCATTTTAACACTTGACTCATTGTGCATTTTCTATTTGCAAGAAGAGCAAGAAAACCCTGTTGGAGAAATTTTTGAGTTTTTGGACAGTTTCTGGGCCAAGTCCCCAGTGTTGCGCGAATAACCTGGTGCTGTGCTCACAGACCCTAGCGCTGCATGAATAGCCTCCTCCACAGTTCAAAATTACTCGGCGCTGCGCATACACCGGGTGGTGTTGCGCTCAGAGGGTGGCACTATGTGCAGGCAAAAAAACACGCCCATGACCCAACTCTACCCGGCGTTGTGCTCAGACAGAGGCCTGACCCGCCTGGTGTTGTGCACAGAAGGCGACCTGATAGCCCATTTACCCATGTTGGCGCTTCGCTCAGGCGGAGGCATGACCCGCCTGGCACTGCATCCACAGGCCGACCCGACAGTGCGGGTAGGGCACTGCGCTAATGCATAGGTCCTCTAAACTTGCAAATTTTTTTTCCCAAAGGCTCAAGGTCATTATCAAATTTGCATTCAAAGGCTTGCAATCAAGTGAAACTGGTAGGTGCCCTATTTTCTCCTCCTCCCAAGTTTTTTTAGTCAAGTTGGTGGCTAAGGAATTATTAAACCCTAGTTGTGCAAGCCTTAGATATTCATGGAAAATAAACTCTGTTTTTGACCTCTAAGCTAGTATTTTCCATTTGAAAGAGGAGTAAACTAAGGCAGTCACAAATCATCTCAAAATAAGCCCTCTTTCAAATTCAAGCACTCTGTCTTGAACCTAATCTCCACATCACTCATTCATAGAAGCTGCCCTCACCACCATTTTCATTTTGCTCCTCCAAACCCTAGTTTGGCCACAAACAACTTCCATCACCATGTCAGGGGCAGAAGACAGTAGCAGCAATGAAATAGTCCAAGGGCCTATGAGGCCAAATCACAAATGAGGGAAAGTGAACAGATTTGAAACCCAGAGCACAGTGGCTATCACATCATCTCCATGATCCTCTCATGTTTCCAGAATGTAGGGTGTTTCCAATTTTGTGAGAAAGTCAAACAAGTACAAAGCCACCCAGAGCTCATAAGGCTTTTTATCCTTAACCTGCAAAACAAACAATCAAGCCTTGCAGGGGTGGATTTTGAACTATCTGTAGATGCCATCTAAAATGCTACAGGTATACCTATTGTTGGTGAAGAATGGTTTAAGAAATCCAAATTGGACAAAAACTATTAAGAGCCATTTGTCAAAACTAGGTACAGAATGGGCTGTAGGGCTATCTTCCCTTTCTCACACCTAAAACAGAGATTTTATCCCTTGATGATGGTTATCATGAAGTACTTCACCTGTGAGGGGAGATACTCCAGGCTCTACTCCTACCATGTCAGACTTCTCATGCATTTCACAAGGGTCAAGATGCTCAACTTGCCCTATTACCTCTATATTAGTATGGAAAAAATGTCTTTTGTTGTCCAAAGAAGGAATCCTTCACAAAAAATGCAGAGTTTATTTCACCATTCCTTGATCAAGATGGTGGTATTACATCAGTTGGAACAGAAGGGCATACCAGGGATGTGTTCATATCCCATGATGTCTTCACAAGCCCATAGCCTCCTCATCAACCAAACTTTCCCTCCTCATCTACACAAGTGCCCTCACCTCAAGGAAACCTCCCTTATTCCCCTTCTCTTGATGCATCAAATGAAGAAGAGGAAAATAATGAGGAGGGAGAGGGAAATGATGAAGCAGGGACATAAATTGATGAAGAGGAATAAGAGGGAAATGATGATGAAGAAAGTGGCAGTGAGCATGACAGTGATGAAGGTGAAAAAAGTGAGCATGAAAGTGAACAAAACAATGACAAAATGGAAGAGGAGGTTGAAGAAGATGAGGAGGTTGAAAGTGAAAATGAAATGAGCATTGATGAAGGGGAGATCAAAAATAAAACAGAGGACACAGAGGCGGAGAATGAAGAGGAAAATGATGAGGCAGAGTCAAAAAATGATAATGAAGCAGAAACAGATCATGAAGATATGAAAGAGGATGACAATGGAAAAGAGGATGACAGTGAGGAAAATGTAGGAATTGAAGGAAATAATGACCAAAATGAAGAAAGCCTTAGTGATAAAGAAGACAACAAAGAAGAAAATAGTCATGACAGTCATGACAACAATCAGCCCCTCAGTAATAATGACAATGATGATAGTGCAGAAGATAAGGAAGAAAGCAGTCCTGGTGATGAACAAAATACAAATGATGAAAACGAAGAGGGTGATGACAGCAACAAGGGTCGCAGCCATGACACGGGCACCAACAAGATCACCATCCCACCTGTTTCATTCACATATCAGATAGGGCCAAGGCTTGTTTTTTCTACCTCCAAAATGCAAGGGACCATGCCATCTACTTCAGCTCAACCACTAGACAAAGGAAAAAAAAAGGTGAAGAAAGAGGAAGAAGATCATGAGGTGGAAAGGGAGTTTGAGATCATCCAGATAGACAGTGATGAGGAGAATGAAGCAAGAATCTCAAACTTTCTCATTCAAAACAAAAATTCACTCATTGAATACCTCCAAGCCAATCTGAATAGGGAAAAAAGTGTAAATGATGCCCTTGACTTGGAGAACAGGCAGCTAGGAAAAAAAATTGCAATCTATGAAGCTAGAGCCATCAAGGCCCAAAAAGAAGCCCAAAAGGCACAGGTGAAACTAGAAGAGTTCATGGGCATCTATGAAGAAAATGAGGATGAAGAAGGACAACCTAGGAAGAGACCTAGAACCATGGGGTTGAGAAGGGCATTGGAAAAGCATAGAGAACAAGAAGTAGCCCTAGCAGAACAACTCTCCCTTGATGAGCTATTGGCCATGGATCTAGCACATGATCGGGAGCCTTGGTTGGAAAGGGCCAACTTACACTTAGAAACTAAATTGGATAAGGCTAACAAAAATCTTGACCTCCAAAGGTGGATGACTAAGCATTATGCCCAGAGAAACCAAGTTGCAAGGGCCAAACTGAAGAAGGCCCAAGCCAAGATCCAAGCACTAAAAGAAGAAAAAGGCCAAGCTAGACTTGGAATTTTGGCATCAGATTCTCTAAAGGTCTCTAAAACCCCTTGAAGGAGGCCCCCACCAATTTTGAAGGAATTTGGACAAGTTTTTGTTTTTTGAGATTTTGGAGGCCTATAAGCATAGCGCCACTGGCACTACGCTTTTCCCTTAGGAATCCTTAGAGGGAAAAATATACATTTTTGGATTTCTCATGACTAGCACACTATGATCACCAAATTTCAGAGCAATTGGAGCATTTTTTACCCCTCAAAAGGTCAAAAAACACCTCATTTTTCACCATTCTGCCTCCTTTTCAGGCCTGGCACTGCGCTCAGAGCAGTGTTGGGATTTTGACATTTTGGACAGGTTATAGGAGTTGGATCATGAAACCAAGAGTATTTTTTGAAATTAGATTCATCAGGATTTCCAACAGGCCATCACAAAGCAAACTCCGACATCAGGAAGGTCTCCAAAACTTGGTTGCAACGGGACCTATTTTCTGCCTAAGGTGGCGCTGCGCTTATGGACAACACTGTGTGTTTTTGGCCAAAAGTCAACAAAACACACTAATTTATTGCAAAATAATATTTTAGTATTTTTTGAGGCAAATCACTCTAGAATTAGGTGCTAGAAGTTATTTTGGAATTTATTTCATGGGATATTTTGTGCCTTGGGCCTTGCATGGTCTCTTGAGCATTAATGACATTTATGGGTGACTTTGACATTTTCCAACCCTATCTAGGGTTTTTTCCCTCCTTTGCTAGATAAATAAAGCATGAGGGATTTCATTGTAATTGTTGGAATTTAATGAGTTTTGAGAGAAATACATGATTTTTTCTTGAGTTTGAAGAAGAAATTGGTTTTGTGGAGTTTCTGAATGGATTTCTTTGATTGATGATGAAGGAGGATAGCTTGCAGGATCCTTGAGCTTGGTTATTGGTGAAGTGCTTCTCTTTCATGTTATTGTTTTCTCATGTTTTCATTATGTATCCATCCTTCTATGTTGCAGTAGAACAGAAGAGTATAGGCTAAGAAATGTTGTTGGAGGCACCTTAGTCCTTCCTATTGTCTATTGCCTTAATGTTTTCCTCTGCTGGGTTTGTTTAAGGAATTCTTAGTTGCTCCTTAGATCTACCTATGCTTTTTTATTCCACAAATCGTTCAATATAGTATTTTTAAAATATGTTTTATGGTTAGCCCTACCTATTTGATGCTATTTAAACTCTGTTTTGGAATCTCTCTTTGAAGTATTACTTGTTAGGTTTTGGCCAAAGAGGCCATGTTTTGATCATGCCATTTGTCCATGCTTAAGAAGTTGCTTTAAATTTATTTTTAGCTTGATCATTAATGTTTAGGAATTCCCTCTTCATTGATTAAAGTTATTTGTTATCTTGAATGTTTTCTAAACCTTGAAGGTGAAATCACTAGAAGTTAAATGAGTTTCTCACCTTCTATATTTAATCGGAATGTTTGTCTTGAATTCTTATTTGCCTAAGTTGAATCAAAGAGTTTTCCATGTCTATTGATTACTTCTTCATGTTAATCAGTATTTGAGACTATATTGTTTAAAAGTATTTGTTTAAGGATTATTTACTACCCTTATACACCTACTATGTTCAAAAACTTATTGTTCATTTCACTTCACACATACCTTAAGGATCCATTTGACCATGCTAGATTTTCCCTATTATGCATCTTGTTTCATTGTTGAGATATCCATGAATTTCATAGACTCCATAGCCCAATGATTTGAAGACCTCTCACTCCACCGATTCTATTGGACCATCTTACCCAGCCAAAAAAACAACAAACCCTACACTTAACAACTAGCCTAAAATCAAACCCTAAAATCAAACAAGTTCACATCCTTTGCATACAATAGAGAACCTTCTCTGAGTCCAGGAAGGCTAGGTCCTAGGACTCCAAACACTGGTCTTATGTTACCCTGTGCATTTGGTCTACCAATCTGCTAAATCACAGGACCCGAGCATGGTGAAAAGCCATCTTAAGAGAATATTCTAGAGCTTGAAAAAATAAAAGGTTATACAAGGAGAGGTAAGGATCAGAGCCAAAATAGACAAATTCCATCCGAAAGGTATAAGTCTAGATTAAAGGTAGATTGGGCAACATGGATCAATTAAAATAATATGTCAGTTCTGATATTAGAATTGCTGAAGATTTCGTCACAAAGAGCTTCATTATTTAAATCCTTAGGCATTTATCAACAAGAAATATTTGATACTCAGCCTAAATATGTAGAAATCAAATTAAAGGACTTAAACTGTTATATGACTAATGAAGACCATCACTTTTTCTTCCTGACA
Organism: Pinus albicaulis; assembly: GCA_034641835.2. Taxonomy (NCBI): domain Eukaryota; kingdom Viridiplantae; phylum Streptophyta; class Pinopsida; order Pinales; family Pinaceae; genus Pinus; species Pinus albicaulis. The sequence goes on along the minus strand of CM076575.1, from coordinate 396,905,601 downwards.
TTGGACTTAAATGATCGTTTTCTCCATAATTGCATGCTTGACTCTAGTGCATCTACAATTGTTATGACTAAGAAAGTTATGGAAGAGTTAAACTTGAGAATCTCTAGACCTTATAACATTTTCTCAATAGATTCTAGAAATTTTGAGGTCCTTAGTGTGATTAAATATCTACAGGTATTCTTAGTTGATTGCTCATACAAGATCATCACCATGCAAATAGCAATAATTGATGCGCCAGATGTATGGGGAATCCTACTTTCTATAAATTTTGCAGCTGAATTGGGTGGTTCTATTCAAATGGATCTATCTTATGCCATTATTCCAGCAGCCGCAGGTGGTATGGTTATATTGTACCAAGAAGTGGAAATAATGTATCATGTGGAAGTCCCAAAGAGAATGGAAAACGGTGAAGATGTTGTGCCCCAGGTTCATCCACCCCACTTTGAGTTAGAGTTTGTCTAGATGGTTTATCAATTTTATTCATTCCACCACCCATCCCCTCCTCTGAGAAGAAGGAGAAGAAAATTTCATTTTGACAAAGATATTTAGCACAATGATGAGCAGTTACACTAATCGAAGAGGGTCAAATTTCAACAAAGGACATCTGAAAAGAAACCTATTGATATACTAGTCAGCAAGCAGAACTTCGAGATTGTGCCACATCAATGAAATCTGATGCCATGGGGCATCATTTTGTATAGTATCTCTAACTCTACTCCTTTTTATTTCATGTCATTAGATAGTTTTATTTCAAAATTTTATATTATGTATTTTATATTTCAGTTTGTTAGAGTAGATTTTTCTATTCCAACAAATACATGATGATTTTGATTTTGAATGGATATATATTTGATGGACTTATATTTTCTTGGATGTAGGATTCTGGGGTTCTCACATTACTTCATGGAAGCAACGTGTCCCCATATGGAGCTAGATGTTGCACAATTTTTTTCAAAGTTCAAGGAAGCATATATGTCAAAGATTTCTCAAATGATTGAATCATCTTTCAACAATTTATATGTGTCATTGTAAACCCATTTTGCAATTTTGGAATGTAAATGATGCTAGTTAGATCATGAATGAATGTAACAACCTAGGTAAGCCTATTATTTTGGCAAGAGTTTCATCCTAGGAGGTTTTTTGTCTCACCAGTTCATTTGTGTTTTTAAACACAAATGATCGGCAAGTTTTTCCCTTCTACTTGACCCTAAAGCTAGGGTGGAATTCTTTGTCAAAGTCTTAGGAGAGTCCTAGTGTTCTAGTCAAGTCTTATGTAAAATTGGTTTGGGAATAATTTAAGCTAGTTGGATAAATTATTTTATTACAAATCACTTGGGCTACTAGATCATGTTGTGTCATAGTTTGGTATGTATTTTAAGGGTCTAAGTCGAACGAGTATTTCCCCTTTGAGGGTTGAATTGTAAATCTTATGTAAAAAAAAATTTAATGCATGGTACCTCATACTTAGACACCATGGAAAAAATATTAGAGGGTGGAAATAACATTAAATCCCCTAAGTGTCAGTTAATTAGTTTTTCTGGAAAAAAATTAAATAAATCCTAGGCCATAAAATTAATTAATTTAGAGTCAAAATTATGTTGATAGGGAAATTAAATTCTCCAAGTGGAAAAATTCATGTGTCTTAAAAGAACTAATTTTTGAAGGTCCTCCACCAAGGAAATATTGGATATTTCAAGAAAATTGGACTCTTGGACCTTGGTGGTTAAGTCAAAGTCCAATTTTTGAGGAAATTAGCTCAAAATAATTAACTTTGAGCTAATAAAAATGGAATTACATGATAAATTCGAAAATTCCTCAAAAATAAAATTTCAATGGCTAAGATTAAAAGATGATCAAGTATTTTTTAATGGTCAAGATTATTTTGACAAGGATCAAGAAAACTAGACATTATTTTTCCACTTGGATAATTTATCTATAAATTAGAGTCATTTGAGTCTCTAGCTATCTGATGTCTGGCTAAGAATTTGCTGCTGAAGAATTGATGTAACACTATTTTCATGTTGGGAACTTTTATTTGAATCATAATAAAGACTTTGGGGTGCAGTTCAAGGTGTTGAGTGTTCGTTGATTTGTGGTATGTGCTGGCTATGGGCTTTCCTGTGTTGGTAAATGATACAATTTGTTTTGGGCTAGTCATAGACGATTTGATTCACCATATGATTAACATATTTTCTTGATATATATATATATATATCTATATATATATATATATATATATATATATATATATATATATATATATATATATATATATATATATATATATAAGTTGCGAGTTCCCCGGTCCTTGGTCTCCAAGTTACAGACTTATTGGGCATGAGCCTGACTTTGTTGGATCCTAAATATTTATGTGGTTGACTTAAACTTCACTAAGGCTATAGTGTGTATTGATTTTCTATAGCGTTTTTATCCATTTATCAAAGAAAACTTCCATAAAAATCATTTCTCAAAATTTATTTCATGAGCCATAACATGTATTTTAAATTTTGTAAATAAATTTGTATAATATATTTTGTAAATAATTTTTTTCTAACTAGAGTTTTGGGGTTTTGAGATTTTTGTATATATTGTATTTGTGATTTGTGAATTCATTTTTGTAAGTGTGATCAAGTAAGAAGAGTTGGATTAGAGTTAGATCTAGGCCCTTGAGGGTAAGATCTAGTGTCTAAAAAATTTTCAGGGCCAACCATTGAATAAAAAGCTTGTGAAAATTTGCAGATTTGAAGGAATAAATATTTTATGGACTTGGGGTTTCGAGTTTTAGCCCTCCCAGAATACAGCATCTAACCCCTCAAAGGTCAATGTACTCCTCTTGACCCTCTACACCATATTTGTCTCCTCTTGTGTCAACATTTTAGGCCCTTTTAGGGTAGGCCATAAGCCTTAGGGGTCTCATCCTCCCCTCCTAACCCCTATGTTGAGGGTTTAAGGCTAAATTTTGCCTAGCCATGGCCTTGGAAGGCCTCATTTCCATCAAAGACCTAGGTGACTTCCTTTAGGGTTATCTATGGGTTTTTAGCCTAAAAACGTAGCCACAACTAGAGGGCTAGGCCCTCCTTGTCAAGCCTTCTAGGGCTTCTCTTTCTTCCTTTGCCCTTTTACTCCCGCCGATGCTTGTTGACTATTCAACATTTTTGGCCTCCTTACTCCTTCCGTCATCCTATTTTCCCTTTTCTTGGCCCTAGTTTACCCTAAATCCATCTCTTAATTTTTTGGGATTGAATAATTGGTGGGATTTGAAGAGATTTGGATAAAAGAAATGTATTTTCAGGTGGCAACTTCATCCTAAATTTTCAGCAATTTTGGACCAAGGGATCTTCAAGGCCTTGGGCCTAGGGTTTTCTCTCTAAACCCTATTTTTCATTGTTTTATTACTGTTGTAATTTCATCATTATAATAATGATACATAAGCCATATAATCATATTAATCTAGTCAAAACACTCTAAAATTAAAAATTTGAATTTTTCTAAATGTTGGCCACTTGGGCATTCATCATCTAGCCTAGATCTGGATTTTTACTTGCTGGAATTTACTGGATAAATACCTATCAGATCTGTAATTTTATAAATCATACACCTAAAAAGACTTAAAAATCACATTTTTCAATTTGGCAAGCTATCTCTAAGTTTTGGGCAATTTTTGGCAATGTTTAAGCATTAATAACTCACAGTTTACATCTTTTCCTACTCCTGTGATAAGTAGACCCGATCTGAAATTTTCTGAATACTGCATATTAAAGTCGGACAAAATTCATTGTTTTATATTAAAAATGTGTTTGGAATCTTATTGATCATATGCGACTCTCATAAGCTTGTTGTTTCTCAAATCTAGAGTGTTTTTCTTACTGATGTCATAAGACTAACAAGTGTTGAAAATTCTAAAGTAATACTATTGATTTTTTTTAAATTTTTTAAATTTTTTTTACTTTTTAATTTTTTTATGTTGTTGTAAATCTAGCATTCAGTTATCTTATCTTGGTCATAAGAATTTTTTAAATTAATACTTGAAAGCACTCAAAAATATAAGTCTAATCTTGTTGGTGAGTGAAGTTGATTTGGACATCTAAGAGCTATTTGACATTGTAATATTGGCATAAGAATATCTTGACTAGTTGTTATTGGCATTTTGTATTGATAATCATTGGTGGATAAGTGCTCCAAGTTTTTTCTACTGTATCATTGGTTAAGTATCTTGCGGATTGGTCTATTCTTGGAATTAAGTGAATTGTCACCTTCTTAATTGTGAGATTGCACATAACATATTGAGATTTAAGATAATCTCTAATTAAGAAATTTCACTCATCCATATTTCATTTCATTCTAAGACTAGTTTCACTAATAACTTACCTCAAATCATAAGCCTGGTTGATATACTCCTAAGGCAACCCTTTTCCAAATAACTTGAAGGATTTAGCCCTTCTTAGTGGTTAACACAGTGACATTGTAGTCGTCAGAGCTGTTGGGGTTCCCATGTTTTGGCCAGATTGGCAAGACCAAAAGATGAGACAACATCATAACCACTTTGGGGCCCTAGGATCTAGCCCTCCTAGAACCTGAGAGGGATCTCTCCAATAAAACAAAGAATGATATATATCTTTGAAGCTCAAATGAGATGTTTGGCTAGGTATGAAGCGCAAAGGGGGGTTTTAAATGATTTGGTTGGTTGGTTGCTGGGTTGGTCATGAGATCATACACTGAGAAAGCAATGGAAGGAAAGGAACAGAGCAGCAGGATGTTTCAGCAAAGAGGATAGGTTAGGAAAGTGCCATCCATTGGGCTATAGAGTCATGAAAGGAGAATTACTTGCAACAACTAGCCAAGGCTTTTAGAGAGCAAGTCATCTATACTAAAGGATCTTTTAGATAGATGGTGGGATGGAACATTAAGGAAAGAAGGTGAAAGAAGGAAAACAACCCAATTTCTGTCTATAGATCAGGTCAGAGGTCATTAAACTCCAGACCTGCTTGGACATACTCAAAGGCAGCTTTCATTGGAGGGACAAAGGGGCAGCTTATAGATCGGACCAGAGGTCATTTAACTCCAGGTTAGCTTTAGCATGCTCCAAGGGAAAATAGAGATAAATTTAACAGAGCCAAGGTCTATAGATCAGAGAAGGACTTTGAACCTTCTATGCTTTGACACCAGCAAGAACATCCAAGCAACAAACTCCAAATTCATACATCAGCTAGCAGCATATGGAACCACTACACTGGTTAAATTAACTGAATTTACTCTTAGATTCACTATCAGCAGAAAACATTGAAGGTGAGGAGAGCAGAGACATAGGGTACCTAACAAGGGTAAATCCTATGCCATATTTCTAATGCAAGCCAGAAGAAAATGAAACAGTATGAAAATGTGATAAACAATGTAAGAAAAACATCACCAGTAGTAATAGACCAGGATCCTGTGAAATGTGCTTGATTAATTGATGCAAAACCAGTCATGTACACTGAGCTCAATGGCTAATATAGTCCAAACTTTCTCCTCCCAGCCTATTACATAACAACTACTCTGCTAATCTCTCCCAAATTGTTCTAACAGTCAGAACTGAATCCCTCTAACTACAACAGCAGAAACTGGACAAAAACCTTTACAATATGTTCTCGGGGATTTCTTATAGGAGAATGAATAACAGCATGAGTAGATACAAATTAAATGAGTCAATTAAGGCAGAGTGGTGGAGGAGTCCGAGCCCATTCTGATTAATGGCGTTGTGCTGTACTCTGTAGGCTGTTCTGGGAGACTCTGTCAGGCCAAGATTGACCTCTGTTGTTTCTTTGGAGTCTTTTCAGGTGTCTGGAACTTTGTGCTGCCTTCTAGAATAAGTGAACTGTATGGAAGGATCCGCAGGCCACCCCATACTCCATAACTACGACCTGACAGTCTTTTAAGAAGCTCTCGTCATTGTCCTTAACTTTTCTGGGCTCGAGGGAGCACAGAGGGCACTGTAGGAATGGTGTACTGTTTGGAGAAAATGTTCTGTTGACGCTGGAAGCACTGATAGGACATTGACAGTGTGCTTAAGTATTCAAACTGTGCCTTGCTTCCTGTGACCTTGCCTCTGAGTTCACAGACCTCAGACTTTCAGACTTTCCATTTTTCGTTTGGAGAAAACTGACTTTTTTATTAAACATTTCTTTTGAATGAAATTTCCTTTAGTGAAGGGAAGAACAGTGAATAGGAAAGAAGGGAGAGTAGGCGGGACCCATATAAATCGCAATTGGGATGGACAGGCAAAGGGGTGCGATTGAAAACACCACACAAAAGTTCCGATGCGATGGATGAAAGGCCTTTGTAAAAATAAAACAAATGCATTTTTGACTTTTACAAAGGAAAACAGGGTTTTATAAGGAATGGGCGGAAAGACCATATGGTGGGACTGGGGTACGGATCGTAATCGCAAATCGGAATCAGGAGTTGGGCGAGATGGAATGACATATAGAAAACTTCCGATGCGATTGGGGCAAACCCTTTGTAAAACTGACAAATCATACGAATTTCCAATTTACAAAGGAAAGGCCTTATATTATATGAATAGGTGGAAGTATTAAGTGGTGGGACCCAAGGGGTCAATCGCAATCGGAGATCGGGAGTGGGGTAATCGCAACGCGTATTGCAAATGTTGCGATGCGATCAATCGGAGGATCGGAGGAATGGAGTGATCAGGGCGATCGAAGGAATGGAGCGATTGGGGATCAGAGGAATGGACTTGCAATTATGCGATCGGGAGGAAGGTGCGATCGGAGTTAAGTCGCGAACAATCGCATCGCAAATATTTGCGATGAGTGATCGGAGAATTCACAATAGAACATGCGATTTGGAAAAGTTTGCGATTAAAAAAAAATTGCGATTGCGATTTAAAAAGCGGCGGGTTATATATAATATAAACTTTATAATAAAGTTTTATTGCAATACACGACGAGGATGGAAAGGGGAAGTGGTTATAAAGGGCGGGACTTATAATAAACTTTAACATTTTTTTATTATAAAGTTCTTAGGGGTATCGTCAGGGAAGTGGTTTATAAATCACATTTTTTTGTTTGAAAGTGATTTACAATGCGATTTTACAATCGAAAGGGGGGAAAGGGGTATAAAAATTTGATAAAACAAATTTTAAAGGGAAAAAAGGGGAGATAGGGGGTATAAGGGCTTTTACTTCACTTAGGCATAGAATTCAATCCAGAAGTCAGTTTTGAGAGTGTAATATACCGTTGGAAAGCACTTTTCGAGCACTTTCTAATGGATTTTCTTGGAAGATGCTCTGGTGTTGAACATGCTATAGAAAACCTCTATGAAGGAAGGGACATCACTTTGTGGAGATAACATCTTCTGAATAGTGACTGAAGGCAATAACTATACTGACACTAACAGAAGGCACAAGGAGGCTTCAAGGATGATGTGTTTTCAGAGGAAATGCATTCCTTGAAGGCTCAGAAACATTTTAGCCCCCTGTTTGCTTGTCAAAAATTTATAGGGGGCTAACAGTGGCTCCACATGGGGATGGCTTCTTCTTGAAGGAGTCAAGAATTCAGAAAGTGAATCTTTGGTGTAGGCCAGATGCTTGGTGCTTGACTCATTCATTTCTTTCTTTGATCATCTGCCACAAATTATGAAGTCATCATATCAAGAGTAAAATTTCTCCCAAACAACTACCTACCCACACTATAGTCCTAACATTTTTCTTTTGGGTGCATTTGGACTTGCAGACCCTTTACATCATCAATTTTTATAAACAGGAAAATAAACATATTCTACTTCTACCCTTATTACTCCATGAGACCAGATTAGACTATTGGCCTCATAGCTTCTCTACCTAATATAATATCTGCTAGGATTAAACTATCTAGCAGATTTCTTCTCTACATTCTAAGACAAAAATTGAAAAACATTCAAGCCAGGATTAGACTATCTGGCTTGCTGGACTTTGCAGAAATTAAAACAAATAACTACATGCTCACAGGATGAGCTTTATTTCAGACTTCCTACCTACCCTACTCTAACTAGAAATCTTTGATGCTCTAGGTGATACAATAATGCCAATGCAACCAGTCAAGTAATAGCAAAAAGGGGAAGAAGAACTGACTGCTCATCAGAGACAACCGTAGGATGCTCTGCATGTGGATCTTCAAAACTGAGGCCACTAGCAGTGGTGACCAATTCTGATGTACTTGGATCTTGCAAAATATTGATGCTTGAGGAGCTGAGCCAATCAGGGCCTCCATGTATTCTGCCATAGGATCAATCAGCACATGGTATAAACTTTCTTTTTTAAATCCTGCCATGGCTGGTAGGCTGTCTATATCCCAGGCAGATTCAATCACTGCATCTGCAGTGAGGCCTTCGTAATCACACTCCTCCTCTTCCTGGTTGGGAGTATTTGGCATATGGGCATAAACTAGGAATACCTCTTCTTTTGTTGGATCAAGACAAAGATGTCTATGGGAAAGAAGGTATCGCTCATCTTCAATGCAGCCTGAGCTAGAGGGCTCATTATATTCGACAGTGCTGTCCTCTAGTAGTACAGGCTGGCTCTGCTGGAGCGGACTGAACTCTGTGAAAAAATTAACATATTCTTGAGCGGGGTCTTCTTTGATTACCTTAATCCTTTCAGGATAAGGCTTAGGATATTCATTCCGCTCAAGATTTTCTTCAACTCTTTCTTCCTTTTCCTCTGTGCTGAAAGGATGTTGGCTTCCATCCTCTTGGAAAGTATAATTGATGTTTGGATATAAAGCAGAGAGAAGATTCAATGAATCTTTGTATGCTATCATGCTTTCAATGCTTTCTTCATCAATATCATAGATGGCCCGCATTGACTCATCATTTTCTTGAAGTTGATGGTCATAATATTCCTCCCATGAATCTACTGATGATGGCCCTGCAAGCTCAGTTTCCCCTTGGAAAAAATTATTATCAGACAGATCAACATTAGAGAAATCATAATTATAAGCATTGTCACCCATCAAGTCTTCAGGACTCTCAGCGAGTCTTTCTTCAAAATAGTCTGCAAGTTCATTTTCTGATTCAAGTTCTGGTTCATCATGCATGTTTTTCATATAACTTATGTCTTGCAGTGGTCGGGTTTGTCTTTCTTGAGGATAAGGTGTAGGTCACTTCCAATCATCCTCTCCAATTTCATCCTCATACTCTTCTTCTTCTGTGTTCAACAGGGTGTTAGCAGTCTCTATCAATTTTTCTAGCTTGCTTTCTAAAGAGAGCTGCCTTATTTGCCTTGCTTGGTCTTTCCTTGCTGCTTTTAGCCTTTCCTCCCTACACTTTATGTTGTATTCAACAGTGATTTCTATATTCTGCATTTCCTCCAGGCTTGAAGGTTCCCTTTCTCTTATATGGAATTCCACCTCAGGGTCAAAAGAACTTGGATAGTGCAATAGAGCCCATCCCAAGGGTGGTTTTATATCAGAAGGTATTGCATCATATACCTTATTAAACCTGGCTGAAAATTTCTGCACTGTCTCTCCTGGTTGCCTTCTCAAATTCTGATATTCTTTTAGGATGAGGAGAACATTCTTCGGGGCTACCCACCTATCAAGGAAAACTTGAGAAAATTGATGAAAGCTGCAAATGCTTGCCTCTGGAAGGCCTTTGAACCAACTTTGAACATTCCCTTGTAAAGACAAGGCAAACATTCTAATGCACACATCATCTTCTTCTATTTCATACAATTCAAGTAAATCGTCAAGGTTTTGAACATGTTATTCAGCAGTGGACCCTTTATTTTCTCCATCAAAAAGAGGCAGCTGGTTTATAAGTTCGGAAGGAAGGGGTTGGAAGATAAGAGGTAAAACCAAAGGCTTATATATTTCTATGACCTTTGTAGGTGTAGGTGGTGTAACAATGGGCTCATGGCTTCTTGAAGCTTCTTTAGGGGTGTGAGATACAACATGAGCCTCTTGTTCCACCAGGTCTTTCACAGGAGTACAGGTCTACTCACAGTCTGAAGACTGAGGCTTGAGATCTTTCCCATACTCATTGTGGGTCTCATCTTTGTACACTTTATTAGGCTTAAATTAGGACAGAACATAGTGGTAGACAAAAACAATGAATTCTTTAAACCAAATCCAACCTGTATGTTCTACTCTTCTATGAGGTCTGGCCATCTTTCAGGTTCTTCCTCCAGTGGAGTCTTTGAAGATTATGGAGTGGAGTCACCAGGTGGATGAATTTGACTATCTGAAGTATACTATTTTCCACCATCAACAATTAAATGCCAATCTAACCAGAGATTTTGGGTCTTTTGAGTGCTTAAGAGTGTGTAAGATAAACGCACTCAATCCCCAGTGGAGTTGCCATTATGTTGGGGTTCCCATGTTTTGGCCAGATTGGCAAGACCAAAAGATGAGACAACATAATAAGCACTTTGGGGCCCTAGTATCCAGCCCTCCTGGACCCGGAGAGGGATCTCTCCAATAAAACAAAGAATGATATATATATTTGAAGCTCAAATGAGATGTTAGGCTAGGTATGAAGCGCAAAGGGGGGTTTTAAATGATTTGGTTGGTTGGTTGTTGGGTTGGTCATGAGATCATAGACTGAGAAAGCAATGGAAGGAAAGGAACAGAGCAGCAGGATGTTTCAGCAAAGAGGATAGGTTAGGAAAGTGCCATCCATTGGGCTACGGAGTCATGAAAGGAGAATTACTTGCAAAAACTAGCCAAGGCTTTCAGAGGGCAAGTCATCTATACTAAAGGATCTTTTATATAGATGGTGGGATGGAACATTAAGAAAAGAAGGTGAAAGAAGGAAAACAACCCAATTTCTGTCTATAGATCAGGTCAGAGGTCATTAAACTCCAGACCTGCTTGGACATACTCAAAGGCAGCTTTCATTGGAGGGACAAAGGGGTAGCTTATAGATCGGACCAGAGGTCATTTAACTCCAGGTCAACTTTAGCATGCTACAAGGGAAAAAAGAGATAATTTTAACAGAGCTAGGGTCTATAGATCAGAGAAGGACTTTGAACCTTCTATGCTTTGACACCAGCAAGAACATCCAAGCAGCAAACTCCAAATTCATACATCAGCTAGCAGCATATGGAACCACTACACTGGTTAAATTAACTAAATTTACTCTTAGATTCACTATCAAAAAAAAAATTGAAGGCGAGGAGAGCAGGGACATAGGGTACCTAACAAGGGTAAATCCTATGCCATATTTCTGATGCAAGCCAGAAGAAAATGAAACAGTATGAAAATGTGATAAACAATGTAAGAAAAACATCACCAGTAGTAATAGACCAGGATCCTGTGAAATGTGCTTGATTAATTGATGCAAAACTAGTCATGTACACTGAGCTCAATGGCTAATATAGTCCAAAATTTCTCCTCCCAGCCTATTACATAACAACTACTCTGCTAATCTCTCCCAAATTGTTCTAACAGTCAGAACTGAATCCCTCTAACTACAACAGCAGCAATTGGACAACAAACTTTACAATATTTTCTCGGGGATTTCTTATAGGAGAGTGAATAACAGCATGAGTATATACAAATTAAATGAGTCAATTAAGGCAGAGTGGTGGAGGAGTCCGAGCCCATTCTGCTTAATGGCCTTGTGCTGTACTCTGTAGGCTGTTCTGGGAGACTCTGTCGGGCCAAGATTGACCTCTGTTGTTTCTTTGGAGTCTTTTCAGGTGTCTGGAACTTTGCGCTACCTTCTAGAATAAGTGAACTGGATGGAAGGATCCGCAGGCCACCCCATACTCCATAATTGCGACCTGAAAATCTTTTAAGAATCTCCCATCAGTGTCCTTAACTTTTCTGGGCTCGAGGGAGCATGGAGGGCACTGTAGGAATGGTGTACTGTCTGGAGAAAACGTTCTGTTGACGCTGGAAGCAATGATAGGACTTTGACAGTGTGCTTAAGTATTCAAACTACACCTTGCTTCCTGTGACCCTGCCTTTGAGTTCGTAGACCTCAGACTTTCAGAATTTCCATTTTCCATTTGGAGAAAACTGACTTTTTTATTAAACATTGCTTTTGAACAAAATTTCCTTTAGTGAAGGGAAGAACAGTGAATAGGAAAGAAGGGAGAGGAGGCGGGACCCATATAAATCGAAATCGGGATGGACGGGTGGAGGGGCGCGATTGAAAACACCACACAAAAGTTCCGATGCGATGGATGAAAGGCCTTTGTAAAAATAAAACAAATGCATTTTTGACTTTTACAAAGGAAAACAGGGTTTTATAAGGAATGGGTGGAAATACTGTATGGTGGGACCGGGGTACGGATCGCAATCGCAAATCGGAATCGGGAGTTGGGCGGGATGGAATGACACATAGAAAACTTCCGATGCGATTGGGGCAAACCCTTTTTAAAACTGAAAATCATATGAATTTCCATTTTACAAAGGAAAGGCCTTATACTATATGAATAGGCAGAAGTATTAAGTGGTGAGACCCAAGGGGTCAATCGCAATCGAAGATCGGGAGTGGGGTAATCGCAATGCGTATTTCAAATGTTGCGATGCGATCAATCAGAGGATCGGAGGAATGGAGTGATCGGGGCGATCAGAGGATTGGAGCGATCGGGGATCGGAGGAATGGACTTGCGATTATGCGATCAGGCGGAAGGTGCGATCGGAGTTAAGTCGCGATCAATCCTATCGCAAATATTTGCGATGGGTGATCGGAGCATTCACAATAGAACATGCGATTTGGAAAAGTTTGTGATTGAAAATAAATTGTGATTGCGATTTAAAAAGCAGCGGGTTATATATAATATAAACTTTATAATAAAGTTTTATTGCAATACACGGCGGGGATGGAAAGGGTAAGTGGTTATAAAGGGCGGGACTTATAATAAAATTTAACATTTGTTTATTATAAATTTCTAAGGGGTATGGTCGGGGAAGTGGTTTATAAATCGCATATTTTTGTTTGAAATTGATTTACAATGTGATTTTACAATCGGAAGGGGGGAAAGGGGTATAAAACTTTGATAAAACAAAGTTTAAAGGGAAAAAAGGGGAGATAGGGGGTATAAGGACTTTTACTTCACTTAGGCATAGAATTTAATCCGTAAGTCAGTTTTGAGAGTGTAATATACTGTTGGAAAGCTCTTTTCGGGCATTTTCTGATGGATATACTTGGAAGATGCTCTGGTGCTGAACATGCTGCAGAAAACTTCTTTGAAGGCAGGGACATCACTTTGTGGAGATAACAACTTCTGAATAGTGACTGAAGGCAATAACTAGACTGACACTAATAGAAGGCACAAGGAGGCTTCAAGGATGATGTGTTTTCAGAGGAAATGCATTCCTTGAAGGCTCAGAAACATTTTAGCCCCATTTTTTCTTGTCAAAAAATTATAGGGGGCTAACAAGAGCCACAGTCTCTGCAGCGCCGAAGGCTTTGGGTGGTTTGGAACACAGCGGGAGGTATCATTAATCAGGCCACTGCCTGCTTCCTATTATATTCCATCCCACAAAATACTGTGAAGACTATTTATCAAAACAATTAACAGAGAGGTTCAACTTAGATTAGGCATTTAATCTAAAATTAACCAACATCCTTGCATTAGACCTAATTCTTAGGAGTTGCATCTCATATAGGTTAGTCGTTCATACAAGCGACAATTGTCTATCTGGTTACTTGGCTCAAATTCATACTAAGCAATAAGTTTTGACTTCACTTAGCACTGGTCTCAACATCGAATCTAATTAAATCATTAATCTTTCTAAAACAATACCAAGTAGCTAGGCCAATCATTTGTGTCTCCCGGACAAGTTGGTTCCCAATGTGTTTTCTTTCACCTCATCTCCATAGATACTTCCCCCCATTACATGATATTGGGATATATCTAGAATAGGGTGGGTGGGGATTAGAGTGAAAACCCTTTCCCTCAATGGTTATCACAATGCCTATATAATCTAAGTGACAACAGGCCCCTAGATCTCCATGCAAATCATTGTGTGGACCCATATTTTGTGTTTGGGAACAAAATAGGTCTCATGGGTCTCCTAGTGATATAATAGTCTAGTTTTTCTCCAATGTTGAGGGCTCAAAGGATGGTGCTATTCCTCCCATATATCAAGGAGTGAGACAAAACTCATCGGCCTTAGATCAATTAACAAACCATGTGATCATTTCTAAGCCAGTGAGGGAACACTAGTACAAGTGCATCATCTCATGAATAATGTGGGGAAAATCATAGACTGTTTTGGTTCTGAAGGTGCCCATGGAATGGAGTGATGCTCTGCAAGCGGTAGGAGTCCCATGGATCTCAACACTTCACTTTTAGGGTGTCATAATGCTCCTCTAGTGGATCTGGGCCCTAGTTAAGTTTCCAAACCCATGATGAAAACCGCTTGCCAATCACACATAATGTCTAGTTTTGCATCTTCACCATTAGGTACTATTACCACAGAATCTAGTAGGGCCCTAGGATTGGAAACCTAAGGGAAAACTACTAGAATAAGTGACAACAATGGGACAATGACTCAATGTCACTTCAATCAATGTCCACTGCTCTTTACGAACTTTCAATGGGAGGAGTCCCGGTAGGTAAGAAATCACTTGGAATGGATATGTCAATAACTAGGGACTAACTGATCTTGCAAAACCCATTCAAGGAGAGACACAATAAATGCTCAATTATTCAAAGAGGATAACACACTCTCCAAAAAAATGTTGATCAGCGGTTGTCATTGATGTCAACCCAAGTAGCACCAGGGGCTAACCCAATATTGCATGGGAATTTTGACTTACCAAATTAATATATTCTAGGTCAATAATTCTTTTGATGGTTTCTACTTGTCGAGATGTTTCCATTGATATATGGCACGCCATGTAATTCTTCACGGTTTGAGAGATATTCATGTTTGAAGTTTGTACCCCTAGTTAGTGGGCTAAAAACCCATGGGGTTGGGGCATGGGTCATTGAAAAGTCATAATTAATATTTTTTAAGCTCCTAAGATCCCTCCCACGTTCACTTGTTGAATCCCCTCTCAACTTAAGCATTCATATATATTGTGATCTTCATTTCCTCCTTAGGTAAGGGATTCGGCCATCTGAAACAGGTCATCGTGGAATTTTCGCTCTAAATTTTTTTCTACGAAGGCTCAGAAGCTGAAATTTTTATGAGGTGAAGCCGAAATTCTGAGGAAGCTGCACTAAAAATTTCAGATCAATTTTCAGAATATTTTTTGAGATATGATCTGTGGAAGTAAGGGTTTTTGTAGGCTCCTGAAATTCATCTCAAAGAAGTGACCTTGGTAAAATCATCATAACTCTCTCTCTGAGTATCGGATTGGAATTCCGTAAAAAGCGGTAGATAATGAAAATTTGTAGTTTTCACTCTATCAATTTCAGAGGCAAATTAAGAAACAATGACACGTGGCATGTTGTACAAGTGCGCTCTACTGAAACAGTCCATGATTAGGGCAGTGTGAGAAATTGGTTATAATTCTCTCTTGAAGAATCCAAATTGGGTCGGACCTGTGGCATTGGAAAGAAGACTCAGAGGACTACTACAAGACCGAAAATCAGATATTGAGGATCTGAAATAACAGAGACACACCAGATTCAATATCGAGCTCCTCAAAGGCAAGAAAAATCTAGATCATGTGTTGTCAAGGATTGCAAATGACCAGACTGTCTACGGCAGAAAAGAAAAATAAGGTGCAGCAGAGGGTAGCATGACAAGATCAGCAACCAAGGTGCATAACATCAGCAAGAATTTCATCATATGAAGTCTTCAAGTGGGCAGCACTGCTTACAATCATTGTAAAGGTATCATTGTACCTAGTCATTGTAAATACATTATTGTACAAATTGTACTAGTATATATCTGCCAAGGGTTGAAGAGGCAGCATTGGGAGGTCTAGGATCATCATTAGGTGTTTGTGTCAAAGTTGTTGTTACACCATTTTTTGGTCATCTAACCTATTATCATTAGATGGACCCAAGTACACCATGTAAGACCAATTTTACCCTAAGTAAAATTGCTTTCACTATGCGAAATAACTTAGTAAAACACCTTTATTAAGTTGTTTATGGTCTAAACAGGAAACCCCAAAAGGAAATAATAAACAAATCTATATTTGTTTATATTTCCTCAAGGAATAATTAGTTAAACATCAATTTAATTATTATTCCTGGTCATATTTAACCCAAAACAAGGAAATCAATTAAATAAATCCTTATTTATTTAATTATTTCCTAGTAATAAGTTATTTAATCCTTATTTAAATAATATTCCTAGTTAAATTTGACTAAATCATTTATAAATAATTAAATAAATCCTTATTTATTTAATTATATTTCCACCATTTCCTTAAAATAATAAATAAATCATTTATTTATTTATTATTTATAAATAAAGGAATTGACCCAAGTCAAAAATCCTTTCCCCTCCAACAAATATAATAAAATATTCCTAAAAGGTGGTTCTAGAATTTGATTAATAATATTTTCTTCATGCACCAAGTTCTAGACCGCCCTAATATTTTGTTATAAATAGAAGGGCTTTCCCATTCATTGGTCACCTTTCATTTGCATTAGATCACTCTAGATCTATACTCTTGGTCTGACTTTGAGCCATTATCATTGTCACATTCTCTATTATTTTCTTTGTGAGCTCCCTTTGAGTTCTATGTTTGTCTGGGTTTTCTACACCAACAAGAGAGAGAAATTTTAGATCTGAAATGCTGAGGACTTTCAAGAACCCATCCCATTGAGGAGAATTGGAAACACCTTTCTTGTTTTCCTCTCAGGTGCCCCTTTAATATAAAAAAATTCTTTCAAACATATTGTTCTTGTCTTATCTATTGGATGTATGAAGCAACATTTCATTTTTACCGCTTAATGTCTTTTTATGCATAGATATGGATTTGTGCAGCTTTATTTGGATCAACTAACTACAGATTTGAAGATATTGACAACCATAATTGATGTTAGGGCTATTTGTTATGCATAGCTAAAGTGGTCTTTTTCCAACAAAAGATTCATACTAACAATTGGCGACTCCACATGAGTTTCCTATTGCGATCACTGTCGTTTTATATATTCCTGCATATCCAGATATTCCAGACCCTAGGGTTTCTCTTTAGTTTTTGTTTTTCCTATTTTTGTAATTTTCTATATAAAACCCTCAAACATTAAAAAATTACCAACTTTAGGGGAACTATACCAACTTGCGAGAGTCGCGGACATCGACCCCACAGTGGAACAACACATTTTTCTAAAATGCGCTTAGGGAACTCGGATGAGAAAGTCCACTTGTAGGCTGTCAACTCCGACCTAGCCTAGGCGCACTTTTGTACCCCAAAACTCGACTGGGTGGCAGGTCGAACTTGCGACACTTTTACGTAATTTTCCGGCGATTTTAAGGTTTATCTGAAGCTTATGTCGGGGTTTTCCGACCTCTGTCTCACTTAGATTTAAGAGCTGTTTCTGATATGTTCTACTCAACTAAGTGGGAATCTCACCCCTTAGGGCTTTAATACCCTCCAATTTTTTTGGAAGAGTTTTAGCTGTTTCAGACGTCTAAATTTTCAGAGTTTCAGTCTTCTTCTTTTCAGATCTGATACCTCATTTTCAGATCCCTTTAGATCAGCTCTTCTCCCTTTCAAATCACCTCATATAGTTTTTTTTTGGTTTACCTCTAGGGTCACCTCCTTGTCCCTTCTACCTTTAGCTGATTTCCCCCTTTGTTGCAGCAACCTTGCCTCTGCCTCTTTGTTGTTTGCTGCACCTCTTTTAAGCAGATTTCTCCTTTCAATTCCTGTCCCTCTCGACCTTAGATCTATTGGCCTCTTTTTAGTGTGTTTTGATTCAATTTTTTCCCTCTTTTAGACTAGTTTTGAGAGACCCGCCTTCTTGGGTTAGATAAATGCATTGTTAGCTATTAATTTTCTGTTATTTCAGCCTTATTTACTGTTCTCTGCATATTTATTTTCAGTTACGCAACACACTTTTTATTTTACTCTCAAAACGTCTGGGTTTAAAAATTAAAATTAACACACGCCACACACTGACCCTAAGTGAAGAAGAGCCTGGTTAACACTGCCTGGAAAAGACTTTAAAATAAATTGACACTGCACCTCTCTGCTCTTGTTTCGACATTGACCTCACTTGATTCTGCACCTCCCTACCCTTGTCGGTTATTCTTCTTCCCGTCATCATTGTGCCTCTAAGGCATTTATCCTGGAGACTTCTTGGCCTTCACCCTTAGTTTCCGGTTGGTCAACTTACTCCTTCTCGCCATCATCGAGTTAGTCCTCCCCCGAGTCCACACTCCGACTCATCTTCTGATTGTTCGGGTTCTCCCCCTACTTCTGGTTCTCCCCCTCTTACCTTCACCATGTCTAGTTCGGTACCTAGCACTAGCAACCCTGGTCCTACTACTGGGTCTGTTACTAGTGGAACCACCACGGGAACTACCTCGACTGTCCCTTTTCTTCCTTATATGGCTGGTCTCAGTCTCCCCGATTTCAATCAGTTGATCAATGATCCTATCTGCCACGATGTTAGTTGGCCTACTATGCCAACCAAGCTCCCCTCCGACATTCCCAAGTTTGAAGGCCTTGCTAGTGAAGATCCCTCCAACCATATCCGATATTTCCACATGTGGTGTTCCTCAAACTCCATTACTGATGATTCCATCCGTCTTAGATTGTTCCAACGCACGCTCACCGGCGAAGCTTATAAATGGTATGTTGATCAGACCGCCTCTTCCCATACCACCTTTGCGACCATTTCCCAAGCCTTCTTATCTTATTTCCAGCTCCCTCTCCGATACGACACTGGTACCGAGCTCTTGACTTCTTTCCGCAATCATCTTCGACCTGCCTTTCTGCTCATGTCCAGGAATGGTGGAGAAGAAGGAGCTTATGTCAAGCTCCCACCTTTGAAGATTGGGTCTATATGGATTGTTTCCTTTGCTCTCTCTTACCTACCATCGGCAAAGATGTCGCATCCCAGTTCCCTCAAACCAAAGAAGCCACCCTCCAAATAGCCTTGAAATATGATCTCATCTATGCTCAATCTGGTTATGTTTATACCGTCCTTCCTGACCTCCCCAAACCCGGTGGCGCTAATGCCCCGGGGGCATCTCACTCTGTCGACGGTATAGTTGGAGCTCTTTCACATACCTACGCTCAACCTCCTCTGGGCTATGGTTTCCCTCCGGGATGGCCCAGCACCTCCAGCACTCCCCCCCCAGGTAGCATGTATCCAAGATACGACATGCCTCCTCCTTTTTCCCACCCTCCTGCTTACCTCAATGTTGCCCATCCTAACCCTTATCCTTACCCACAGCCTGGTGTCCCAGCTCCTCCAACATTTGGACCTCCAACTCCTTTACCTTCTCAACCCCCGCAACATCAATTACTACCCCCTCCAGGGAAATTATTTGCACAACAGGTCGCGTATAATCCTCCTTATTCTCAAAGAAAGCAGAAAGGCAATAAAAATCAATCTGCCCTTGGTAATCGTGGATCCCATCCTCCAAGTATTGATTCTAACACTGCTAACCAATCACCGGGCTCTCAGCCCAAGCCGGATAGCCCTCTTCGCACTAACAAGCTTTGTTCGTGTTGCGGTGTTTATGGTCATTACACTCACGGTTGTCCCCTATTACCACAGATGCGGCAGATGTGGGAGTCTCAAGATACATTGCAGGGACTGCATTCCTCCCCTACTGTTCCTCCCAATGCGGCTACTTCTCAACCCGCCGTGTTTACTGATCCTTTCCCTCAACAAGGATTCGTGGCTACTCAACCACCTCATGCCCCAGTAACCACTCAACCTTCCCCTTCTGGTTCCTTCGATTACCAGATTCTCATGATGACTTTTGACCAACCTTTCACCGTCGACCTTAACCTTCAAACTCGGTCTCGTCAGTACCCCTCGCCTCCCGCTCCGTCTGTCCCCTAGTCACCTTCTTTAGGTCCTACAGAGCCTCTTTCGACACCAAATGATCCCTTGCAGATCCCTCAACCCAAAGTTGAGATCCCTATCAAGGTTCCTAAGGGCCCATTACACAGAAATGCTGCTTCCGGTCGAGTTGCTCATTTGTATCGCATAGTAGATGATTTGGCACAATCTCCTGCTACCATTTCAACACTGGAACTCCTCCAGTCATGTCCTTCTCAAAAGAAGGCTCTACTATTTGCCATGGGCACTGTAGATCCTGCTGATGACCAATTAATTATTTTCGACACCCGCCAATCAGATCATCCTCCTCTTCCTGCTTCCGTTGCTTTCCAAATCCCAGTCAAAATATGGAACGCTAACGTAGCTCGGTGTATTATTGACGAGGGGGCATCTACCTGTGTGATGTCTACTTCGGTTTGGAAACAACTCGGATCTCCTGAGCTGGCCCCTTCCACCATCACCCTGCGTGCATGGGATGGCCATGCCTCCCAGTCCATTGGCCTCTTTCGTAATTTCCCTATCACCCTTGCAGGCAAGATGGTTTGCTTTGACATTGAGGTCATCGACGCCCCTCTTGATTATAACATTATTTTTGGGTGTAGCTACACCTATGCCATGTCTGTTGTCCCATATGTGTTTCATCGCAAGATGTTTTTCCCTCATAATGGAAAGATAGTCACTATTGACCAGTTGACATATCATGAGCCAAAATCTTAGTCTTCCCCTGAGTCGACCATCTCTTCTGTAGCCAATAATCAAACCATCGATTCTTCAACCAGTGTCTCCCCCAGCATTTACAAAGACTCCTCCTTGCTTGGAACCTTCCCTGGTGTTCCTCCTCCTCTTGTCTCTGATCCCAGCTCAGCGAATGTTTGCATGATGAAGAAATCGTCTCCTTGCGACCTCAGGTGATGCACTTTGAATGATCGCCAACCTCAACCTACTTGCCACAACCTGTCCCCTAAGCATTCGCCCCCACCAACTGGACCTCTTCCTTCTGGCCCTTCCCCTACACCTGGTACCCATGAGCTTATCTACCCTCTTGGGTCAATTCCCCCAAGTCTCAAACATCTTGGCATCATCCCTCCTGGCCATTACCTCGCTGGTCAGATACCCTTTCTTGCTCCCACTCTCGGAGTCTATTCGGTCCCCATCATGGCCACCCTTTCCCTCCCCAATATAACCCTGGGAATTCTCTTCTGGTACCTTGACCCTCCAGCCGCTACCCCACCAAGTCACCCCAAAACATACCTTGCTTTGACACCAATTCAACCGATTCCCTTAGCTTTTTCCGTTGCTATAGTGCCACCAGCACCTCAACAAGACCATCCTCCTGTTATGACAGCTACCGGAAAGAAAGGAAAATCTCACAAGGGGGCATCCAAAGACAAGGCCACCCCACCTGACCCTACCCCTCCTCCACCCACCAAGCCTTGTGCCTTGTGTGATGGTGTCGGTCATGCCACCCATACTTGTCCCGAGTTGCCCTGTATCAAACCCATGGTTAAAGTCGCGTTCCCTGAATCTACGGTCCCTGAATCCTCTGTTTCTTCCTCATCCACAACCAAGAACCCAAAGACTATTTCCACCAAAAAACCCTGTGCTCTGTGTGGTGTCCATGGCCATTATTCTCACCATTGTCCTCACCTCATGCATTATCGAGCCTCTTTAGAGGTCATTCATGAGTACGAGGTTGAACAAAATCAATCCACCTCTCCCATCCTCGCGCAGTATGCTTCTGGCCAACTCGAGGATCCCCCTGCTACCATTGACATTCCTCCCCCTGATGTTGAGATGTCGAAACCTACTGCCCCCCTCCTATACCTATCATCATCCGTCCGACCCTCGGAGTACATTCCCTATGAATCCACTCCATTTGTTTTTCTTGATTCCCCTTCAGCAACATTCTTGGGCTCTACATCCTTTGACCATCTTTTTACTTGTTCTTATGTCATCCCCTGTGACGATCCATATGTGAGCCTTTATTTCCATGCTGATGATTTAGGTAGCTTTGCAGCATCATGTGGTTTCCTCGACCTTTTCCTTCCCACCCATAACCAGGATGATACCATCCGTATCTATGATGTCCTCTGCAGCATGAGCTCTAGCTTTTCCTCCCATAGCCCTCATACATCTCCCTCTAGTCGATCTATGAGTCATCGCCATTCTACCCTACACTCATGCTGCCATCATTATTCTCCCTCCTCCCATTTCTTGTCTTGTGACACTATTTCGCCAGACCTCTCATCCACACCTTATATTGGCTATGTCGATGGGGCAAGTCGTTATTCCCGGAATCTAGCCTCGGTAGCTTGGGCCATCTTTACCCCCTTGCATACCCTCATTCTTTCTAATGGGTTCTGCATTGGTAATGCCACCAATAATCAGGCTGAATATGATGCAGTACGTGGCCTCTTAGCCGATGCCCTCTCTCATCGCATCCTCCATCTGCATGTTCATTTAGATTCTATGCTTCTTGTCTTACAACTCAATGGTGTCTATCGTGTGCAAAACCCTATCCTATTTAGACGATATTTACGAGTGAAAATTTTGATACGTGAATTTAGATTCATTACTTTCAACCATGTACCTAGAAGTCAAAATCACGTCGTAGATAGAATTGCAAACCATGTTCTAGACTGGAATTTATCACACACAAGAGAATAAAATTTCAAATCATCAACACAATGCATATGCATAATATATATCATATAACATGTTTTTAGAGTCCATCTACTCTGAAACATATGACATGCCCATAGCATGTTACAAAAAACAAAACTCAAAAAATGGGGGGCACCACTTGCCCCTACATACACACTGGGGGGCACCACCTGCCCTACATCTAATCACTCTCTGTAGGATCCCGAGCCAATGGCTCTGCTCCCGCAGCTCGTAGATCACGCATAGTCTGACCAGCCATCGCCATGCACCGCATAATACCTTGCCATTCCGAGGGTAGCCCAATACATAGCTCTATGTACTGGTCATCTAAGTCTTGCCAACCCTGCTCCGAAACACCGACGAGTAGCCCCTCACATCTACGACGAATTTCCTCCAAAATAGTGATCATATCCTCGTTTTGTGCCATTCTCGATCCACTAGCACCTGTAGTTCCTGCTACTGCAGGTCGTCCCATATATCCAGCCGGTTTCACCGAAGCTATATCTACATTCCAAAAGTATAAGGATCAGTACCATAAATACTCTTCACAAAATTTAACATGCACATAATATATTAGTTACTTGTCACTTACCATCAGGCCCCCATACTCAACCAGGCAGAAGCAGCAAGTTCGGATCTCCCCAGTAACTCATCCCACTATAGGGATAGTCGTCTATGTACAATGAAATATGATCCCAATGGGCAAATAACTCTGGTCGGAACACCCGTCCGACCTCCCCTCCTCCTCCTCTGCACAGTAGTCGCCCCCACCGACGCATCCTGAGTTCTCTCAGACCCCCATTAGGTAGCTGTACATGAGGTCGTAAGGTTGGGATCTTCTCAAAAAAGAAGGAGCACAATACAGTCCCAAGCACAATCATGGTTCACTTACCACTTACAAAGCGACAGCTGTCATTTCAACGACACCAACATCATCTAGGCCCACCCATAGTAGGTCCCACTCAACACACTTTCTACAATCATCATCTGCCCTCCAGTGATGTGATGGAGCGCCTGGCTGCCCAGGATCCGCAACACTACTGTCGCCACTGCACGGGTCTCCAACCTCTCTAGATCCCCAATCGATATCCGAGTCCCTTTGACTCGGACACCTGGTCGACAATGTCGCTCTACGAACTCCGTGATGTTACGCCCCTACAGTAACACTGGCTGTGTATTTCCCACCAGCCCTAATGGTGGGAGACCAGTCAGGAAATACAGATCCTGGACTGTCAGCTCAATATTGTGCCCCTGCACTATAAAGACCTCATGATCTGGATCCCAATAACTGACAATCCAGGCCAACAAGGGCTCCCCATCTCTCATCAGAGGGTTCTCCACAAATTTCAGAACCCCAAACCTGGCCAATGCACAAAGGACACCCTGATTCGCTTGGATTTCTGACCGTAATGTACCCAGGTCTCTCTCTCTCCACTTGATCCATATATACCATATCTGCACAAAACCATCATCTTTGTCAGTCTAGAGATAAGAAAAATTGCATTCAATTACACAAAACCTGAATCTCAGCCCACAACAGCACTAAAATCACCTCCCTTTGACAGGTCGCACTTTTCAGGCCCAAACCTGCTTCCCAGGTCATAGTTTTTGCCCCAAAAAGTGCGACCCGGACGTAAAGATGAGGTAGGGGTTGTTCCTAAGATTTGGGACCCTAATTTGAACTTTTAATCCATCAAAAACAAAGAGTATGATTAGGCCTCTTACCTGCAACTGACGGATCTCAATTCCAATGGTCGGTTTGTCCGCTACGCTCGCCGCAAGATTTAGGGCCTTCCCTCCTCTCCACATTCACCACAGATACACAAGAAAATGAATGTATTTGGAGGGAAAATGCCTTTTTAGAAGAGAAACCCCTGCTTTTTCTTTCGCCCACTGCGACCAAATAGTAGCCTCGTTTGACACACCATCTGCACCGTTGGAAAGCTCTCCCCGAGCACTCAAATGGGTATCTATTAGTTTTTCCTGTTTTGATACTTCATCGGGACACATTTTGTCCATGAAGGGTCTATTCACCTCTCCTCCAAATCGAATTTCCTCACTTACAACACTTGTACTTGGGGCACCACTTTGCCTCCTTACTTGTCCTTGTTTGTGTTGATTTTCGTCATGAGCTACCCTATTGTACTCATGTTTTTATGGTCCCCCATTAGACCTTTAATGTGTGGCAGCACCATTGAGTTGCCCTTGTTTAGAGCATCCGAGTTGAGTCATCATCGCATTCATGGAGTCTATCCCGAGTCCCTTTGTATCCCGCTATAGTCCTCCATCCTTCATTGCTTGGTCCTTCTCTCGTGTCGCACATTATGGCCTTCAGTCCCATTTTCCCCTATCCCTCATGATATTGTGTCAGTCGCTGCCAAGCCATTCATGCCCTTTAATGCTCTAACAAGGGAAGTCATCCATCTGCTACTCAGTATCCCTCATTTCATCATCATCATTAGTGTCTGTTTGTTAGTCACTCTACTATTTTCTCTCATACCTTAGTTGGGGATCCCTTATTGCCTCACCTATGGCGGACCTCCTTCTGTCGACATCAACTCATTCACTCCAGAAGACAGGTCTAGAGGGCGGTGTACCTTGGTTCCAGCTCCTACAATTGTTTGGTGCCTCAGATCAGGCAAAGGGATTTCTCATTACCCTTTGACTTGATTGTTTCTCAGCTCCAACTCCTTTCAACATGATTAATATCCATATACTTGATGGTCCAGTGATGCAGCAGCAACTATTGGTGATTCCCGGGTGTGTGTGAGATGTCTCAACCCTCATGAGGGGGTGGCCCTGCAGGTAGCCCCCCACATGCCCGGATGACCTCTTCATTTCAGCATTTGATGCAGCTCCCTATATTTGATGATGTCGGCCTTAGCCGCTTGCAGCACCTTTTCGATTTGCATGTATCAGTCAGATTTTGTGAGCCCTTCCTCGTTTATAGGGGTCATTGGGGTTGTATTTGTATCTCATGTACTCAGATATTATTGTATCAGTCCTGGCTGTTATCCCAGGCACAACATGTATGTGGGATTCATCATTCTATTTTTTTGGCTCGTGTTTATGCCAGCATTTACTTTATAATTTGGTTCCTTGTTTACTAGACACACTATTCTTTTGTACTTTGTCTCGGCGGGCATAGGTATGCCTCCCCCGCCACCTTTAGCACAGGTACCATCTCATAAACTAGAGACTTTTTGCACCTATAAGTCTCGTCTCCTCAGGGTCTAGTCCTTTAGCACATTAGAAAACCTTACATTTCTCTCTCTGACTTCCCTCTCGATGTCTAGTGATTGAGTTCTTACAACGTACTTCGGTCATACGATTTGCTCCTAACACTCGTATGCTAGGGGGAAATCTATTACACCATTTTTTGGTCATCTAACCTATTATCATTAGATGGACCCAAGTACACCATGTAAGACCAATTTTACCCTAAGTAAAATTGCTTTCACTATGCGAAATAACTTAGTAAAACCTATTCTTTTTTACTTTGTCTCGGCGGGCATAGGTATGCCTCCCCCACCGCCTTTAGCACATGTACCATCTCATAAATTAGAGACTTGTTGCACCTGTAAGTCTCGTCTCCTTAGGGTCTAGTCCTTTAGCACATTAGACTACCTTACATTTCTCTCTCTGACTTCCCTTTCGATGTCTACTGATTAATTTCTTACAACGTACTTCGGTCATACGATTTGCTCCTAACACTCGTACACTGGGGGGAAATCTGTTACACCATTTTTTTGTCATCTAACCTATTACCATTAGATGGACCCAAGTACACCATGTAAAACCAATTTTACCCTAAGTAAAATTTCTTTCACTATGTGAAATAACTTAGTAAAACACCTTTATTAAGTTGTTTATGGTCTAAACAGGAAACCCCAAAAGGAAATAATAAACAAATCTATATTTGTTTATATTTCCTTAAGGAATAATTAGTTAAACATCAATTTAATTATTATTCATGGTCATATTTAACCCAAAACAAGGAAATCAATTAAATAAATCCTTATTTATTTGGTTATTTCCTAGGAATAAGTTATTTAATCCTTATTTAAATAATATTCCTTGTTAAATTTGACTAAATCATTTATAAATAATTAAATAAATCATTATTTATTTAATTATATTTCCACCATTTCCTTAAAATAATAAATAAATCATTTATTTATTTATTATTTATAAATAAAGGATTTAACCCAAGTCAAAAATCATTTTCGCTCCAACAAATATAATAAAATATTCCTAAAAGGTGGTTCTATAATTTGGTTAATAATATTTTATTCATGCACCAAGTTCTAGGCCGCCCTAATATTTTGTTATAAATAGAAGGGTTTTCCATTCATTGGTCACCTTTCATTTGCATTAGATCACTCTAGATCTATATTCTTGGTCTGACTTTGAGCCATTATCATTTTCACATTCTCTATTATTTTCTTTGTGAGCTCCCTTTGAGTTCTATGTTTGTCTGGGTTTTCTGCACCAACAAGAGAGAGAAATTTTAGATCTGAAATGCTGAGGACTTTCAAGAACCCATCCCATTGAGGAGAATTGGAAACACCTTTCTTGTTTTCCTCTCAGGTGCCCCTTTAATATAAAAATTATTTCAAACATATTGTTCTTTTCTTATCTATTGGATGCATGGAGCAACATTTCATTTTCACTGCTTAATGTCTTTTTATGCATAGATCTAGATTTGTGCAGCTTTGTTTGGATAAACTAACTGCAGATTTAAAGATATTGGCAGCCATAATCGATGTTAGGGCTATTTTTTATGTGTAGCTAAAGTGGTCTTTTTCTGATGAAATATTGTTGAACCCTTAGTTAAACTGAGAGGGGGGGGTGAATCAGTTTAACACATACATGGAATTTTAATACTTTTCTTTTAAATCTTATTTACACCTTCATTTCATGGTCAACTTAATATGTGAGCAATATTAATCTGTGAGCAACAAGTATTACTATCAAACAGATTTGTTAATGTAATAGCAGATTGAATATGAGAGCAGCAAGTATTAAGCAGATGAGATAAACCACATCAACACATAAACATCATGCACAGAGACACCAGATATAAGTGGAAACCCATAAAGGGAGAAAACCACATCTTATTATTGTTGTGATGTAGGCACCAACCTACAGGAGGCTCTATCCTCAATTCTGCAAGCTACAACTTGCAAGGAAGCTCCAACTCCCATCAATTTTCTGCAGGCACCAACCTACAGGAGGCTCCAACCTCAGTCAGCTACAACTGACATTTTATCAAGCTACAACTTGATGTGGAAGCACCAACTCTCATATATTTTCTACAGGCACCAACCTACAGGGGGCTCCTACCTCAGTCAGCTACAACTGACATCTATCAAGCAACAACTTGATACCGAAGCTCCAACTTCCTTATTCTTTCAAAAGAAAAACACTTGCTGATTTACCTTGGATATCACCTCTGTTCTGTACTTTCTCTTCTTTTGCCTCGGCCTCCTCCTTATTCACATTCTTGCAGCTTTCTTCTTTTCTTCAACTATCTTCAATTCTGCTGCACACTCTCTCCTCTTCTCATTCTGTTTTCATCAATCTCTCCTCTTGGATACTACCCCCTTTTATACAAGATAGCTTCATGACTATTTGTATTCTACTGGGAATTCGAAATGGACAGTCATGTCTCTTTGCCTTCTGCCTTCTCATCTCTTTTCATCTTACTCAGAAAAATGTAACTGTAGGTGCTTATTTTAATATTACAGTGGGATATTTGCTCTCTTCCGGAGACTTGCCAATGCATCACAAACAATAAAAACAATTAAAACATTTACATTCAATGTGAACTCCAGCTCACTCATTTTGTCTCTTGGCTTGCTGCGCATTTGTCTTTTCTGTGACTGTATGCTTTTCTATCCTCTGCTGTGGTGTATTTGCTGCATACGTGAAACAGTGCTTTTATATCAGTGCCTCTTAGAAAAATACGTGACTGCTAACTTGCAGCAAGTGTCTTGTTGATGTGGAACTTTCCGCAAGCGGAACGGACATATATCACAGTCACTGTATATTAAGAATTGTCCTCCCGTTAAGCTGAGGCCCGTGGGTCTACAGACCACGCGGCATATTTTAATATAACCGCAACCATGTTTTATATATCTAACAGCACCCTTTTAATATAACTGCTGGGCAGTTTCAACCAACGCGTATCATATCCATGGTCCGTTTATAATACAACACTTTAATAATGTCGTCGTCTCTTCAATGTAGTATTTTACTTAAAATCCTTTCTTTTCACTTTAATGTATATGAACCCTTTCTCATGTATCTTCTGGCGATATATTAATAGACCCATTTAACATAGGAAACAACCTTCCGGGCCACCTTGTCATGCTTTCCGATGCACTGACTCTCCTCCGATTGCGATTGATCGCTCCTGCTGCGATTACGATTGATCGCAATCACAAACTTTGTTTGCATGTCTGCTGTTTAACTCCTATGCGATTGAATCATTGCGATCTCCGATTGCGATAACTATTCCTACGATTGTTCCGATTACGATTGTTTAACTCCGTCAGCGATTCTCCGATTGATCGCAATCGCAACTTTGAGTTGCAAGTCCCGCTGCTTTGTTTACCTCCGATGCGATTGGGAAGGGGTCCCACTTTATATTACTTCCTTTCCATTGATCATAACGTGCTCCGCTTTAAATATATATTAATGTATATGCCTTGGACCATTGCAGAATATGAAATGCGTGGCATTTATATGTATTGTGATGGATATTATATATATAGGTATCCTCCAGCGGGTTAGGCGATTCCCTGAATTTATGTGTCTCTGCTGTGCTAACGTTTCTGCCTCGACTGTTGTGATAACGGCTCTGCCTCTGCTATATTCGCAGCTTCCGCCTCCACTGCTCGACTGTTTCACTCTGCCTCTGTATTCGACTGTTACACTTTAGCAGTTTTCTTCTGCCTTTGGACTCTTCACAAGTCCTGATGTGATTCTAATCGGAAGTCGCCAATCGAAAATTACAATGCAGATTTCACTTCGCCCCTTCAAAGTCCCGACCCAATTCATTTCAAAGCTGAATTGTGATTTAATTCAACTCCGCTCAAAGAGATCTGTAGCGTCTTTTAAACTGTTTCAATGTGTTAAAACTTTCCCAACTCCACTAACTTCGACACGACCCGATTTGCATCAATCACTGGAATTCTTATAATTTAAAACAGAGTTGCTGCTGCGTCAATTCTTATATGTATGTATACTTTTCCGCTGGAGTTAAGCGATTCCTGAAATAATATTTGTGTTATATTAAATGTATAACGCCGGTTGGAGTGTGCGATTCCCGGAATGTGGTTTTGTATTATATGTGTAACGCTCGGCTTGGGTATGATTCTCGGAATTTATAACTGTTCTGCCTCTGCCTCTGCTGCTTCTGTCGTTCTGCCTCTGCTTCTGTCTCTGTGATAATGGATCTGCCTCTGTTATATTCTCTTCCTCTGCCTTCATTTGCTTCTTTGCTGCCTCCATTGTATTCGCTGCTTCCTTTGCCTGTTTCTACTTCAGCGCTGCCTCCTTTTCCTGTCTCTGCTTCAGCGCTGCCTCCTTTGTTTCCTTCATTTGTTTCTTTGTTGTCTTCATTGCCACGATAACAGCTCTGTCTCTGTAGCTATTTGTCTTACGCTCTCTCTTTTAATTCATCTGCTCCTTGATTGATGCTACTCCTTAATTCTCCTTTTGCTGCCTTTGCTTCTTTAAATGAACTTGTCTCTACTGCTCGACTCTCTCTACATCTTGCTGCTCTCTTTTCCTTGTTGCTTCCTCAGATGTTCCTCCTTTTCCACCTCCGTTGCCATCAAATGACAACATTTCCAACAAATATTCATACTAACAGTTGGGGTTATGGTTTAGTATATCTTCTTCTTCTACATCATTCTATATCATTGTAAAGTGGACCATTTTCCTTGGTACGAGAGTCCATTCATTTTTATTCTTCTATAGGGTGGTAGGGTGGTGCTAGGGTGAGTTTTAGCTCATTGGGTGTTGGGGCATCCGTTCAGTTGACTACTGAAGAATCTAGGGCATTAGAGCGTCCATCCAGTGGGAGCTGGAGAATAATGCTTTTCTATATTCTAGGAAGTTGGAGCTTTATTTTCAATTGGAGTTGAAAATAATTATTAGAAGGGCATTAGGTGGTTTTTTTCCTGGAGTGGGTTTCCACCTTAAAAACTATGTGCATTTGTGTTCCTCTTGTTTGCTGCTGTCATTGTACAAACACTGATAATAATTGAAGATTAACTAATGCTCTAATTGAAAGAAATACTGATTCACCCCCCCTCTCAGTATTTCCAACAATTGGTTTCAGAGCTTGGTTCCTTCAATAGCAGTTTAACAGCTGGAAGGAGGTCATGTAGCATACCAAGAATGGTGTACCTTTATTCAATGAAAATAATTATGCACTCTAGAAAGGAAGAATGGAGGTCTATCTCTTGGCGCAAGGTTACGAAGTATGGGACACTGTTCAAAATGGATTTACATCAACTACGGATGAACAAGGTAAGAAGAATTTGGTAAATGATGCAAAAGAAAAGAATATTATTATCGGTGGACTTATTGAATCTGCTTATCATAAGGTGTTGGGTTGTAA
Organism: Pinus albicaulis; assembly: GCA_034641835.2. NCBI lineage: Eukaryota > Viridiplantae > Streptophyta > Pinopsida > Pinales > Pinaceae > Pinus > Pinus albicaulis. Next base: position 396,874,381 of record CM076575.1, on the reverse strand, counting down.
AACTGCCAAAAATGTATGGGACAAGCTTGAGAATATATATGCAAGTGACTCAAATGTCAAAGAAGCAAAGCTTCAAATCTATAGAGCAAAATTTGAGCAACTCAAAATGAAAGAAGATTGCAACATTGCTGCATACTTCCAATACGTTGATGAAATAACCAATACTTTGGAAGGATTGGGAGAGCCAGTTGACGAGAAGACTATTATACGGAATATTCTTAGAACGTTACCAGGGAGATTCAACCCAAAGGTATCGGTCTTAGAATACAGTGCAAATCTGGACAAACTCAGCAAAGAGGAATTACATGAAGTTCTCATAGCATATGAAATGAGACTTGATGAAGAAGAGGGTACTTCGCATCTAGAAACTGCGTTCATTGCATCTAAGAAAACCAATAAGGATAAACAACCTTCAATTGAAAAGACATGCACATGCAAGTGTGAAGAAAAGGGAGATGATGAAGAAGGTCTTTCAGATGAAGAATATGCTTACTTCACGAGAAAACTACAAATTGGTAAGGGACAATTCAAGGGTAAACTTCCATTGATATGTTTCAGCTGTAATGAGGTTGGGCATTTTGCAGCAAAATGTCCAAACAAAAGTAATGGCAACTCAAAGAGAAAGAAAGGCTTTAAGAAATTCAACAAGCAAGGATCCAAAATGAACTTTCTCTCTAAAGAAGATAGCTCATCATCCGATGAAGACAATGATAGTGAAGAAGAAGCCAATGAGAGAGTATTGTTTATGACCAAGCACAATAAACCCAAGAAAAATAAGCAAGAGGTATCAAAAAACGAAGAAGAAGGATGGACCATAGACGAATTTTATGAGGAAGAAATCAAGCTTATAAAAGATCTCAAGGCGGAGAAGATCCATTCCAAAACTCTTGAAGAAAATGTTCAAGGTCTCAAAATTGAAGTTATAGAGCACAAATGCATTGAAGAGTCACTTCAAAAGAAGTTGGAAGAAAGCAACCAAGAAAGGGAAAAATTAGAAGCCGAAGTAGTCTCACTGCGTGAGGAAGTGAAGAAAGGAAAAACTATCCAAAAATATGCCAACAGCTCAAGGGCATTGGAAGAAGTCATCAATAATCAACGATCTTACAATGAAAAAACTGGCATCGGTTACAAAGAAGAAGAAGCAGGACCTTCTACAACAAAATACAATGAACCTATGAGATCTGACATGCATGTAGACTTCATTGGACAAGATTCGCAAGAACAGCCTTGGAAGACAATTCCTCGACGAAAATTTCCATCGAGGTACCAACATATTTTTTATGGCTACTGTTATTCATGTGGAAAATTTGGTCATAAAGCTGTAGAATGTCGCACGTACCCTAGGAACGAATACAATTCTAGGAGATATGTCAAATATGAACCTCCTAGGGCTCAGCGAAACATTAATAGATTTGAACATTTAAGAAATAATATTGAATGTTACAAATGTCGAAACTTTGGACACATAGCCAAAGACTGCAGACTTGAAAATCCTCCAGAAGAATCTTTGAAGCCACAGAATGAATGAACATGGAAGAAGAAGAAGAATGATAATTTTTCTCTCGCTCTCAAGGCTCAAAAGAACAAAGATGTGTGGTATGTTGATAGCGGTTGCTCAACGCATATGACTGGAGATAGAAATAAATTTGTATCTCTGAAAGAGAAGAAGGATGGAACCGTGTCCTTTGGAAATGATGGATCTTCAAATGTTATAGGATTAGGTACTATCACTCTTGGAAGCAAAGATTCTCTAGCCAATAATGTTCTATTGGTTGAAAACATGAATCACAATCTGCTCAGTGTTGGACAAATGTGTGATCAAGGACACACAATACTATTCAACTCCATGAAATGTGAAATCAGGAAAGGTGTGTATGGTGAAATTGTGGCTACAGCAAGTCGAGCTCCAAACGACATATATGTTCTGGATGAAGAAACTAAAGCATGTCTAATAGCTAAAGAGGATGATACAATAATTGGTAGCAATGATGATCGACTAAGTAAGAATTTTGCTACAAAGGTGCAAAGTGATTTCGAGATGTCTTTACTTGGTTGCAATTTGAGCATAGATGACTCATCTAAGCATGTGGATCAAAGGTTGTACAGATCTATGATTAGTAGTCTTCTATATGTAACAGCCTCCCGACCAGATGTTAAGCAGTTGGACAAGTAGCAAGATTCCAAGCAGCACCAAAAGAATCACATATTAAATATTTCCAACAAAAAAAGCCTTTGGGAGAGAAGATCAAGACCTATGGTTTCATATATGCAATGGTAATATGTATTCCTAAGGTAAATACTTTAGGGGATGAGGTAGTAGTGCCTCTCAAAGGAGCTATATGCGATGCTTTAACACTTCTAAAAGCGTCTTCACTCTCTTTGAAAGACATAAGGAAGGTATTTGTTAGACCTAGGGTTTATGAATAAGCATGGGAAGAAATACTTCCAAAGTACTGGCTAGGTGAAGGCAAGGGAGGAGAAATGTACTCTTATGATATATTCCAGTGAATGATGAGCTCATACAACCCTCAAATAAGTCCCCAAGGCTAAAGATAAATACCTAGGTTTTCCCTCGTGCAGTGGCACCTAGGGAAAAATATTTTATGGATGAAACTCAGGCGGTTTCCCACCAAAATTGGAGCATAGTTAGCCTAGAACCTAAGCTTGATTTGTGGACCCTTAGTTTCTAGAAATGTCACGTCCCTAAAATTTAGTTGTAGGCCCTAGATTTCTGCCCTACTTTTAGGGGACCAAATTTTAGGAGGAGAAATTATGGAGAAGAGAAGAGTTGATCCCCAAAATTCTTGGACTAAAGACTAGGCTTTTGGGCTATGGAATTTGAGATGATTTAAAATTGGACAAAGCCATCCTTAAGGAAGGTAAATATTGATGCCCTAAAAACCAACCTTTAACATGATTTACCCACTCAATATTTATAGAGTTTTATGGAAGAAAGACAAAATTTCATCCACTAGGAACATTCATCATTTTCCATACAATGATTAACATATGAAATTTCCAACTAAGAAGCTTTCCAAAAGTTATTTTAAACAATTAGGTAGCAACAACATTAACCTAGTTGCAACAATTCCATACATTAGGCATAATTCCAAGAAATTATTCAATAAGAAGCAAGATGAAATATGATATATCCATCCACAATTCATGAGATAGCTCCAAAGAAGATCAAAAATTTTAACTCCAAATGTCAAAATGCATCCAAGAATCTCCAATAGTCTCCAAAGAAAAAGTGTGAGTTCTTTTACAAGAGAAGGTGTCGAGGTTGGCCATGACATGAAATGATGCTAATACACATGATGGAGTCCCATGGCTCTCAACACATCACATGCAACTATCAATATGATCCTCTAGTGGTCTTTGGCCCGAGTTAAGTTTCCCAACCCATGATGAAACCACCTGCCAATTACATATAATATCCAATGCGCTTCCTCACCTTTAGGTACAATAAGTCATTAGTGCATCTAAGTGAACCGAGCTTATTAATCAAGGGAAAAAAATGAGACTTTATAATGGGCTTCCCTTCCAAATTTGGGGCTTTGAGCATGTAATAATGTTACCTACCTAGCTAATAGTGGCCAATAAACAACCCTATTAGGTGTTCTCAAATCTTAAGGGGAAAGTTAAGTCCAAGGTACTTCCTTCAAGTGATAGGGGTCATGTGAATAATTATGAGGTGGATAGGGACACAAGGGTCTCAAGGAAAAATCCCATGGGTTTAAGGGTGGCAATGATGAGGGACATCCACATATTTAGGTGTATGGATGTAGGAGGGAGAAATCGTGGAACATGAGTTACCCAAACCTTTATTTTTCCAACCGTTTTCATTTTCCTTTTTCCTTTTATTGAATTCTCTTTATTATACTGCTTGGGGATCCAGGGGATGAGATAATTTTTTGTATGATATAAGTTTTTATTACCCCATTAAGGTGGGGCAATTCATCGCCCACCAGAGGTTGTGACATGCATGGGTTCCTTAATGATGTGGAGGGCACTCACGGGGGCCTAGGAACTAGGGTTATGGAAATAATGAAGGGGTATATCTCATGTTTTGCTTTTTCCCACACTCTTTTTTAATGTCTCGACTATATTTTTCAATTTATGATATTATTTTCTATTTTGTGTGGCCATGATATGATTTTAATCTTTTTTTTTAATTGCATCAACCCCGGGGAACATATCTAGGCCCAACCCAAACATGTGGACAAGGGGATGGGGTAAACTAAATCCTTGTTAACCCAATGGTCATGTGGACCTAGAGAGGGAATATGATGAAATAGGGCCTGTAATGTGCAGAGGGGAGTGAAAAATGTGAAATGGGAAAATGGGACCACGCTACCAAAATTGGGGTTTCCCAAGTAGTGCCCATGATAAATATATAAGACAATAAGAGAGATTCCACGATAATAGGATTGAGGATTAAGCCCCCATTTAGGGCGAGGGAAAAAAACTCCAATAAAAACTCTTCCTTCTTCCAAGTCACAAAATAATCCATGCCCAACGTCCCAAGGAAAAACAAGCACAAGCACTCGATTGCACAATGAAAAACATGCCATTAGGATTTGTATGGCATGCCTTCAAACATATGCTCTTGACAAATGGGCAAGGGGACATATGATTGGATCAAGGAGAGGAGAACAGATGTCACAATTTATTGGTTACACTGGTGGCTGTCAAGTGTTTTTGGCTACCAGCTAAAGACAAATTAAGGAGAAATTATTATCCTATGAGGTCACCCACTTTTGGTGGGTAACACATACAATTAATCATTAGTGTATCCAAGTGAGAAAATCTTGTTAATCAAGGGAAATTTGATACTTCATATGGGGTTTCTCTTCCAAATTTTGGGTTTTGATCATGTAATAGTGTTACCTCCCTAGATAAGAGTGGCTGATAGATGACCCTATTAGGTGTTCCCAACCCCCAAGGAGAAAGACAGGTTTTTGACACATCCTTCAATAAATAGGTGGCATATGAATAATGATAGAATATATGGTGATAAGTGGGGTCTAAAAGCCAAATTCCATGGACAATCATTGATGTATGAGTTACCCCATCCTTTGTTTGTCCACCCTTTATTCACATTTTTCTTTTTCTTGATTTTTCTTTGTATTACTGCTCAAAGCTCTAGGAAATGAGAGCATGTTGTGAATGATGTAGAGAAGTTATTACCCCATTAAATGTGGGGAAGTTCATCGCCCACCAGGGGTTGGGATGTGCATGGGCTCCTTTAATAGTGTGTTGGGGTAATTAATGGCCCTAGGAACTAGGGTGATGGCCATAATGATAGGGGTAGAGCTCATGCTTAGATTTTTCCCACGTGCTATTACTAATTTCCTGACCATATATTTCATTTTATGATTTTAATTTTTTATTTTGTTTCTTTCTTGTGGCCATGGTATACTTTTAACTTTATTTTAACTGCATCAAGATTTAGGGAAACGTTTCCATGCCTGACCTAGATGTGTGGAAAAGGGGAAGTGTTTTTCCAGATCTTGTGGACCTAATGGTCATGTGGTCTTAGAGAAATGAAATGGAGAATAGGTATTTTAATGTGTAGAGGGAATTGATAAATATGGAATTGGAAGAATGGACCACGCTACCAAAATTTTGGTTTCCAAAGAAGTGCCCTTCCTAAATCCATAGGCCAAAAGGGGAGATCCCACGGAACTAGGATTGAAGATTAATTCGCCATTTAAGGAGAGGGAACAAAACCATGGTAAAATCCCTTCCTTCTTCCAATTCATCCAATAGTCCATGCCTAAATTCCCAAATTAAAAACAAGCATAAACACTTGATTACACAATGAAAAACATACCTTTTGGATTGTATTTCCCACCTTCTAAAATGTTCTCTTGAAAAATGGGTAGGGAAACATACAACTAATGCAGGTGGAAGAGTTAGTGACACATCACATTGGCTACTCGGTGGTTATCGAGGGCTGCTAACTATCGGTTGGAAGAAGATGATTAGGAGAAATTCTCTCCTAGGTGTACCCACTTTTGGTGGGTAACATCTGGCACTAATTGGGACATGATCTCACTATAGAGTACATGATCCATGTAATCAAATGAGGAGGTCATGAGAACTCCAAAAATATCCTAGGATGTCAGCCTGTATCCTGCACATGACAATACAACTATTGGAAGAATGTGCAATGAGTGTACTTGTATCGCCTAAGTTTTCATCGAACAATAAATCCATACAAAAAAAAAAAATTATTCTAAGATGAAAGATTAATATATGTGAAATCTAATCTAGCATGAGAACATAATATGATGATAGTAAGTATGAAAACATAATATGTAATGGGAATACCCTACGATGCACTTCTAGCACACTATATGTGTTCTAAGTATAACCATACAACCAATGTAACTAGCATATTATTAGGTCAATATGACATCTCTTGTTCACACAATTTTTTGTGATATAGGGCATCAAAATATCCAATGTTCCAATGAGTTTAGGGATGGGGAAGCACAGGAGCAGGGATACACACAAGGGGGACGTATATAAGTTTAAATCAACCCCAAAATTTAAGAAAAGTTCAAGGAAACACGGGGATATCATAGTCATAAAAATTGTAAAATTATTAATATATATATATATATATATATATATATATATATATATAATAAAATCCCAACGATATGTCAATAATTAAATTTTAGTAATATAGAAATTAAAATTTATTTTTAAGAGATTAGATGAGCTCTGCTAGGGTTTGTACCTACAAACCCTGAATCACACTTGTAGTGACATTTTTTCCCTGACCGATCAACTTGCCATTTGATGTGTTGCTGTCGGTGAGGAATGTGTGCGTTTGTGGGGAGGGGAGAGATCCACTCCTGCAAGAATATCAATGCTAGGGAATCAAGTGCTCAAGGTGCTGAAACGACCACAAGCAGTATGAATGGAAATGGTAAAGGCACCCCAGTCTTAGGTGCTCAATGGAAATCATGCATGGGAGGCTAGTGCCTCCCGAGAGTAGTAAAAAATATGAGATTTGTAATCTCCAGCAAAAAATTGGAGACTTATATAATTTTTATGTAATATCATGCACTGATCCACAAGTTTATCAATGCTTGGACCACTTAAATGGATTTGGTGAAATGGATATATCTTAAATGGCAGCTAAAAGGACATATTGAACTGAAGCTAGGCGCTAGAGGCTTCTTCACTATGATCTTTACCAGTATGGAAGACAAGGAGAGGGTTTTTGAAAATGGGCCTTATTTTTTCTAAAACGATGGGATCTTCATGTGCCATTGGGAAGAGTGATACAACCCAGACTAGGATAAATTCATGGGAGCCTCGATGTTGGTTCTATTATATTCTCTATTCATATATTTTTGGGATCCATAAATACTGGAAGGAATTGGGAACTCTATTGGGAGCTTTGTCAGAGTTGCAGATTCAACCCGTCAAGGAAGGTACACTTCCTATGCCAATATCTATGTGTATATGAATATAACAGAGCCGCTACCAGAACTCATAGAGATATAATACTAAGATGAGGTATGGAAACAACCCCTAGACTACAAGCACATTCCCTTCTGGTGCCAACGATGCAATTCATATGGAAATCTGTACAACGACAACCCATTGAAATAGGCAGATCCATAGGAGACTCAAGAAGCCAAAGGCTCAACCAAGCCTCGGGAGGATTCAGAGGGTTTCCAAGAAGTTCAAAGGAAAAAATAGAATCCAAAGAACTCCTAGAATTTAGCCTAGCCACATCCCTGAAAGGTCATGAATAATAACAACCGATATGAAATTCTGATAGAGGAAGGATAATCCCCTAGAGAGTTGATTATTTCACCAGGCAAGGACAATCAAATAAATCTGTAGAAGGGAGGAAACAATCCAAAAAGAAAGGCAGAATATGGTTTGCAGGAGAAAGAATCACTGACACAACCAATAGAAAAATTCAACAGGGATATTAATGGACACAAGGAGGATCTCAATACAGAGGAATAGGTCTTGCAAAGGCTACTGAATGAATGGTGCCATCTGGATGAACGATTCATCCCGGAGGATCAAAAACAATTATATAGATAGAACTTCCAATAATATAAATCCAAACAAGGAGCAAACATTATAGACCAACTTGACCAATTTGGATCCCAAATAAGTCAAGGGGATGATCTGAGTCTCCATGGAAAATGAGGGAAAAATGAGGAAGAAATAATTTGCATGAATCCATTCAGATGGTTAGCAAGATGCTGGTTAACTGGGAAGGGTGGTGCCACTGTCTACAGTTTTCCACCAACTCAACAAATATTCTCAATGATTATTACATCCTAGAATGTAAGAGGCCTCAATAGTAGAGGCAAACAACAATACCTAAAAGACAAGATCAAGAGAGACAAACCAAGTATCATGATGATTCAAGAAACTAATATTTTGGAAGCCAAATTTAAGGATATTACCAAGGGTTTAAAACCCAACTACGAGGTAGTAGCTCAAGATTCCAGGGATAGTATTGGGGGTTTAGCGATTCTTTGGAATCATGTGGAAATTGTATTTGAGGATTGGGTTAGTATTCCCATAATTCTCTCAGGAAAATTCTGGCACATTGGAACCATATATTGGGCCCTACTGTCTAGTGTTTACGGGCCTCACATTCTAGGAGAAAAATGGGTTTTTCTTCAAAACCTCAAAGAAATTAGAAGGGTATATCTAGAAGAACTCTAGATTGTGGGTGGAGAATTCAACAAAATTTTGTCTTTAGATGAGAAAAAATGGAGTATCCGCCGATCAGATGTGGGCATGGAGGCATTAAAAAACACAATCATAGACCTGCACTTAGTGGACATGCAAAATAAAAATGGAGTCTATACTTGGAATAATAGGAGGAGAGGTGCACATCATATTTCCTCACGCCTTGATTGCTTTTTGATTTTTGAGTAGGTGATCAATTGTGAAATTTTTCATGAGGCCTCTATTCTTCTTAGATGGGATCAGACCATTGGATGATAAAAAAGGAGATTGACTTAAAAATAGGACCTAAGAACTGGCCCTTTAGATTTGAATCCTTCTGGCTGAGGGACCCCACATTAATAAATAAAGTTGAAAGATGGTGGCAGGAAAGGGATGTGCAAGGAAGAAATCAAATGCATACCTTCCAGCTTAAGTTGAAGGATATAAAGAATCAAATCAAGATATGGAATCAAGAAGATTTTGGCTGCATCATGAAAGACCAACATCAATTGAATAATAAAATGCAGGAAATTCAATAGAATATCATCAATCATGGAAGATTTGAAGAACTGGTGGAGGAGGAATGGAGAGTAGTAAACAAGATGAAGGAGAGATGAAAACAAGAATAGATATTGTGGAAGCAGAAATTGAGAGTTCAATGGCTTCAGGAAGGGGAATGAAACATTCACTTCTTCCATAAAACCATGATTCAACACTGCCAACACAAAAGGATTTTCTCTCTTGAAGATGAAGCAGGGAATATATTGGTTCAGCACGAGGAAATAGAAGATTTGAAAGTAAATCACTTCCAATACATGATTTTTGAACCTACCCAGGATAGATTGAAGGCCATCAAGATAATAATGTGTAACATCCCTCAGCTCATCTCAATTGGTCAGAACCTAACCCTCATGCGGGTAGTCACTTTGGAAGAAATAGAGGATGTTGTCAAGGGAATGACAAAAAATAAAGCTCCTGGAATAGATGGCTTCATGGTTGAATTTTACCAAGCCGCCTAAAGTTTCATTGGGCAAGATATTTTGGAGGTGGTGGAGGAATCACGTCGTAACAAAAAGGTATGTCCTTGTCTCAATGCTACTTTCATTGCTTTAATTCCTAAAACATATAAATATGAAGATCCCCAAGGGTTCTGGCCAATTATGCTTTGTAATTTCATATATAAGATTATTTCCATGGTCATTGTTAAGTTCCTTAAGCCCCTACTCCCGAACCTTATCTCTATGGAACAAATAGGCTTTGTGGAAGGTTTCCATATTTTAGATGGAATTGTCACTTCCCAAGAAATTGTTCACTATCTAAAGTAGCTAAAATCCTTGGGGATGATGATAAAACTTGACTCGTCTAAAGCCTATGATCGTATTAGCTAGACTTACCTCCTCAGTATCCTTAAATATTTTTGTTTTGACCAACAATGGATCAACTGGGTCTTTTCCTTGATCTCTTCTCATGTGTTTTCCACTAGACCTTTCAACCCATCTCATGGCCTTAGATAGGGTGACCCAATCTCTCCCTTCCTTTTCATCTTAGTGACAAAAGGCTTGGGAAGTACCTGAAATCTATAGTTTTGTCTTCTCAAATCCAAGGCATGCGCCCATGGGGCAATGACCTTCCCATTACCCAAAAAAAAATTGTGGATTATATAATTATTTTTTGTCATGTATCTTTGCAGAAATCCAGGATAATAAAATATATCCTTCATGCTTTTATGTAAGCCTCGAGTACCCTAATAAATAATGACAAGTCCTGCATCTTCTTTTTCAACACCCCGATGAATACCCAATACTTTTTGGCTTGGGTGCTAGTGTTTGGAATTCACTCCCTTCCCACTAAATATCTTGGCATATGATTGTTGGCGTTTAACTCCTTAGAAAACCCCTACTGGAAGTATCTGCTCCAAAAGATTCAATTGAAGCTTAGCAGTTGGCCTTTTAGGACCCTCAATTTAGTTGGTCGAACAATCCTCTGAAATTTTTTTCTTCAATCCATCTTGATTTACCAGCTCTCAGGGATGGTTGTTCCAAAGAATTCTTGTGTAAAGATGGTAAAAAATTTCAAAAAATTCTTATGGGGAGGGGCACAATAGCCGAAGAAATGGGCATTGGTCTCTTGGTCCAATCTCACAAAGCCTAATATGGAGGGGGGCCTTGGGCTCAGATACCCTTTCACCTTGAATCCAGTTATGGGAGCTAAAATCTGGTGGCTTTAGATAAGAGGAGGCCCAAACTTATGGAAACAAATATGGACTAGAAAATATGGTATGTCAATACGCACTAAAGACTTACTTAGATACCAAGATCCCCCCAAAGGCTCAATAGTATGGAATATGGCAGCACATAATAGTGATCTCATCTCACAACATTTTTTATTGGAAATCATAAATGAAAGAACAAACCATTTTTGGCAGGACTATTGGTAACAAAGAAAAAAGTTGTTAGATAGACAAGATATGAGTGAAATTTTCTTGTATACAAACAGTTGAAAATTATATACGACAAACCAATATTGGAAAGCCATTTCTGCAAGTAACGGATGGAGAAAATGGAAAGAGCCCTAGGATTAGCCAAACACTCCTGATTCATATCAACGACAACTGTTGGACCGCGAGCTACAATCCAGGAAGCTCAAAATTTAGGAAGGAGAAAAAATCCTCAGGTGGGTTTACACCACGAGAGGTAATTTTACTATTATGGAAGCTTATAATCTTCGGGCTCACTGGGGTCAAAACCATATTAATCCAGTTTGGAAGAAGATCTGGACTAACGGTTTGTGTCAAAAAATTTCTTACTTTCTTTGGATGGTGTGTTGTGGGAGGGTCCTCACTTGGGACCAACTCTAGAAGCAGGGTATTTATGGACCTTCCTATTGATTCTTATGTGGCCAACACAGTGAGGATCTAGAACACCTAAATTTGTGTGTATTTTCCGAACAAAAGTGGAGACAACTAGAGGAACTTTTTGGTCATCTGGAAAGAGGCCATCAGAGCATTAAATAATCTATTCTACTATGGCATACATGTGTTTTCTCAATTCCAGCTCTCAATAGATTTTGTGGATTAGATTTGGGATTCCTTCTATGGGATATATGGAAGGAGAGGAACATAAGGATCTTTAAATATTGTTAGAAATCTCATGAATAAGTCTAGATGGGAGTAACTCAGAATATCCGGGAAACAATCCTGGCGGAAAAATGGCACCCGAACGACTAACAGGTAGCTCCTCATGAAGCCAGAATCCTTCAATGTCTAAATCTCTCTCTCACAATGATAGCCCCAAATTCTTGGAAGCTTATGGTGGCTCCCATAGCCTCTATGCAACATTTCATAGCTCCCCTTGAGGGATTCATCAAGTTGAGTTTTGATGGAGCCCCAAAAGCCAACCCAGGCCCTGCGGGTTTTGGGGGGATATTATGAGATTCTAGAGTGAGAACATGAATAATATATGCAGTAGATTATGGCTATGCCAAAAATAATGAAGTCTAATTCACACCAGTCAGACAGGGTCTCATTATGACTATTAAGTTGGGTTACAAGAAGATCGTGGTTGAAGGGGACTAAAAATTAGTGACTGACATTGCCAATAAGCTGAGTCAGGGTACTAAGTGGGATGATCTTAGCCACACTTGGAAAATAACCAGACTAGTGCAAGAGTAGGAGATCTCCTTCTTAACTTTGACTATGTCATCACTTCACATGTTTGAAGAGAAGGAAATAGATCTGTGGACTTCCTAGCTAATTGGTGTTGCAATGAGAAAAAAAAGCCAATGGGTTTGGCTTGGCCTCCGCATCCCCCAGAAGTTGACGTGAATCCCTTAACAACGCCCCTAGAGAAAGATATGAGAGATAACAACAAGAGCACTCAAGCTCCTGATCCTAACCCCCGATCGGGGTGTGAGCTGGAAAACACTATCACGATGGGTTATTAATGATGGTATTTTCGAGGAATATCCCCGCCATTGTCCACATGCTTGAGGCATATGGATGGGTGGCTCCATGCATGCAAAGAGTAATTACCATAGTGGAAGGTGGAAAAAGCTTCAGTGTTCGAAGTATTTTAGAATTTCCGGGTGCGAGTTAGGTACTTTTCTGGTCGACAAGAGTTTCCTTTCATGGTGTTTGGTTGCTCGACTCAGTGGTTCGACACAATTTCAACTGGAAAAGGGTATCTGGACGTGGCTCTAGGCTCGGCTTCTCCTCACACTGGTAAGAAGGTATGTGGTCTTCTCTTTTTACAGTCTCCCCATGCGTCGGTATTATTATCTGCTGGCCTCTGGTTTGTCTAGTTTTGAGTCATTGAGGTCTCAAAGGAGGATGGGTATCGCTAAAATGTATGTGTATGCATGGGATTCAAGGAACATCTTAAGGTATTCTGACCTACCCGTGTCTGTAATATTTGGAATTTTACTTTCCCGAACGAGGTTATTCTGTTGGGGGTTTGTTCCTGGGTTATGTTTTTATGGTTTCTCTATCTTGCACTCGGGGTATGTTGTTGTATCTATGTATTTTTGGCCTGATTACCATTCCCTTGGGGATTTATCAAGAGGTTGTGTTAGTTGATATTAATTCCCACCAAATCCTTGAGAGGATGAGGTGCACTGATAGTTTAATGGGGTCACTGTATCTATTTTGGTTTGTCTGTATTGGAATTCAGAATTGGGTAAGGCACAGGGTGACCCTTTTGGTTTCTTTCGGGAAGTCTTTGGCTCACTTATGTCCTCTGGAATGTTTGCGACTCAGTAGTGTCCCCTGTAAGCCGAGTGCTTATAAGTTATGGCTACCAGCTGAGTCGATTAAAAGTTTTTTTTTAGTTTATCTAGGCAAGTGCAGGTCCAGGAGGATGGCTCATTCAACATCAACAAAAGGTAAAGGTAACCCAAGCTTGAGGGTCCACGACAAAAGGAATATGGGGTCTCCAGCGCCCTGCCAACCCAGCTCCTCTGGGGGCTGAGCTCAGGACCGCAAACCAGTCTCAAGCATCATAAACGATGCAACCACGACATATCATGAGGAAAATTCGAAAGAGATTCAACGACTAATTGAAGAGTGGGAAGAGGACCCTAAAAAATAGGTAGGCAAGATGGATATAGACGTTGAGGATTGGCGAGTCTTGGTGTCGGATCCAGGGCACACCCGCGACTGAACCACGTTGTTTAAGAAAAAAAATTTTTTTTACTAGTCAATGAAAAGTATTCTGGTGAAAGCCTTGGAGAAAATTTTAGCGGGCATGGCAACAACTGTTCATGAATTTCTTGAATATAAAAGGGAGTTTCAAAAAATCTAGTTTTAGCTACAAAAGTAGGATGGCAAACTATGTCGCATTGAAGAGCACATCCCTTGTATACCACATACATAAATTTCGAGTTCCACTATTAAGGACCCGACTTCGGTGGAGTCTACTACTGATGATGACTTGTTTGATAGTTGTGTCCTTATTTTTTCCTTTTTCTGTATGCAAGAAAACTTTAAATTTCAGTATGTTGTTAGTTATGTTTTCAGGTATCTAGAGTATAAGTAGTTTAAATATAATCAGACATATTTGGCTTGGTTGGATATGCTTATTATTTTTTGTTTCTGGATGGCTTATCACGACGTTAGGTGCTCAATAGACTTGGTTTCCCTCTGGGAAATTTGAGGCCACCTAAATATTTGCATGTGGATGTAACTTTCCTTTTTTAAAATTAATGAAAAATAAAGGACCTACCAAGCTTACAAAAAATAAAATAAAATAATAAAATAGTAAATCTTAATAATTATAAAATGTACATCTAAATTGAAATTCATCATTTCGTATTATACTATTATGAATTATCATTTCTGCAATGTACATCTAAAAGTAAATTGAATCCATCATTTGATATGATGTAGTGTTCCATCTAAATTCATCATTTGACATTATGCAAGGTACATATAAATTAAATACATCATTTAACAATTGAAATTATGCAATGTACATTTAAAAGTAAATTCATCATATGAAAATGACATTATGCTGAAGTCTAAAACAATGTTATCAAAACCAGACCAGTCATCGAATTGGTAGACCTCCCAGACTGGGAACAGGTAAAAAATTAGACCAAAAAACCAGTCAACCAAAAACACACGAAATATTAAAATTTTAAAGAAAGACACAAAATATTCAAATTTCAAAGAAACTATATTCAAGTGCATCCATATAAATCCAATCCATTTATACACAAATAAGAAAAATTTATCATTTATATGGTATGTAAGGGTGCACATAACCAAAATAGAACCGAGTGCAATCCATCTCTAAACCAAAAATACATCGAAAAACAAGATCCACATGGCTTCTAGAATCCAAAAAAAAGCTTGCTATCATAAAAAATCATTTCATATATTAGGATCTTCATCATCAATATCATCCTCTAAGCATTAAAATAAGATAGAAAAAGCATAGCATGTCAAGTCAAGATTTTTTTTGAGTGATGGGTAATTTTTTTAGGTGGCTCGTGATAGAGGATTTCGAAAAACAATGGCACTAAAATCAAGGTACATAGAGGGCTTGGTTATCTTGATTAAACACTAGTACCATACCCTCGTACATGAAAAAATCCAATGGAGTGTTGAAATCCCCCCAATCCTGAAATCCTGAAAAACTATTAAGTTTGTTGAATTTTGAGTGAGATATAAAATTATACTTTCTCCATATGAAATCCAATGAGATCATAACTACTCTCAAACATCTCGAGTCATTTCATGGTAATGTTAAAAATCTAAGTAAAAGGATGAAAATGAAAGATAAAGGAGAATGTCACTTTTATTTTAATAATTTAACATTACCACGAATTGCATAGAATTAGTAGGGAAATGTGGTCAAATCCTAGGCTTACCCTATGATAAATAATTTCCTTTTTGAAAAAATATTGCATTTAAAGGGTCCCTGGCATTAATGTACAAAACTGGCATCCCCCTGTGTCCCCCTTATGTCCCCCTGCCTCCTCCCCCCCATAAGGTAAACATGTTCCTGCATTGGGGGGGATGTTTCCACCAATGTTTCCTCACATTTCCCCAAACAGGGGACGTGGGGAAATGTTTCCCCAGGAGCTTCCATGTCCTAGGACCGTGGGGGAGTGCTACCCACCCTGGTGGATGCGTCCTCGTGGAACACTAAAAATATCACATCCTCCTATGCACAATTAGCTCGATGAAGCAAAAGTGTGGGAGACGAAAAAACAAGAAAACAAAGAATCATGAAGAAGAATCATGGATGAGGAATAAAAATCCAACATGCACCATTGGATCCTCTCTTGTCACTAAAGAATCGAGAATTCAACAATCAGACTCATGAAATTTTGATGAAGAGTAGCCTTAAGCATATTGTTCTCATCATTGTCCTTAGGAACATTCTGGGATAGATATGATGAGGAAGATGAAAGAAAGATAATATCATCATCATCATCATCAGTATCATATATTGTAACATTGTCAAAATGATGACCAATATTCCATTTTCCTTCTTCTATATGTCGGAATTCAAAAATTTCAACATTATGTGGATCCGAAGAAGCCATTTCCTCAAGTTTTGCATAACAACCAAAAGGGGATTCGCTAGGGTGAATTAAAAATTCCTTTTGAGATGCTTTATTCACCCTACAAGTATTATCATTGAGGTTCAATGAAGAAAAAGGGATTTTTTCTTCCAATGGATTTTCTAATTAATAATCTATATTATCGTCTGGGAATAAGACACACATCTCGTGTTCTTGACAATGGCCCTAGAAAAGAAGGCTCAAGACCTCGGGTTTTGAGATTTTTCAATGGTGATAGGTATTCAAAAGGTCAAGGCCAAAGGTAAAGGGTTTCTTAAAATGATATTCAACCAAGCCAAGCCTCATTAAACCCTCAATAAAGTCCTCAAGTTGAGGGGAAAAGAAACTAGGGTTTCCCTCTTAGAGAAAAACCTAGGGCAAGAGTTTTTATGGATGAAATTGAGTGGATTGCCACCAAATTGATAGGTAAGGTTTCCTAGACATATAATTTGATGTTTAGGTTTTCAAATCACCAAAAAGCATCCTCCCTAAAATTTCACCCCAAGCACTAGATTTTCGCCCTAACCTTAAAAGGAAATATTGTTTGAACTGGGAGTTTGTCACCTATAACCTTATTTAAGCATGAAACATGGAAAACTGGGTGTACTTGGGAATATGCAAGAAGCTCTAATTTGTATTCCATAGTACAAATATTTTGCAACACCTTGTAAGGACCATAATACTTTGGAGATAATTTATTATCCTTCTTAGCTTGTTTGAGGGACATTAGTTTGTATGGTTGTAGCCATAAATGTACCCAGTCGCCTACATCAAAACTTCTTTCATTGCGATGTTGATCTACCTATTATTTCATTCGATTCTGCACCAAATTTAGGTTATCCTATAAGAGTTGGAGAACTTTTTGTTAATGCTCGATGTGGTCTTCCACTAATTGATCATGAATATTAGATTTCATGTCATCCTTCAAACCATCTATATCAGCTTCCATGTCTACTTTTAAACGATCTATGTCATATTTGGTTGCTCTTTGTGAGATCGAAATTTGTTGCACTTGGTCTCGTAATTTTGATATATCATGTTGCACTTATTCCTATTCATGAGTAATATTAGAGCCTTCTGAGGGCTTAATGGGTGTGAAATTATTTTTGGGTGGAATTTTAGAACCTAATACTGATATCTATGCTTCAATATGCCCTTGGAATCACTTCAAACTGATTTTTTAGACAAGGCTTATGCAATTAAAAAAAAAAATACACACCTTTTCTTGCTTTTGAGAAACTTGATATTGAAACTGATGTATCTCAGTAAGTTCGGATCCCCAATATTTGATATTCAGTCTTGTTGTATCCCTCTGAGTCTTCTTTCCAATGCCATAGGTCAGACCTAATTTGGATTCTTCAAGATAAATTTATGCCCGATCTCCCACAATGACCTAATTATGGACTAATTTAGTAGAGAGAACTTGTACGACGTGCCATGTGTCACTGTTTCAACCTTCGACTGTGAAATTTATAAAAAATAAACTACACTCCATGCAATTTCTTCCACTTTTTACAGAATTCCAATTCGATGTATGAAATGAAAGTTATGATTCTTTTACCTCGGCCACCTGTTTGAGATGAAATTCTGGAGCTTGCAAAACCCTAACTTCCACAAATCACATCTCTAATAATATGGTGAACCAAGGTCTGAAATTTGGGAAAAAGGTTCATCAGGATTTCAGTGCAAATGGGATTTTTTTCAGCTTTTGAAGCTTCATAGAAACAAAGTTACAACGAACATTCCACGATGAATTGTTTGTAGCAGTGAAACCCTAGAATCCAAAGCTTTGATACCAAATGTGATGAACCCAACTCACAAAATAGAAGAAAAGATACTTATAAATAAACCTCTTCGAGGGGGAAACCTCCTTTATATTACATAAATGAACAATTCTCGGATGATACAAATGAAAAAGCCTACTTTCTATATATAGGGGTCCAAGGGGTCACAATATAATCCTAACCGACATAAAAATAGTGGGCCTAATGGTTAGGAGCATGTGTTTTATGATAAGGTCACACAAGTTCAAAACCATGAGGTAAATATATATGCCTTCGTAGACTTAATCAAATACATTGCTTGTGAGAGAGGTGGGTCTCTTGTCCCACAAACAAAGGGGTCTCATACACCAATTTGGCGTATGGCTTGGTCGTGACCTTAAAATTGGATAATAATAATAATAATAATAATAACAATGTAAGGGCACAAGAATAACAGTAGTGGGTATCTATGGGGCATAATAATAACAATATGGGGACTACATGGGCACAGCAATAACAATAATGGGGCTACACTAACAATAAAAATAAGGGGATACATCAGTATTATAGGGACCTAAAAACTGATAGCTGAGTGGAACCATTGTTTGGAACCCAAAATCTGCCCAAAAAA
Source organism: Pinus albicaulis (assembly GCA_034641835.2). Lineage (NCBI taxonomy): Eukaryota > Viridiplantae > Streptophyta > Pinopsida > Pinales > Pinaceae > Pinus > Pinus albicaulis. The sequence continues at coordinate 396,855,697 of CM076575.1, read as the reverse complement.
TTCTGCCAAATTAATTCTAAGCTCCCCACCAAAAACCTAGAAAAACACAGAAAGGGTTTCCCCTAGTTTTGGCGCACCAAAATCACCCCCAAATTCCTAGCACTCCTCCACTGCCAAGAAATTTCGGCCTATATGGATTTCTGTTACTACAACCCTCCAAAATATTGGAAAATATCCCTTAAGCACCCTTCTTTCCTTCATAAATCACTCGACCCCAATTTCCTTCATCAAATCCACCCCCACAAATGGCTACACCAAACATTGCGCTAACAGGAAGACTACTACACAGATACCTAACAAGGAAAACTCGAACCGATTGTGGAGAACTCTTCCAACATGTAATTGACCTGGAAATCACCAAGAAATTTTCCAAGGAAATGTGTAGCAAGAACCCAACACTTCTGTCCCATAAATTCTCCCTCACAACTTTGTGGCTCTTTGTTTTTCATCCAACCTAAAGAAAAAAAAATTTCACCACCTATTTCCTGTCTTCCGCAACATCTACGAAATTATAGTTAGACCTCCCTAGGGTGGCACTCAAGGTCCACCAAAGGAAAGGGCGAGTCTTCTCTCTGGAAAAATCGTGTGCTCAACAACACGTGTAACCTAGCTAAGCATCTTAAGCAATAGAGGTAATTCATAAAATGTCAAAAGGTTCCAATAACTGCTCCCTTCCTCACACTTATACTAGCTGCTCCTTCCCCCACGTAGGTACCTCCATCCAAAAATTTTATTTCCCTTAGGTATTTGATTTTCTCTCCATGGGGTGTGTATTCCATGTGGGTGTGGCCCCCACATTCCACTAACAAAACAATTTGATCATTTTCTCTTAGTTGGTGTGCAAAATTGTTTTAGCCTCCAAAATTGAAAAAATGGGTAATTCCCTCCTTAGGAAAAATTTATTGAGAATGGATATTACAATAGTCCCCTCCAAAATGTTTCTTTTCCTCAAGCAACTGAAAATATAGATGCTATAAAATTTGTTTACTCTCCCAAGTGGCATCCTCCACCGACAAATACTTCCGTCAAACCAAGCATTCGTGGATGACCCTATTCCTCAACTTCCTTACCCGTGTCTCCAAAATGGCTTATGGGCTCAGCACCAAGTGTTTCTCATCATCCATAGGAGGTACTTCAGTGGCTGTTGTGACCTACTGTCCCAAGGCCATTTTCAAGAAAGAGAAATGAAATACATTACAAATCCGGCTCTCGGGCAACAAATCCAACTCATAGGCTACCTACCCAAATCTCTTGGTGATCCTGTAAGGCCGATAGAAGTAGGGCTTGAGCTTCTTAGCCCCCTTCTACTTAAGTAATGACCTTCGGTAGGGTTGAAGATGTAGGTAGACCATATCCCAACCTCAAACTGCCTCTCCACCCTGCGCCTGTCAGTGTACAGCTTCTGAGTTTTGTTCCACCTGTAAGTTGTCTTTGAGAACCCTGATAATATCTTGGCTCTCTTGGACCCAGTCCTTTTCTCTAGGGGCCCTAATACCTCCAAAAACCATGTTAGAGAAACAAAGTGCATCATAACCATAAATAGTTCAGAAAGGATACATGCCAATCGACATATGGTAGGTGATGTTGTATCAGAACTCCCCTAGGTGAAGCCACTTCACCCATGTTCTCTGCTGCCCTGTCACATAATTATGTAGGTATCCCTCCAGCCACTTGTTCATGATATCAATTTTTGCATCAATCTGGCTGTGATATCTAGTTTTGGGTGTGAGCTTGGTCCTCACCAGTCTAAAAAAATCCTGCGAGAAGGCCCCCATAAATTGTCTATCTCAGTCACTGACAATGATCTTTGGAAGACCATGTAGCTGGGATACCTCTCTAAAGAACAACTTTGCTATCTAGGAAGTATAAGAGCTTGAAGGTATAGTGAATAAGTGAGTAAACTTGGTCAGTATATCCACCACAACATATATACAATCTCGTCCCTGTACAACTGGAAGCCTCGTGATGAGGTCCATGGACAGGATCTCCCATTTCCTCTCTGGAATAGGAAATTCAAATGGCATGGCCGGGTGTGTGCCCACATTCTTAATGGACTCACTCTATGTGTATGACAAAGCATCGCAGTGACCACAGAGCATGTGGTTCATACATGAATGAAATGTAGTCAGAGCATTGGTTAGCGCAAAGGGCATCACCAAGCTCAAGTACGCAATTGGTAGCGAAGGTAGTCACAGGGATTGTCTATCCTCATGAAATCTAGTAATTCCTCAAAGTAGATCTATCTTGAATAAATGTATCACTTGCCTTGAAACCAATCGTCCATCTCATCAATAGGAAAATGAGGTGCCCTGTTGTTGTGTCATCTTCTTGGTGAGCCTATAGGTGGCTTCATATGCGAAGTGTCACAAATAGGATCTTCAAAAACACCACAAAAGAAGCAAAGGGACTCGAACTTGATCTGATGTGCCCCAATCTTAGAAACTCCTATATCACCCTCTTGATCTCATCTAGATAGGCTTTGGGATGCCTATATGGGGTAGTAATTATTGCGTGCACTCCCTCCTCCAACTCAATAGTGTGATAAAACCCTCAGTCTAGCAGTCTTCCTCGAGAGATCTCCCCAAAACTCCCCTGGTGTCTCTCCAAAAAGGTTAGTATGTATGGATGCACAGTGCATGTCGAGGCCCCTGTCTATGAAATCTTGAGCTCCACTTCCCACTCTATGTCCCCATGTCATAAATACACCTTCATCCAATGAGAGGAAACTATCTGGGGTAGGTAAGAGTGCATCCCTCTTAGAAATACGAGCTTCCCATTCAAGACTATAAACTCCATCTCTAGCTCCTACCAATTAGTGGTGAATCTCCCCAATGCGTTTAGCCACAAGTAACCCATCACCACGTTGGTGTCCAGAACATCTACTACAAAGAAATGATCAGTGATGAATTATTTTTCCGTCGTCAAATTCAAGCTAGGAACATACTTGGTGCACCGCATCATCCGGTCTATTGGCACCAACACTGAGAACCCCTCAATGTCTCTTTGTGAATTCCTCTCCGCTCCATCAGACCAAACATCAATAAAATTGTGGGTAGCCCCACTTTCGACCAAAACTGACACTCATTGCTTTGTATAGTTCATATGATCTAGAGTTTCAAGTACTTCAGAACTACCCGAAGCGAAGCAAGAAATCCCCCTATTGGAGAAAATGGTCCTCCTCTATGTGGTGATGGTGATGGTGCTCCCCCGATGATGGTGCCCCATCATCTCCCTAATCTGTGCCCATCTCACTCTCCTCATCCATCTCATTATTTGTGTACACTTAATTTAGTGGGCCTTTCCCTTGTTGCATTTGTGCCCTGGTGCCCAAATATCTTGGCACATGAAGCATATGTTCCTCCTCCCGAGTTCCCTCTCGGTCTCCTCCTCCAACTGGCTACATCCTACATCCCTATTAGGTGGTCAAGTATCCTGGTTCCCCTGCAGAACAATAGGTTTTGTGGTAACTAAGGGCCAGGTCTTGGGCACTGCGTCAATCATATCACGAGTCCTTGAGACAACATCCATAAATGATGTGGCCTTGTAAGTCCTCACCCAACCACGTAATGGCTCAACAAGCCCCTCCATAAACAACATGATCAACTAAGCCTTCGAAATGTTGGTCACCATCATGGCTAACCTCTAAAACTCTAAAATATATTCCTTTACACTTCAAATCTACCTCTAATGGGCCAACTCCTTGAAGTGTATCTCAGGGTCCCTCCTCTCAAATATCTCAATCATCGTCTAGGTGAAATTTGTGTAAGAATTGACGTGGACATGCCCCAACGTAATCAACCCATGGTACCACCACTCCTAGGCATCACCCTCCAAGTGTCAAGTAGCAATACGGATAACATCTGTCTCATGCATGGGATTCATGTGAAAGTATGTGCCTAACTTCTAAACCGATGCCCTAGATGAACTCTCAGTTGACCCATCGAAGTTGGGGAGTGTAAATTTCTCGACTATATTTTGTACCTCCTGGCTAGATTGACCCCCTCTATAATGTGATTTGGCCCTAGTTGTATGATTATCCTTGAGGTGTATGTATTCCCAAAAGGACATCACCCTTTTAATCCTAGTATCCAACCCCTCGTACTCCTCATTATCAGATGCAATTGAATGGAATAGATCCACAACTAGGTCTAGCTCCCTCTTTGGATCTGGCTCATCCATGAAATGAGGCATGGTGGGATGACCTTCCTGTCCACAAAAAAGGGTGTGTATGGGATGATAGGTACGACTATCTCCTCAGGCTCTAGAACCCCCATCACCTTGGCGCTCCCTCTGATCTCCCATGTTGATTTTTAGTAGCATCAGATGTGCTCTAAGTCTCAGATTTTGCAGGGAGGCTTAGATACATGTATTCCAAAATACCCGTAAAGCATTTTGGGAAATTCCACCAGGATGAGGTTTTATTAAAATAATTAAAGTGTATTAAAATAACTAGGTGTCAATCTTCTAGAAAAATATGGAGATAAAGTCAAGTTAATCTTAGCCCTTGATTATGTTTTAATTTGGGTCATTGATTTTCAACGAGGAGATTATAAGAAGGAATTCGATGGGAATTTGGAAACAAACTAGGAAAATACTCAATTTCCCAAGAAGATCAATTTTCCCACTGGCTGAAGTTTGGCAAGAGAAAATTGAATTAGAGGGAGAGTGGCAGGTTGGAGAGAGAGATGGAATCAGCAAGAGTCGAGTGTACAGGATCATATTGGAGGAAGCATCATAGAGGAGGGACAATGCAGAGGCTGTGACACAGTGACATGGACAACATAGAGATTGTGACACTAGGAGTGTGTAGATGTTGCTGCAGTGAGACGTAGAGAAGCTATAGGGCCTCTCCAGGGTCATAATTTCACTGTGGAGCATGGGAAAAAATTGTTTCTAAATTTCTCATAGATATTCCTCTTCTACTTCTGGTTGTATTTTGTACAAGAGATTTTGCTGAAGAATAATAAAGAAACTCTCATCTACTGCACTGATTTTCCCACATTGTGTTTTTCCGGGGATGATTGTCCAAAAATAACTGTGTCATTGTGATTGTACTTGTGCTAACATTTTTCCTTGCATTTACTTTCCGTAGAATTTTAAATTGTGAAGACTGCAGTGTATTTCATTCCAATATTTACTGTAATACACTATAAATAATTTGTTTAGTTAAAATAAAAATAAAATAAATCTAATCAGTTGTTGTAGTAAGATTCCGGGTAGCAAAATTTTCACATGGTATCAAAGCAACAAGAAAACAGATCTAGAAGAGCCAACGTTGAACATAAGAGGGAGATTAGGAGACTGCGTAGGCAGTAGACTGAATCCCCTAAAGAATTGCGCAGTCCAGTCCAAGAGGGAAAATTTTTCATGGGAAAATATCTCTTTGAGTGAGTCGACAGAGATAAATATTTCTGGATTGAAATTTTTTCCAGTGACAGAGGGAACAATGCAACAGCTTCAGTGCAATGCAGTCTTCAGGTGTGACGCATTTTTTGCTGGGAAAAAAAAAAGCGTCATAAATCAAAGGAAAAATAACACAGGTAAGTATGGAAATTCAAGTTGTCTCTGAATTATCTTCCAGATTGGAAGAATACTTCACATGCTTGTCAAGTTCGGCATCCCCAGGTGTTTGGTACATTGATAGCGAGGCTTCACCTGCCATGACTGGAGTATGGGAATATTTCTCAAGCTATCAAGAAGAGCAGATGGACTTTCATATCACTATGGGAAACATAATGAAATGCACTCCAGTAGGGAGAGGCACCATAGCGTTTCAGACAGAGGCAGGAACCAACATCAAAGCCACTAATGTGGTGCATGTGCTCAGGTTAGGAATGAATTTTATTTCAATGTACCAGTTATAGGACAAGGGATATAATGTATACTCCATTGGAAAGAAAGTATACGTCAAACAACCAAGTTGAAGAAGATGAGACAAATTGGAGCTTGAAGGAACAAACTATATAGATTGCAGCTCGAGTCTCTAATGGCACTAATAGGCAACAACCTTGATGGAAAAAAATATATGAATGAACTATGGCATAGGATAATGGGACACTTTCACCATGGAGCACTAAGGATGCTTAGAGAGACTGTCACTAGATTTCCAGTCCTCAGTATTGAGCATGATGACATATATCGAGGATGCATACTAGGGAAGTATGCTAAGGCATATTTTCCCAGAAGTGAAAACAAACAAAAAGGTGTATTAGGATTGATACACTCAGATATTTGTGGCCAAATGTCCACAAGATCTCTTAGCGATGGTGAATACTTTGTCACCTTTATTGATTATTACTCCAGAAAAGCTTGGATCTACTTCCTAAAGACCAAGGTGTTAGTCATCAGTAATTTTTACTATCTGAAGATGACTAAATATCAGTCCTAGATTTCTAAAAACAAAATTCATGAATATTGTGAGTTTTAGAAATCTCATTGCCTTCATTCTCCTTAATTTTTTTTTCACTATTTTACTACTTTTCCATTCCCTGTTTAAATTGTCACTCCTAAAAGGCCCCTCCTGGGCTTATGCCACTCATCTAGTGTTTTTTTCCCACCTATCACCCCAGCGCTCTATTTTTCCTTTACCCCACTACTTCACCTTTATCTAGGGTTATCAATCAACCTATCATTTCCCATGTTCATCAGGTTCCTCAAAACTTGATGGTCTCACAAATACCTCTATGAGCTCTTTAGATCAGTCAAGTACATCAGTTTCTATAGGTTCAAATACACCAATTGGTCAAAAACTATGTTTTTACACTATTAAGATCCCAAGACTAATTTCAGTCAAAGGACCAAGTTAAAACCCTACCACTATATCATTAGGTTTTCCCTGAGTTGTAGGATATTCATTAGTACTTTAAGATCTCTTCTTCTTATGTTAAGACCTGTTTCAAAAGAAAAAGAAGAGAAACACATGATTGCCAAAGAAAAAGTAGACGATTTCCAAAGAAGGTTATTTTGTCAATTTCAAAGTCTTGCAAAAGGTAAATATGCCTGACATTTCTGCGAGAATGTAAAAGGTAATTCAACAAAATAAATTGATAGGGTAACTGATGAGTTTCTAAAAGAAAGCAGAGAGCACAAAGTCTAAAGGAGAGATCAAGTTTTTTAAGCCTGATTGGGTCAATAGTATGCCAAACAAAAAACCAATGCAGCAAGACACATAAGAGGAAGGTCAAGCTCTCATCTTAGTGATTTTCATTCAGTGGTTAAAGAATAGAAAAACATGATAGGAGCTCCAAGGTAAAAATTGAAAAGTTGTGAGGATGCTACCATTATGTGGATGTATAAAGTTATCAAAGTGATTACAACATTTTCAAGGATTAGAAGGAAAGGTCACTTTAGGTTTTCATAACACCTGCTAAAGTGAAAAAGGTTTAACGACGTAGACCACTCAAAGAAAATAAGACTTGTCACTAAAAAAGTCTGCAGAATAAGGATGTGAAGAGTATCAGTGGGCAGGTTTCAAAATCATAAACTCAGACACCTGCAAAACAGAAGTGGTCAAAGAAGGTAATAAAAATGATTTTGAATTTCATAATGCTTATTAGAGAGTGATTTTATCATGCCTAATGAATCAGTAAGAAGGGGCCAATGATTAAGTTGAAATAAACAAATGAAGCAGAAAAAGACCAACTTCATCATCTGTTCACCTATAGCAAAAAGAGATAAAGGTATATCAGTGAAAAAGTGAGAAAGAGTAACAACATTAACAAAGTGGGTTTTTAATTTAAATTTATCAACTATAAAGGCCTTTTTCACCCTTTAGCAAGTCACTATGCTTTCACAAAATCATCAAAGAAACACTTAGAGAGAAACTTGTGAATTTTCGGCAAGTTCGGGCAAAGCCGACATCTGCTATGCACCTGGAATCCTACGCTACGCTCCTGGAGGCATTCCACTGAGAAAAGTCTAACTGTGTGCTGCACGCCTGTGATTGCGCACTACACGTTCACTGTCATGCAGACCTGGTAGCCCGTGCCTGGAACCGACATGCAACCTTGCCCGACTGTTTCCTCTACTGCACGAGAGTTTACTTGACAGAACTGGCGTGTAGAGCTCACCCGACAGGCCTGGGCGCTACGTGTTCAACTCTATAGCCCTCACCCGAAAAGCTTGGGTGTTACGTGTTCAACCCAATAGCCCATGCAGAGCTCACCTGACAGACCCGGGCGCTATGTGTTCAACTTGTGCTGTGCGTTCACAAGAAGCTCGCCCGATTGGCCCGGTGTTGTGCGCCTGTGGTACGCGTTTGGTCAGGACGGCCTATGCATCAGCCCAAGAACGTAATTTTCTCAAAAAAATCCTAAAAATCACTTCCAAGGGTTTCCTAACACCTCTGAGGGGTAAGTACAAGACACCTCCTCACTTTCAAGATTCTTGTCTTTTGGATTATAGGAATAAAACCTAGAAATTTCCATCAATTTCACAAAGCAGAATTAGGGCTTTTGACCTTTAAGGCAACAGTAAAAACACAAAATGTAAAGGGAAGGTAATAGTGATAGTGGTGAGGCAGGCCAAGGGCCTAGAAGACAACAACGCAAGGGTGGAAGAGTAAATAGGTTTGAGCCACTGAACACCAAGGAATTTATGGCCTATCCTATGACAGTTGCATATTTCCAGGAGGTGGGTTGTTTTGACTTCTGTGAAAGAGTACAACAGGTCCAAAGTCACCCTAAATTGACCAAGATTTTTATCCTTAACCTCCATGACCATCAAGTAAATTTAGCAGCACTAAACTTTGAGCTATCTTCAAATATCATTTCTATGGCCACCGGGATATCTAGTATGGGAGAAAAGTGGTTCGAGCAGGCTAATTTGGACCTGAGCCATTATCAGCCTTTCTTGAAACCTAGATACCAAGTTGACTGCAAATCTATTTTTCCCTTTTCACATTTACCAGAGAGATATGCACCCTTGATGAGAGTCATCATGAAATAATTTACATGTGAGGGTAGGTTTTCTAGGCTCTATTCACACCACATAAGATTAATCATGCACTTCACTAGGGCCAAGCTACTACATTTTCCCTATTATCTATATAGAAGTATTGATAATATGTCTTATATTGTGCAAAAGTGACATCCTTCACAACAAATGCAAAGTATTTTTCACCATTCTCTTATCAAGATGATTGTGTTACATCAATCAGGGCAATAGGGTATTCCATGGGAGGTGTTCATCGCCCATGAAGTTTTCACAAACCCACAACCTCATCATCTCATCCTCCTCCCTCCACTCATCCATCACCTCCCACTGACCATGTCTCATCATCTGCACATGTTTCCTCTCCTCAATAAAATATCCCTATCTGACCCTCTCCCAATGCATCAAATCAAGAGGGAAGTGGCAGTGAACAAGAACGTGATGATGAAGAAGAGGGCAGTGATAAAGAGGCATATGATGAAGAAGAAGAAATTACAGAGGCAGATGATGAAGAAGAGGATAATGAAGAAGAGGCAGAGGATGATTAAGAAGAGGATAATGAAGAAGAGGCAAAGGATGATGAAGAAGAGGCAGAGGTCAAAAATGAAGGAGACGAGAGTAAAGAGGTAGATGACAATGAAGATGAAAATGTATAAAATAGTGAAGAGGCGAACAGTAATGAAAAAACTGATGAAGACACCTCTAACAGTGACAACACAAAAAATAATAAAGGCCATGATGATGTTGGAAACACAAAGGACAATGATGAAGAAGAAACCATGATAACTGATAGCCTTAATAATGGTGACAGTAGTGACACTATAGACCAAAAAATTAGTGAAGATGTTGATGACAGTGGTGAAAATCACAGCAATAATGCTAGTAGCAGTAACGAGGGAGGCAATGACAATGATAACAACAGTCCTAATGGCCAAGGTAATGATAATGATGAGGGTGACAATAGCTCACAGAACCTAGATGATAACGAAGTTGATATCAGTGAAGGAGAAAAGGATGATGACACAAATGAAGATCACAATAGTGATGTTAGCATGGAAGAAAATGAAAGTGAGGCTCAAGAAGGAAATCAAGAACATAGTGCAGAAGACATCAATGAGGAAAAGAAAGGCAGTCTTGAGGTCAACCATGGTGAGGGCTTTCAGGTGGAAATATTTGAGCTTTTCCCTCTCACATATCAAAGATGAAAGAGGCATGTGTTTGCTGCCTCTAAAAGGCAAGGGTCCATGCCATCCTCCTCGGCTAAGAAGCTTGACAAAGAAAAAAAAAAATTCAAATATAAAGAAGGAGAAGATCAACATGAGGTTGAGAGAGATTTTGAAATCATCCATATTGAGAGTGACGAGGAAAATGAAGCAAGGATCACAAACTTGCTTCGCCAGAACAAAAATGCCCAAATTGAAGACCTTCAAGAAAACCTAGATAGGGCCAAGACTATGAATAATGCCCTTGAGATGGAGAAAAGACAACTAGGGGCACAAAATTCCATTTATGAAGCTAGAGAAATTAGAACCCAAAAAGAGGCTCAAAGGGCACAGGTAAAGTTAGAGGAATTCATGGGCACCTATGAGGAAAGTGAAGATGAGGAAGGAAAATCCAGAAGAAGACCAAGAACCATGGGCTTAAAGAAGGCCTTGGCAAGACAAAGAGAGAAAGAGTCCGCCTTGGTAGAGCAACTCCATCTAAGTGAGCTTATTTCTATGGAGAGAGAATATGATCAGGATCCATGGCTAGAAAGAGAAAACACACACTTGGAGGCAAAATTGGAGAAGGAAAATAGAGACCTTGACCTCCAAAGGAAGATGACCAAACACTGTGCACTTAGAAACCAAATTGCAAGGGCCAAGCTCAAAAGAGCCCTTGCCAAAGTTCAAGCCCTCAAGGAGGCAAAAGGTCAACGAAAGCTCAACCTTCTTGTTGTTGCTTCCATGCAAGCATCCCAGATATAACAAGGAAGATAAATGCAAATTTTGGGAACTTTTAGGGAATTTGGTTTTTTTTGCTGACTTGGAGGGCCAAGGGGTTAGCACCCTTGGTGCTACGCTTTTTCTTAGGGAATCTCCAGGAGGAAAGGCTTACATTTTTGTAATCCTAAGCTCAAGTACAACATGCTCACCAAGTTTCAGGTCAATTGGAGTTGTTTTGGTCCTCCAAAAGGGTAAAAAACACCCTAATTTTCACCTTTCTACCTAGTTTTCAGGACATGTTCTGTACCTTTACTAGTATTGGGAGTTTTTATTTTTGAACTGGTTATAGGGGTCCAATCAGAAAACCAAGGGTATTTTTGGAAATTAGACTCAATAGGCTTTCCAACAAGCCATCACGGAGCCCATTCCGACATCGAGAAGACCTTCAAAACCTTGCTGCAAGTTGAGCCAATTTTCTTGCTCATGTGCTACGCCCTTGGCATGGAAATGCATCCTAAAACTCAGTGCTACACCCTGATAGAGGAAAAGTCAACAACGAATGCTTGGAAATTTTTTGGAGGATTGGCAGAGCCCAAATGTCAAATTTTTTTTCAAAAATGCTCGAAAAGATATTTTGTGCCTTGGGCCTTGCAAGCTCTCAAAGGACAAAGTGACATTTAAGATTAAGTAATAGGATTCTAGAGACTTAATTAGGTTTTAGTCCTCCAATGCATGATAAATATAGAATGGAGGTTTCATTGTATATGTTTGATATTTGTTGAGCATGCTATGAAATAAACTTGGAGTTTATTGGTGAAACGGGTTGTTGGTGCCTTGTGATGGTGTTGGATTATGCTTCTATGGATCAAGTTAACTCTTAGGATTCATTAAGCTTGTTCAAATGGTCATGTATTCCATATTTATGTTTGTTTCCTTCAATTATTCATTGTGTTTATGGTTCATTTAGTTATAGAACAAAAATAGAGAATAGGATTTACCTTCTTGGTACCCTACTTTTGTCTGCTTTCTTAACTTCCATGTTTTCTTCTTCAAAGTTTCGCTAAAGAAATCCTTAAATGATCTTTAGTGTTATTGATATGTTATGTTAGAATGCTATTTGTTTGCAAATAAATTTTTTAGAATCCTTCACTGCTCTCTTAGCTTTCTTAACTGTTGTTTTTAAGACTTGGTTAGCCTGGTTGATATTGAGGAATCCTTCATTGCTCTTCAAGATTTCATTATGCTATCATATTAGAAGGTTTTTCTTGTTTATTGGTTTGTTAAAGGATCCTTTTTTGCCCATTTAATTCACTACGTTCACAACTCCATGTTACTTCACTCTCCCTTGACCTGATTAGATTCATTTGATCTTGCCAACTTTCCCTTTGAGCTATCCTTGGTACATTTTTACACATTTCAAAGAATTTTGTAGACTCCATAGCCCAATGGGTTGATATTCCCCACTCTTTTAACCTACTTAACAACTTTCCCAACCAACCAACCAAACAAACAAACCCTAAACTTAAAAACTAGCCTAAAATCAAAACCTAAAAAGCAAACAAGTTCACATCCTTTGCACAAAATAGAGAGAGCCCTCTCTGAGTCCAGGAAGGCTAGATCCTAGAACTCCAAATACTGGTCTGATGTTACCCTTGTTCATTTGTTCTCACCAATCTAACAAATTATGAGGACCTAACATAATGGCGATCACGGTGGGACTCTGAGAAAATAACATCCTAAGCACTCTTTAAAACCTTAGAAATACTCCTGTCAAGTAGTATCTACTGATTTATCACCACCTCATCACCTAAAATAATGGCGATTACGGTGGTACATTCTGAGTAAGTAACAAGCTTATACGTCCTTAGAAAATTCAGAAGCTCTTGTAAAAAAGAATCTAATTGTTTCACCATCCTAGCAAAATGATGACTCAACTAGAGGACACTCATTAAAACCTTAGGGCTACATAAAGGAACTCAGAAAACCCCAAAACATCCCTATATTGGTTTTTGTAAATTGTTGGTGTTGGACCATAAATAATTATCTTCAAAATAGTAAAAAACATCCACCTGGCGACTCCACTAGCCTCCAGTAGGCCTACTAACTTTACTAGTTCTCATAGACTTCCATGGGATTGTGTCAAATCAGCCCTGAGCAGTTTAGAAGCCTAGTCACACACTATGCAAGTTTAGCAAAAATTTAGAGAGGCCAACCTTCCAAAGGTAGTCATAAAATTTTAGCCTCTCTACACTTTGGGTTTGAAATCTAGCTTCACAAAGGATCAATACCATATCTCACCCAGACCCAAACCCTCCTACCATAGTTGACGACCCGGAAATGATTTTGTGGAAAAATCCTAGAACTGAAGTTTCAACTACTGTTAGGACCATTAATAGAGAAATTTTTGTCCCTGAACATCTCACAACCTTGCTAGATCCCCAGTTTGACTTACACCATACGAGAAACCTTTTCCGAACTAAGTCACAAAGTGGGATTGACCAGACTGACCTTGAGCCCATAGATTTGCAGCAGAGTCCTAGCGGAGAAGCCTCTCCTTCCACTCCTCCTGATTTTCAACTTCTCCATCACTTTGGCTCTTTTCATTCCAAGTCTGCTTAAAATAAGTTTGCTGGTCCAAGTACTTCCAACACACCACTTCATCCTACACCCCCTCTCACAAACAGTCCCCTTGTAAATCCTCCTTGGATTCCATTAGCTCCCATCATGGCATCATGGTACGCCCCTCTAGTACTACCAAACCCTCTGATACCTTTGCTAAATTACTACCAATCCAAAATCCCTCACTTCACTGGAGCTGACTCTACAACTGCCCAACAACATGTAGAGATAATAAATGATGCTTTTGATTACATGGAATTAGAAGAGGAAACCATGAAGATGAAGATGTTTTCCCAAAGCTTAGGAGCAGAAGCCAAGAAATGGTTCAAAATATTGACTCCTAACAGTATACATGATCTCCCTTCTCTTTACCAGACATTCATAAACAAGTGGGAAATCAAGAAAAACCCTCTCCAAATTCTCTCAGAATATAACAACCTTAAGAGAAATGTCGGGGAAAGCATCCAAAACTATTGCACTATGTTGAATAGTGTGTACAATGCCCTCCTTCCTCACATGAAGCCCCCACAAGGCCTAGCATTGGTGAAATTTCCAGAAGGCTTTGATCCAGACATGACCTACCAACTAAGAGAGAGGGATCCCCAAACTTTAGAAGACATGCAAAGGGGAGCTGTGAGTGCAGAGGCCAACCTAATTGAAAAGAGGGCTAAGATGAGGTCAGAAAAGAGAGTCACATACAAAGATGAAACTATGGCCTCAACCTCTTCATCCGATGCCAAAATTGACAACCTAGTTAGAAAAATGGAGAGAATGATGGAGAGGATAAACTTAAATGAAAGGACACCTCCTAGGGAAAATCAACCAAATCCCCAAAACAAAAATAGGAATCAGAACTTCAGAAGAGACCCACCCCAAGTCAGACAAAGGGAAAATGACCAACAAATTATGCTTCCTTTCCAAGACAATTATGTGGATGAGGAGGAAAGAGAAATAGAACAACCAGAAGAAATCCATGTAAACTTGATAAGCTCTGACAATGAGGGTGATGTTTTTCACACAGAAGAAGAACAAGGGTTATTTTCCTCAAACCAATATGATGGAAAAAACTATGAGGAGTCTGAAGAGTATAAGTGTGGATTTGAGAATGCCATAGTGGAGGTCCATAGACAATATGATCTTAGGAGTAAAAAAAACCAAGAGGCCTCCAAAACAATCAAACAAGAAACTGCTATTAGAAAGACCCCTGTAAACATAATGAAAAGGACAGAAGAAAACACAAACACCATGGCTAAGGAACCTTATCAAAACAAAGATAAAACTAGCCAACAAAATGGTGACCCAAGCTACCCTAGTACCTCTACTAGTGGCCCTGGAAAATCTGTTCTAAATGACAGTCCTAATAAAACTCAGCAAAACAAAATTGCTGAAAAGAATATTTGTGACAAAATAGATGTAAATATGTCAAAAACACTAGCACCTTTCAGTTTTGAGGGAGATATCACCAAAATCAAAATAACCATACCTCTCACTGAACTGGTAACCCAAGATGTATACAGGTCCCAAGTTTTGAAAGTTTTGAATGTAGAGAATGACACCGACACTCTAAACTTGACTGATAGAAAACCCGAGCTGCTGTTTGGACCTGAGGTGGAGGGAAAATGTCAAGAAGGAGTTGTCCCTCCTTTCTATGTTAGCTTAAACATTCATGAAAAAAATTTGCACAATGTTATGCTAGACTCCAGTGCCTCACACAATCTCATGCCCAAGGTGGTAATGGATAGATTAGGCTTAGAGATAACCAAACCTTACAAGGACTTGTATTCTTTCGATTCAAGTAGAGTTAAGTGTTTGGGTCTAATCAAGGATTTATGTGTTAACCTGGCACAAATACTTACTAAGAGTCTAGTCATGGACATAGTGGTTGCTGACACTCCCCCAAAGTATGGCATGATTTTATCTAGATCATGGGGAGCCAAACTTCAAGGGAATCTCCAAATGGACATGTCCTATGCTACCATTATGGTTTTTAACCAAAAAATGAGGTTGTACTGGAAATCACACTTGAAATATATGGTTAGCAGCCAATATAGGTCAAACAACACCCCTCTTTATTCCATCCATTCAGATCTTGACTCATTTATCTTGTATAATGATGATGACATTAATGAACAAGTAAATGAAATTGAGAAAGATATAGACCTACCACAACAGTCAAACCAAACATTGAATGAGGAAATTGATATCCAAAACTCTAGCAGCCTTGAACAACATCATAATGGCAAAGTTAAACTTGAAACACTTTGGAACATGAGCTTTGATGGCTCTTGTGGCAAAGATGGTTCAGGAGCTAGTGTTTGCATTCATAACACCAATGAAGGCCACTCCTACAAACTAAACATTCAATGCACTAACAATATTTCCGAGTATGAGGCCCTTCTCCTTAGTTTACATTTTCTAAAAGACATAGGAGCCAATAAAATTTCTATTCAAGGAGACTCTGAACTGATCATTAGACAAATCAAGGGAGAATATTCTGCCAAGAATCCTAGTTTAAGAGAATACCAGAATGCTTCCTTGGATCTCTTGAAAACTTTTGAGTATGAACTTATCTCCATCCTTAGGGCTCGAAACAACTTGGCCAATAAACTTACCTTTGCTACCAACACATGCCAAATGCCTCATGCTAATGAAAAATACACTGTGAAAGTCAAGTGCAGACCAGCAGTCCTGGATAACATATATCACTGGCAAGTATTTAAAAATGACAAACAGATTGAAAATTTCTTGCAGCCCAAAACCAAGTTTGAAATGTTAAAATTGGACTTAATCCATCAATAAGCTTGCTTTGACAAAGAACAAACCCTCAAAACAGAGTTGCCTTGTAAAACTGACATAAATATGCTAGAATATCCTCTTAAGGCAGAATCATTGGTAGATTTAGATCAAAAAGACCTTGAGGAGCTACAATGCAAAGATAACTCATTACCAAGAGGTCTTGCCCCTTTAGAAGAGTTGTTTAACTATAATTATGTAGCAAGAAAGCCAAAAAATGGAAACCACTAAAACTGATGTGGAAGAATGTAACATAGGCAGCATAAAAGAACCCAAAATGATAAAGCTGTCCAAAACTCTCCCTTCTCACATAAAATAGAAATATATAGATCTGTTCAAAGAATTTAAAGATATTTTTGCATGGGGGTATGAGGATTTGAAGTCCTACGACACAAGCATTATCCAACATAAAATTCCTCTCAAGGAAAATCAGAAACCATTCAAACAAAAATTGAGAAGAATAAACCCCGTTATAGTACCTCTAGTTGAAAAGGAAATAAAGAAGATGTATGATGATGGTATCATAGTCCCACTTAGGTACTTAGAATGGGTTTCCAACCTCGTGTCAAATAGAAAGAAAACTGGGGAGATTAGGCTGTGCATAGAATTTAGAAACTTGAACAAAGCCTCCCTAAAGGACAACTATCCTTTACCCAAAATGGATCATATACTGCAAAGGGTGGTAGGTTCTAAGAGAATATCATTTCTTGATGGATTTTTGGGTTACGATCAGGTATTGGTACTGCCAAGTGATCAACACAAAACCTCTTTCACAACACCTTGGGGTACATTCACGTATGTAAAAATGCCATTTGGGTTGATGAATGCAGGGGCTACTTTTCAAAGGGCCATGGATATAGCTTTTTCTAAAGACATATGCTACTTCATAGTAATTTACCTTGCTAACATCACTGTTTATTCTAAAACTGATGAAGAGCACTTAGTTCATTTGCGGAAGGTCGTTGAGAAGTGTAGGAAGTATGGCTTATCTCTGAATCCTAAGAAAGCATTATCTGGTCTCCAAGAAGGAAAACTCTTAGGCCACATCATTTCCAAAAAAGGGATCAAGATAGACCCCAAAAGGATTGAATGAATACTACAAATCAGCCATCCTAGAAATATTAAAGAGTTGCAATCTTTCATTGGAAAGATAAACTTCCTAAGAAGATTCATTCCTAACCTCGCTGAACTCCTAAGAAATATAAAAAACATGCTGAAAAGAGAAGTAGGAGTCAAGTGGACCATGGAAGCCAAACAATCCTTTGAATTGGTGAAACAAGCCCTTACCCAAACACTGGTTCTAATAAGCCCCGACTTTACCAAGGATTTCTTCATATTCTCCTTTGCATCTGAGCACATTGTTGCTGATGTATTGCTTCAAAATAAAATGATGGCACAAGAACAACCCATATCCTTCTTCAACAAAGCATTGAGAGATGCTCCTCTAAAATATAACATCATGGAGAAACAAGCCTTCTCCTTGATCAAATCATTGAAGGACTTCAGAGTTTACATTTTGCACTCCCATGTTATTGCTTTTGTTCCACACACAATTGTTAAAGATATTTTGAATCAATACCCTGATGGTAAAAGGGGTAAATGGATTGATATTATCTTAGAATATGATTTAGAAATCAGACCCACTAAATTGGTTAAAGGACAAGGACTCGCAAAACTCATGGATGAATCAAATTTTCAAGCACTAGACATGAATATGGTTGATGCATTAGAGGAACAGGAGGAGTGCACAATTCCGCACATTGAAGAAGTATTTCTAAATTCACCTTGGTATGCTAATATTCTATATATAATTTTCTATCTTAATGCTCCTCCAACTTTATCCAAAACAAAAGCTAGATTCTTGAAACAAAAATCTTTAAATTTCTGCATTTTTTATGGAGCTTTATAATGGAAAAATTCTGTTGGAATATTTCTCAAATGTTTTCTTGAAGATGATGCAGATAGAATTATGCATGAGTTCCATGAAGGAGAGTGTGGAGGTCACCTCTACTGGAAAACCACAACTAATAAAATCCTTAGAGCTGGTTACTATTGGCCCACTCTTTTCCCTGATACTCACAAGCTAGTTGCAACTTTCCATAAATGCCAAATCTTTGATGGCAAGAAGAAGCTACTACCTTTTCCCTTGCATCCTATTACTGTTGAAACTCCTTTTCAGCAGTGGGGTTTAGATTTCATTGGCGAAATCCACCCTGCCTCATCTCCCTAACACAAGTGGATTCTCACTGCTACCGATTATTTCACCAAATGGATAGAAGCCATCCCTTCAAGGAATGCTACCGACTTAGTCATTATAAAATTCCTTGAAACCAACATCTTGTCCAGATTCGACTGTCCCAAGAAGATCATCACCGATAATGCTGCATCATTTAATTCCAAGAGAATGGTGGACTTCTACTACAAGTATCACATCACACTAAGGCATTCTACAACTTATTACCCTCAAGGTAATGGACTGGATGAGTCTTCTAACAAGAGTTTGGTGAACATCATCAAGAAATTGTTGGAAGAGAAAAAAAAATCATGGCATGGAAAACCAGTACATGCACTATGGGATGATAGAATAACAGCTAAGAAATCTATCAATATGTCTCCCTATCATCTAGTTTATGGCATGGATTATGTTTTCCCAACATCCTTGGGAGTTCCAGTTATGAAGCTTCTTCAAGAGGTTCAATCAGAAGAAAATGACATGCAAAGGAGGCTGAACCAAAACATTCATTTGCAGCAGTGAAGGGAAGAAGTTTACAAAAGAACACAAGAAGTGCAATAAAACATAAAGAATATTTTTGACAGAAGAACCAAAGCTAATAATTTCCACATTGGAGACACAGTGCTGAAATGGGATTCCAGGAGGGAGGACAAAGGAAAACATGGAAAGTTTGAAAATTTGTGGAAGGTTCCTTAAATCATTCATTCAACTATAAGTAACAATGTTTTCTTTTTACAAGAGCTAGATGGAGTAGAGGTGTTCAAAGGTCCTGTCAATGGCAAGATGCTCAAACACTATTTTTGTCAAAGTTCCTAGTTTGAAGCTTTCATTCATTGTACATAACATTGATTGATGAAAAATTAGGAAAAGTAAAAACACAAAAACATAAAAAATGATTGAAAAAGAGGGCAGGAAAAGAATAGGTACAACCCCATACCCAAGAAAGAGTTTTGTTGAAAGTGAGCAAGTCTAAATGCCACTACTTGTATGGAAAGAAAAGTATTTTTCAATCATCTAGCCTAATCATGGCTGAACTTGTTTTGAATTTCTGCTGATAGGTTAGTGAAAGAAGTCTTGTCAAACCATTTAAGCTTGACTTGTCAGTAGGAATAGATTAGGAAGAAAAGATGCTAGTTCTAAATGCTCAAATCTGAACCAAAGAGAAAGATAGGGATGACTAACAAATGATGAAACACGACCCTCTTACTTTCTAGTTTTGTTTATACAAAAGCAAGGTCTGTGTGCAGCTTGTCCGAATGCCACAACCCATGGAAAATTAGATTGCTCAATCTTGGTTTATTCATGTTTTCAATTTCATGTCAGTATATTAGAGAACAAAAGTTTTTCAAACAGCTTAATCTTGAAAAATAAGTAGACTAGGTAGAGAATAAGAGAGTTCATTAGCCTAATCTGAACTCTTGGGAGTGATAAGGGTACAAGAAGATAGTTTTTGTTTTATGTTTTCAAAGAAAATGAATATCAAGGGTTTGCTAGTCCAAGTGCACCCAAAGGAAGAAAAAATGTTAGGCAAGGTATGATGGGTAGGTAGAGATAAAGTTGAAGCAAGCATGTCTTTAATATTCTTAAGATCATAGCTTCAATAAAACAACAGCAAAATGAAAGAAGAGAAATCTTCCAAATAGATGAGGCACTAGTCTTCAAAACTTAGAGATTTGAGCTCTAAGGTCCTGGAAACCTCCTGAAAGGGAGCTGCCCTCCCCAAGTGGAGCCACTGTTAGTCATCAGTAATTTTTACTATTTGAAGATGACTAAATATCAATCCTAGATTTCTAAAAACAAAATTCATGAATATTGTGAGTTTTAGAAATCTCACTGCCTTCATTATCCTTAAAACAAAATTTTCACTATTTTACTACTTTTCCATTCCCTGTTTAAATTATCACTCCTAAAAGGCCCCTCCTGGGCTTATGCCACTCATTTAGTTTGTTTTTCCTACCTATCAACCCAGCGTTATGTTTTTCCTTTACCCCACTACTTCATCTTCATTTAGGGTTATCAATCAACCTATCCTTTCCCATGTTCATTAGGTTCCTCAAACCTTTATGGTCACAAAAATACCTCTATGAGCTCTTTAGATCAGTCAAGTACATCAATTGGTCAAAAACTCTGTTTTTACACTATTAAGATCTCAAGCCTAATTTCAGTCAAAGGACCAAGTTAAAATCCTACCACTAGATCATTAGGTTTTCCCTAAGTTGTAGGATCTTCATTAGTACTTTAAGATTTGTTCTTCTTATGTTAAGACCTGTTTCAAAAGAAAAATAAGAGCAACACATGATTGCCAAAGAAAAAGTAGACGATTTCCAAAGAAGGCTATTTTGTCAATTTCAAAGTCTTGCAAAAGGTAAATATGCCTGACATTTTTGTAGGAATGTCAAAGGTAAATCAGCAAAATAAATTGATAGGGTAACTGATGAGTTTCTAAAAGAAAGAAGAGAGCACAAAGTCTAAAGGAGAGATCAAGTTTTTAAAGCCTGATTGGGTCAACAGTATGCCAAACAAAAAACAAAAGTAGCAAGACACATAAGAGGAAGGTCAAGCTCTCATCTCAGTCATTTTCATTTAGTGGTTAAAGAATAGAAAAACATGGTAGGAGCTCCACGGTAAAAAATGAAAAGTTGTGAGGATACTACCACTGTGTGCATGTCTAAAGTTATCAAAGTGATTACAACATTTTCAAGGATTAGAAGGAAAGGTCACTTCAGGGTTTCATAACACCTACTAAAGTGAAAAAGGTTTAAGGACATAGACCACTCAAAGAAAATAAGCCTTGCCACTAAAAATGTCTGCAGAACAAGGATTTGAAGAGTATCAGTGGGCAGTTTTCAAAATCATAAAATCAGACACCTGCAAAATAGAAGTGGTCAAAGAAGGTAATAAAAATGATTTTTAATTTCATAATGCTTATCAGAGAGTGATTTTATCATGCCTAATGAATCAGTAAGAAGGGGCCAATTATTAAGTTGAAATAAACAAATGAAGAAGCAAAAGACCAACTTCATCATCTGTTCACCTACAACAAAAAGAGACAAAGGTATATCAGTGAAAAAGTGAGAAAGAGTAACAACATTAGCAAAGTGGGTTTTTAATTTAAATTTATCAACTATAAATGACTTTCTCACCCTTCAGCAACTCACTTTGTTTTCAAAAAATAATCAAAGAAACACTTAGAGCGAAATTTGTGAATTTTCGGCAAGTTCGGGCAAAGTTGGCCTGTGCTATGTGCCTGGAATCCTACGCTACGCTCATGGAGGCATTCCGCTGAGAAAATTTGAGCTGTTTTTTGTGCACCTGTGATTGCGCGCTACACGTTCATTGTCGTGCAGACCCGACAGCCCATGCCCAAAACCGGCGTGCAACCTCGCCCGATTGTTTCCTCTGCTACATGAGAGTTTACCTGATAGAACCAACATGCAGAGCTCACTTGACAGGCTTGGGCGCTATGCATTCAACTCGGCAGCCCATGCAGAGCTCACCCAATAGGCTTGGGCACTATGCGTTCAACCCGACAGCCCGTGCAGAGCTCACTCGATAGGCCCGGGCCCTACGCGTTCAACTCGTGCTACGCATTCACAAGAAGCTCTTCTGACTAGCCCAGCACTGCGCGGCTGTGCTACGCGTTTGGCCAGGAGGGCTTATGCATCAGTCCAAGCCTAGAATTTTCTCAAAAAACTCCTAAAAATCACTTCCAAGGGTTTCCTAACACCTCTGAGAGGTAAGTACAAGACACCTCCTCACTTTCAAGTTTCTTGTCTTTTGGATTAGAGGAATAAAACCTAGAAATTTCCATCAATTTCACAAATCATAATTAGGGTTTTTGACCTTCAAGGCAATAGTAAAATCAAAATGTCAAGGGAAGGTAATAGTGATAGTGGTGAGGGAGGCCAAGGGCCTAGAAGACAACAGCACAAGGGTGGAAGAGTAAATAGGTTTGAGCCACTGAACACCAAGGAATTGATGGCCTCTCCTATGACAGTTGCATATTTCGAGGAGGTGGGTTGTTTTGACTTTTGTGAAAGGGTACAACAGGTCCAAAGTCACCCTAAGTTGACCAAGCTTTTTATCCTTAACCTCCATGACCATCAAGTAAATTTAGCACGAGTAAAATTTGAGCTATCTTCAAATATTATTTCTATGGCCACCGAGATACCTAGTATGGGAGAAAAGTGGTTCAAGAAGGCTAATTTGGACCTGAGCCATTATTAGCCTTTCTTGAAACCTAGATACCAAGCTGACTGCAAATCCATTTTCCCTTTTCACATTTACTAGAGAGATATGCACCCTTGATGAGATTCATCATGAAATATTTTACATGTGAGGGTAGGTTTTCTAGGCTCTATTCATACCACATAATATTACTCATGCACTTCACTAGGGCCAAGCTGCTACATTTTCCCTATCATCTGTATAAAAGTATTGATAAGATGTATTATATTATGCAAAAGAGACATCCTTCACAACAAATTCAAAGTCTTTTTCACCATTCTCTTATCAAGATGATTCAGTTACATCAATTAGGGCAACAGGGTATTCCATGGGAGGTGTTCATCGCCCATGAAGTTTTCACAACCCACAACCTCATCATCAGCCAAATTTACCATTATCATCTCATCCTCCTCCCTCCACTCCTCCATCACCTCCCACTGACCATGACTCATCATCTGCACATGTTTCCTCTCCTCAATAAAACCTCACTTCCTCACCCTCTCCCAATGCATCAAATCAAGAGGGAAGTGGCAGTGAACAAGAAAGTGATGATGAAGAAGAGGGTAGTGATAAAGAGGCATATGATGAAGAAGAAGACAGTACAGAGGCAGATGATGAAGAATATGACAATGAAGAAGAGGTAGAGGATGATAAAGAAGAGGATAATAAAGAAGAGGTAGAGGATGATCAAAAAGAGGCAGAGGATGATGAAGAAGAGGTAGAGGCCAAAAATGAAGGAGAGGACAGTAAAGAGGTAGACAAAAATGAAGATGAAAATGTAGAAAATAGTGAAGAGGCAAACAATAATGAAAAAACTGATAAAGACACCTCTAATAGTGACAACACAAAAAATGATAAAGGCCGTGATGATGTTGGAAACACAAAGGACAGTGATGAAGAAGAAACCATGATAACTGATAGCCTTAATAATGATGACATCAGTGACACTATAGACCAAAAAATTAGTGAAGAGGTTGATGACAGTGGTGAAAATCACAACAATAATGCTAGCAACAGTAATGAGGGAGGCAGTGACAATGATAACAGCAGTCCTAATAGCCAAGGTAATGATAATGATGAGGGTGAAAATAGCTCACAGAACCTAGATGATAATGAAGCTGATATCAGTGAAGGAGAAAAGGATGATCACACAAATGAAGATCACAATAGTGATGTTAGCATGGAAGAAAATGAAAGTGAGGCTCAAGAAGGTAGTCAAAAACACAATGCAGAAGACATCAATGCAGAGATCAATGAGGGAAAAAAAGGCAGTCATGAGGTCAGCCATGGTGAGGGCTTTTAGGTGGAAAAATTTTAGCTTTTCCCTCTCACATATCAAAGAGGAAAGAGGCATGTGTTTGCTGCCTCTAAAAGTCAAGGGACCATGCCATCCTCCTCAGCTAAGAAGCTTGACAAAGGTAAACAAAATATAAAAGAAGAAGAAGGAGAATATTAGAATGAGGTTGAGAGAGAGTTTGAAATCATCCATATTGACAGTGATGAGGAAAATGAAGCAAGGATCACAAACTTGCTCCTCCAAAACAAAAATTCCCAAATTGAAGACCTCCAAGAAAACCTAGATAGGGCCAAGACTATGAATAACGCCCTTGAGATGGAGAAAAGACAAATAGGGGCACAAAATGCCATTTATGAAGCTAGAGAAATTAGAGCCTAGAAAGAGGCTCAAAGGGCACAGGTAAAGTTAGAGGAATTCATGGGCACCTATGAGGAAAGTGAATATGAGGAAGGACAATCCAGAAGAAGACCAAGAACCATGGGTTTAAAGAAGGCCTTGGCAAGGCAAAGAGAGCAAGAGTCCACCTTGGAAGAGCAGCTCCCTCTAAGTGATATGATTGCCATGGAGATAAAATATGATTAGGAGCCATGGATAGAAAGAGAAAACACACACTTGGAGGCAAAATTGGAGAAGGAAAATAGAGACGTTGACCTCCAAAGGAAGATGACCAAACACTATGCACTTAGAAACCAAATTGCAAGGGCCAAGCTCAAAAGAGCCCTTGCCAAAGTTCAAGCCATCAAGGAGGCAAAAGGTCAAAGAAAGCTCAAATTTCTTGTTGATGTTCCATGCAAGCATCCCAGACATAACAAGGAAGATAAATGAAAATTTTGGGAACTTTTAGGGAATTTTGGTTTTTTTTGCTGATTTGGAGGGCCAAGGCGGTAGCACCCTTGGTGCTACGCTTTTTCTCAGTGCATCTTTAGGAGGAAAGGCTTACATTTTTTGAATCCTTAGCTCAATTACAACATGCTCACCAAGTTTCAGGTCAATTGGAGTTGTTTTGGTCCTCTAAAAGGGTCAAAAACACCCTAATTTTCTCCTTTCTACCTAATTTTCAGGACATCTGTTGCGCCTTTACCAGTCTTGGGATTTTTTCTTTTTGAATAGGTTATAGGGGCCCAATCAGAAAACCAAGGGTAGTTCTAGAAATTAGACTCAACAGGCTTTTAAACGAGCCATCATGGAGCCCATTCAGACATCGAGAAGGCCTTCAAAACCTTGATGCAAGTTGACCCAGTTTTCTTGCTCAAGTGCTACGCCCTTGGCATGGAAATGCATCCTAAAACTCAGTGCTGTGCCCTGATAGAGGAAAAGTAAAAAATGTATGCTTGGAAAGTTTTTGGAGGCTTGGCAGAGCCCAAATGTCAATTTTTTTGCCAAAAATGCTCGAAAATATATTTTGTATTAGATATTTTGTGCCTTGGGCCTTGCAAGGTCTCAAAGGACAAATTGACATTTATGATTAAGTAATAGGCTTCTAGAGACTTAATAAGGGTTTAGTCCTCCAATGCATGATAAATAGAGCATGGAGGTTTCATTTTATATGTTGGATATTTTCTGAGCATGCTATGAAATAGACTTGGAGTTTATTGGTGAAACTGGTTGTTGGTGCCTTGTGATGGTGTTGGATTGTGCTTCTATGGATCAAGCTCACTCTTAGGATTCATTAAGCTTGTTAAAATGGTGATTTATTCCATCTTTATGTTTGTTTCCTTCAATTATTCGTTGTGTTTATGGTTCATTTAGTTATAGAACAGAAATAGAGAATAGGATTTACCTTCTTGGTACCCTACTTCTGCCTGCTTTCTTAACTTCCATGTTTTCTTCCTCAAAGTTTTTCTAAAGAAATACTTAAATTATATTTAGTGTTACTGGTATGCTATGTTAGAATGCTATCTGTTTGCAAGTAATTTTTTGAGAATCCTTCACTGCTCTCTTAGCTTGCTTAATTGTTGTTTTTAAGACTTGGTTAGCCTAGTTTATATTGAGGAATCCTTCATTGCTCTTCAAGATTTCATTATGCTATCATCTTAGAAGCTTTTTCTTATTTATTTTTTTGTTAAAGGATCCTTTATTGCCCATTTAACTCACTATGTTCACAACTCCATGTTACT
Source organism: Pinus albicaulis (assembly GCA_034641835.2). Lineage (NCBI taxonomy): Eukaryota > Viridiplantae > Streptophyta > Pinopsida > Pinales > Pinaceae > Pinus > Pinus albicaulis. Next base: position 396,829,555 of record CM076575.1, on the reverse strand, counting down.
TCACTCTCCCTTGACCTGATTAGATCCATTTGATCTTGCCAACTTGCCCTTTGAGCTATCCTTGACTCATTTTTACACATTTCAAAGACTTTTCAGAATCCATATCCCAATGGATTTATATTCCCCACTCTATTAACCTACTTAACAACTTTCCCAACTAACCAAACAAAAAAACAAACCCTAAAATTAACAACTAGCTTAAAATCAAAACCTAAAAAGCAAACAAGTTCACATCCTTTGCACAGAATAAAGAGAGCCCTCTCTGAGTCCAAGAAGGCTAGATCCTAGGACTCCAAAGACTGGTCTAATGTTACCCCTGCTCATTTTTTCTCACCAATATAACAAATTACGGGGACCTAACACAAGGATGAGGTCTTTGATCATTTCAGAGAGTTTAAATATCTCGTGGAGAACATGGCAGGGAAAATGATAAAGGTATTGTGCTCAGATAATGGTGGAGAATATACCGACAAAGACTTCACATATTTCTATGAAAAGGAGGGAATCAAAAGAAAGTGGACAAATCCATATAATCTACAGCGGAATGGAGTAGCGGAGCAGAAAAATAGAACTATTGTTGGGGACACAAAGGTTCTGTTATATGACCTAGACTTGCCTAGATTATTATTTGCAGTGTTATGTAACAAAGTGGTGTATATTCAGAATAGAACCCCTCCCAACACATTGGGGAAGAAAATGCTTGAAGGAGTATTAATAGGTAGAAATTCGGAAGTGAATCACCTTAGGATATTCAAAAGTATGGCATATTGTCACATTCCAGATGAGAAGCATAGTAACCTGGATCAGACTACAGAAAAGGGGTATCTCGTAGGATATAGCGAGACCTCAAAAGCATACAAAATCTACATTCCTAGTAGCAGGAATATTGTAGTGAGACGAGATGCAAAGTTCATGGAAGATAGATCTTTCAGGTAATATCATGATATGCCATTAGAAGATCAGTCAGCAGATGTTCCTTTAGTCCATTAGTAGCAGGGGCAGTACGGAGGACAGGTAGGAGGAAAAACACCAGGATCAAATACAATGACCATTAGCAACATTTCCTCAAGAGGAGAATATTTTGGCAGTTCTCAATAGATGGAACAATAGGAATAGGAGGAGGATTTGAGAGAGCCTCCTACCACTAGTGGTAGAGCCAGTAGGGAAGTAAGACAAACACTGAGGGATGCAAAGGAGTTCTTTGGTGCTCCTTGAACCTACAAAAGGAAACGTAGACAACCCGAGAGATACCAAGCCTTGGTAGTGCATGTTGAAGAACCTTCTAGTTTTCAGGAAGCTGTATAACACCAAGTATGGGTGGATGCCATGGTAGAAGAGTACAATTCTATCATGACTAATAATGTCTAGGAAGTGGTACCTATAGTTGAGGATAGACCAGTTGTAGGATCAATATGGATCTACAAGATCAAGTACGCTACATATGGCAGTGTGGAGAAGTACAAGGCCAGGTTCATGGGAAAGGGTTACACACCGAAGGAAGGAATAGAATATGAGGAGACCTGCGCCCCTATATCCAGATATACCTCCATCAGATCTGTCATATCCCTAGCAGTTCAGATGGGATGGGAGATTCACCAAATGGATGTCATGACGACATTCTTGAATGGGGTGATAGAAGAGGAGGTGTACATAGAACAACCTGAAGGCTTTGAGACCCATGAGAAGAGAAATCATGTATTCATATTGATGAAAGCCCTGTATGGGCTCAATCAGGCACCTAGAGCATGGTATGGTCAGATTTATAGCTACTTGCTGTTAGCCCCCCTATGAAGTTCTTGACAAGCAAGCTGGGGGCTAGTTTTCTCTGGAGCCTTCGAGGAATGCCTTTCCCCTGAAAATTCATCCTCCTTGGAGTCTCTGTGTGCTGTGCCTAACATATGGTTCCTCTGCTGATTCATTTCTCAAAAAGCCCATTATTTCCCTTTATACCCCTGCAAAACACCACATTGTCACCTTTGTTTCCCCTTTGTCTTCTCCCCAATTCCTCCCTAAATCCCCCAAAAAATCCCCTTTGGATTATTCCTTTATCTTTTGTTCCCTCAAAATTCCCCTTAACCCTTCTACCGTTACCCTCCTTAGGCCTTGGAATGCACTAAAAGGTTTTAAAAAAACCCACTTTCCGACTATAGGACAGGCCTAGCCCTTTTTCTGATAGCCCGCGCCCCCTTTCTTCCATAAAACCTGGCGCCGGAACCCAAAGCTAAACCCTCCAGGCGCTTACCCCCTCCAACCCTTTTTCCACCCAAAAAATCACAAAAAACCTTTGCAAACGCGGATTTGTGGGTTTTAATATATTTTGTTCAATCGATGAATCTCCGTTGTCCGTTAAGATCCGGATCCAACGGCGCGGTGCTCACCCGAAACAGTGGACCCCGCCAGCCATACGTCATACCTCCAAACCCATCGGTATTTTCCGCACCACCCATCTGCAGCAGGCTGTTTTCCTCGGAGAGCCAGTGATTCCACTCAGTAAACGATGTGTGGCATCTGTACGGGGGCAAAACCACCCTCATTTCGCACATTAAACTTCGGTACGGGGCGCCCAGCGAAATCCACGACCACCATTTGATCTTGAGATCTTCATCCGACGACCTCCCTTCGTCCAAGCTGCTCGCTCGTTAGTTGGCCTCTGCTGCACCCGCAGACCCACCATGTGTCGCCCTCACCGTTGATCTGTGTTTGATCAACGGTCCAGATCACCCCGCTCGACGTTGACCATTCCACCGTCGCTTGGGTCCCCACGTCATCTGTCCACTTGGCTACCCGTACGCCACGTCGCCCCACGTGCACATCCCGTACCATTCAACCATTCCGACACATATAACGTCCCGTTTTCGTGGTTTTTTAATGTTTTTCATGCATTTTTCATTTTGCAACGTCTGCCAACCTTACGAGAGCGATTTTTCACCATTTCCCCTGCAATTTTTCCCCTCCATTCCATCTACATGGCCATTTCCTTTGTATACACTGCATCCATTGATCTGTCCATTGTTTTCTTCACAAGTTTGCTATGTTGCAGGGTTTTCGGAGGAAGAAAACCGCCGTTGTTCAGTGTACTATCTCGATGGTGAGCGACGCAGACAAGGTCAAATCCAATGAAATAGTACCATCATGAGAGAGTCAAGGAATGGGGCTGTCAGGACTTGCGTTACAGAAAAGCGGAGTTCAAACGCCAGAGATCCTACCAGCGCCATTTAAAGCTTGAACTAACTCGACGGAGGAAATAATGAAGCAGCAAATAATTTCAGTACAGAGCAGAGGGATTAGGGCACATCAATGAAGATCCAGAGCCTTAAATCAGTGTTTTCAAAGGAAGAGCAGCAGATCACAGACCCCAAGGATCGATCAAAGGATCCTGAGCGCCGAAAAAAGGTAACATCGGGGTTTTTCGTCAGCAGAATGTTTTTCTTTATCAGGTACAGGGCACCCATACTGTTTTATTTACACACCATGTCCCTGAAGAGAACTCCACCAGACAATAGTTCAAAACCACTGGAGCATTTATGTGACAGGCCTTTCAGTAGTTTATTTTATTTCTGTTCAAGACACCAGGAGTACTTCAGCCAGAAGATGTCAAGAACATATCCAAAGCAGATCATTCTCTCGCAAGGAAGGTGACCGAGATTAAATACATAGCATGTCAAGCAGAATGGGTTTCGGCCCTGAATTCATTGTTGTGTTTAAAGATACATTTAATTTTCACCTACTCCTTCAGTCGATCTTAGGTTCATCCTTTGCTATAAAGCACAGAAGGAAACATTGTAATGGTCGTTGATGAGATATCAGTAGAACGCAAGTGTTTTCCTCTTGAGACAAGGTCTCTATGTAATATTGTAAGATAGACTGAGACTTGATGTATTCAGACTGAATGTTCAAGCTATGGGCTATGATGTACCTGATTGGTGTTGTTTTTAATATGACAAGCATGTTTCTTTGGATCCTGATCTAAAGCAGCTGGTGATGTTTTCTTCTCTCTGTATTTGTGATTGACTTGCTTTAATTTCATCATGTTTCTTCAGGCTTGCATCAAAAGTTTGGCATAAGATTTACCTTGATAGGTACCTTATGTTGCTGCTCTCCCAGCCTTTATGTTTTCTGCTTATATGTGTATCTGAATATTGATTTCAATTGATTTAACCAGTGTAGTGGAGGATATTGCCTGCTCTCTGATGTATGAATTGATGAAGTCCATGTTTAGATGTGCTTGGTAGGGTTTAGCTGGAAGGTTTGGGAACACTGGGGATTAGTGTTAGCCCTATCCACTAGGATCCTTGCGCGACCAGTTAACCTTTCTAAGATCCCTCGTATTGCCTCTGATTTTGTCCAAGCAGGCCTGGAGTTAAATGACCTCTGGTCTGATCTATAGACATAGTTGGTTGGTTCTCCTCCTCTCATTTTCTATCCTTAATGTCCCATTCCAAATATCTCCTTTAAGATCCAAATGCTCTAGATGACTAGCCCAATTTAAAGCTTGCACATTGATTACAAGTAAATCCTTTCTTGACTCCATAGCCCAATGGCTTCGATGTTCTTTGAGTTATCTGTCTCTGCCTAAGCTTCCTCATTGCTCATCCTTGTCTTATGATTGGTCCTTCTTTTCCTGATTCCCTCAAACCAAACATAAAAAATCAAATAAACAACCATGAGCCTACAACTAGCCTAAAATCATAACTTAGAGCTTCAAAGACATATACTTTGACTCATATAGAGAGATCCCTCTTTGGACCTAGGAGGGCTAGGTCCTAAGGTCTGAAAGTGGTTCTATGTTGTCTCATCTTTTGGTCTCTGTCAACCTGGCCAAAACATGGGAACCCCAACATAATGGCGACTCCGCTAGGGATTTTGAATGACCTTCATCTCACTACATCTAAAACTTCAGAAACCTAGAACTCTGGTTAGGTTGACAGTAAGTCACCCCTTTCTTGAATCAACCTCCATTATTGAATATCCACCACACTCTTAGACAGAGCCTGGAAAGGGCCAGGTAGCCTCCAGATCTCATCCTCTCCTCAGAGGTGACATATCTGGTAAATGCCCTCCCAGTCAATCTCTGGTTGGAGCTTGTTGTTTTAGAGGAGATTCCTGAAAGGTGATAGTGCTTGAGCATTGTGGTGGACAGTGTACCCCTTAGAAACATCCTAAACCCTCCACCTGGCGACTCCATTGTTCCTAAACGAAAGGACTCCACTGGTGATCAGTAGGCCTGCTGATTGTCTTGGTTTCACAACAGACTCCACTGGGAGACCAGCCCTCGAGACAACATCAACCACAACAAAAGTAACAAGTAGGGCTAAGCTCCTTGGCTAGGAAACAACATTCTGGCTTTCAGAACCATCCACACAAGAGCTTATCCCAACCCTGACCCACCAGAAATAGTTGGAAATACAGAGAGTATCCTCAAAGGAGCTCCTACACCTAAAAGACCAACCATTTCCAGCCACATTCATAGAGCTAATTCTGCACCAGAAGATCTTGCAGCTCAATTATACCCTTTCTTCGACCTAGACCTTCTAAACAGATTACCTAGAACTAGGTCATTCAGTGTTTCAGACCAGCCAGACCCTAGGAACAGTGAAACCCCTCCTTCCACACCACCTGATTTTCACTTCCTTCAAAACTTGGGGCTCTCCCACCCTAGATCTACTCAACAGACTTCTTCTGGTCCAAACATCCCTGTCATCCAAATACCAGCTGCTCAAGACAATCCTATACCTAATCAGAACATTATCATGGCAGCATGGTATGCACCTCTGCTATTACCTCGGCCTATGCTACCCTTACCAAATGATTATCAGTCAAAAATCCCACACTTCACTACTAAAGAGTCCATAACATCTCAGCAACATGTAGATAAGATGGAGGACTCTTTTGATTATATGGAAATTGATGATGAAACAGTCAAAATGAGGATCTTTGCCCAAAGCTTAGGGGGTGAGGTAAAAAAATGGTTTAAAAATCTACCTCCTGGCAGTATTCAAGATCTCCCTGCATTATACCAGACATTCATAAACAAGTGGGAGGTTAGATAAAACCCTCGCCAGCTCCTAGCAGAATACATGTCCCTCAAGAGGAACGTGGGAGAGAGTGTTCACGATTACACCACTAGATTCAACAGCATTTATAATGCTCTCCCTCCACACATGAAACCTCCACAAGGTATGGCCTTAGCAAAATATCCTGATGGATTTGATGCTGACATGGCCTATGAGCTTAGAGATAAAGAGTATACCACACTGGAAGACATGCAGAAAGGAGCCATAACCATAGAATCAAACTTGATGGAAAAAAGGGCAAGATTAAAAGCTGAAAAAAAGGTAACATATAGGGATGACAACGTAGCTTCCACATCTGATCCCAAATATGACAAACTGTCTAGAAACGTGGAAGAGCTATAGCAAATGATTAAAAGGATGGTTGTCCAAAACAATAACCAAAGCAGAAACCAAAACCAGAACATTAGAAGAAACAATGCTGCTCCCAACAGACAAAGAGAGTCAAATCAGGAAATTATTCCCCCATTTCAAGAAAAATTTTTAGATGAGGACGAGGGAATCATTGAAGATTCTGAAGGGAATACAATAAACATGTTTGAAGCAGAGGACTCAGTCCTTAACTGTGATTCATAAGAAGATCAGCCCTCGCCTTCATATTAGGAGGAGGAGTGGTTAGAAACTGAGGATTACAGATTAGGATTTGAAAATGCCATGATGCAGGTCAGAGAACAATATGAGCTTAGGAGCAAGAAAAGCCAAGACACTTCCAAAACAAAGACTCCTGAGGTAACCATCAAGAAGAGACCTGACAAAACTTCCAAAGCAACCTCTGCAAATAACAAAACAACAGTTGAAAGTTCTGGTAAGCATAAGGAGAAAGACAACCAAGACACCGAAAAACAAAGTCAACCAACCAGAAGTACTAGCACTTCAGTTAGTACTCCTGATACAACTGTTTCAAACCGTGTATATAGTGAGAAAACACCAATTGACTCAGCTACTAAGGCAGCAGCAAATAAAACAGAGGCAAGTGTTTCCAAGACACAGTCCACTTTCAATTTAGAGAGTGAAATTGCAAAAATCAAAATTTCTGTACCATTAGCTGAGTTGGCCACTCAAGATGTATATAAAGGCAAAATTTTGAAAGCATTAAATCTAGGGGAAAACAACGATACTGTAAATTTGAATGATGATCAACCAGCCCTACTCTTTGGTCCAAAAATTGAAGGAAAGTTCCAGGAAGGGGTAGTTCCACCTTTCTATATCAGTCTCAACATTCATGACAAAATACTCCACAATGCCATGCATGATTCTAGAGCATCACACAATTTAATGCCTAAGGTAGTGATTGAGAGGCTAGGCTTAGAAATTACCAGACCTTACAAAGAATTATACTCATTTGACTCTAGTAGAGTAAAATGCCTAGGACTGGTCAAAGATTTATGTGTGAGTCTGACCCAGATTCCTAGCAAGTGTATGGTCATGGATGTTGTGGTGGAAGATGTGCCACCAAAGTATGGCATGCTATTGTCAAGATCATGGGGAGACAAACTGCAAGGGACAATGCAGATGGATGGCTCTTATGCCACTATCCCTATATTTGGCCAACTTAGAAGACTATATAGAGAGTCTCAGATGAAATTTTTAGTCAGTAGCCCCGAGAAGCCTGAAAATTCACCACTGTATTCTGTGCACACGGACATGGATTCTTTCATCCTTTACAATGAGCAATCCTCAGAAGAACCAGTCTCAGAAAACAATAACCTAGAGCCCATGGACTTCAACATAATGGCTACTCTGGAAGAATACGAAGAAGAAGACCATGGGAAAAATGCAGAAAACGTAACTCTGAATGAAACAAAAACAGAACAAAAACAGCAAGCTAGCCACCTCCCTGACCTCCACGCCCATAATGAACCACAAAATGACCCCCGTCCTAGCACAAACCTCACAACTCAACATAATGGCGAATCTAGCTGTAGGGGAGGGGATGAAGACGAAGTAAACAACGAACCCCTATGGGAAATGAACTTTGATGGGTCTTGTACTAGGCAAAATGCTGGAGCAGGAGTGTGGCTGCGTAACACTGAAAATGATCACGCAGAGAGCCACGCTGTCAATCTGCATTTCAAATGCACGAATAACATTGCAGAATATGAGGCTCTGATCTTGGGCTTAAATCTGTTGAAAAAAATAGGAGCCCATAGGATAGCTGTGAGAGGAGACTCAGAGTTGGTAATCAAACAAGTGAATGGTGAGTATTCAGAAAAACACCCCAGGCTTAGGGCATACAGGAATGACACTCTAGATTTGTTGAAAACGTTTGTTGAATTCGAGTTAGTGTTCACTCCTAGGGGTCAAAACACAATAGAAAATGGATTAGCTTGTCTAGCTAGTTCATATCCTAAAGCCCCAGTTGACAAGAAAATTATCATTCAGACCAAATTTAGGCCTGCAGTGCCAGACAATGAAAAATATTGGCAGGTCTTTGAAGGAGACAAATAGATTGAATATTTCCTGGTGGGCAGGAATGAGTTTGAATTTTCTGATTTAGACTCGTTTTCTGATGACAACTGCCCAATCGAGGATGCCCCAGATGAACAAGAAACACCCTGTAACATAGAAATAAATTATTTTTCTGAGCAAACTGGAAATCCAACCGAAAATTGTGAAAACGTGGATACAGAAGAAGTAGAGGTGCTGCAGGCTAAAGATAAGAACATACCCAGAGGCCTGGCACCCTTAGAGGACATTTTTGACTTTGATGGCGTAGCGAAAAAGCCCACTATATAACATGCTGATTCAGATATAGAAGAATGCAACATAGGCACTGAAGACAAATCCAAAAAGATCAAACTAGCTAAGTCTATACCTGCTAACATGAAGAAAAAATATATTGACCTATTCAAGGAATTCATAGACGTGTTTGCATGGAGCTATGAAGACTTAAAGGCCTATGACACTAACATCATACAACATAAGATACCACTAAAGTAAAATCAGAAGCCTTTCAGACAAAAACTTCCAAGAATCAATCCAAAAAAATTACCTGCAGTAGAGAAAGAGATTATGAAGATGTATGAAGCAGGCATAATAGTCCCTGTAAGGTTTCCTGATTGGGTGTCAAACTTAGTGGCTGTAAGGAATAAAACAGGTGATATTAGACTATGCATAGACTTCAGAAACCTCAATAGAGCCTCCTTGAAGGATAACTACCCTTTGCCTAGAATGGAACATATCCTACAAAAGGTAGTGGGCTCAAAGAGAATCTCCCTGCTAGATGGCTTTTCAGGATACAACCAAGTTCTGGTACTCCCAGAAGATCAACTCAAAACAGCCTTTACCACTCCATGGGGCACCTTCATGTACTTGAAAATGCCTTTTGGATTGATGAATGCTGGAGCTAACTTCCAGAGAGCAATGGATATTGCTTTCTCATATGAGATTGGACACTTTATAGTTATCTACTTGGATGACTTGACTGTCTTTTCCAAAACTGAAGAAGAACACTTGAAACATCTAAGGAAAGTCTTTGAAAAATGTAGAAGGTACGGTCTGTCCCTAAATCCTAAGAAAACTGTCTTTGGGCTACAAGAAGGTAAACTTCTTGGGCACATTATATCTGAGAAAGGGATCAGGATAGACCCATAGAGAGTTGAGGGAATACTTCAGATTACACATCCTAGAAACATCAAGGAGCTACAGTCCTTCATTGGGAAGATCAATTTCCTTAGAAGATTTATCCCCAATCTTGCCGAGCATCTTAGGAAAATGACTGAAATGATAAAGAAATATGCAGGAATTAAGTGGACTGTTGAAGCCAAGAAATCTTTTGAGTCAGTAAAACTCGCACTCACTCAGGCCCCCGTACTTATCAGCCCTGACTTCTCAAAGGATTTTCTGATCTTCTCATTTGCTTCCCAACACACAATAGCTACAGTTTTGCTGCAGAAGAATTCAGAAGGTAATGAACAGCCTATAGCCTTCTTCAGTAAAGCCTTAAGAGATGCGCCCTTAAAGTACAACATCATGGAAAAGTAGGCCTATGCTCTGATTAAGGCCTTAAAAGACTTTAGGGTGTACATTCTGCATTCTCACACCATTGCTTTCATGCCAAACATAGTGGTCAAAGATATCTTGTCTCAAGACCCAGATGGGAAAAGGGGCAAATGGATTGCTACAATTTTGGAATATGACATTGAAATAAAACCCACCAAACTGATCAAAGGTCAGGGGCTGGCCCAGTTAATGGCTGAATCAAACTTGCAAGCCCTTGACATTAACATGATAAATGCCCTAGATGAGCAGGAAGGATTTCCCCATCCAACTGTTGAGGAGCAGTTTCAGAACTCTCCTTGGTATATCGATATCCTTTATGTGCTCACTAACCTCAATGCCCCTCCAGAACTGTCCAAAACAAAGGCCAGATTCATAAAACTCAAAGCTAGAAATTACTGCATTATGAATGAAAGTCTATATTGGAAAAATCCAAATGGCCTTCTATTGAAATGTTTTTCTGAAACTGAAGCTGAAAGAATCAAACAAGAATTCCATACTAGAGAGTGTGGAGGCCACCTGAGTTGGAAAGCCACGACAAATAAGATACTCAGGGCCGGTTACTATTGGCCTACACTCTTTAGTGATGTCCATAAAATGATTCTTGCCTGCCACAAATGCCAAATATTTGAGGGCAAAAGAAAGCTCCTTCCCCTCCTTCTGCAACCGATCACCATAGAAGGCCCTTTCATGCAATGGGGCCTAGACTTTATAGGAGAAATTCATCCTACCTCCTCTGGACAACATAAATGGATTTTAACAGCCACTGATTACTTCACTAAATGGATAGAAGCTATACCCACTAGGAATTCCACTGACTTTGTCATCATTAAGTTCCTAGAATACTTCATCCTATCTCGTTTTGGCTATCCAAGGAAAATAATCACTGATAATGCTGCTGCTTTCGGATCCAAAAGAATGGTTGATTTCTGTCACAGGTACGGAATTGTTATAGCATCATTTCTCACCTTGACATGATTCATGATTGCTTCATGGCTTTTGGGCACCCATTCCTACAGACTTGGACAAATTCACTTAAAAACAGTGTAAAATCCCCCATACGCGACTATGCCCGTACTTTTCCGCGTGTATACGCGAGTCCAGCTAGACTTTTCCGCGTATGCCATTAAAATGATTAAAAATATATATAAAAAATCCCTAATTTCACGCTGGGTTGATGGTTACTCAGGTAGTTCAACCACCCCAGCCCGTGGCCAACTGTTTCCAACTGCTGAAACTACTTGGAGGGACTATAAAAAGCCCTCATGTGTATGGCCTAAGGGAGAGAGAGAATTATTGATATTATACTCTGTTGGTATTCCCTATCCAAGTCTGATTCCCTGTGCCTCCTGCAATTTCCCAGTTCATTGTAGGAAACCCTTGTTTCCTTGAGATGCACATCCCCTTATATGTCATCTCGTATGCACCAGTTTGGAAGGAGTCTTAGCGAGGCAAGGGCTGGACGGATCCGGACGACGGTCTGCGAAGGCCTTGGAAGGATCAGGTGATCTCTCCACTCGTTAATTTTGTACATGCTATTTATAATACAGAAGTACCATGCTGTTCCCGAAATAAACGTGTTAGTGTATGCTTATATGTATGAGAATATTTGTTATACAAGCATTCATTATGATTTATTTAATGTTTTATATGAATTTCACTAACATTTAGAGTAGATATATGATGTACAACCTGTCCTTTGTGCTGGTTTCTTCTTGTTTTTCAGGTTAAGAAGGAAGGACGGTTGCTGGGGGTTTGGACCCCACGTGGATCTACTTCAACCGTAGGACCTATGGGTAACTTTCTCATTCTGCTCTATTTAGTTTTTCTGAACGTGCATGGTTGTGTGAGTCTCTGTTAAGTAGCATGCCCCTGCTCTGTGAAGGTTGTATCCCAACCAACCTCTAGGGTGATATTTCCCCGAAACAGATCTGGCGACTCCACTGGGGATCACATTCTTGTGATTCTCCTGTTGGGTTGTTTCAGCTGTTTGGTAGGTTGCCAACAGTTTTATCTTTCATTTGCAGTCCAGTTTATTTTCTTGCAGCCAGTCTGAAGTCTTGGTGTTTTTTCCAGGCTTGTTCTTTTTGTTTTTTTCATTATTTACCTTTGCATACGCGCCTTCTTTTGCACACAGTTGCGTATACACGCGATTTTTTCTGAAGGAAACCGCATATACACGAGTTTCCCTTAGAACAGACACGTATGCACGCTGGTTGCATAGCTGTGAAGTAGCGTATACCTAGGCAGATTTTGAATTTTTGAGTTTCTTGAATTTTTGGTCTTTTTTGGCTATGGAGGCATGTTTCTATAGAGTCTCTGTGCTTACTGGAGTGTGAAGGAAGTGGTTTCATGTCTTTTCTCTCTTTCGTTTGAGTGAAAACTAGTCTTTTTGGCAAAGTGTTGTTTCTGGTGCTGGCACTCCTGGATTGAGTTCCAAGATCGCTTTCTGAGCATTCTTGGCTGTTCTGCTTTATCAGAACAGAGAGCTTCTGCTCACTGACTCGCTCCTATCTTTGTGTTGTGCTTCGCATTGCGATTTTTGCTTCGTTTTTGATTAGTTTTCTTGAGTTCCATAGGCTAGGGTTTTGTTGCAATTTTTGAAGAGCTTTTCTTGCTTCTTTGGAGTTTTTGTTTGCAACAAGTTTGCACTATTTGTCTAGGCTGATTGGCTGAGTTTTTGGTCTTCTCTTGCTCTTATTGATCTTGCTACGAGTTAGCTTTATAAGGTTTAGGAGCATTGTTGAAGTTTGTACTTGGAATTCGGTCTTATTTGGTTTGGATTTCGATAGTTGTGCTTGGTCTTCTCGAGCTCTTGCTTTATAAAACTAAAAAGCCCAAAAAACATTTGTTTTGCTTTTTGTTTCTGCATTTCAAAAACTCAAAAAACATTTTGTCTTGTTTTTGTTTTTTTTGTTGCATTTTCATTTTCGTTTTGCCATATCTTTTGGAGCTTTTGTGAAGTTTCTTGCTTCTAGTTTTTGGCTTGATTTTGAGGAGGAGTTATCATTTGATTTCTTCTTCTTGTTTTTAAGTGTTTTTGGTGTCTTATATTAAGAGTTCTTGTTTCCGAGAACTAGCTTTTTGGGCCATCAAAAAGGAGTTAAAACTGAAGGAGCTTTTTGGGAAATTTCACTCTGTTTTAAGAGATTTTTGCATCTTAGGATTTACATGCTTGTAGTGATTTGCATTAGGTGCATTTCATCATTTAGTTAGTTTCTTAGTTTTTGTGAGTGTGAGTTTGCTTTTTGAAAAGAAAAATACAAATTTTTAGTCTCGTAGAACCTGTATAGAGATTTCTCTTCATCGAAAGACAAAGAACTGCATGTGCATGTAGTTAAGTTTTTATTAATTTCTTTTGCGTCAAAACACCATTGGTTTCATCTCCATATCCTTGTGACTTAAAATAACAGCCCATAAAATAAGCGATTTAATCTAAAATCAACTAGAAAGTTTTTCTAAGTGTCAATCACCAACTAGCTAGGTTGTAGGGCCTTGGAATAGGTGAGTGGAGAGTTAACTCTCCAAGGCCGCTCAAACAAAGATAGAAGTTGATTAATTGAGCGAAATCCAACTCCGTGAGGTGGACTGGGAAAGCTCTCATCCGAGAGTCAAGCGCGAGGGGAAGTGAAGGTTAAGAAGAGGGATACCCCCCCTCCGATTAGCTGAATCTGACCTCAAGACCATTCCGCCCAGCTTCTGATACGGATTGGTGTCCATAGTTGCCACTCCTAGGTTCCATACAGGTGACTGCGGGGGGGAATACCCGTGGTACCTGAGGCAGACGTCACATCACTTTCAGCAGTACTTCTAGGGGGTGCCCTTGCGAAGCTTGGGTGCTTGAGCCGGCAAAGGCTGTCGTTAGGAGGTCGGCGTAATTGTTTCTGATACCTTCGCTAGTTGTTCTGGGCCCTAATCATCCTAGACTGCTTTCGGAAGGCCCTATACTTCGCTTTCTTGTATTTTGGTGTCCGGTCCTCATCACCCGGAGCGGAAATACTTGGAGGCTATTTGCTTGACTGTTTCTCAGGGATTTTTATTTTAGTGAGTGCTCTTTGCTCCTAGCTTGCCTAGCTTTTCACTTTTTTTGAGTCTAATTTAATAAATCTATAAAAGTTGCTAATCAAGCGCCTCGACGTTCGAGGAGAATCCGGGGGTTATCTCCCGAGAGTCCAGAGCCTTCTTCGAGAAGGCGTAGGAGCGATTTAGCAGGTGTTTATCACCCTGTGGAGTCTGACGCAGTGGAGAGAGATCCTCCACTAAGGTCTGAAGGTTTCGTAGCTGATTCTGGTGTCGGTCCCGAGAGGAGCGTTTCGCTCACCTCGCGAGTTCTTTTTCCTCAGGAAGAAGATTTTCAGATTGAGGACATACCTGAGCCTCCTGCTACAGGTCCATCTCCTCTTCCTCCTGATTATCTGTTTGTTGTTCAGTACATCGGGCCGGAGTCTGAGAGACCGCCGGATCTTCCGTATCATTCTTATCTTTCGATGGCCACGACTGGGAACGCGTCTTCTACCATGAGTGCTGCAGGCATTCAGACTCCTGCTTCTGTCGAGGCAGGGGGCACTATTGCTTCATCTTCGATTGCTTCTAGTGCTGCTGTGTTTGGCTCTAGGTTCACCCAAGCACATGCTTCTCATTCTGGTCCCTTCTGTTCAGGGATGTCCATTAGTGGAAATCCCTCTTTTTCCTTTTCCGCCGGTGCAGCTGGATCTACGCCCATGTCTAACATGGCTAGTGGATCAGCTTCATTTCAGGGTTTCCCCTTTGGGACTGGACACATTCCTAGTTCCAATCCTTCTTTAGGGTCATTTTCGTTTACGTCCCAGACCCAGAGTTTCAACCCTTGGTCTGGGGGGCAAAGTTCGACTACTTTTACGGGATGGAATCCTGTCTTTACTACAACGGGGGCAGGGAATCAGTTTTATACAGGTCATCAAGGGAATGCTTCTTTCCCTTCATCGAGTGCTTATCAGTCTTTTTCTCCTCTGTCTAATGCTTGGAACCCCTACCAAGGGCTTTCCTCTTCAATCAATACTTCAGCGGGGGGAACTGGTCTGGGTTTTGGTAACTCGGCGTGGGGAGGAGGTTCTTCTCCATTTTCTACGAGTCCGTTCTGGCAGCATGGTGCCTCATCAAATCCAGGCTATTATTTTCAGAATGTCGGGAATCCATCCCATCAAGGATGGAATCCTCAGGCTCCGCCTCGCTTACCTTTTCTGGAAACGTTAAACTTGCCAGATTTGTCGAAGTTGACTAATGACCCGATTCGTTATAGTCCGGGGTGGCCTCCGGTCCCGTCCAAACTTCCTTCAGACATTCCAAAGTTTGAAGGTAAGAATGGAGAGGATCCGACAGACCACATCACCACTTTCCACTTATGGTGTTCTTCGAACTCCCTGATCGATGATTCGATTAGGTTGAGATTATTTCAACGCACCCTAACTGGAAATGCTGCCAAATGGTATATCGAGCTCACTGGGGGCAGTTTCGCCACATTTGGAGAACTGGCTGTCACATTTCTAAACCATTTTCATTTGCCTGTCAGATATGAGGCTGGGACCGAACTCCTGGCTAATTTTAAGCAGGATGAGGCAACTCACATTTCTGATCACATTCAGGAATGGAGGAGAAGGAAGAGGCTTATCAAAGCTCATATTCCAGGTGAATTCCTTCTTGAGTGGTTTTTGAAATCCCTGCAGTCAGATATTTCAAAAGATGTATCCCTATCCGGGGTATTTTCTGAGGAGCAGGCCATTTTTAGGGCCCAACAGTTAGAACTGATCTATTCTCAGTCTGGGGTACTTTATAAGTATTTGCCCAATGCTCCTCGCTCCAAATTGGATTTATCGAAACCCAAACCTGGTCCGCATGGTGACGGGCTTGTCGGATCGGTCAATAGTAGTGCAACCAGCCTGCTTTCTCAATTGCAGCAGTTGTCTTTACAATCTGCTCCTTCTGGTCAGGCTGTGCCTGCTGATTCATCACCTTCCCAGTCTTTGTCCATAAATGCTGTCCAAGCTTCTGATCCCAAAGGAAATCAACAATCTGATGGGAAGAAGAAAGGACGAAATAACAAGAAGAAGGGCAAGAACGGGAAGGGAAATGCAAATAAAGCCAACGAGCATGTTGGTGAGGGTCAAAAGGAGAAAAAGAAAGTGAAGTTTCCATGCAAGCTTTTTGCTGGAGACCATCTCACACACCTTTTCCCTAAAATTCAGTATGCACAGTGCTTGTTATCCCAGCAGGGTTCTTCTAGTTCCCAGGTTGTGCTAACAAACCCTTTTCCCCAAGGGCAACAATTAGTTGTTGGCGCGAACCAAAATCCTGGGGCTTCCTCTGGAGGTACCCAGGAAGGGGAAATTCCATCGAACATATTTATGATGAGTGCTCACGTGGATGTCGCTACGAGATCCCGTGATTATGGCGGAGAGGAATATTCGAAAGCTAAGGAAGTTCCTGATGCTACTGAGCCGCTTCACATTACGAAGCCAACTGTTGAGTCTATGCCTCGGATGCCAAAAGCATCTTCTAAGCGGTCAACGATTAATCCGAACGCGAGGGCTGCCCAGAACTACTCGATTGTAAAAGATCTGGCGCAGAGTCCTTGTGCTATGTCAGCTTTAGAGGTACTCCAGTCTTGTCCGGCTCAGCGCAGTGCTTTGCTCACTGCCATTGGGGCTATTGATCCGAAAAATTCTCTTCTGATTACTTTTGATATGACTAATTTTAAGAAGAGACTTCCTCATCACATGGCTTTTCACATTAAATCATCGTATCGGAAGTGCAATATCTTTCGAACGGTTGTCGATGAGGGTGCTTCTACATGCGTGATGTCTCTCGCATGTTGGAAGACACTTGGATCTCCCAAAGCTGTTCCATCTAGCACTGTTCTTACTGCATTCGATGGTCATTCTCACAGACCCCATGGTATTGTCCCGGCTTTGCCCATCTGTGTTGGGGGCAAAACTGTTAACATAGAGGTTGAGGTAGTGGATGCAGCCTTGGATTACAACCTTCTGTTGGGGAGGAACTGGATTTATGAGATGGATGCCATTGCATCCTCACTATTTCGAATTGTATGTTTCCCCCACGAAGGGAGGATCGTTACAGTGGATCAACTGGACTGTCCTCCTGTAGACCTGGATGCGCCTTCTGACTCATATGTTCCTAAGTTGGATACTACTAAGGCGCCTGTTGAGAATCTAGGAGTTGGAATGTATTCTTCCCTGATGGGTACTTTCGATCTTCCTCCTCCTAAGGTTCGTATTAATGCTATTTCATCCTCCAAGGCTCCCCTTCGAAGAGAGTTCTTCCGAACTCATTATTTTTCGGACCCTTGGACCTTACCTTCCCCTACTGCCACATTAGCGGAAGGTCAAGTGGGTGGAATGGCATTCCCGATTTCTACAGCTGAGATTGCATATCAGTCCATTGTTGACTCTGCAGAAACCGTCCCAGCTCCTCTTTCACCGGAAGAGTTGGATGGTGATGTGGCTCCGGCTTGGACGCTTACTTCTTCTTCTGCCCAGGATTGTCTTGATACCACTCTTCCATCTGAAGAGGCCATCCTGGAAGCGATGACAGATATAGATAGACCGTGGGATGATTTGCATCATCGGTCTTACTTCCTACCTGACTTGAGTGAAGTCGAAACAAGTTTTCCAAGTCCTCAGTCTCCTGGACCTGTTCACCCAGTCTTGAGCCCTTTAGCACCAGCACAGGTTTATGCTGAAGGGAACATGGCTGTGATCTCTCCTACTATCCCAGTGAACATTTCCAGGGATCCCAATATGGTCGAGAATGTCTTCATTGGAGCTGAATGTTCCTGTGAAGAGGTTCAAATCTATACCGAGCTCTTCAAAGAGTATAGGGATGTATTTTCTTGGTCTTATGAGGAAATGCCTGGCATAGACCCATCTATAGTCCAGCATGAGATCAAGACGTATGAAAACGCTAAGCCGGTCAGGAAAAAACTTCGTCCGGTTAATCCTAGGAAGGCAGCAGCTATCAAAGCTGAAGTTGAAAAGTTGCTTAAGGCGGGATTCATTTTCCCAGTTCCTCTGACTGAATGGGTTTCAAACCCCGTTCCGGTAGATAAAAAACAAGGAACGATTCGAGTGTGCATCGATTTCAGAGACCAGAATAAGGCGTGTCCTAAAGATAATTACCCCACACCTTTCATCGATCAGATTATTGACGAGTGTGCCGGTAATGAGATTTTCTCCTTCATGGATGGTTTCTCTGGTTACAATCAAATTACTATCCGTCCAGAAGATCAACATAAGACCGCATTTATTTTTCCCTGGGGTACGTTTGCATACAAGAAAATGCCTTTCGGTCTTAAAAATGCTGGAGCTACCTTTCAGCGGGCCATGTCTTACGCCTTCCACGACATCAAGAAGATTATTGAGGCATACTTAGATGATCTAGCTGCTCATTCTCGAAAGAGGATGGATCATCCTGGTCACCTCCGGCAAATATTTGAAAGATGTTGTTTTTATAAAATTCGATTGAATCCGAACAAGTGCATTTTCGCGGTTACATCCGGTCGGCTGTTGGGATTTATCGTGTCTAGGGAAGGGATAAGGGTATATCCCTTCAAGGTTGAGGCAATACTTCGGTTGCCTCCCCCGTCTTCAATCCGTCAGCTTCAAAGTCTCCAAGGGAAGTCTAATTTTCTTCGGAGGTTTATCGTCAACTATGCTGAGGTTACAAAGGGATATATGAGACTGTTGAAGAAAGGAGTTCCTTTTCTTTGGGACGACTACGCTCAATGCTCATTCAATGCCTTGAAAAAGGCATTGACCTCTGCTCCTTTGCTGAGTCCACCCGATTATAGCAGAGATTTTCTTTTGTATATGGCTACAGCAGAATCTACCATTGGTATGGTTCTGGTTTAGGAGGATGATGCTCTTGCTGAGCATGTTATTTACTACCTTAGTCGAGGACTGGTAGGACCTGAACTGCGATACACTCCGATAGAAAAGTTAGCCTTAGCAACAGTTCATGCTGTGCAGCAACTCCGGCATTACATTATTCTTCGCAAAACTTATGTCTTGGCAGCTGCCAATCCATTTCAGTTTGTCCTCAGTAGGCGAGTGATTGGGGGCAAATATAATAGATGGATTGTAATTTTACAAGAATTTGATCTAGAGTTCATGTCTGCCAAATCCAAGAAGTCATTAGTCTTTGCGGAATTGATCTCCGAGTTGCCTTGTGGAGAGGAGATGATCTATGATGAGTCCTTTCCGAACGAACACTTGTTTCTAATCTCTCCACAAGATCCTTGGTATGGGGATATCATTGTGTATCTCCAGACTGCGAAGTTTCCCTCTTCTTTTTCGAAAGATGAGCGTCGCAAGCTGCGTCACTTAGCCAAGAATTATCTGATTATTGGTGATGCTTTGTACCATCGAGGGGTTGATTCAATCCTAAGACGCTGCTTAACTTTCGAAGAAGCCGAGGCTGTGCTCAATGATTCTCACAGTGGAGCTTGTGGGGGTCATTTATCAGGGCTTGCTACAGCCCAAAATATTTTGCGTGCTGGCTACTTCTGGCCCACGATTTTCAAAGATTGTATTGAATCGGTCAAGAAGTGTCATCCTTGTCAAGTGTATACTCGAAAAATGCGCGCTCATCCAGCTCCGCTTTTTCCAGTCGTTACTGTCGGACCCTTTACAAAGTGGGGTATGGATTATACTACTTGTAACCCGCCTTTGGCAAAAGGTCACAAGTACATTATCGTAGCAGTAGACTACTTTACGAAGTGGGTCGAGGCTATGCCTACTTTTGGGAACGATGGTGAGACTGCAGCTTTGTTCCTTTTCAACCAAGTTATCGCTCATTTTGGTATACCTAGAGAGATTGTCACTGACCATGGCAGTCATTTTCAGAATAGTATGATGGCTGAGTTGGCTCTCAAATTGGGTTTCCGGCAAGAGCATTCATCTCCATATTATCCTCAGGCCAATGGGCAAGTGGAAGCCGTGAATAAATCCTTGAAGACAATTCTTCAAAGGACAATTGATAAACATAGATCCAACTGGCATATTATGCTATATCCTGCACTTTGGGCATACAGGACGTCAGTTAAAACTGCAACTGGCTTTACTCCGTTTCAGTTAGTCCACGGGGTAGAATCCGTATTTCCCATTGAATGCGAGATTCCTTCCCTTAAATTAGCTGTTGAGCTTCTTCCTGACACTTCTAGTCTGGCAGAGCGGCTTCTTCATCTGGAACATCTTGATGAGCAGCGTCGAGATGCCGCCACGTTGAACGAAGCGCATAAAAACCAAGTCAAAGTCCAGTACGATAAGGCGGTTAAGCCTAGGGTCTTTTCCGAAGGTGACCTTGTTTTGGTCTATGCCCAAGAAAAAGATGCCTTGGGGGCAGGAAAGTTTAAGTCGATGTGGTATGGCCCCTATATCGTTAAAAAGGTCCTTAAGAAAGGAGCATATACCTTGGTTGACTTCGAAGGGAACGAGTTGTCGGAGCCCCGAAATGGGCTCTATTTGAAGAAGTATTATGCCTAGGCTTCGGCCTGGCATTTTTCTTTTGTATATAGTAGTTTTTTGCTTTGTACATATCTGATTGATTTTCGATTTTTGATGAGGTGGTGATGTTTTTGATCTGCTTTGGCAGGTTGTGTTGGATGTCATGAGTCATTTTGGTTTCGCCGATGGTGCTAGTAGACACACCCGAAACTTAGCTTCCGCGGCTTGGGTGCTTCATTATCCTTCCGGTCAGCTGTTGGTATCAAGAGGAGTCTGCATTGGTCCTGCTTCCAATAATGTAGCAGAATACACTGCAGTCATTCATCTACTCTCGGAGGAAATATCTTTGGGTGTTGATTCATTGGTAGTTTTCTTGGACTCCCAGCTGGTGGTGTCGCAGTTGAACAACACTTATCGGGTACGAGATCCATTTTTATTACGATTATTCTTGAGGGTACGTTTGTTACAAAGGTCATTTCAATTTTTAACATTCATTCATATTCCTCGAGCTGACAATTGGTTTGCTGACTCGTTAGCTAATCAAGCATTGGATTGGCATATTAATCATTCAATACAATAATTTTTTTTATCATCAAAAACATCATACATTTGATACATTTATCTCATCACATCAAATATCGCTGTATATATATCATCAGAGTGTCAAAAAAATTTACAAAATTTGGATCCATAATCTCGTGCAAAACTTGGGCTTATGCCCCATCATGTTTAGTCTCAAAAAGAATATACAGTCATCTAATATATAAAATCTGTCTACTCCTGAGGACCCTGCCCATAAGTCGTGTTCCTATAGAACATAACTGCAGTGGCCACTCGGCGGAATAATCTAACCCAGTCCCGGGGTACTCCTACAACCTGTCTCTGGACGGCTTCCGGCAAGTCCTCCACGGCAGCCATAGGGATTGGGCGGGTCAGTCCCTCCAAGTTTCTCTGCACGGCCTGGAGAGTCCTGTCGGAATCCACTGTCTCTGCCTCACCTCTGCGGCGCTTATGGCGCGGTAGGCCCTCAGGACGAACTGGTCCAACATCTGAAACATGATCATTTTTTATTGTCAGTCATTATGAATCCAATCAAAAACATGTTTGTTTTCATTTTTTCATACATATTTGAAAAAATCCAAAAAATCATATAAGTCAAATTTTTTTTTTGCAAAACTTACCGACTGCTCCCCATGCTGTGCCAGGTGGAAGAACTAGATCTGGATCTCCACGGAAATCCATCCCGGCATAGGGATAGTCGTCCACTGCGATGATCTGTTCTCCCCACCACAGGAAGAACTCATCGTCCCAGGTGGTCCGGGGTACCTCACTACCCCCCAGTCTCTTCATCATGTCTGCCCAACGGGCAATTCTTGGGTCCCGCGGGCTACTGATAGTCGAGATGACTCTGGGTCTCAAAACCGGAATCCTCTCAAAGAAGAATGTTGTCAAAATGGTACCATAGCCAAAATGTTTAGTTTTTACCTGGCGAATAGAGGTCAGCTGTTGTTTCATGTTCAGTAGCAGGGCTGTGCACCAATCATAAACATGAGTCAAACACTCTACAGCTATACTCATTTGCGTCCTGGACGCCTGATGTAGTGAGGCAGATCCTGCCACTCTGCTGATGGTGAAAAGGAGGATCTTCATGTGCAAATCCCTGATATCTCTAATTGCAATCTGCGTTCCAACCTTTTTGGAATTATATACGCAATATACGTGGACATAATCTTCCACGGTTAACCCTCCTAGGGGTTTTCCGTGCAGGTCTACTGGTTCTCCCCTCCTGGAGAGTCCAGTGATGAAATATATATCCTCCACTTCAATGCGTAGTGGCATTTGATCAATTATGAAGCAATCCTGATCTAGTTCCTAGTAATTTACGAGCATTTCAAGCAACCGCACATTACTTTTCATATTGGGCATTTTAAAGAATTTCAACAATCCGCAATTTCGGAGGATGTTTTGCGATGCGCAGTCCTGCATGACCTCTTGGTCTACTGCGCTATGCTCATGTTCCCTCCATGAGATGGTCATCCTGAGAAATTTCATAAAATTTTGCATTAGCCACGCTTTTTTGCAATCGGACCTGCGCATACACGACTTTTCCTGTGCACAGTCGCGTGTATACGCGACTTGCCTTCATTAAACCCACGTATGCGTAGATACGCAATTTTTAGCAAGGGTTTTAAAGCAAAAAATCACTCAATTTTAATTTCCAAACGAACAAAATGATTAAACAGGATGATTAAGGAGCCTACCTGAAGTTTTGCTGAATTCCGACGGTCGGTTGTTCCTGATTTGACGAAAGAAGTTTTTAGCTCCAGAGCACTTTTTCCAAATCAGCTATGCAATAATGAACCAAATGAGAGGTAATTTGTCTATTTATGGCTAAAAAGTTGAAAATTTTCGCAAAAATTCCTTATGCTTATTTTTTTGATCTATCTTATGCTGTATAACTCGATTGCTTGGAAGTGCCCAGTTTGGTATGTTTTCAGGTACATTTTGACGATTTTGAGATTTTTCCCGGTTTTTGATCCATGATTTCCGACTCGTCATGGCAGGTATATGATCTTCACTAGCATATAGGTTAGGGGATCACTTTCCATTGCATCTTGCATACTAGCCTCCATACTGATCACTTGCCTTAGGGTCGATCCCATCAAGTCATGAGTATTACACCCATTTCACTCGCCGATTATTTAATCATGACTTGATGGTAGAGCCTTCCTTTACATGGGCTTCCTAGTTAGTTCCTCGCTATCACTTGTTGCCCATGCTGTTTTTTATGTAGGCTCGGGAGTCCTCTTTAGTCCCACCATGTCTTCTGTGTTGAAGCTTCATTCTTCTTCTTCATCACTTATATTTTTTCTAGCTTTTACCCTAGATGCTCCCTGGTGTTGTTAAGTTGTATTACTGCATTGCATATTGGCTACTTGTTTATCCTGGCCTTTAGCCGGCTTCATTTGGACTCGATGTTTAAACCAACTTTTGACCTTGAATTTTTGTACAAGTTAACCATTGCATGCACTTAGCTATCACGACTTGACACCTTTTTACCCATGGATAGAACGTTCCTCTGAGTATCACTGACCAGTTTTCACCACCTTGCATTGAGCATAGGATTGTTCCAATCCCAGGAACTAGTGCATCTGCTTTCTTGATACTCGTTCTATCCATTGTACCATAGCATTCTTTTATTCTTTTTCAGGCTTATTATATGAAAAAGACAAAAAAATTAAATATAACAAAAAGAGCGGGAACGTGATGTATCTTCGTTGTTTTGATGGCAGTACAGAGTCAGTTTGTCGCCCTTGAACAAAGCACATATACTTATATATATTTCCTTCATTTGGGATGGTTCTAGTTTTTAACCTAGGTTCAGCCTTTACCATGTTTCACTTGTCAGTTCTCCCCTGGTTGGTTATCTCTTCCAATCATATGGAGAGTTTGTTTTTCCTCCTGCATGACAGACTTATACAGTGTCACTTTTTACTGCCATGGTCATCATGAGTCGTGCTTTTGTTCAAGGGAAGTTTAACCTGAGTCGGCCATTCTGCGGTGTCTCTTGACTCATTATTCAGTCGGCCTTCCCGGTCTTGTCAGTATCATGTTCTATCACATCAGATGTTTTTGGTCTTCCGCTCGTGCTGGTTTGAGAGGGTCCCCATTGACTTCTTGCCGACGGGTTTGTCTCTTATAGACTACGACACATTTCTCTGAGAGAAAACCTAGAGCCGCACCCTGGGCCTATTTCCATTATTGATAGGTGACCTCGTGCTCAGCATTTGATCATCATCATGGGTCTTTGACTGAGTGGTTTCCCCTGTGTTTGACGTCAGCACACATTATCACACTTGGGATTCGTGCAGTACCTTGATTTCCATTTGACCCTATCGGTGGATTTCTCGCCTCTGTGTCAGATTTCATTATTGGTTGGTTCAGATGGTTTCTTCCGTGCGCTAGCTTCATCTTGTGCACGTCGGAAACGTACTTCGGTTTTGGTTCCATCACTCTACTTCGTCCGATTCCTTCCAAATCTTGGCCTGCGGGTTACACTCGCGCTGGACTGATGTGGGATGCCTTAATGCCTTCCTTCCAACAGATCTTTTCCCATCGACTCCGACTCATTGCTCTGGGAATAAGGTCTAGAGTCTTTTGTCAGTACCTTAGGGTTTGCAGTCATCAGTGGCAGACTCTTCGCTATCGACAGTGGGGATTCATTATTGCCTCCTGATTGGTAGATTCTTTCAAGTGTTTGACTTCAACTCATTCATTCGCACTTGTCAGATTGTACTGGGGCACCTTGAAACTCATTATCATTATCGGTGGGTTGTCTCGCGTTGGTTAACGGGATACATCATTGCCCGATAATCCAACGATTTATCACATGGTCGACTTCAGCTCATTTATTCCCATTATGTAGAATTGTGCCATAGTGATCGGTGAAGACCTCGGGTTGCATCAGCATGTTTCGGTTCACTTTTGACAGTCCTTTCAGTATATGCCAGTGATGCCGTCCACCCTTATATGTTGCAGTTCAGTACAGCAGCATCCTATATGTTGGTCCCCGAGTTGCGTGATTGTACCGTTTGATCCACCTCTTATGATCCGGTACTTGGAGATTCATTTACTTATTTTATCAGACATCCAGTTGCACCATCTTTGATTAGCTTTCTATATGTGATACTTGGACATTGATTCAGACTTGTATTTCCGGGCCATGCTCAGATGATTCATTGTGTACTTTCAGTTCAGCTATACTTGTATACATGTTGGATCTATTCATTACTTTCAATATGATGTATTTTTGACTGAGCATGGGTATGCCCGCCTCAGCATGAGTTGACTCTCTGGTTTCTTTCATTGGTTTTTGGCAGGCCGAAATCTGGTGAAGTCCTCTCTTGTCCTTGCGAAGTTCTTTCTATGTGCATAATACATTTCGGCCATCATGTACCCCTTATGACCTCATATATTAGGGGGCATCTGTTATAGCATCATTTCTCACCTTGACATGATTCATGATTGCTTCATGGCTTTTTGGGCACCCATTCCTACAGACTTGGACAAATTCACTTAAAAACAGTGGAAAATCCTCCATACGCGACTATGCCCGTGTTTTTCCGCGTGTATACGCGAGTACAGCTAGACTTTTCCGCGTATGCAATTAAAATGATTAAAAAATATATTAAAAAATCCCTAATTTCGCGCTGGGTTGATGGTTACTCAGGTAGTTCAACCACCCCAGCCCGTGGCCAACTGTTTCCAACTGCTGAAACTACTTGGAGGGACTATAAAAAGCCCTCATGTGTATGGCCTAAGGGGGAGAGAGAAAGTATTGATATTATACTCTGTTGGTATTCCCTATCCAAGTCCGATTCCCCGTGCCTCCTGCACTTTCCCAGTTCATTGTAGGAAACCCTTGTTTCCTTGAGATACACATCCCTTTATATGTTATCTCGTATGCACCAGTTTGGAAGGAGTCTTAGCGAGGCAAGGGCTGGACGGATCCGGACGACGGTCTGCGAAGGCGTTGGAAGGATCAGGTGATCTCTCCACTTGATTACTTTTGTACGTGCTATTTATAATACAGAAGTATCATGTTGTTCCCGAAATAAACGTGTTAGTGTATGCTTTTATATATGAGAATATTTGTTATACAAGCATTCATTATGATTTATTTAATGTTTTATATGAATCTCACTGACATTTAGAGTAGATATATGCTGTACAACTTGTCCTTTGTGCTGGTTTCTTCTTGTATTTCAGGTTAAGAAGGAAGGACGGTTGCAGGGGGTTTGGACCCCACGTGGATCTACTTCAACCGTAGGACCTACGGGTAACTTTCTCATTCTACTCTATTTAGTTTTTCTGAACGTGCATGGTTGTGTGAGTCTCTGTTAAGTAGCATGCCCCTGCTCTGTGGAGGTTGTATCCCAACCAACCTCTAGGGTGATATTTCCCCGAAACAGGAATAACACTCGGGCATTCAACTGCCTATTACCCCCAGGGTAATGGCCTAGCTGAATCGTCAAATAAAAGCCTGGTTACAATCATTAAGAAGCTGCTGGAAGAAAACAAAAGATCATGGCATAAAAAGTTGATACATGCCTTGTGGGCAGACAGGCTCACTACAAAGAAATCTATTGGCATGTCACCCTTTCAGCTGGTTTACGAGACTGAAGCAGTGTTTCCTACTAGTCTTGGAGTTCCAGTAATCAAACTTGTCCAGGAGATCCAATCAGAGGAAAACAATATGGTAAGGAGAATCAATGAAACTATCCATCTGCAGCAAACGAGAGAGTAGGTATATAGCAGAGCGGTCAGAGTGCAGGAAGGCATAAAAAGACAGTTTGACAAAAGAACCAAAGCTTCAGATTTCAAGGTTGGAGATAAGGTTCTGAGATGGGATTCGAGAAGAGAGGACAAAGGCAAACATGGCAAGTTTGACAGTTTGTGGCAAGGTCCATATATCATACAAGCCACTGTGGGTCCTAATGCGTTTTTTCTGTAAGAACTTGATGTCACAGAGTTGTTTGGGGGTCCTGTCAATGGTAGGATGCTCAAGCACTAATTTTATTGATTATCATTTCCAGTTTCATTTCCATTGTACATAACATTGTGGCTGTTATTTCCCAGAAAAACAGAAAAATGTTCCAAAAAACAGAATGAAAGATGGAGGTTCAGATATGCTCAAAACATGAATCTCTAAAATGTAAAGCATGGCTCAAACCTGATCAAAATCTGAGCCAAAAGGAAGTAGAATAGCTGATCCTAATATGCTCAAAATCTGGATCAGCAGTGAAAGAGAAACCAGCTCTAATATGCCCAAAACCAGAGCTGAAGCAAAGAAAAGAGGTGACTCAAATATGCTCAAAACCTGAGTCACAAGAAAGAAAGAAGGATGTTTCACAGTTTCAGAATTCCATGCCTTCATAGTTTTGTTTTCTACAAGTTCCTGCCCAGCAAGTCAGACAGTCTAATCCTGGCTTGGCTATGTTTAAATTTCCTGTCTTAGAATGTAGGTGAAGAAACCTGTTGGACATTTTAATCCCAACAGGTGGTAGATTAGGTAGAGAAATAGATGAGGTCAACAATCTAATCTGGCCTCATGGAACAATAAGGGTAGATTTAGAATATATTTGTTTTTGTTTTGCAAAATAAATGTAAAGGGTCTGCTAGCTCAAATGCACCCAAGGGAAAATGATAGGACTG
Source organism: Pinus albicaulis (assembly GCA_034641835.2). Lineage (NCBI taxonomy): Eukaryota > Viridiplantae > Streptophyta > Pinopsida > Pinales > Pinaceae > Pinus > Pinus albicaulis. The sequence goes on along the minus strand of CM076575.1, from coordinate 396,801,774 downwards.
TAGTTTGGGTAGGTAGATTGGTTGGGAAATACTTTTGCTGATGTTTCTATCATACTGTGGCAGCTAAAATTGAAGAAGAAAGATGGCTTATGATAGCAGGCATCTGGCCTACTCCAAAGATCATCTCTGGTTTCTTGACTACTCCAAGGAGCAGTCATCCCCATGTGGAGCCACTGTTAGCCCCCCTATGAAGTTCTTGACAAGCAAGCTGGGGGCTAGTTTGCTCTGGAGCCTCTGAGGAATGCCTTTCCCCTGAAAATTCATCCTCCTTGGAGTCTCTGTGTGCTGTGCCTAACATATGGTTCCTCTGCTGATTCATTTCTCAAAAAGCCCATTATTGCCCTTTATAACCCTGCAAAACACCGCATTGTCACCTCTGTTTCCCCTTTTTCTTCTCCCCAATTCCTCCCTAAATCCCCCAAAAATCCCCTTTGGATTATTCCTTTATCTTTTGTTCCCTCAAAATTCCCCTTAACCCTTCTACCGTTACCCTCCTTAGGCCTTGGAATGCACTAAAAGGGTTTAAAATAACCCACTTTCTGACTATAGGACAGGCCTCGCCCTTTTCTGATAGCCCGCGCCCCCTCTCTTCCATAAAACCTGGCACCGGAACCCAAAGCTAAACCCTCCAGGTGCTTACCCCCTCCAACCCTTTTTTCGCCCAAAAAATCACAAAAAACCTTTGCAAACGCGGATTTGTGGGTTTTAATATATTTTGTTCGATCGATGAATCTCCGCTGTCCATTAAGATCCGGATCCAACAGCGTGGTGCTCACCCGAAACAGTGGACCCCGCCAGCCATACGTCATACCTCCAAACCCACCGGTATTTTCCGCACCACCCATCTGCAGCAGGCGGTTTTCCCCGGAGAGCCCGCGATTCCACTCAGTAAACGACACATGGCATCTGTACGGGGGCAAAACCACCCTCATTTCGCACGTTAAACTTCGGTACGAGGTGCCCAGTGAAATCCATGACCACCGTTTGATCTCGAGATCTTCATCCGACGACCTCCCTTCGTCCAAGCTGCTCGCTCGTTAGTCGGCCTCCGCTGCACCCGCAGACCCACCATGTGTCGCCCTCGCCGTTGATCTGTGCCCGATCAATGGTCCAGATCACCCCGCTCACCATTGACCATTCCGCCGTCGCCTGGGTCCCCACGTCATCTGTCCACTTGGCTGCCCGTACGCCACGTCACCCCACGTGCACATCCCGTACCATTCAACCATTCCAACACATATAACGTCCCGTTATCGTGGTTTTTTAATGTTTTTCATGCATTTTTCATTCTGCAACGTCCGCCAACCTTACCAGAGTGATTTTTCACCATTTCCCTTGCAATTTTTCCCCTCCATTCCATCTGCATGGCCATTTCCTCCATCCACACTGCATCCATTGCTCCGTCCATTGTTTTCTTCACAGGTTTGCTATGTTGCAGGGTTTCCAGAGGAAGAAAACTGCCGCTGTTTAGTGTACTATCTCGATGGCGAGCGACGCAGACAAAGTCAAATCCAATGAACTAGTACCATCATGAGAGAGTCAAGGAATGGGGCTGTCAGGACTTGCGTTACAGAAAAGCAGAGTTCAAACGCCGGAGATCCTGCCAGCGCCATTTAAAGCTCGAACTAACTCGATGGAGGCAATAATGAAGCAGCAAAGAATTTCAGTACAGAGCAGAGGGATTAGGGCACATCAACGAAGATCCAGAGCATTAAATCAGTGTTTTCAAAGGAAGAGCAGTAGATCACAGACCCCGAGGATCGATTAAAGGATCCTGAGCATCGACAAAAGGTAACATCGAGGTTTTTCTTCAGCAGAATGCTTTTATTTATCAGGTACAGGGCACCCATACTGTTTTATTTACACACCATGTCCCTAAAGAGAACTCCACCAGACAACAGTTCAAAACCACCGGAGCATTTATGTGACAGGCCTTTCAGTAGTTTATTTTATTTCTGTTCAAGACACCAGGAGTACTTCAGCCAGAAGATGTCAAGATCATATCCAAAGTAGATCATTCTCTCACAAGGAAGGTGACCGAGATTAAATACATAGCATGTCAAGCAGAATGGGTTTTGGCCCTGCATTCATTGTTGTGTTTAAAGATACATTTAATTTTCACCTACTCCTTCAGTCGATCTTAGGTTCATCCTTTGCTATAAAGCACAGAAGGAAACATTGTAATGGTCGTTGATGAGATATCAGTAGAACGCCAGTGTTTTCCTCTTGAGACAAGGTCTCTGTGTAATATTGTAAGATAGACTGAGACTTGATTTATTCAGACTGAATGTTCAAGCTATGGGCTATGATGTACCTGATTGGTGTTGTTTTTAATATGACAAGAATGTTTCTTTGGATCCTGATCTAAAGCAGCTGGTGATGTTTTCTTCTCTTTGTATTTGTGATTGACTTGCTTTCATTTCATCATGTTTCTTCAGGCTCGCATCAGAAGTTTGGCATAAGATTTACCCTTGATAGGTACCTTATGTTGCTGTTCTCCCATCCTTTATGTTTTCTGCTTATATGTGTATCTGAATATTGATTTCAATTGATTTAACCAGTGTAGTGGAGGATATTGCCTGCTCTCTGATGTATGAATTGATGAAGTCCATGTTTAGATGTGCTTGGTAGGATTTAGATGGAAGGTTTGGGAACACTGGGGATTAGTGTTAGCCCTGTCCACTAGGATCCTTGCGCGACCAGTTAACCTTTCTAAGATCCCTCGTATTGCCTCTGATTTTGTCCAAGCAGGCCTAGAGTTAAATGACCTCTGGTCTGATCTATAGACAGAGTTGGTTAGTTCTCCTCCTCTCATTTTATGTCCTTAATGTCCCATTCCAAATATCTCCTTTAAGATCCAAATGCTCTAGATGACTAGCCCAATTGAAAGCTTGCACATTGATTACAAGTAAATCCTTTCTTGACTCCATAGCCCAATGGCTTCGATGTTATTTTAGTTATCTGTCTCTGCCTAAGCTTCCTCCTTGCTCATCCTTGTCTTATGATTGGTCCTTCTTTTCCGGATTCTCTCCAACCAAACACAAACAATCAAACAAACAACCATGAGCCTACAACTAGCCTAAAATCATAACTTAGAGCTTCAAAGACATATACCTTGACTCATATAGAGAGATCCCTCTCTGGACCTACGAGGGCTAGATCCTAAGGTCTGAATGTGGTTCTATGTTGTCTCATCTTTTGGTCTCTGTCAACCTGGCCAAAACATGGGAACCCCAACACTTGCAACAGTTGGGATTCGTCAAGAGTGATGCGGATCCCAATCTCTATTATCTGATGGTGGAGAATGGGCCTCTCATTCTGGTATTATATGTATATTATTTGTTTCTTACAGGATCATCTAGGCTTATAAAGGACTGCAAGAAGAATATTGAAGCATATTGTTACATGAATGATATGGGGTTGATGCATTATTTTCTAGGGTTGGATTTTTGGTAGAAAAATGGAGAGATCTTCCTTGGGCAAGGAAGATATGCTACAAAAATTCTGAAGAGATTCAAAATCAAGATTTCCAACCCATGGCGATGCTTATGATCACCTTTTGGAAGAAAATATATGCATCATGTTATCACCTGATCTGAACCTCAAGCTAAAAAGGCAAATCAGGGTAACCTTTAAACCACACTCAGCCTTGTAGCTAGCCCTACAAGGTCAGGAGAGGGATCTCTCCATGAAAATATATTCAACAAAGTACAATTATGAACTGATATTAGGCTAGGTATAATAATGGGAAATGTTTTAATGAATGAATATTCAGGGATGTATGGAACAAAGGGAACATTTTGAAACTGGGGAATTAAATCAGGGATACAGGGTATTTTATGGGGCAAGGTAGGCAAGAAATTTTAGCAATTAAAGTTTAAATAATGATGGGATGGAAAGACTGGTGAGGAGCTGAAAAGGGCATAGAAGATGGATCCTTTTCAAACAGAAGAAAACATAGAAAACTGAATGATTTCCCAAGGCAGAGCATAAAAATGGATTCTACCTATCTATCTTGAAAGAATTCAACTAGAGATGTTGATGAATGAATGGTACACATAACAATTTACATATGAACACAAAGGAGAGAACAAATGCTAAAATTCATACCACATGGATCCCACAAATCAGAGCTACATTTCTTATTAATTCCCTGTCCAAAATTGTTACAATGGGAGCGCAGAGCGTCCTCCTGATTTTCCACACTATTCCTTTACTTACTATTTTTCAGACTGCTTCACAAATGATTCAAAATTACATTAAATAGACAAGAATGTGAGGGAAGTAGATCCACAAAAAGAGGAGTTGTTTTCCAGCTCAAGAACCGAAGTCTGATCATAGAAAAGAGAACTAACAATTTGCTCCTGAAAATAAGGAACAACAATACATTTTGAGCCATCTGAAGATTTCGCTGTTACACTGGATGAAAGAACAATAGGCAATCCGAAAAACAGATTCCTATTTTACTACTACTGTAGAAGGCTCTGTCTCATATTAGCTCTTGGCCCTTTGACCTTTTCCTTCTAGTATTACTTCCTGAAGAAAAATCCACTTTTGAAGAAAATTCTTTTGAAATAAAATAAAATGAAATTATGCCTTTAGTGAAGGAAAAAACCCATTTTTGAATGGAAGGAGCGAAGGGAAAGGAGGTGGGGTCGAAATCGCAATCGCAATTGGAATCATAGGGGAGGAAGGGGATGCAACATATAATAGAACTTTTGAAAATATAAGTTGCGATGGTGTCAACGCAATCGAGATTAGAGGGTTTGATATATTTGGAACAAGGCACAAAAAGCTCCGATGTGATTGGAACAGTCCGATGGGGTTATACAATAGAAGAGCAGAGAAAACCCTTTAAAACAAATGAAAATAGTTTTCTAATTTTTACAAAGTGAGAAATGATTTTTACATTGAAAGAGCGGAGAGATTTTTAAGGTGGGACCCGGGAGAAAAATCGCAATCGGAGTCGGAAGGGAAGGGAGGTGTATTACACAGTAGAAATTCACCGATGCGATTGGGAACAAGCGACGAGGGGTAAGTCCTTCGTAAAATGAAATAAAACGAAATTTGACTTTTACAAAGGGAAAAGGCCCTTTTATTATGAATGGGTGGAAAAGGTTTAAAAGTGGGACCCATGAGTCGATCGGAATCGGAATCGGGAGAGGGAGCGGAGGCAAAGCGTAGGGCACAAAGAGATTTCACCGATTGTGATGGAGCGATTGAATGTGGGCTGTTGGATAAGATGGGCCGATCGACGGCGGAGATGCGTCGGAGGTCAATCGGATCGGGGGAATTATGGGTGCGGGACGTTGCGGATTTGGGATGCGATTGTCTGTGGGCCATCGGATCTTTAAGGAGATCTACGGTCTAGATGTAATCAGGGAGGGTTAGTCAGGAGCACTTCAATCGCATCAGAGTCAATCGGAATGCCATGTTACGTGTTGCGATTGCGATCGGGAAAAGAAGGAAATTGGATCGGCGAGGGTTTTATAATATAAAACCTTTAAAACATTATTATAAATTTTAAAAGGCATGAGGGGAAGTGGTTTATCAAATCGGATCGGGGATTATCTAATCGCATCGGAGTTTTTACAAGGGCCAATCGGAATTCATCTTCTAAATGTTGCGATTGCGATCGGGGAAAAGGGAAAGGGATTGTATCGGACCGGCGAGGTTTTATAATATATAACTTAAAACTTTATTATAAAGGGGTATGGAGGGGAAGTGGTTTATTAAATCGCATATGTGTTTAAAAGATTTTAATAATGCGATTTTGCCATCAGATGGGGGAAAAAGGGGGTTTTATAAAAGAAAATATTAAATTTTAATAACATAAAGTTTAAGGGAAAGGTGGGAAAAGGGGAAGGGTTAGGTTATAGGGGACTTTATTCACTTAGGCATAAATTTAATCCAGGAGTCAGTTTTGAGAGTGTAATATACCGTTGGGAAGCTCTTTCCGGACTCTTTCAGATGGGCACACTTAGAACATGATTTGACACTGAAAATGTTGTGGAAAATTTCTCTGAAAGGAAAGGTGGTGACTTTGTGGAGATCGCAGCTTCTGAAGTGTGACTTATTACATATGATGACATAAAATTACATAAAAGATGATAATAAAAGAAAAAGTATCATTTTTTCACCTTAAAACATGGTTTTGAGGTGAAAATTACATAAAACTGAATAAAACATTTCTTTGATCTTCCCAGGTGCTGTGACTTTGATTTTATTGACTTCCTCATGACCTTGCTGATATTTATTGACACTTGACTCATTAATTTTGACCATGGTGAGATCCTAGAACCTAATGAGACCCATCCTATGACCTACTAACATGACTCACAAAGTGAAAGTAACTCATGACTAAAGACCATAGAGAGGATAATCAACGAGTTTCATGTGAGGGAAAAATGATTAAAAATCACTACCATCAATGAATCCATGACCTAGCGGAATGGTGAAAATTTATGGTATGGGACTCCTAATATGCAAATGCAAAAGAGAAATTTTTATCACTGATGGTAGTATGAATAGACTGACACTAACATTGGCTCCAATGGGGATGGTAACTCCTTGGAGGTGCTAAGAACATCGTAGACCAAGTAGCCTTATCCATTGGGCATGGAGTCAAGAATGCTGAAAACTGACACAATGCTGACACAATGCAGACTGACTTTGACTCAAGACTAAGAATGAAAACTGAAATAAAACCAAACCATACACATATCATTTAAGTTTTATAGCCTTCACCTCGGGCCCCAAACTTAAATGACTGTGCACTTGAACTCTGACAAAAAATAACATGGTATATACAATGATTGTGACACAGTTTCTGATCCATTGTCTTCAACAGTGGTAGTGCTTCAAAAGCCTACCATTCAATGCTCCTCCAGGGAAATCTTGGCCATCCATTTCTGAAAGCAAGAAGGCATTCTGTCCCCTGTATGCTGAAATCCTGTATGGTCCTTTCCACAGGTTGTTGAGCTTATCATGCTTCCCTTTATCCTCATTTCATGCATCCCATCTCAACACCACATCATCCAACTGAAACTTTTCTGATTTGGTCTTACGGTCATAGATCTTCTTTATCTTCTCCTGCAACTGAATAGCGTTCTGTGACACTTCCTCTCTTGTTTGTTGAAGGTGGATCATTTGATTGATCCTTCGCTGATTGTCATTGTCTTCACTACCAACTTCTTGCAATAATCTCATGACCAGAATTGTGAGTGATGTAGGAAAAAAAACATCAATACCATAAACCAATTCAAAAGGTGACATACCTATGGATTTCTTACTGCTAACTCTGTCTGCCCACAATGCGTTGATGAGCTTTCGATGCTAGTTTCTTTTGTTTGCCTCCAACATTTTCTTGATTATATTTATCAAAGATTTGTTCGATGATTCTGCCAAGTCATTGCCTTGTGGGTAGTACGTTGTTGAATGAACGAAGAAAATATTATATTTGTTGCAGAAATCCACCATCTTCTTTGATTTGAATGTTGCTGCGTTATCGGTTATAATTTTGTGAGGGCAGCCAAAACGAGATAAAATATTTGATTCTAAGAATTGGATAATTACCGTATTTGTTTCCTGCCTTTCTGGAACAGCTTCGATCCATTTAGTGAAATAATTTGTACCTGTCAAGATCCATCGATGCTGTGTTGATGATGCGGGATGGATTTCTCCTATGAAATCGAGTCCCCACTACCGAAAGGGAGCGTTTACTGAAACTGGTTTCAAAGGAAGAGGAAACAATTTCTTCTTCCCTTGGAAAATATGACATTCATGAAAAGTCATCACTATTTTATACAAATCTGAAAATTAAGTGGGCCAATAATATCCTTCTCTCAACACTTTGTTGACTGTAGTTTTCCAAAACAAATGACCACCACAATCACCTTTGTGAAAGTCATGCATTACCTTCTGAGCCTCTTCTTCAACCAAACAATTAAGTAGAATACTTGCTGGGTCTTTCCAATAAAGAACACTGTTTAGAATACAATATTTAGCAGAATTAAGTTTCAGTGATCTACCTTTACTTTTAGACATTCCTGGAGGTGGTGAAAGATGCTGAAGAACATAAAAAATATCTAAATACCATGGGGATCGTAGAAAAATATTTGAAACTAGAACAAGCAAACCTTCATCTTCCCCTTCTGACATTTCTGTTATGAGGTTTATATCCAAAGCACGCAGGTTTGATTGGGCCATTAGCTTTGCCAAGCCTTGTCCTTTGATCAAATTTGTAGGCTTGATCTCCAAATCATACTCCAACATAGTTGCTATCCACTTACCTCTTTGACCTTCTGGATCAGTTTGCATCAGGACATCCTTTACTGTTGCATTAGGAACATATGCTATAGTATGTGAATCATAATATAGACCCTAAAATCCTTCAATACCTTTATAAGAGCCAATGCTTTTTTCTCAATAATATTATACCTCAAGGCAGCATCTCTAATATTCCTACCAAAAAACGCAATTGGATTTTTAATCTGATCTCTATTTTGCATCAAAACAACAACCATAGTATGCTCCGATGCAAATGAAAAAATAATAAAATCTTGAGTATAATCAGGACTAATCAAGATTGGGGTATTGGACAGAGCAAAATTTACTAGATTGAAAGACTTGATAGCTTCCTCACTCCATTTGACAGTGCTATCCTTCTTCAACATATTAGTCATTTCTCTTAAATGTTCAGCCAAATTTGGTATAAATCTGTGCAAAAATTTCATCTTACCATTGAATGCTTGAATCTCCTTTTTGTTTCGTGGAAGGTCTATGTGCTGAATTTCCTCTACTCTAGATGGATCAATGCGGATACCATATTTAGAGATGATATGCCCCAGCAGCTTGCCTTCATCCATAGCAAACAGAATTTTCTTTGGATTAAGAGAAATCCCAAACTTCCTACATCACTGAAACACAACTCTCAAATGGTGCAAATGCTCATCATCAAAACCGGAAAACACTGTCAGATCATCCAAATAAACAACAAGAAAAACATCCTTTTCATTGGCAAAAGAAATGTCCATTGCTCGTTGGAAAGTGGCTCCAACGTTCTTCAATCCAAAGGAAATTTTGGCATACTGGAAGGTTCCCTAGGGTGTTGTGAAGGCAGTTTTGTCTTGGTCTTTATCATGCACCAAGATCTGATTGTAGCTTGAGTAGCCATCAAGTAGTGACATCCTTGATGCTCCAACTACTCTTTGTATAATATGTTCCATCTTCAGAAGTGGATAATTATCCTTTAAGGATGCTTTATTCATATTCCGAAAATCTATGCACAATCTTATCTCTCCTGTCTTCTTACGTACAGGGACCAAATTTGAAATCTAGTCAGAAAATATAATTGGGACTATGATACCATCTTTGTACAGTCTATTTACCTCCTTTTCAATGGATGGCAGTAGCTTCGGATTGATTCTTCTCAACTTTTGTCTAAATGGCTTTTGATCCGGCTTGATGGGAATAGTATGCTGAATTATGTTCTTGTCATACACCTTCAAATCTGAATAATCCCATGCAAACACATCAGAAAATTCAGAAAGAAATTTAACATATTGTTCCTTTACCTCAGGGGATAATGCCTTTGATAACTTCACAAGCTTGGGCTTGTCAGCTGTTCCGAGATTCACATCTTCAACTCCTTTCTCGGTAGGCACCAAGCTTGGTTTCTTTGCAACATCATCCTGATCAAAAAGCTCCTCTAAAGGTATGAGACCTCTAGGAATTACATTATCTTTCAGCTGCAATATGTCCATCTGATTTACTTCGATTTCTTGATCATCAACCTCATAGTCACCTTCTATGGGAGTATCTTTGAATTTTCCATCACTTTATAAAAAAGCATTGATTTCATTGTCATCCCAAAACACTTGCCAATATCTTAAATTGTCAGGGACAACAGGCCTATGTTTGACATAAATTTCAAACTTGTTGCTGGAGTTCATCGGAATTTTCAAGTTGCTTGCTGTAGTGGCAAGAGAATCAGCAATAATGTTTTTCATTCTGGGTACTGCTGTCAAAGTGTGCTGAGGAAATGTTTTCAAAATATCAAGGACTGTATTTCGATATGCCCTCAATTGTGGATGCTTTGCTTGATACTCTCCTTTTACCTATTTGATTATCAACTTCGAGTCTCCATAGACAGAAATCCTATTTATGTTCAGCTTCTTCAAAATTTTCAAACCTGCAATCAAAGCTTCATACTCTGCTTCATTATTAGAGCAATCAAAAGCCAACTTGTAAGCACATACTCTAACATTACTAGGAACTTTTTCAGGCTGGGAAACAGGGCTCCGAATCCATATTCCTATACCAGCACCGTCCTTGCCAACAGTTCCATCAAAGTCCATGCTCCAAAGGCCTTCTTCTTCTTCTTGTAGATGCTGAAATTTTGCTTCTTTCTACTGTTCACTATCTTTTTGTTGTGGGCAGGCAGGAAGCTCATAAATGCTTGTTGTTTTATCTTTTTCCTATTTAAGGACTTCTCTGAAATTTTCTGAAATTTCGGGTATCTCCTCTACTTGTACCAACTGAACATTTTCATCATTCAAACCACCATGTGAATATAATACAAAGGACTCTAAATCTGTGTGGACTGCATTAATTGGATGATTTACTGGCTTCTCTTTTCTAGTGATCATGTATTTCATTTTCTTCTCCCTATATAGTTTTCTCAATTGACCAAACACGGGAATGGTGGCATAAGAGAATTCAAGCTGCATGGTTCCTTTAAGTTTTGCACCCCAAGACCTAGATCGAAGCATTCCAAACTGTGGTGGAACATCGACAACAACAACATCCATCAAAACATTCTTGGCTGGGATTTGATATAAAGACACTACCAAGTCTTTGATAAGACCAATACAATGGACCCTACATGAGTCAAAAGAATACAAATCATGGTATTTGCAGGTAATATCAAGTCCTAAATTCTCCATAATGGCTTTGGGAATCAAATTATGTGAGGCTCCGGAGTCCAACATAGCATTATGTAAGATGAATTCATGTAATATAAGACTCAGGTAAAAGGGAGGGACTTCACTTTCTTCAGATTGATCTTCTGTATCTGGACCAAATATGAGTTCAGGGTAATCATCTTCCACATTTACCATCTCTGATACAGAGTCTATTTGCAAAATTCTAGACACCTGATGTTTGTAACTATTATTTCTTACCAACTCAGTTAAGGGCATGGACACTTTCAGCTTAGAAATTTCATTCTCCAAATTAAAAGAAGGGACTTTTTCTACCTCTTTAACGAGAGGGTCTTTCTTCTCTATTTTCTCCTTTGCTGTGCTATGCTGGTTCTTTTCATTTGTGGTGCTGATCGCTGAAGATGTCTTGCTGGGGGAAGGATCGACCGACTCTTTCCCTTTTTTCTAAGTGTTTGAAGAATCGTTTTTCGATTGGAGCTCTTTTCTCTTCTGAATGGGACTGATCGGGAAATCTCTGTTTATTAAGGAATACTGCTTTTTTCGGGCTGATAAAGCGTTCATGTAACCTCTTTTGTAATCATCGGACTCTTCTTCTAACACTCCATCATTGGCCAAAATAAAATCTTCGTCCTTTCGAATGTCTGCAGTCATTGTGTATTCTTCATCTTCTGTAAGAAAGATGGGCACACCATCTGCATTGAAGAAATTATTGGCTTCAGTCACAGGATCATCATCATCTGTCTCCATTCCCTGAACATAATTTTGTTGCAATGGAGTCCTGATCTGTTGTTGTGGTGCTGCTTGGTCCTGCGTTCTCTGTTCTCTCTGTTTAATTCTGAATTGCAGTTGTTGTCCTCTAAAATTCAGATTCCTTATTTGCGCTTCAAGCCTATCTGAAATTGTCAGCCGATCAACCATATTTTCCACTGTCCAGATCAAAGTGTCCATCTTACTGTCTGAATGAGAGGCTTCCTCTTTAACAGTTACTCTCTTTTCAACTCTGGTCCGCGCTCTTTTGGCTAGAAAATTCGCTTCTACACTCACAACTATCTTCTGCATGTCTTCAAGTGTAGTTGGATCTCTTTCTCGCAGCTGATATGCCATATCAGCATCGAAACCATCTAGAAAATTGAGCAAGGCTAATCCCACAGGAGGTTTCAGATTAGCCATAATAGCATTATATACAACATTGAATCTTAGACAATAATCCTGTACAGTTTCACCCACATTTCTTTTAATATTTTCATATGCAGACAAGATTTGAAGTGAGTTCTTCTTTACCTCCCACCGGTCCAAGAATTGTGTGTGTAACTCCTGCAAAGTGTGAATAGAGCTTGCTGGTAAGGCTTTGAACCACTTTCTAAATTCGCTTCCAAAACTTTGGACAAACAACCTTGTGGTTACATTCTTTTCCTCTACCTCATGAAGATCAAAAAAGTCATTCATCTTATCAACATGTTGCTGGGTTGGATGCTTTGAGCGGCATCAAAGATAGGAATTTTACTTTGGTAATCAGCAGGCATATCATTCAGAACCTGAGGTAAAACCAGGGGTGAATACTGGGCAGCCATGGCTAGAGGAGGATTTACAATAGTGTTTGCGATATTGGGATTTAAGGGAGGTGTTGATGGAGGAGATGAAAGATGAGAATTGACTGATGGGAATGCTGATTAATTAGGGGGAGGAAATGTTGTTCCTGATGACTCTGAAGGCTCAGGGATATTGGTTACAATGATAGATGACTGAGGGGAATTCAAAATATAATGATCAATTGATGTATTTTCCCTTTGAACTTCGATATCTACAAGAAATTCTGGATCTAAAACTGTGTCATCAAGTGCAGTTTCAAACTTACTTCTAAAAAAAAAGCTCAAAAATTTCATCAAAAGAAAGGTCTTCTACAAACAACCACTCATTGGGCCAAGTATGGGATCTGAAAATTGGTCTAGGACTTAGTGATCCCTCTTGTCTTCTGAATATTCTTGGAATGAGATTAGGATTTTCAAACACAGGGGGAGGATTTGGATCGGGGTTGGCCCTTGTGTATCATCTTGAAGCCAGTGTGGTTAAATTTCTACTTTACAAAATTCTATTTCCAGCCTAACAAACTCTGAACATCATTATCCAGAGTCCAGAAATTTACAAGAAAAATATTACTGGGGTGATGAATCTTCTATGCTAAAAACTATCCCCAGTATGGTCGCCAGTAATGTTATCACCTGATCTAAACCTCAGGCTGAAAAGGCAAATCAGGGTAACCTTTAAGCCATGCTCAGCCTTGTAGCTAGCCCTACAAGGTCAGGAGAGGGCTCTCTTCGTGAAAATATATTCAACAAAGTACAATTATGAACTGATATTAGGCTAGGTATAATAATGGGAAATGTTTTAATGAATGAATATTCAGGGATGTATGGAACAAAAGGAACGGTTTGAAATTGGGGAATTAAATCAGGGATACAGGGTATTTTATGGGGCAAGGTAGGCAAGAAATTTTAGCAATTAAAGTTTAAATAATGATGGGATGGAAAGACTAGTGAGGAGCTGAAAAGGGAATAGAAGATTGATCCTTTTCAAAGAGAAGAAAACACAGAAAATTGAATGATTTCCCAAGGCAGAGCATAAAAATGGATTCTACCTATCTATCTTGAAAGAATTCAACCAGAGATGTTGATGAATGAATGGTACACATAAAAATTTACATATGAACACAAAGGAGAGAACAAATGCTAAAATTCATACCACATGGATCCCACAAATCAGAGCTGAATTTCTTATTGATTCCCTGTCCAAAACTGTTACAATGGGAGCGCAGAGTGTCCTTCTTATTTTCCACACTATTCCTTTACTTACTGTTTTTCAGACTGCTTCACAAATGATTCAAAATTACATTAAATAGACCAGAATGTGAGGGAAGTAGATCCACAAAAAGAGGAGTTGTTTGCTAGCTCAAGAACTGAAGTCCGATCATAGAAAAGAGAACTAACAATTTGCTCCTGAAAATAAGGAACAACAATACATTTTGAGCCATCTGAAGATTTCGTTGTTACACTGGATGAAAGAACAATAGGTAATCTAAAAAACAGATTCCTATTTTACTGCTGTTGTAGAAGGCTTTGTCTCATATTAGCTCTTGACCCTTTGACCTTTTCCTTCTAGTATTACTTTTTGAAGCAAACGATTTTGAAATAAAATAAAATGAAATTATGCCTTTAGTGAAGGAAAAAACCCATTTTTGAATGGAAGGAGTGAAGGGAAAGGAGGTGGGGTCAAAATCGCAATCGCAATCGCAATCGTAGGGGAGGAAGGGGATGCAACATATAATAGAAATTTTGAAAATATAAGTTGCGATGGTGTCATCACAATCGGGATCGGAGGGTTGGATATATTTGGAACAAGGCAAAAAAAGCTCTGATGCGATTGGAAAATTTCGATGGGGTTATACAATAGAAGAGCGGAGAAAACCCTTTAAAACAAATGAAAATGGTTTTCCGATTTTTACAAAGGGAGAAATGATTTTTACATTGAAAGAGCGGAGAGATTTTTAAGGTGGGACCCGGGAGAACAATCGCAATCAGAGTCGGAAGGGAAGGGAGGTGTATTACATAGTAGAAATTCACCGATGCGATTGGGAACAAGCGATGAGGGGGAAGTCCTTCGTAAAATGAAATAAAACGAAATTTGACTTTTACAAAGGGAAAAGGCCCTTTTATTATGAATGGGTAGAAAAGGTTTAAATGTGGGACCCATGAGTCGATCGGAATCGGAATCGGGAGAGGGAGCAGAGGCAAAGCGTAGGGTGCAAAGGGATTTTGCCGATTGCAATGGAGCGATTGACTATGGGCCGTCATATTAGATGGGCCGATCGACGACGAAGATGTGTTGGAGGTCAATCAAATCGGGGGAATTATGGGTGCAGGACGTTGCGGATTTGGGATGCGATTGTCTGTGGGCCGTCGGATCTTTAAGGAGATCAACGGTCCAGATGTAATCAGGGAGCATCAGTCGGGAGCACTTCAATCAGATTGGAGTCAATCAGAATTCCATGTTATGTGTTGCGATTGCGATCGGGAAAAGAAGGAAATTGGATCGGCGGGGGTTTTATAATATAAAACCTTTAAAACATTATTATAAAGTTTAAAAGGCATGAGGGGAAGTGGTTTATAAAATTGGATCGGGGATTATCCAATCGCATCGGAGTTTTTACAAGGGCCAATCAGAATGCATCTTCTAAATGTTGCGATTGCGATCGGGGAAAAGGGAAAGGGATTGTATCGGACCGGAGGGGTTTTATAATATATAACTTAAAACTTTATTATAAAGGGGTATGGAGGGGAAGTGGTTTATTAAATCGCATATGTGTTTAAAATATTTTAATAATGCGATTTTTCCATCGGATGGGGGAAAAAAGGGGTTTTATAAAATAAAATATTAAACTTTAATAACATAAAGTTTAAGGGAAAGGTGGGAAAAGGGGAAGGGTTAGGTTATAGGGGACTTTATTCACTTAGGCATAAATTTCAATCCAGGAGTCAGTTTTGAGAGTGTAATATACCGTTGGAAAGCTCTTTCCAGAATCTTTCAGATAGACATACTTATAACATTATTTGACACTAAAAATGTTGTGGAAAATTTCTCTAAAAGGCAGGGTCATGACTTTGTGGAGATCGCAGCTTCTGAATTGTGACTTATTACATATGATGACATAAAATTACATAAAAGATGATAATAAAAGACAAAGTATCATGTTTTCACCTCAAAAAATGGTTTTGAGGTGAAAATTACATCAAACTGAATAAAACATTTCTTTGATCTTCCTAGGTGCTGTGACTTTGAGTTTATTGACTTCCTCATGACCTTGATGATATTTATTGACACTTGACTCATTAATTTTGACCATGGTGAGATCCTAGAACCTAATGAGACCCATCCTATGACCTACTAACATGACTCACAAAGTGAAATTAAATCATGAGTAAAGACCATAGAGAGGAGAATCAACAAGTTTCACATGAGGGAAAACTGATGAAAAATCACTACCATCAATGAATCCATGACCTAGCGGAATGGTGAAAATTTATGGTATGGGACTCCTAATATGCAAATGCAAAAGAGAAATTTTGTTCACTGATGGATGTATGACTAGACTGACACTAACACATCATAATATAGGAAATTAGGCCCCGCCTTTTACAGATAGCTCATTAGGTCACTCATGTATCTGGTCAACACCATGCGAGACATTTGTTTTGTTTTCAACACCCTTAGTCAGTTCATGGTAGAACAGAAAAGGGTGCATTGAGCAGCAGCTAGGCACATTCTCAGATATGTGCATGGAACAGTTGGATATGGGTTGAAATACACCCGAGGAGATGATGTCATATTGAGCGTTTTCACAGATGTAGATTGGGCATGGTGTTTAGCAAACCGAAAAAGTACCTTCGAGTATTGTTTCAGCGTTGGATCAGGAATTATCTCTTGGTATAGCAGGAAGAATAAGTCGGTTGCTCTGAGCTCAACGGAAGTAGAATATATGGCAGGCAACAAAACAACATGTGAAGCTATATGTCTTAGGAATTTTTTTGTGAGCTTGTTCAAGAAGAGGATGGAAGCGGCCATTGTTTACTGTGATAATCAGAGTTGTAACAAGCTCTATGAGAATCTAGTATTCCATGATCGGTCGAAACGCATCGATATTAGGTGTCACTTTATTAGAGACCATGTTAACCGTGGGGCTGTACAGTTGTATTATGTCCCCAAAGGATATCAAGTAGCAAACATACTGATAAAGGCTCTAGGAATATCTATGTTCATTCAGTTCACGAAGAAGATGGGTATGGTTGAGAACCCATTTCAATAGCAGAAACAAATGTATCCTTAGTTGCAGCAGCAACATATAACGGATAGTTGTAGTGTAGTAGCAATTTGCAGTAGTACACAGGGTCAGTAATATCATAGATGCAACATCATAGTAGCTAATGGGAAACAATGTCAGACATCAACAGGGAAAAGGGAGATGTTACGGAGTTAGTGTAGTGCTTCAGTAGGATGCATTATTAGAGCACATTCCTTGTTAAGATGGAGTGTTGATTTATGGTATCATCGGATGTTCTCTAGGTCTCAAATTTTTTAGTGAGGCTTAGACACATGTATTCCAAAATACCCAGAAATAATTCTGGGAAATTCCACCCGGATGAGGTTTTATTAAAATAATTAATTATTTTTAATGGCAACCTAATTCTAAACTTAGGGAATTAAAATAATTAAAGTGTATTAATAGTGTTAGGTTCCTATAATAATAGGATTCATAATTTTGAATTGACTATGATTAGTCTTGTTTTATGTACATACTTTTGCTTCTGCAAAATTATTTTCCCATATTAAAATAAAAAATGTAAAGAGGGTAAAAGTCCTAAAAGAAAAATCAAAGGACTGAAAGAAAATGATCAAAAAATAACATGAAAATGAACCCCAACGAAAAAAAGAGATAAAAATAGATCATGAAATTGATGCAAATTCAAATGCCACTACTTTTTACTTTACTTTCCAAAATAATTTTGTATGCATCTTGTCAAAAATGCCACAATCCATGATATTCAAATAGCTTAATCTTGACTTTTTCATGCTTTAAATTTCATGTTGATAGATAGAGAATAAAGATCTAGCCAAACTGTTTAATTTTGGAAAATCAATAGTTAGGTAGAGAATAATAAATGAGCTCAACGGTTTAATCTGAGCCATTGGAAGTAATAAGGTTAGAATTAGATAGTTTAATGCTAAAAGAAAAATGAAAAGGGTCTTCAAGCTCAAATGCACCCAAAGAAATGAAGAAAAAATGTTAGGGTAGATGATGGGTAGGTAAAAGAAGTTTTTACAAGGCATGAATAATAAAAAAATGGTCATTTCATACTAACTAATTTCCCTCTAAAATCATTTTCCTTTTTCCCTTACTTCACTCTTTTTCCATTACAAAAAACCCCTTTTCCTTTGGAAAAGTAAAATCCCTTTAAATTAACTTCCATTTTCATTCAAAAATACACCAAAATCCCCCAAAATACTTTTATCCTAAGTCTAAATCATTAAATTTATATATTTGGGTCCCACTACGAAACATCTCTCTTCGATATAAGTTTTTACATTGAAACTTAGTGATAATCTCGCACTTATTAACATTTAACTTTATTTATTAACTCCCGCATATAAAACACATTATCCCGTATTATATTAATTCCCTTATATATATTTCCCCCAACCCTTATGATTAATTTAATACATAGTTTCATTGCCCCGCCAATATATATTTATAGGCCCACTATGTATTAAACCCCGCCTATTATAAACCCAGACAATATAAATTAAAAGGCATAACTTATATGCATACGTATCTCATTGCATAAATTAATACTTGGGCCCCACGCCTATCTAATCTCGACGGATCCATCGTATTTTCCCAACCGTCAGATCTTGATTGATCGAATCCAACGACTGGTAACCCATTTCGCATGCCCGAAAGCCTGATCTTTAATCCCATGAAGACCTTGCGAAATGGGCATTTTCAGAGCCCCGCTCCTTGTAACGTGTCAGAATTGTATTGTGTCGCATCCTCAGAAATTATACCGCCAACCACCTTTGGCCGATGCGAAAACCACAAGTTGTATTCCTACCCGTTGCGAAAACCTCTCCCATTTGAATTTCACCCCACGCATTAAATTTAATCCCTGATTGGTTAAAAATCCATAAGCCGCCCTTTCTTGTCTTATACCAATCATTTGTTCAGAATTACATGAATACAACATTGCCAACCTATTCTTGAGCTAAAGAACAGCTGTTGACCCTATTTTAAGCCTTTTTTACCAGAAATCAACAACATTTGCTGCTACAGCCACTGCAGAATCTAGCTGAAGCACTATAAAGACCAATGAAGCCTCATAAAGCTTCTGCAACCTAAGAACCCCTTCTGCAAACTTTTAATATTCATTTTATCCCAGTATTCCTCGGAGCAAAGACTTGTACTTAATCTAAAAATAAAGTAACAAGTAATTAAATCAGTTTAGGAGCCTTTGCAGACCAAAATAAACCCCTGTTGCTTCCATATCCTTTCTCTGTAGACCCTAGGCATATTCCAAACAGAATTTCCAAGGCCTCTATTGTTTTTTGGATCATAGACAATATTATTTGATAAATTGAACTAGTTTCAACCTTTGCAGCCCAGAGGATAAGCCATTGTTTAATTTCAAACCCTTCTGTAGACTGTAAATAATCTTTCACAGCATTCCTAAGAGGCCAGAGTCTATTTCTTGAATCAAAGATTAATCAATTGAGTAAAACAATGGCTTCTAAAAACATTCTATATGTCAATCCTCTGCAACCTCCAGTTGTGGATGTAGAAAACACTCCTTTAGCTAACAGAGATTTTAAAATTAGTGACCCTGTCACTGACTTTAACCTTCTTGAGCTCCACTGCTAGAGCCATGACAAATCAATTGATCAAGCAGATGAGGTTTTCATTTGGGAATCTAATTTTCTAAAGTATGTAGTCCCACAGACCTTCCAATGCCCAAAGGTCATCAGAATCTGTCAAAATTTTTATTTCACTGATCAGAAAGCCATTATAACCTCTAGAAAATAAATTATGTTCACCATCATAGCTAAGTCAATTAACCAAATGCTGCAGATCTAACCTAGACCAGATGAAACCCCTTTGTCCATTGAGACCCTTACCCAGTTGTATCTAAATATGGACTTCCCCAAGAGGTTCCAAATATTCCAAACTTTCATGCCTTCATGAGTAGAAACTCCCAAGACAAATCCTCCTTACTCATCTGCAATATTTTCTGAGAGAACCAGGAACATCATCACAATTTTGTCCTATATTTTGGGTTATTTTACTGATGACCATGTTGATGCTTTAGTCTTGGGTTTCTTGTCGACTTTCACACCTGGTCAGCCTCCTACTACCATTTTCAATTTTTCCCAGTACCTTGCTGATACTATTCATGAACAGTTGGTCAAAATGCCTGAAGAAGGTGTCTTCAAGTATTCCTTAGTTTTATTCCACATGTTTCTGTACTTTCATCCTGAAAATTTTTCCATCAACCTTCAAAAGCTTGATGTTGAAGGTAACCCACAGTCAATTATATTTTTTACTGCATTAGTCAGAAAAGACTACACACATTCCACCTACACATAATTCATTGATTCTTTCATTCATCCTATGGTCAACATGTTGAGTAGCAGCAGTCAACCAAGAGTTAGTGAGGAGATTAAAAAGGTCCTACAATTATCAGAGAATAGTAGGATAGGATATTGGTACCTCTATCAGAACCATATAGAGATTAGGGTATATGGATCAAATATTTTTCCATATAAACTGCCCAAATACCTCCCAATGAGGTTATTTTCCCTTGAGTATATCACAAAAATCATTAATTCTGATGCAATCAATTTATTGGCAGCCAAAAAGAAGACACATTTTAAGATTAAGAAAAAGGTTGGCCCTTTTATTTGTAACAGTAGAGATGCAGGTCCATAGGCAGAAAAATATTTGCAGGATTTTAAGTTCAGTCAGAGTTTTCGGTGGTATTATGATCCTTTAAGAGTAATAAGAAAACTAAGGATCAAATGTAAATTAACTTCTTATGTACATGAGTCAAAACTAGATATTGAGAAATACTCCAATCAGTTGAATGGTTGGAGAAAAATTTGACAGAGGCAAAGAAGCAAGGTGATACTAGTCAAATCTTGCAAACTCCAGCCCAAGAAGATAGGAACTCTAAAAGAATCAGAGAAGAAGGATCATGCGGTTGTAGAAACTACCACTAAAACAAAATTTAAATTGATGTACAGAAAGAAGCCAAAATTAAATCCTGTAAATGAATAAGTGGAAACTATTGAAGTGATTGACACATATACAATAGTAAAGGATAATGCACCACCTGTAGTTTCTGAAGAAACACACAATCCTTCAACTTCAAACACTCAAATGATTCAGAAGCAACACAATGTGGAAATATCTTCATCCAGCAAACCAGCAGACAAAGAGATGGATATTATGAAGAAGTATAAATAGATCAAGATCAGAAATGAGGCCTTAAAGGCTGATACATACACACAGTATTGGAAGCAGTCGCCTAGTGACCAAAGCAGATTTCCTTCTTCTTTTGACTATAAGACTAGGAAGATGCAAATGACCTTCCTACAGCCAAAAGTCAAAAATCCCAACTCATCAGCAGATTATAAAAAGACATCATATGAAGTTCAAACAGAAGATCTTCATCCTATTGACCAGATATAATTTCACAAACAAGCTGGTGAGATGTTGTATTCAACTATGACAAATAAAGCCATGAGTGTACAGAAGTTGCAAAACACTCTAGGGAACGTCAGAGATAAACTCAAATTAGAAAATGCATCTTCATAGGCTAAGGATAACAGAATCAAATCAATGAAAGGTTTTATTATTGAAGTAGGATATGATCCAACAAATGTTAAAGTTGCAGATGAACCGATAAAGAAGAAAAATGCAGACATTACTGCATTAAATAAGAAACTAAAACTACCTCCCACAGAACATCCACAGGAAAAGGAAGTGTTAGAGGATGCAAGCCAAAAAGATGAGATGATGAATCTCATTCTTCAATTAACTTCTCAAATAAAAGAAATGGAAATTGAAATGGATAAATTAGTACAAGAGAAAAAGACCAGCTTAGAAGCACTCCCAGTCATTGTTATTCCTGTAGTCACTACATATGTGCCTTCTACATTAGCATAATCATTGGCTCCTTTAGTTCCAATAGCTACAACACTTCCTATAACATCAGCAGCAGAGTCATCTTCAGCAGTAGTACAACCTACAGATGAGGCAGGAAAACTAATAAAAGAAATGCAGGAGATGTCTATTCAGATAAATTAAATCAATAAAATTAAAGAAAAATGGAAAAGTATGGATGATGAAAAGAAACTAATTCAGATTATGCACAAGAATGAACAACAGAAATCAAACAGGTTGACAGAGAAATTGAAGAAGTTAGAGAAAGATATAACACTGAAAGAACCAATGGCACAAGTCAAGCAACAGCTATGGGCCAATATCATTGAATCTGTCAATGATATTTGGCCATTCATTCATGTTATCTATGAACATAAAGATCTAATTAAAGAAGCAAGTGAAGCCATCCAAAAAATAATAGAAGAACTTGGAAATAATCCAGAAGAGGCTAATGAAATCATAAAATTCCTTAATTCCAATAATAAGAAAGAATTAGAAGAGATTGGAATTAGTGGTAGGAAATATACTATTCTTGAAGTCGGGAAAGTGATTTCTAAAAGGAATTTGATGATGCATCTAGAGGAAAAATGTCAAAACATGGAGCTTGGCATAACTGTATTTATGATGAAGTTTGACATTCTAAGTGTTGGAACACCTAATCCTACATGGGTAGGTGTGGAATGCGAAAAGTCACAATGGAGTCCAAGTGACCTTGGAATGTGAAACCAAGAGTCACACCATTTTACTATAAATGTACATCATGTATAATGGAAAAATAAGAAAGCCTCACACTTATCTTTCATTGTGTGTTGAGTCTCTTGTGTGTGTGTGTTCATCTTCTCATACACCATGTGTGTGCTTTAACATGGTGTTTAACATGGTATCAAAGCGGGCGATTGCTGGCCCTGCTCCAATTTGAGTGAGCCATTTGTGTTTATGGCTTGTGCATATCTGCAAAATTCTTGACATTTTTGCAGTATTTAGAGAGTTTTTGTAGTAGACATTTTTCTGGATTCGGAAAGGTGTTTTGAAGAAGAGCAACATTTGTTTTGAAGAAGAGCAGCATTGGTTTTGAGAAGTCAAAATCCTTGGCAGCATTCAGAAATTGGTTTGGAGACACAGCCTTGTGCATCTGAAGGTTTTCTCACTGCTTATTTTTCCATTGAAAAATCTCTGTTTTTTAACTTCTGCACCATTTTGGAGCTGCTGGAAAAGTGTTTAAAATGAGTTTCTGGAAAATTCTGGGTTTTTCCTAGAAATATTTTTGAGTTTTTTCATTGAAAATTTCTGCAATTCTGGGTTTCTCTGCTGCTGGAAAAATCATTTTTGCAAGTTTACAAGTTCCTGCAAATTATTCTGCTGTGTATCTAGAAAAATTCTGCTATATATTTGGAAGAAAAAATTCTGCTGCTAGATTTCTTACTCCTCTCTGTTGTTTTAATTAAAAGATAAAAAATAAAAATAAAATAAAAATTAAAAATAAAAATTAAAAAAAATTGGTCTTTGGCCCTCTCTGCAACTCCCCTCATAACTCTCAACCCTCTCACCGTTTACTCCCTACCTCCTTACCCACTACGCTCTCCCCTTCTTACCCACTACAACTCACACGCTCCTAGACACCTGCGCTCCTCCCTACACCTATTTCATATGCCTCTATACTCCCATTGCTCGCTGCTACCTCATATCTCTCGGCCCCCTCACATATCTCTCGACCATACTCCAACGCATACGCTCCTCCTCCCTAACGCCGAGCCCCCTCTCCTACACAACCACTCTCATTCTCAAACATCAACCCCTCCCTACTTCTACGCCCTCTCTGCAATACCCCGACCCCCTCTCCTCTCAACCCACTCCCTACCTCACGACCCCTTATTGCAAACTTCTCAACGCTCATACAACACGGCACAACCATCCCCCATCTGCATAATTTCCGATTTTCATCCCTTATCACTTCAATTCCCACCGATTAACATCCCTTATCACTTCAATTCCCACCATTTAATATCCATCTCCCCGCCATATCCCTAAAATTTCATTTTTATTTTAATTTTTTTTTAAATACCGCCCATTCAAAATTCGGCCTCTTTTCAAATTCGATTTTTAAAATTTATTTTAATATCCACCCTCCCTTATAATACCTTTCCACCAATTAAATTCCCTCCCTATGTAAATTTTTTTAATTATTTCATTAAAAAGAAAAAAAAACAGCAGAGAGAGAGAGGAAAGAGAGAATATGAACAGCAGAAGAAGAGAAAATGGAATATGAAGAAAATGGACTAAATACATAGAGAAAATTGCAGATTTGACATTGTGTGATTTGTTGCATAAGGGTGATTTTTTTAAAGAAATTGACATTTGAAGATAGTTTGCCATCATTGCAAAATAACTCTTTGAAGGAAAATTCAGCTGCCTTAAAGGCCTTTTGCACAAGTGTTTTCAGCTGCACATTCAAAAAAATATTTTTGCAGAGATATTGACATTATATTGTGAGTGGAATTTGCATCTTCTTCATAGTTGCAATCAATACTTGAGTTGTTGAAAGATTGTTGATTTCCCTCCATCATTTGAGGAGCACATTTTGTACTTTAAGAATTCCTTGGAGTCATTTGTATTTGTTGTTGCATCACATTGTAAATGGGTGCATTTTCGGTTGAAGCCGACACCCTTTCATTTATTTTTGAGCCTAAATTGTTGAAAATGGCTAAAATCAATGAGGCATTAGAGTTGTTGAAAAACCTCATTCATTCCAATGTTGATGACATGATAAAAATGAGCAAGGATGCTCTTTGTAACATTCAAACTTTTTTACAAGATGCATAAGAAAAGATCGAGTTTTTGCAGTTGGAATCTCAGCTTCAACAAGATGAACTTCAGCAAAAGAGTCACCATTCTAAACCTGTTTCTATTCAGAAGATTGAGAATGACTCCCATCAGCAGCAAGTCAGGAAAGTTGAAGTTGATTCCCATTCAGTTCCTTGCACAAGAGCAGATTTACATGCAAATGCAGCAGTTCAGCATGCACTTCCTAAGCCCATCATCAGACCTTGGGAAGAGCTTGTCCACAACAAGCACCGAACTGGTCTTGGATATGACAAGGATGTGTCCTTTCATATTCCGGACTACACCAAGCCTATCATATTTCAGAGTGTCGGATTCTTGTATGACAGTTCACCTGCAGCTGTTCCAGATCCTGTTCCACTTCCACAACAGATTGAGAAATGCCAACACTGTGATCGAGTTGGCCATATGAAAGATCACTGTTTTGATCTTCATCCATGCAAGCACTGTGGTCGGCACACCCATTCTTCAGACAGATGCTTCAGACACAAGCCTCCTGCAAGAACCAAGATTCATCTTGGATGGATCGCTTCTTGGCAATGGGCATCAACAACCAAGAAGATGTTTAAGTCGCATGTCAGAACATGTTCAAGAATATTGAGTAAACTTGCAGTTGAGTTTTCGCCATCATCTCACCTTGTCCCTGACAGGGGGGGAAATGGTGGTCATGTACAAGCTTCGACGACAGATCAAGCGAGCTTGAGCCACAATCTCTCATTCCATGTTCAGAGTTGTAGCCAGAGACATAGTAGTTCAAGCGAGCCTGAGCCACAATTCGTCATTCCAGATTCAGATATGTAGCCAGAGACAAGGATGTCCATGAGCATGCCTTCGGTTGGTGAACAACCTTAAACCATCATCTTTGGTTGGTGGATAACCTAAAACCATCACAGGTAGTAGACCTCCCTTCTTTTAGGTTGAAGGTCTCCCTTTCATATATGAGGGACACTTCCTCTAGCAGAAGCCTTCACCTTCTTGCCAGCTTTGGTTGAGTTCCAGGAAATGCTTCAAGCATTCCAAAGTTGTTGGTAATCCTAAAACCATCATAGGTAGTAGACCTCCCTTCTTTTAGGTTGAAGGTATTCCTTTTTTATGAGGGACAATTCCTCTAGCAGAAGCCTTCAGCTTCTTGCCAGTTTTGGAAGAGTTCCGGGAACTGCAACAAGTTTTGCGTTCCAGTGTTGGTGGTCATCCTTAAACCACCTCTTTTTCCAACATTTCAGAGAGTTGATTCAGCCCAAGTGCTGCCATGTATACTTTGCAGATTTGTATTACAACTCTTTTCTTGGACTCACACATACCCCTTCGGATTAAGGGGGGATGTTGGAACACCTAATCCTACATGGGTAGGTGTGGAATGCGAAAAGTCACAATGGAGTCCAAGTGACCTTGGAATGTGAAACCAAGAGTCACACCATTGTACTATAAATGTACATCATGTATAATGGAAAAATAAGAAAGCCTCACACTTATCTTTCATTGTGTGTTGAGTCTCTTATGTGTGTGTGTTCATCTTCTCATACACCATGTGTGTGCTTTAACATGGTGTTTAACACTATGACAGAAAGGCTTGCCAAATCCTCTGGTTATAAATGACAGGTTTATGAAACAAGAATACTATGATAAGAAGATTAGAGAGGTGGCTAAGGAGCAAGCTAATAATTCAGCCATGCAGGAAATTCCAACAGGGAAATTTCTCTACAAGAGTTTTGAAAATATTTTTTACCTGCAACATGAGGTAAATCACTTATTCATTAACAAGCCTACATTTTCAAAGTATATAGAGGCTGATGAAATATTTAGAAGAGTGGTGAAAATTAAGTTACCAGGTGCAGAGAATTGGGAGAAGTTAACTAATTTACTGTGAAAGCAGTAAAGGTTAAAACAGATAAAACAAAGCAGGCAGTTTTACAGTTACAGAACAACAGTAACAGTGAAAGTTAAAGTAGTAACAAAGAAATTACAGTCAAAGAGAATCAGAGTTTAAGTGTCTTAGATGAAAGTCAAAAGGCTAAAGTCAAATCAAAGTAAAATATGTCAACGTGAAAGACACTCAATAGTATAATTTGTTGAGCCAACATACAGAGACAAATCAACAAATATCAAGGACAACAAAACAAAAAATTCAATAAAAGTAGGGACAACTTGCATTAGTTAGATAGCTGTCTCTATATTCTTGCATGAAGATATTTATTTTTCCATGAATAATTCTTAAGTTTTTTTTAGGATATTTTGTAAGATTTTTTGTATAAATACTTCACATTTCGAAGTATTGAGGGTGGATGAATTTCTAAACATTTCTATAGTTGTACTAAGCTGAAACCTGAGGGTTCTTTGTACGATTTTCAAGTCAGCAGACCAGATTAAGCAATAAAGCATCATATTATAGGATTCATGTGTTGGGCCACTTTAGTGAAGTATTTTCACTTGTTCTTTGTTAATTTCTTATGTTTTTTCATATACTTAATGTTTTTTGAATCTAAATGATATAACATGAATGTGATTACAAAATATGTTTGATTACACTCTGTCTTGAACTGTTTGTCATTTACATGTTTTCTTCTGATATCCAAATTAGGTAATTCTTTATTTCTCCCTAGTTTCGATTGACCTTTGTCATTTCCCTCATTATCCAGATCTAAGAATCCTTAACTTCTCTCTCATCCCGATTGAAACCATTTCACCATCCAGCCTGAAGATCTGAAATGACCTAGCTATCTTTCCCTGTAAACATTTCCTTTAGACCTTGATTCTGTTCTGCTGCTTGATACATTGGCACCATTAGCCCAATGGAATTCAAACCTACATCTATCCATATGAACCAGTGATTCCACCACCAAACCAAATCCAAAATTAAAATCCCAGTCAATCCCAAATAACTAGCCTAAAATCAATTAAAATAAAAAAATATAAATCATATAGAGAGAGCCCTCTCTGAGAAGGCTAGATCCTAAGGCTTAAAAGTAGGTTTTTGATTACCTCTAATAATCTTTAAAACAAAATCAAACATCTAACAACCCTCAGAATTATTGGAGTGATAACATTCTGGTGACTCCACTGGGGAACTAACTAGTCCTCAGTGTTTAAAATAAACCTTTAAGGAAATAATTTTACTTATCTTTTCACCTTAAGGTTGTTTTAGGGTTGTTAGAGAAAGTTTTCATTAAAAAATTAAAATTCTAGCTTCTAGAAGAATCTACTATACTAGGTCTCATCAGATCCACAACCTGTTGTAATAGTAGATGATCCTAACAGAGTTTTAAAGAAAAAAAAAAAGTAGAAAGTTTAGGAAATAAAAGTCCATTGATCAAAGCAAATTCTCTTCCCAAACAATTTTCAAGTTTACAAGGCATTGAATTTGATTTAGCTTTTGAGCAATATTTGTTTAGAACTAAATCAGAAAGTGAAATTTATGATACTATAATAGATCACGATTTCATTTCATTTATTGAAACTAAGAAGGAAAGTGTTTCAGTTGAAACTGATAACAGATATTTAGAAACATATGATAAACTTGATGCTTTGACTGTAACTTTGATTAAGGAAATTGATGAAACCTATTTTCAACATTCTATTGAATTGACTGCTTTATTTGTCTATACACCTAAGCCTTCTACTGGTCATTTAGAATCTGTAAATTCATATTTATTTAGTACCACATCATCTATTATTTCCACTACACTTCATTCCATAGATTCATTTTTTCCAAAACTTCCACTTCAACCTAGAATTTTATTTCCATCTCAAAATACGTCAAGTTCACCTTCTAGCACTTCTACTACATTTTCCAGTACTCCAATCAAATTTCCAAGCTCCTCTTCTAGCATCCAAAATACCTCTTCAGGTGTTCCTACTTCATCTGCAAGTACTTCTACCTCATCACCAAGTACAGGTAACTTACCTCCTAGCCCAGCTAGAATCCTAGCCATGGCTGCCAGATATGCCCCTTGGTCCTACCAGCTCAGTTACATAACATGCCCCAAGATTACCAAAACAAAATCTTTCAATTTGATGGAACTAGTCAATACACTGCACAACGACATGTTAAAAAAATGATTGATTACTTCGAATTGCATGAAATAGATGATGATGATGTTCAAATGAGACTTTTTGCTCAAAATTTAGCTGGAGAAGTAAAAAAATGGTTTAAAGCTTTGCCTGCTGGTAGTATTGCTGATTTAGTTACTTTTCATAGAATGTTTATCAGTAGCTGGGAGAAAAAGAAGAATCCTTTACAAATTCTGTCCGAATATGAAAATATAAAAAGAGCACCAAATGAACCAGTTCAGGACTATTGTACAAGATATAACAATATTTATAATGCAATCCCTGCTAATATCAAACCTCCTCCAGCCTCTGCACTAATCAAATTCCCTGATGGATTTGATACTGATATGGCATACCAACTGAGAGAGAGAAACCCAAAAACATTAGAGCAGATGCAAAGTAATGTTGTAAGTGTAGAAGCAAACTTGTTAGCCAAGAAACCTAGATTGAGAAATGAAAGAAGAGTGACAATAAAAGATGAAACATCAACCTCATACCTCAAAATAGACAGCTTAGAAAAAACCTTAGAAAGAATGATGGATACATTAGACAATATGTAAAGGAAGCCACAGTGTGATAATCAACAACAAGGTCCTCAAATAAGAAATCCCAATTTCAAGAAGAATAACAACACTGGTAAATCTGGAGAATCAACACCTTATCAAACAATAAGACTACCTTTCCAAGAGAACTATGCTGAAAGTTCTCACCAAAATGAAGAATATGAAGACACTTAGATTAACTTAATGGGCATTAATGATGATAATACTATTTTTCTTACACAAGAAGAACAAGAATTATATGAGTTAAAACAGTTACAGTTAGAACCTGGGGAGTCTTTTGATTATAAGCAAGGTTATGAATTTTCCATTAATGAAGTTCATAAGTAATATAATCTTAGGAGTAAGAAAAATGTAGAAGCCCCTACTAAGAAAACTACCCAAACTCAGACCAAGAAAACAATAGATGCTCCTACAACCAAAGTAATGCAAATTCTCCCTAGGGAAACCCAACAAAACTCTAGTTCAAATCAGAAGAATTCACATCCTAATCAGAAAATTTCAAGTCCTAAAATTGAACCTAGTCCTAAAATTGTTGACATTACAGATACTGTTGTTCAAAAATCAACTGATTCTCAAAAATATGTTGTTGTTAAGACAACAAATTCCTAAAACAACAATTTCTGATCCAAAAACATTTGTTGCTGATCAAAAATTAGTTGAGCCTAAAAAAGCTCCTGCCAAAATAGTTGTTGAAACTTCAAAAGTTGCTAAAATTATCACTTCTAATCAAACTGTCCCTGATAAAAAGAAAATTGAAAACAGTAAAACAGTGGAAACTCAAACTGAAAATGAAAAACCAACTGTAGAAAAAGAAGAGAAACCCACTCAAACTACATTTAGTAAAGAAGAAATCATTTAGTTAGGAAAAACACAAGCACCATTCAACATCCAAACTAAAATTTCCAAACCAAAGATACCAATTCCTTTGATAGAGTTGGTAAAACATGATTTATACAAATCACATATCACTGAAACTTTGAACATGAATGAAGGAGAAGATTCTGTCAATTTGAATGATGAACAACCATAACTAACATTTGGTCCTGATGTACATGGAAAACACCAAGAAGGGGGGGTTCCTCCTTTCTACATTAGCTTAACTGTTCATGATCAAATTTTACATAATGCTATGCTAGATTCAGGAGCCTCACACAATTTGATGCCAAAAGCAATCATGGAAACCTTGAATCTAGATATCACAAGACCATATAAATATCTTTTCTCCTTTGATTCCAATAAAGTAAAATGTCTTGGTTTGATAAAATATTTATGTGTCACTTTAGTCCAATACCCAGGAAAAAGTATTGTCATGTAAATTGTAGTAGCTGACATCCCTCCCAAGTATGGAATGCTATTATCTCTCTCATGGGGAGCAAAATTACAGGGATATCTACAATTAGACATGTCTTATGCCACAATATTAGTTTTTGGTCAACCCAAAAAGATTTACAGAGAGACTTTAATGAAGTACATGGTTAGTAGTGTAGAAAGACCTAGAAACTATCCTATTTGTTCTACACCTACTGATATGGACTCTTTAATTTTATGTAATTCTGATTCTAGCATAGAAACCAACACATAATTAAAACAAAAAAAGAAGGAACCAGATAGTGACAATATTTTTCATGAATCAATGTGGCACCTATATCTTGATGGCTTAGTGAACAAATTAGGAGCAGGAGTAGGAGTTTGGATTCATAACATGGAAAAGAATCATTCTAAGGGTCATGCCTTTAGATTAAAATTCAAATGTACCAATAACATGGCTGAGTATGAAGCTTTAATCTTAGGACTGCAGATTGCTAGAAATTTAGGAGGCAAAAGAGCTTCTATCATGGGAGACTCTAAGTTAATTGTAAAACAGATTAGAGGAGAATATTTTGTGTATAATCCCATATTAAGTCAATATAGAGAAATAGTTTTAGATCTGATTAAAGAGTTGCTTGAAATTGACTTTGTTGTAATTCCTAGAAAACAAAACATGCAAGCACACAGTTTAGAAAATTTTGCTAACACTTGCAATCTTCCTTTTCAGCTAAATCACCAATATACAACAGAGGTAAGACATATGCAAACTATACCAGACAACTTCAAATATTGGCAGATTTTTACACAGGATACTCAAATCTATAACTTCATGAATGTTGAGGGAGAATTCCAGAATTGTAACATAGATACAGATTGTACAGTAGATAAAAAAATAGATAGTCAGATAGATGCAAATAATTTAGATTTAACTAAACCCACTAAATTTACTCAAGTAGAAATAGATAAATTAGAAAAAATAGAGATAGAAGAAATAGCTGAAGATGATTATGAGATTTTAAACCTTAAGAATAACTTTTTCCCTAAGGGAATAGCCCCTTTAGAAGATCTTTTGGATTCAAATGATGTTGCAAGAAAACAAAAAGTGGAACCATTAA
Organism: Pinus albicaulis; assembly: GCA_034641835.2. Classification (NCBI taxonomy): domain Eukaryota; kingdom Viridiplantae; phylum Streptophyta; class Pinopsida; order Pinales; family Pinaceae; genus Pinus; species Pinus albicaulis. The sequence goes on along the minus strand of CM076575.1, from coordinate 396,770,195 downwards.
TATTAGACATAGAAGAGTGTAATATAGGAACAAAACTGAATCCTAAGATGATCAAACTTTCCAAAGCATTACCTCAAGAAGAAAAAGTGAAATATATAGCTCTGTTTAAGGAGTTTCAAGATGTGTTTGCAAGGAGTTATGAAGACCTTAAATCTTATAACAATAACATAATACAACATAAAATACCTATAAAAGAAGATCAAAAGCCTTTTAAACAGAAGATTAGGAGAATCAATCATGTTCTTTTACCTTTGATTGAAAAAGAGGTAAAAAGGATGTATGAAGCACATATCATTGCACCTATCAAATATTCTGATTGTGTTTCAAACTTAGTTCCTACAAGGAAGAAAATAGGGGAAATCAGAATTTGTGTTGATTTCCAGAATTTAAACAAAGTGTACCTAAAAGACAATTATCCTCTCCCCAAAATGGATCATATTTTACAGAGGGTAGTTGGATCATCCATGATTTCATTGCTTGATGGATTCTCTGGATACAACCAGATTTTAGTTCAGAAAGAAGACCAAGCAAAAACAACACTTACTACTCCTTGGGGTACTTTTATGTATGTGAAAATGCTTTTTGGATTGATGAATGCAAGAGCTACTTTTCAGAGAGCTATGGACATAGATTTTTCCAAAGAAATTCATGATTTTCTTGTCATTTATCTAGATGACATAACAATATTCTTTAAAACATACATTGAACATCTAGATCATTTGAGGCAAGTATTCACTAAATGCAGGAAATTTGGTATTTCTTTGAACCCCAAAAAGACTCTTTTTGGACTTGAAGAAGGTAAATTGTTAAGACATATAATCTCAAAAGAGGGAATTAGAATATACCCTGCTAGAATAGAGGCAATCTTGAACATAAGTCATCCTAGAAACATAAAAGAATTGCAGGCATTCATAGGTAAGATAAACTTTCTTAGAAGATTCATTTCAAATTTATCTAAATTAATTAGAGAACTAAATAACATGTTGAAGAAAGACTCAGTACTTAAATGGACAATAGATGCCAAACAATCATTCGAATCAATCAAACAAGCCCTTACAAGAACACTGGTCCTAATAAGTCCTGATTCCAAAAAAGATTTTATTATTTTTTCTTTTGCTTCAGAACACACAATTGTTGTAGTCTTACTGCAGAAGAATGATCAGGGCTATGAACATCCCATTTCTTTTTTTAGCAAATCACTAAGAGATGCCACACTAAAGTATAACATAATGGAAAAACAGGCACTTTCTTTAGTGAAGGTTATCAAAGACGTTCTGAGTGTACATCTTATATTCTCACATCATTGCATATGTCCCAAATTTAGTAGTAAAGGACATTCTGACTCAGAATGGGCCTGATGGTAAGAGAGTCAAATGGATTGCCACTATTTTGGAATATGACATGGAAATTAAACCCACTAAACTCATTAAAGGCCAAGGTTTATCCAAACTCATGGCTGAATTAAACTGTCAGGCCTTAGATATCAATTTTATTGCTCAATTAGATGATCAAGAAGTGATGACGACTCTGCAGATCAGTGAAGCTTTCTTAGATTCATCATGGTATGCAGATATCATATTTGTTTTACTAAATTTACAAGCTCATCTTGGATTTTCAAGAACTAAAGCTAGATTCTTAAAGTTAAAAGCAATGAGACTTTGTATCATAGATAGTTCTTTATTTTGGAAAGATCATGGTGGCATTTTATTAAAGTTTTTACTTAAATATGAAGTTGATAAAGATATGGAATAGTTTCAGGCAGGTGACTGTGGAGGAAACCTTTACTGGAAATCAACTACAGATAAAATCTTGAGGTCTGGATTTTACTGACCCACCCTCTTTGCAGATGTAAGAAAGTATGTGATCTCCTGTCACAAATGCCAAATCTTTGAAGGGAAGAAAAAGCTATTACCTTTACCCCTTAAACCCATCTCCACAGAAATTCCATTTCAAAAATGGGGTCTTGACTTCATTGGTGAACTTCACCCACCCTCCTCTGCTCAGCACAAATGGATTTTTACAACCATAGACTATTTCAACAAGTGGATAGAAGCCATTCCTTCTAGACAAGCCACCGATACTATCATAATCTTATTCCTAGAAAATAATATACTGTCTAGATTTGGATGCCCTCAAAAGCTCATTATTGATAATGCAACTACTTTCAAGTATAAGAAAATGATTGACTTTTGTAACAAATACCACATTACCCTTGTCTATTCCACTTCCTATTACCCTCAAGGTAATGGAATTGTATAATCATCCAACAAAAGCCTTGTTAATATCATCAAGAAACTACTAGAAGACAAAAACAATACATGGGACAAAATATTAGTCAATGCCTTATGGGCAGATAGACTAACAACAAAGAAATCCATTGGTACATCTTCCTATCAGCTAGTATATGGGATGGATGTTGTTTTTCCATCCTCTTTAGGAGTATCAGTGATGAAAATGATCCAAGAACTGCAAGTAGAAACCAATGATATTCAGAGAATGATAAATCAGACTATACACTTGTAGCAAACCAGGGAAGATGTCTATGTCAAATCACAAGTTATCCAAGATAAGGTCAAAAAGGTTTTTGACAAGAAGATGAAGAAAGATTATTTTTATATAGGTGATAAAGTTCTTAAATGGGATTCTAGAAGAGAGGAAAAAGGTAAACATGGTAAATTTGATTTCCTATGGAAAGGTCCCTATGTCATTTATGGTTACAAAGGTAATAATGCATTCTTTTTGAAGGATTTAGATGGATCAAATCTGTCAGGTGGACCTATCAATGGTAGGATGTTGAAGCATTACTTTTCCCCAGAATAATAGTAGTTCACTTTGTTTACTGTGCTCATTGTACATAAAATTTCAAATTTTAGATTGGATTGGATGTTTTTCTTGCAAAGTTGAAGCTTGGAGAGAAGGCCCTAAACTTTGAAAGACAAAATATCATAAGTATGAATAAAGAAGAACTCAGAAAATAGTTCCAAGGCAAGCACAATCAAAGTTCAAAAGGCTACTAATCTTAAAGTTCTTGACATTTCACCAGGAAATTCCATCCCCATGTGGAGCCACTTTTAGGTTCCTATAATAATAAGATTCATAATTTTGAATTGACTATGATTAGTCTTGTAATATGTACATACTTTTTCTTCTACAAAATTGTTTTCCCATATTAAAAATAAAAAATGTAAAGAGGGTAAAATTCCTAAAAGAATAATCAAAGGAATGAAAGAAAATGATAAAAAAAGAACATGAAAATGAACCCCAACGAAAAAAAAGAGATAAAAATATATCATGAAAGTGATGCAAATTCAAATGCCACTACTTTTTACTTTACTTTGCAAAATAAGATTGTATGCATCTTGTCAAAAATGCCACAATCCATGATATTCAAACAACTTAATCTTGAATTTTTCATGCTTTAAATTTCATGTTGATAGATAGAGAATAAATATCTAGAAAATTTTTTTAATCTTGGTAGATCAGTAGTTGGGTAGAGAATAATAAATGATCTCAACACTTTGTAATGTTCCTTTTTCAGAAACATTGTCAATCGACAAGAAAATCTATTCTAGAGATAGACTGAAGGGGCATTTACTGGATTTGTCACCTTCATAAAGAAGGATGAGCTCCAGAGGCTTCCTGGCCCACTATCAGATTCTATCTATGGATTATTGTCAAGGGACAATATTCCCAAGAGGGAAATACAATAAGATTGGGAATCTTCCAAGATAACCCCAAAAATGCAGCTACAGCAATATAAAGACATAAATTGGAAATAGCAGTGAATAAACATCATGCAAAAATGTATGAAAACCCTTGAGCCATTTTATTATGAATAACAGTAGAAAAATGGTACAATGAACATCAAATGAACAAGGCAAGAAGCCTTCCATGAAAACATATGCCAAAATACAAAATGTTGCTCCATAGCAGGATGCCCATCAATAGGGACTGCGTAGTCACATGAGGGAGAATACTACACTAAGTGAAAAAAATCATAGGATCTGCATAGATATGGCTCATACATCATTGGGAGAGCTGATCTCTCCTCCCAATCACTACCTCAAGTCAATCCCAGAAGGATTGGCTGAAATATGCAAAAATGCAAAAATGTCGGAGTTGCTGGGTAGCAGTAGCAACTCAATTCATGGAATGAAATGGAGAAGGATGAATGGCTGAAGCTAATGAAGAGCCCTTCTCCTTTGGAAACCTAAAGTGCAAGGCTAATCCTTACACCAAAGATCTCACCCTCTGAATATCTGCAACACCCTCACTGCAAATGTGCTCCAACTAGAACGCAGTCTATGAGAGGGTCTGCGCTGTAACTGATGGTGGTGGTTGGCCTTCAGCCAAAGATAGTGGAATAAGCTCTGGAACCATCCTCACTAACCTCCCGGAAGTAGAGAACCTCCCTCCTCTAAAAGATCAGCTTGAAATGGTGTTGTAGGAAACCTCCCCAGCAACACCCTGCAACATTGCACAATATTTAGCTACAGATACTGCGCTGATGGAGTAGGCTGATGCTATGGCCTGAATGCCAAAATATGGAGGATGAGTGAAATCCTTCATGAGATCCTCAAGAAGGAGAGGAAATCCTAAACAGGACTCCCTCATGCCCGAAGGCACTGCATCTCTGCTGAACAACAATAGGCAGCAATTTGTCTGAATAGACAAATAATCAAATGATCCAAGATAATCTCAATGGGATACCTTTCTCCTCTTTTAAACAAAATGAAGGCTCCACCTTCCTTCCTCTAGAATTTTCCTCCCCCATGGAATATTCCTCCACTAAAATTGCACTGTCCCACTTAGTGCTTTCCAACTCATGCCAACGCAGTTTGACTTGGTCAATTAGGCCTTGTCCATTTGCATTTTAACCTCTTTCACACATGAGAGTGTGAAATCCAGCTCCATGATGATCCCTTTTCACATTGTAAGGGATTTTATTCCTGTTTATTAAATGAATGGGTCACTTTACCCACTTTTATTCAACAAAATGAAAATATGCAACTATAATGTTCAATTTTAGATTGAGGCTAAAATTGGGAACATTACACACTTTCTGAGCCATTGGAAGTAATAAGGTTAGAATTAGATAGTTTGATGTTAAAAGAAAAATGAAAATGGTCTTCAAGCTCAAATGCACCCAAAGAAATGAATAAAAAATGTCAGGGTAGATGATGGGTAGGTAAAAGTAGTTTTTACAAGGCATGAATAATAGAAAAATGGTCATTTCATACTTACTAATTTCCCTCTAAAATCATTTTCCCTTGTAAAAATACCCCCTCCCCTTCATTTTAATCCTTTTTCCCTTACTTCACTCTTTTTCCATTACAAAAAACCCCTTTTCCTTTGGAAAAGTAAAATCCCTTTAAATTAACTTCCATTTTCATTTAAAAATATACCAAAAACCCCCAAAATACTTTTATCCTAAGTCTAAATGATTAAATTTATATATTTTTGTCCCACTACGAAACATCCCTCCCCGATATAAGTTTTTACATTGAAACTTAGTGATAATCTCACACTTATTAACATTTAACTTTATTTATTAACTCCTGCATATAAAACACATTATCCCATATTATATTAATTCCATTATATATATTTCCCCCAACCCTTATGATTAATTTAATACATAGTTTCATTGCCCCACCAATATATATTTCTGGGCCCACTATTTATTAAACCCCGCCTATTATAAACCCCGACCATATAAATTAAAAACAATAACTTATATGCATACTTATCCCATCGCATAACTTAATACCCGAGCCCCACACCTATCTAATCCCGACGGATCCATCACATTTTCCCAACCATTAGATCTTTATTGATCGAATCCAACGACCGGTAACCCATTTTGCATGCCCAAAAGCCCGATCTTTAATCTCATCAAGACCTTGCGAAATGGGCAGTTTTTGAAGCCCCACTCCCTGAAACATGTCAGAATTCTATTGTGTCGCATCCTCATAAATTATATCGCCAACCACCTTTGGCTGATGCGAAAACCACAAGCTGTATCCCTACTCATTGCGAAAATCTCTCCCATTTGAATTTCACCCCCGCACATTAAAGTTAACCCCTGATTGGTTAAAAATCCATAAGCCGCCCTTTCTTGTCTTTTCAAATCATTTGTTCATAATTGCATGAATACATCATTTTCTACCTATTCTTGAGCTAAAGAATAGTTGCTGACCTTGTTTTAAGCCTTTTTTACCATAAATCAACACCATTTTCTGCTACAGCCACTGCAGAATCTATCTGAAGCACTATAAAGACCAGTGAAGCCTCAGAAAGCTTATACAACCTCAGAACCCCTTCTGTAAACTTAAAATATTCATTTTATCCAGGTATTCCTCAGAGAAAAGACTTGTACTTAATCTAAAAAAAAAGTAACAAGTAATTAAATCAGTTTAGGAGCCTTTGCGGACTAAAAGAAACCCCTGTTTCTTCCCTATCCTTTCTCCGCAGACCCTAGGCATATTTCAAATAGAATTTCCAAGGCCTGAGATAGTTTTTTTTATCACAAATAGTATTATTTGATAAATTGAACCAGTTTAAGCCTTTGCAAACCAGAGGATAAGCCCTTGTTTCATTTCAAACCCTTTTGTGGATTGTAAATAATCTTTCACAACATTTCTAGGAGGCCAAAGTCTATTTATTAAATCAAATATTAATCAATTGAGTAAATTAACAAAACAATGGCTTCTAAAAACATTGTATCTGTCAATCCTCTGCAACCTCCAGTTGTGGATGTAGAACACACTCCTTTAGCTGACATAGATTTTTAAATTAGTGACCCTGTCACTAACTTTAACCTTCTTGAGCTCCATTGCTGGAGCCATGACAAATCAATTGATCAAGCAGATGAGGTTTTCATTTGGGTATCTAATTTTCCAAAGTACGTAGTCCCATAGACCTTCCAGTGTCCATAGGTCATTAGACTCTATCAAAATTGTTATTTCCCTGATCATAGAGCCATTATAACCCCTAGAAAAGAAATTCTGTTCACCATCATAACTGAGTCAATTAACCAAATGCTACAGATCCAACCTAGGCTAGATGAAACCCTTTTGTCCATTGAGACTCTTACCTAGTTGTATCTGAATCTGGAATTCGCAAGAGGTTCCAAATATTCCAAAATTTCATGCTTTCATCAGTTGAAACTCCCAAGACAAATCCTCCTTACCCATCTGCTATATTTTCTGAGAGAACCAGACACATCATCACAATGTTGTCCTATATTTTGGGTTATTTAACTGATGAGCATGTTGATGCTTCACTCCTGGTTTCCTATCTACTTTCACACTTGGTCAGCCTACTGCTACCATTTTCAATCTTTCCCAATACCTTGATGATATTATTCATGAACAGTTGGTCAAAATGCCTGAAGAAGGTGTCTTCAAGTATTCCTCAGTTTTATTCCACATGTTTCTGTGATTTCAGTTTGAGAAATTTTCCATCAACCTTCAAAAGCTTGATGTTGAAGGTAACCCACATTCAGTTATATTTTGGACTCCATTAGTCAGAAAAGACTCCACACAGTCCACCTACACATAATTCATTGATTCTTTCATTCATCCTATAGTCAACATGTTGAGTAGCAACAGTTAACTAAGAGCCAGTGAGGAGATTAAAAAGGTCCTACAATTATTAGAGCATAGTGGGACATGAGATTGGTACCTCTATCAGAACCATACAGAGATTAGGGGATATGGATCAAATATATTTTCATATAAACTGCCCAAATACCGCCCAACAATGTTATTTTCCATTGAGTATATCACGTAGATCATTAATTCTAATGCAATCAAGTTCTTGGCAGCCAAAAAGAAGATAGGTTAATATTAAGAATCAGGTTGGCCCTTTTATTTGTAATAGTAGAGATGCAGGTCCACAGGCAGAAAAATATTTACAGGAGTTTAAGTTGAGTCAGAGTTTTCAGTGGCGTTATGATCCTTTAGGAGTAATAAGCAAACTAAGGATCAAATGTAAATCAACGTCTTATGTACATGAGTCAAAACTAGATATTGAGAAATACTCCATGTTAGTCATAAATACTTTTTTCTATCTATAGATGACTATAGATGGTTTCTAGATTTCTAAAAACAAAATTCCCTAAATATTGTGAGTTTTAGAAATCTCATTGCCTTCATTATCCTTATGGAAAATGTTTCACTATTCTACCTGTTAGCCATCCATAATTTTGACATATTCAAAGATGGCTAAAATAGGTCTTTAGCCTTCAAGAAACAAAGTTCATACAAAATCTGTGACTTCTTGAAGCCTCTTTGTGTTCATTATCTTTCAGAAATCCATTTCATTGATAAGCCTTCATTCAAAATCCTTCAAAGTAATCCTGTTGTTACAAAAGAAGGTTGTTTTCAGACTATTTTCCACAAGTTCACCTTCATAATATCCTCTCCATTTCATCATTTGTTACTCATCTTCACCCACCGTAAACATTCATCTGTTCCTCTAAAAACCCCACATTTACCCCCATTTTCCCATAAAACCCCTTTAAGCCTTATAAAATCCCTTTATAACGGTTTAAAAAACCTTTTTATACCTATCGGAACTTCTAAAAAGGCTCAAAAACCCCATTTTAGCCTATGATCCGCCCTTTTAAAAACATTAGGCCCTAAGCCCCTGCAGGCTTAAGTCCTCAGCCCCGTTCTTCATATGACCAAAACCCGCAAACCAGGGGCTAAAGCCGCAACCCCTCTTACCGTAAAACCCTGGTCCTCTTACTCCCCCATTGAAAAATATTCTCCGCCTCGTTTAGCCCCTCCATTTCTTATTTTTCCATCTCCTACATCATATCTCTCAAAATATAATCCTATTCGTTGATCATCTTGACACTAGAAAATTTGGCCCAATTTCCGACCGCCACTTCGTCGCTATTCCAACACATAGTCATCGCAAGAGCGATAGTTCGACTGCGGACAAAACATGGTTAGCCATTAGGTCACAATTCCGATGCTTTTCCAAAGTGTCGCAATACCGAAAAATTTTCCGATGTTTCCAACCAACCGTCGCTCTTTCGACGTTTTCCAAACCGTCGCTCTTCCGATGTGCGAAAACGGTCACAATTCTGATGATATGTGGTTTGACGTTAGTAAACTGTTGCTCTTCCGACGTGTATAAACTGTCATAATTCCAACGATATGTGTCCGACGTTTTGAATGTCACTCTTCCGACGCTTATTAAGGTGTCGTATACCGACGCTATGAAAAAGTGTCGCAAGACCGACGCTATGTCGGAGTGTCGCAATACCAACAAACAATTGAACGTCGTAAGACCGATGCGCATAAGGCATCGCAAGACCGATGCTTATTAAAGTGTCACAAGACCGACGCTGTGCCGGAGTGTCACAATATCGACGCATTGAAAAAGCATCGCAAGACCGATGCCAGGAAGAAGTGTCGCAATACTGACGTAAAATTGAACTTCGCAAGACCGATGCGTATAATGCGTCACAAGACCGACGCTTATAAGGCATCGTAAGACCGACACTTATAAAGCGTTGGCATACCGACGACGGGTTAAATGTAAAAAAAAATTAAAAAATTACCAAGCTGGTGATGTCTATGAATATGGTCCTGGATGCGGGTGTACTCGATGGTTAACATTGTGACGGGACCGGGGTTAGGCAAGTGGAGGAGAAGATCACTCGAATTGATATGCATTCATTTCAAGTGCATTTAATCTCTGCGAGGGTCGAGATCCGACCTTAATTCCCGATTGCGCCTCCATATGGACCTTATTGCATCAACCTTCGGCTCTCATTTATGTGTTTTGAATGCAGGGTGAGCCTCTAGGTGTCTCTATTCTGGTTTTAAATATGGAGAGTGGCTCTGGCTACTCAGGTGCTCCTCCTCCACTGCACAGTCAGTGCTCTCCGAATGCTGGGCTTTCGAGTTATCGCACTGCCACAGGGAGGAGAAGCCATTTGAATTGCTGCATAGATTTTGGAGACGGTCTGCACCTCTCTCACTCTAGCCTTTGTTTTTTAACTTCTGTCACTCTGGAACTCTTCACTACCTCGCTCCCTTCCATCCTTGGTTCTCTGTCACCTCTCTCGCCCTCCGCAGATTCAGAAACCATGCCTCGGCTACATCATCATATGCGTTGCCACAGGGGAAGTACAAGAAGCCATCCCCTGCGCCCCCCCTCAACCTCCACCTCTGAGTCATCTTCTCATTCCACTGATTATTTCTCTGGTCATTACCCGAATACTAGAAGTGGGAGGGGAAAAATCCAGGAAACCGGCCACCATTTGGGTTCTTCCGCACTTGCCAACCCCATCGCTCAAGCCACTATCTCGCCCCAAACTTCCCATTTCTTCTTCAATTGCTCCTTGAACAGACCTCGCATAATTGCCTCCATTTCGGTTGTTTTCAAGGAAGAGGCCCAGGAGTAAGAGCCCAGTATGCGTCAGGAAGGGCCAAGCTCAGTGATTGCTCAGGACTTGGACAAGGAACAAGGTAAGGCTCTAGGCGAGGATGTTCGGGTCAATCGTGGTCATGAGGAGGAGCTATCTCAATGTGGTCCAGGGCCATCCACGCAAGGAGTTGCTTCCACTACGGAACAGTCAAAGGAGGACGACGACATGGCGGCATACAGGTGCCGCATAATTGAGGAACCTCCCCCTCTTGATGGTTAATCACTCTATATTTGTGTGGTTTATGTGTTTTGGGTCCCATCCCACTGGGATTGTTTTTGTATCTTTAGATCTGTCAGTCTATAATTTTTGTTTCATAGTCCATACTAGATGTAACCTTCAGAGGAATCCATGGCTGTTACCCCTACGTGGGCAGCACAAAATATTGAGGACTGTTTGAGACTGGTTTCCCCTTGCGGGCAGTCTTTTTCCTGGTTATCTTGTCAATTTTTCCACTCGTTTGGGCATAGAATCAGCTTCGGCCACGATGTAATATAATTTTCTTGTTAATAAATTTAAACTAACTTAGAAAAAAAAAATGTCTATGAATATGGAATCTTTGTTATCTCAAAGAAAGGTTCATGTTTGTCATCAAAATCAATTTTGATTGCTTCAGTTTCTTTCCGAGAAAATTTAAGTGACAATTCAGTTTCTTTGCAAATAGTATATATTCAAATATCAGACGAAAATATTCACCATTTTTTGAAGTCTCTAACATTGACACTTATTCTTCCAATTTTTAATTTCGGGGAGATGATTATTTCGTTCTTACTAGTAAACAAGAGAAGGAATAAGGTTAAAATCATTCACTAGGTGATATCCACTAGAAAGATGGCTTCGGGAAGGAAGAATACACTTATAAATCTTTATTGATAATGCACTCTAGCAATTTTAGATCTTGAAAAGTTGATTTGTAAGAAGGTTTGGAGAGATAAACAAGTTTCAATTATAAGCTCATCGTGTGAAGGTACTCCAAGTTGGGTTTGTGAAAGTCCTAATATTGTTGAGGAAACCCAAGAATAATCTTCAAAGGCATTTATATTTCTTGAAAAAATGTACTACTCTAAAAACAATGACTTTACTTGAAAATTTTGAAGTTATGAAAGATTATTTATTTTTGTTTTTTATTCAAAGACTCAAATTGAATTTAAAAAATATTCTTCTTTTGTTTATTCCAAATCATCTGAAGAAGGAGATATTAAAGATATAAAAAATCCATTGGACGTAACAGGCCCAATAGTAAATAAAAAACCAATTATTCCACATAATATAATGGCCGCTCAAAATTCAAATGATCTAGTTGTTGAATGATATGCACCCCTAAGATTTATTGCAAATCCACATGAAATTCCCCAAGGATACCTTAAAAAGTTTCCAAGATACAATGGATAAGATAAAATAAAAATAAAAAAATAGAAGGGCTTTCACATGGTTACACGAAACCCTTATATTTATGGAGCAATCCAAGTGTAGTTCAATAGCCAGCTCATAACAATTTTATCTATCCATCACATACACAATATAGCTAAAATGAAACTTCCAACAACTCTTTGTTTTGCATAGATAATTGAAGCTTTTGGGGAAACCTTGTTATTGGTGCCCCGTCTTGTGCATATACTGTTCGAATTGATGCACAAGATTTGTTAAGCTCCAATTCTAATGGTTGAAGATGTACATTTGGGTCTCATACCACTTTTAAATTCTACCATAGTGCATACATGAGGCAATGTTAAGCTATTAGTACATCTCATTTGTTGGGGTTAATTAGTATATAAGACTTTTATAAATGAATATCAGTTGGCCCCTTACTTGAATAAGCCTGCACAAAACGAGAACTCTATCCAGTGTATTCTCCAACTCCTCCTCTGAAATACCTCTGTTACCAGATCGAAGTTTCTCATCAAGAAATTTGGCAATAAGTTTTGCTGGTCGGTTCTACAGACAAAGGCCATAATTCAGATAAATGCAAAAAAAATATATCTAATATTATGAATGCAATTGTCTGCCTAAAAACATTCTTTCATTACTTACCTTTAGCTGTTTTGTCATTAATCCTTTCAAACTTTTTGTCTCACTTAATTTGATAATCAAGAGCACAAATTCAATGAACAATATGTATAAACAGAAAGAAAATGAGCATAAACATATAGTAACTAACCTGTATAATTAAATCTGTATAAATAGAAAGAAAATGAGCATAAACATATAGTAACTAACCTGCCTTAGATTTATCAGATGCTCAAAGGCATCCTTGATAGTATTAGAAAAGGCCTCATTATTCAAAAAACTTTCTTCCCATATTGTATCAAGTTGTGCTTTCATGTCTAGAAGTGATGACACCATGTCCTTGTCTTTCATTTCATCCAATACAATGCCTTGCCCAGTAGCTTTAATGTATGCACTGAGAGCCAGCCAAAGCAGCTCAATTGCACTCACCCTTTTAAAAAGAGAGTACATGCGTTGAAGGTCTGGAATGCGATTGGCATCCATGAGCAAAGTAAATCCCTGGGGAAATCATGATTTGGCTACCCTGTTAAATACATATGAACCAAAATATTTCTGAATTTAGAGAGGGGATTTGACTCCATCAGTAATAAAGAATGGGCTTCTATATCGATTTCTTTCCACATAGAAGAGACCGTAATGATTAATTACATAGAACATCCAATCAAAAAACAAATATGGGAATTGAACAATTAACATGAATGAATATCAGATAACTCAATGGAAAGATCCGCATTCCCAATCTCCATCAAATTTTCCAAAAAATACATCTGATTTGAATGGTAAGGGTATTGTCGTCATCATTGTTTCTTTAGGTGAGACATTTCCCAACATGAAAATTGTATTTGGCACCTTCACACCTATACTTATGGACATACTCCCTTTATAAATGCAAACTCTTTAATTTTCCCAGAATGAAAAATAAGAACAAAATCTCAACTGAGGGGTTTACACCAATCATGCAACCATTTTCAAGAACCTGTTTGTTTTTGCCTGGAAACGTGTGAAATGAAATGGAGCAACAAAATTCAGTTTGCTATAAACACAGTACACATGAAAATAGAAACACTAAGGTGTGCCCACTTTGATCAAAATAATATTATACATATTTTCTGGTGCATCAATAGAGTAACACAACTCTCGCATAGTACATAAATCTTCCACAGAAAATGTTACCACATAACCATGACACACTGTGGCATGAAAAACTACATTTTCTATTTCCATTTCAAGTGTATTCAGCTTTGTAAAGACTTCGACCCGAAAAGGGTCACCATCAGAACAATGCTTGCAGGAAAATTACATAGATATGGTAAGCAATGCATAGTTTTTTTTCACTGCTCCAATGAATAAATCTGTGAATTTGATCAATAATGGAAGCAGTAATCTATGAATATCTATGAATATACAAGGATGTCAAAGAAATGAAGGCCAAAACAGGGGACATGGAGCCGAATTCCAAATATTTTTTTGAATTTTTAGAAGCTGCAGGTCAAGAACAGGGTAAAAGACTCATTGATAAGCTTCAAGAAGGATCTAGGAACTATAAGACAAAGCAAGGGAAAAGGATAAGGTTATAGTTTATCCACAATAGCATGATTGATTTGGGGAGCTAGAGAATATTTTTGAGATTTTGTGTTAGTTTTGTGCCAAATAAGGTTCCTTTATTGACCTTATTCTTAAGTCTTGGGGCGAACATCTTTATGGTTGGTTTGCATATGAGAAGCTAAGGAACCTCTTGCTTCTTCCCTGTAGTTATATCCCTTCCTAGATGTCATTCTTACCTGTGTAAGTAATTCTAGCTAAGTAAGTAATTCTTACCTGTGTAAGTAATTCTTAATGTATGAATGCTAGCTATTGTGATTCAGGGGCATTAGACACTAGCCATCAATGTGGAGGATTGTCCACATGTTGTGGCTAGAAGGGTTCGAAATTTCTTAATTTTGTAACATCAAGGTGTCAACACCTTAGCTGTCTGATGCAGTTAGGAGTAGTCAATAACTGTAGAAGTCGAACAGTTTTGGTTTATGTACATCTATTCAGTTTCCACTGTTATAATATGATGTAATTATTATTTTAGGTTAAAGAAATAAAACAGTCCCCAAAGGAACCGAAGAGTCATGTATTTGATTATAAATTGTAGCCCCTGATATGGTGAAAGGGGGATTTTGGCAGCGAAGGGTTGAATGGAGAAACTGTATTCTCTGTTGAAAAAGTTTTAAGCCTTATTGTCTAACTGTGCATGTGCTATTGGAATTCTCCGAATAATTACTTTGTTTAATTATGAACTCTGTGTATACCTTGAAGAAGAAAAATGTTGTGTGAAATCTCCTGCAGTCCTCTCTGTCTATGTTTGATCGCGGGTTCTCATTGAGTTACCTGAATGTGTCATATGGATATAAAACCCCTGTAAGAGGTAGAGGTTGAGGTTATAGTGGTTCTTAGACCGAGCGAGGGGATTAAGCCTTTGTATAAGGCGTTGAGTTTGTGTGTTCAAACAAACTTCATAGGAGTGAAACCCTGCAATTTTTCGATTTCCCAGAGAGATTTTAAACCCTGTCGAAGGCGGTAAACTCTGCCATTGAATAAATTAGTGTATTTTATTGTGATTCGAGTGATATTATTTGAGGCTTGACCACAGAGGTTAACAAGGCGAAGTTATTACGATTAATGGCATTAACCATGGTGAAAGTTCGGTTGAGCACTGTTAAAAACTTGGGAGTGGGTTTGTGAAACCAAAACCACCCTCATCGCGCAACCTTTGGGCCAGAGTGAAACTGTTTAAAAAAAACACGATCCTATAACATGTCGCCACGTCACTAGGGTAATACTGCCCCCATCGCGTTTTTTTGAAGTGTTAAAGGTAGGTTGTGGAAAAAACGCAATATCAATGGAGGACGTTCGATCTGGAGCCCACGGGATCCAACAACATTCGCGCAATTAGTTACATGGGCGATAAAAATAGGTATGAACCATTGATTTATGATTGAAAACCGCTCGTTTATGAGTTCCGAGGTAGGGCCCATTTTGTTATGAAATGTCGTGCTAACATTATAAACCATAGTCGGAATATTATAAGGGTTGGCGTATCGGGTTAAAGACTCTGAATCATTGTTATATTGTTAAATGATAAGGTCGGGTGGAGGAATGTATGTTATTATGTCCAGAACTTAGAAAGAGGGTTAAAGGATTGTGAGTTGAGTTAATACCATTGATACAATAAAATAAATGAAGGGTCCACATATGATATGAGTGCGTGGTTGAGCTTTGAACCTTGGGATATTTTCCTTTTATACAATACATAAGGGAGGATTTCTTTTATAAGTCGAGTGCTCTATAAATATTTAATATTATTGAAACTGCTGGTTCATACCTTAATTTATCTGTCGTGTAGCTTGCTGCACGATTACCATTGGATCTACTGCCTGGCAGATCGGACGGACTTCATCAAAATCGCGTTTTTTTCCTCACCGGAATTTAGTGCTCTAGAAAAACATGATATGGGTGGTATTTAGGAGGTGACGTGTCCAAATATTGTTGGATCGCATTGGTAAAGGAAAAAACCGCCTTTGGCCCAAATGCCATGCGAAACCCGTGGTATTGCCTCCCGAAACAACTTCTCCTACTCTGGTAATTAAACAGTAGTTAACTTGGGTCTCACTGAATTTTTAATACAATTCTTTGACTTAACTCTTCGCGTTAACGCTGTGGTTGAGTCTCAGTAATATTGCCTCACCAACAACAATACAACCCCATTGCCTCTAACTATGATCGCTTCAATAGACAGGGGTTCTATCGCTATTCTTCGAATAGACAGAGCATATCTTGCTACGCTCATGGAACATAATCAACTCTTTCACATAGGGTATATTCGTTCAAATTACACACCAAGGACGTGATTTCGCCCTCCCAATAGAGCCACTATTCCCTTCTGCAAACTTCCATATAGGGCAATCACATTCGATTCACTCGCAGACAATATGAAATTCAAAGGCAGACAGAGAATAATACACAGATTTTATTCTTCCTAATCATACACAGAGGTTTCCTAATCGAAGGAATGAGTCATTCAGGAGATTTTCAATAACATACCCAGATATCAATAAGTCCACAGTTTTATTGAACACAAAGAGAAAAATATCTTGACTTACTCTTCTACTGTCAAAATCCCAAAATTACAGAGTCTATTCACACAAATTTCGGTCAATCAAAGCATACAAAATTTTGAATCCATTCTTATAATAAATTCAAATTACATAACCTTCCCTGGTCCTAGCCTGATCTTCAGGTTGAATTTTCAGAAGCTGTAGGTCAAGGACAGGGTAAAAGACTCATTGATAAGATTCAAGAAGGATCCAAGAACTATAAGACAAAGCAAGGGAAAAGGATAGGGTTATAGTTTATCCACAATACCATGATTGATTTGGGGAGCTAGAGAAGATTTTCGAGATTCTGTGTCATTTTTGTGCCAAATAAGGTTCCTTTATTGATCTTATTCTTAAGTCCTAGGACGAACATCTTTATGGTTGGTTTACATATGAGAAGCTAAGGAACCTCTTGCTTCTTCCCTATAGTTATATCCCTTCCTAGATGTCATTCTTACCTGTGTAAGTAATTCTAGCTAAGTACATAATTCTTACCTGTGTAAGTAATTCTTAATGTATGAATGCTAGCTATTGTAACAAATAGACTTGAAGGTCATCTTCTCTGTAGTAGCCATCATTGAAAGACGTTATTGGAAGCCAGATCAATACTCTTGATAGATTCTCTTTCCTTTTACTACTCTGCATAGCTTTTGAATTACTTACTTGTGTAAGTAATTCTTAATGTATGAATGCTAGCTATTGTAACAAATATACTTGAAGATCATCTTCTCTATAGTATCCATCATTGAAAGACATTATTGGAAGCCAAATCAATACTCTTGATAGATTCTCTTTCCTCCTAATACTCTGCACAGCTCTTGAACTTTGAACCCCTACACTATCTTTCAGGCTTACATTTATACACAGTGAGGACCTGAATCAATTCAGGTTCCTTTACAGCTCGACAGACTCTTGAAATTCTCGAAAATCCTAAATTTAGCCTAATTCTCTAAAATAACTGAAACTGCCTATGTCTTCATATTTCTAACTAATAATTTCTCTCATGTTATCTGCAGTTAGAGAAAATTTACAATTCCTCACTTTTTATTCAAAAATACTAATAATTACATGAGAAATTAAAATCATGAGACCCCCTATGTCTACTTAGGTACAAAGAATTTCTTGAGCCTAATGCCCTTGCATCATGAAGGTAGAAAATGAAGCAGAACAGAATTTGGAAGAGTACCGTATATATGTGACATGTGATATGAAGTATCAAAGATCATATGACAATAAATTTGTTGAAGCATCTAATCTCAATAGATTGGGAGAATTGTTTACAATAGAAAAACACAAGAAGCATTCACGATAGATCTCAACCTATGACTTCTTTGGTGGCATCTGAATATTTTATGGCATTATAGTATACTGAATTTTTGTGACACCCTGACATACAAGTTTTGAAATCTTTGTGGCATTATGCCTATGTGGTAGTTGAGTTCTATGACATATCTCTCTCTTTATATGATTCTTTGTGGCCTGATTCATTGTGCTAAAATGAATGTCAAAAGGTACATAATGATGCAAATTTTAGAGACACCTTTTCAATAACACAGAAGTAGCCCTAGCTCAAGTAAAACCCTAGTATTTGAAGATACATTAAGAATGAAGTATTTTGCGGAGGTTTTAAGTATACTCTTTCTCCAAGTTCTATAACCCTAAATTTGTACTCAATGCATTGCCATCTCAGATCTAGTTCTAGACCAAGAAATAGAACTAGTTCTAGTTCTCTGAGAGTTTGTTTTTACTCTTTACATTATGAATTTGGAGTAGCAGCACTAGTCACAGGGTTAGAAACAATGTTATCCAAGGAACCAAGCTCTGCCAAAATAAATTGTGGCTCAAACAGGTAGCGTGCATCATTATAGTATCATTACAAAAACTTCAGATCATCCAAGGCTATAGAGCCAAATGACGTATCATGAGGGATTAGGAAGTTCCAAACAAAATAGGACTAGATCACTATGAAAAATGTGAATATATATATGGACACAACCATATTAAAATAGAGAAAACAATATATAGTTCCAAAACATGATAAGTATTCAGCATCACCACCCAGAAAGTCACAAAACGCCAGCAAAAAAAAAAAAAAGAGTTGTACCAGTGCTTGCCAAAAAGAACAGGAAAAAAATATGTGAGGTTAATGGCCATAAGAGACAGACCCTATTCAAGAAAAATGAATAGCATTAGCTGCCCCTTGCCCATCCGACCTGTGAAGCTGATAGTGCATGATACCGAAACTAATATTTATGCCTCTCTTCGACAAGATGTCAACAACGATATTTCTTTCTCTGTAAACATATCGAAAGGTGAATTCCATAAATGAGTTCTTGAGCAATTCAATCCTTTCCATAGTTCCCAAATTATTGCCTCTATACAACTTCTTTACAATTGATTTTCAATATAAGAATGTGTATTTAGTATTTGCTATTAACTAAAACTCTGACAGTTTGTGTTCCCATTAGATATTCCTTCTGAAAGGCACTCAGGAGTCAGCAGCATGCGAACATACATAATTTTCAAACACACAATCAAAAAATAAAAGAAGTTTCAGTTTGAGGTTAACATACTCAGTTACCTGCAATAGGACCCTTTAAAAACATATATTATCATAGGAAATTCTCTCTATTTGAACAACTGTGGAACACCTCAGAAAAAACAAAGGGCGCTCCATTAATGGCCACAAACTTCATTTGAAAGGGCACAATCCATCTAAATAATAGTCATAATTTAAAATAAAATCCCATTAATAAATACAGACGTGAGATGAAAAAAATCAACAGATTTAGTTTGTGGTAAAGAGACCCATTACATTGACTTAAACCTTGGTCAGGAACCAACTATAAATCTCTACAAAATTTAACGATTTAGAATTATACAAACAATACATTGAGGAAAGGGTTATCAGTTTTTTATGTAGGGTTTATCAGTTTGACAGAAAGGGTTGATGAGTTCAGGATTCAGAAATGACAAAATAACCAAATGGGATGAAATGCATGCTTAATTTACAACAGAATAATGCAACAGAACTCTACTAGCAATCAAATTAGTTTCCAATAGAACATTGATAAATCATAAGACTGAAGTAATACATTGTACAACCTGAACGCTCCGTTCCCCTCCAGATTTCTATATGTAGTACATAACATTCAATCTTGGTTAAAAATATTTAAAAAAAAAATTCCGCCAAATGTGCTAGTTTTAAGTAAATAGGTGACTAAGCTAATTCGAAAGTTTTGTCCAAGCATCAGTAAATAGGAGATAATCTGAGATTTTAATAGATTTTCACCGCATAAAATATGTCAAAATCCTGTAGCTATATCCCTGGCCTGAGACTGCAATGAAGAGGTCCAAAGTATGGCGGCTTCAATAGAACCAAGCTTCAATATAGGGTTGCAGTAGGTTCGAGGGTTTAACTGATTCAAGTCTTAATAAAAAGCTACAACACAGAACCTAGCTCTTATGGTATATCTCTGTCCTCCAATAATGACAAACATTAAATTCTTTTGAGCATGGTAATAGAACTAAATTTGTTTACAACAATCCACAAGATATCCATTCATTTCTAGAAATTCTTCAAGAAGAAAATGAAAGTCATGTGTAACAAAGTATTATGAAAAGACTTCAAGAAACCAGAACTTAGCCTGAATATCCTAAAACTGAAGTTGGAAACATCATCTCTCCAAGGTTTTTAATGTTGCAATCCTCTGTTCAACATTGATACAAATGTCGAAAACAAGTTAAAATATGAACCAAATAATAGCATTCAAAGGAAAGACTAGGATGTCACCATTTCTACCTGCTATCCTTGAAAATAAGGAGAGCTAACTTACATGCTTTTGTGTTTGCAAGGTGGACTTGAAGACCATGTTCATCCCAGAATGAGCTCAAAATGTACTTTTGTTTTTGGATTCGTGAAATAGAAGGACAATGTTGTCAAAAAATAGTGAAACGGAGATCCCATAGAGGGCCTCCACCTTTACCACCCATGGATTTTGAAATGAGAAACTCTCATCCATAAATATGAAGTCCAAAGAATGTGAGGCAGTCGACACCCTTGCTTGACTACTATGTTAATGTATATAATAGACCCCAGAGATGATCATTTGAATCTCATATAGGGTCATAATTATAGAGATCGCCAAGCATAGGAGAGGTATACCTTCAGCCTCTCAAATAGTAGGTTTCTTCCAACTATCTGAAAGGCTTAACAGGTGTCCATGGATAAAAAATATACTTACTTTTGCTTCCTCAATAGCATTTGGGAGGATTGAAAAATAGTCAAACGTGCGGTGATTCCATTTGCAATGACTAAACCTTAAACCTGCAATTTCTTCCTCTCTTCCCATATGGAGATGAATTTGTCTGCTCTTCTAGCAAAGAGTTTGAACATGGTGTATCCCAGCATGATAGTCTCTCAATTAATTGATTTAGAGCTCAGGATGTATGCAGGAGGCGGAGGACTTGAGTGAACTACCATACTAAGGAGGAGAGCATGAGTATTGAAACTGGGTATTGCTTCTCTAGTGAACACTTGATTACTTACTGTAATGGCTTTTACATATTAAAATTGTATTCATACTAAGAGAAGCCAAAATAATAGAGATTAAATATTCTAGATCCAAACACCCAATTTCCATAAAATCAAGAGAAAATTGAGTTAAAACAGTTTAGCAAATTGATATTTCAAAAACTAATGTCAGGAACAAGAACTGTAAGCTACTTAAACCCTAACAAGCACTTTTGAATTGGATGTTCATGGCATGTTTTCTGCCCCATATTAGTTAGATTGGAATTACACCTTGCAATTTGATAAGAGTTTGTATTGCCTGATGAACAAAATGCAACTTTAATTGCAACCAAAAAAAAAGGCAATTCTCTTGCAGAGTCCATAAAGGTGGTAGTTCTATATGGCTAGGCTTCACTTGAACAAACATGTCTGCCATTACATTTTTAATCTTCTCTACCAGATAGAGCTGAGGCAAGGATGAAATGCATGCTCAAGAGTTCAACTTTCAGGGCAAAAACTTGAGAAATTTAAAGAAATTGCACCTAAAATTCTCAGTAACACCTACCTTCATTGGCAATGGCACTTTTGGTACATACAAATAGTAGTAAAAATGAATACATGAGAAATAAAGGAAGAAAAACTAGACTCAATGCCTGGCTTGGACCTGCAAGATGAGAAATAAAGGTACGTTGACAGGCCATCTCACATAGACCTGTCACGCCAATGAAATTTTATGGCAAACAGTAGTGCATTGATCATGGGTTCAAATCAAATTAACTGACTCAGAATAGCTACCCTCTATCCAGATGTGTCGAGGAAGGAGAGGGGATTACACAAGGAATTATACAACAATAGTTAGAGGGATTTTTTGGAGGGTCGTTAGGCATAGTGTAGGAGTGTTTCTTAGCAAGTAGCTCATAGAATTGAGTGTACAGTAGCATAGGGGGTGTCTCCATAAGTAAGGGAACGTTCATATTTCTGGTTGGTCCATAAGTGCGGTAGGGATAGTTGAGGAGCAACCTCACCCTAGGGTAGTGTTTTCTTCCTTTAAGTGGACAAAAAATAGAAGCAGCCTGTGGGAGAAGTTGATACAATGATGAAGCAATGGAATAAGGGCTAGAAGAGTGCCCTAACTGGTCTTCTAGAAGCGCATAATTCAAGGGAAAGAGGGCAAAAACAGAGACTTGAAGATTTCCTCTTGGATGATGGCTTGAAGGGTGTCCTAGGAGATGACTCCAGGGAAATGGGAAAATCCCCATCTATTGCAAAAGGGATTTCCCGTCCTGAAGAAAAAAATTATAATAGAAAAATCATGAAAAGAAAAGGCTCAAATCTCTCTTCCAGACTGGTGACATGGCACAAGGCCACATGGACCACTATGATTGGTTGACATAACACATTAGAAGCATGATGTTAGCATATAAAATATCTAGGACATGTGGCACTCCATGATAAAGACACATGGTGTGTGGATTTGATTTTTTCAGGTAGTCAAGTGGGCTGAAAAATAGGTGAAATGTGGCACCACTCAGAGATTTACATGTGCCAATTGGTACAAGTGGTAGAAAATTGGCATGCTCAAACAACGAGGTGATGCAGGAATGACATGAGGAAGAAAATATCAGAAAAGCTCCAAATCTGGAGAACTAAAGCTCATCACCAACCTGAGATTAACAACTTTACATGATGTCACCTATGAAATCGTAAATGGAGAAATCATAGTAACAATAAAGTAACCTATGTAACAATAAAGTCGGATTCATCTTGGGAGTGGTAAATGGAGAAATCATAGTGAACAACAGGAAACATGCAGAGTTTCTTACAATCAAATAGATGAAAAAACACATACAAAAAACCTAGATAATAATCATGAACAAGCTTAATATTGAATTATGAACTGTAAAGGAACTTACAAAATATAACATTACGAACCTGGTCAAGCGCACAAGAAAAAATATCCTGGACATGACCCTGGTTGACAAGTTGTATTGCTCATGATGCAAGAGGATTTGTACCTGCACTGCGAAGTCAATCAAAATCCATCATTATCTATACAATAAATACAAGTAATTGATGTAGTATTTTTTACTCTAAGATGCATTCTTATGATAATGTTAGAACATATGTTGAAAATGTCAAAACATACCTGAATAAGCTCCTCTTCACTTCAAGAACAATTTATTGGAGTCGCATGAACTTGGAACAAGCCTCCCACGATCTGAAGAATAGCAACTAAGTCAACAATGACTTTTTTGTTGCTACGTTGGATCGAGGTAGGTTTGCTCCAAGATTAAATTGCTCCAATAAATTATTCTCTACTAAACAGGGCCAACCACGTGAAGGTGGAAGCTCTTATGGCCCCTCCCTCCCCCCTCACATCACTCTCGATTCCCCAGTACCCAATATATATTTCATTTTTTACTTTCATGAGCATAAAAAAAAAAATTCAATAACTAATAAAAAAACAATGCAACAAAAAGTACGCAAGGAAACATTGAAATTAGTGCTTGACATAAAAATAGTATGATAAATGGGTTTTTTATATAACGCAAAAAACGTTCCAAGTATGGTAAGGTTTGTCTTATAATAATACAATATTTTACATTATCAAATTTTCTTTTTCTTCTTCCTATTTCTAAAGCTTCTAATTACATCATCAATATCATCGTGCTCTGCTCCTGTTTCGTGCCTTTCAACCCGCACTACTCACCTAGTTGCGTAGTCACGATGTCTGGTATCATCCAGTGACGGGGCATCGCCTACAAAAAAAAAAATATTCAATTTTAATTTTTAGTTTTTAAATATCATTGAACTAGTTCGGCAATATTAATAAAAAAAATTGCAATGAGATTATTTACCTGGTGCACCAGTTGTCGTCGTTGGGATTGTTACCCTATCTTCCTCTCTGGTGGTAAGATCCTCAAGGGAAACATTCTCTGTTATTTAAAAAAAAAACGTTATAAGGACAACCATCAAGGTATAATTACAAAAAATTATAAGTGGAAATTAATTACCATCACAGCCCTCACTGATAGTAGCATTTTCGACCTGGTCCCCACTACAATGATCAGGTTGCACGTGAGGAACATCTACATCTGGCTCTACAACTGGGTTATTTGCCTCGTCGGCAGTGCTGCTCCCCTGATTTAAACGAAGTTTTTAGACATTAACTTTATGAACGAAAACAAACATATTGAAAGGTTAACGTTTTACCTTATCAGGCATTCTGGATCTTGGGACCTGCCCCAAGCTTCTGCGACATTCAACTACGGCTTGATAGCCGAAATGGAAAGCGATATTTTTATCTTCCTCTGTAGTTTCTGTTCCGAAGTCATCACCCTACATTAAATATGATTGTGTATTTTTAATGTTATTTGATAGGATTACAAAAACTTTGGAAGGCGATACAATTAATTATAATATGTTTAGCTACTTACAATTCTTGCGGCTAATTTCAAGTAGCCACCCTGGCCTAGCTTGTGATGGCCCTTTTTTTCAATCCTAGCTTTGGTTGCCTTCGAGGTGTCAGAAAACCTATCATTAAAAGATTGAAGTCATATATGATGTAGCATACTTTCATTTTAGACATAGAAAAAATTAAAGCTATTTAATTAAAGTTGTAATTTACCTTGCGGGTCCAGTTGGCATTTTTCCTTCTTTCTTTGCCCTTTTCTCTTTTCCGTCATGGATGAGTGCTCTCCGCTCACTCTCTAGAACTGTGAGAGGACGCTCGTATCTAGGGTTAAATTTCAATTGCGTCCTATAGGTGTCCCTGGTATATTTCAAATATTTTCCAGCTACCCGAGCCACCGTTGTTCTGTCAAATGTGCCCACCCCAAAAAGGGCTTCTAGATAATCTAGAAGTTCTTTTTTCAGGTTGGAATTCTAGGAATTCCACCTTTTGCGTATGGTTGGGCCAAAAATTAGCAACGCATGGCTCTCCAAAAACTTGTAGAACTCATTGTTTCCTACACAGAAAAAAAAAATATATCATCATTAATTTAAAAATAAAAATCATGATAAAATATGTTTTAGATAGAGTACATGAAATAGTTAAAATATTAATTAAACTTACCTGGGAGTTGTATGTGCTTTATAGGGACACCTTCATCATTCACCAACAACGTGCCATTAATGGTCCCCGTGGAGCTGACACGTGTAGCTCCAGGAAATGAAATAATGTAGTTGGCCATATCAGCCTCATCACTGCCAACACGTTCAGCGGTTGGCTGGGTGTTTGCTTGGGCAGGGTGTGTTTCTTGGCTGGCACCTAAAGGAGTAGAAAGTGTACAAGAGGGTTGCTGGGAAATCTCTTGCCCTTGTGTCCCACTACCACCAACATCGGGTTCAGCAAGTGTCAGATAACACTACATGCAAAAGAACTTTTTTTTAGTTTAGTCAATGCAAAAATTAAAAATCAAACTATCACAATTCATCTCATGCAGAAAAAAAAAAAAAAAAAATATATCCTTTTGATTTTTTATTATTACCTGATATGTTTCTAGCTGGGTCATAAGTTGTTTTATCTTCTCTTATGTTTCAGGTGTTTGAGGTGCGTCTATCAAAGTATCAAATTCTGACCTTGCTTTTCGTGCCTTTTTTTGCAGCAAGAACAATGGAGATAGGGATTAAGAAAGCTCTTCCTCATAGAGGGAATCATCAGGCGTACCATGGCCAGGTGTCTACATATTTGAACAAAATTAATATTATTTCAATTATGTAAATAGCTAAAATACCTTAAGATAGAGCAATGCTGGCACTTTACATGTTCTTCCGCTGGCCCCTTTCCGCGACCATCCTGTCTCGGGGTTGTTCCTATACTGCCCTAATCAGTCTGCCACATTGAAATAAAATTATAAATGTAAAAACTTGAAAACAATATCTAACTTGAAAACACAAAATTAAAACTGAAATAATTTCTAATAAGACACCGGAAGACAGAGTTAGAGTTTCAAATATGCCTTGCATTGACTTCAGTCCTGGAAACATGTCATTGCACATTAAGGCACCCAAACAAGAGACGAGTTGACAATGAGACTAAACTGGGTTATTTGTAGTGAAATTTTAAAATCTCAAAAGGTATATTAATTATCGAAACAAATCAGCTTCATAATTTCAGTATTATTGAGTCTGTTGTGTATAAATCACAAAAAAATTGAAACAAAACACTAGAAAAGCAACAACATAATCACGTTCTGCTATAGCAGTGATCTGACCTCTAAAGTAGAATTTCTACTAGTTTCATCAGTACCATACAAACAGTGGAAATGAACACAAGATACAACCACAGATGTGTAGTTATCCGCAAAACCATCCACCCGCCAACCTCCTCTGGTAACCTACACTAGAAACAGATGTATGGGGTATTTTTATAAGGGGTTCTTCAAAAACATCTGCTAGAGGTTCTTTTCCTTGTAGTAATTCTAGCCTATCACATCCAACCAATTTAAATTAATTGAAATTTTGAAATTTATAAAATATACTCTCCATTTTCACAACACAAGCATTTTGACAAAATCCTTTTCAAATTTGACATGTTGACCATGTCATGGGTAGACTTTCCATTTTTTTCATCTCAATAGGATGTGTCAGACCTTGAAGGTCATGGTCTAGGTGTCTACTCTTGCACGATTTCACGAAGTATCTATTTGCATGAATGCAATGTGCTATGCATGAACCAGAGGTGCGTTGGTATATATGGGTGGGCTAGATTTCCTTGGGCATACAAAAGTGCCAAGGGGATTCACACCAAAATGTATCAAGAATATTATGCATGATTGGAAGGCTAAATTTTGGTGCAAGAAAGTTTAAGTGGATTTTTTGATAGTGACTTAACATGGCATGATGATGGTAAATGGTGTTAGAGGTAAGCATGTGACCAAGGAGTTAGCATAGCATAAGATGACATGACATAGTTTGGTGCAATTTGTGTTGAGAAGACACATGGGTTAGCTTTATAAGCTAAGTGGGTAAAACAAGTTGGCATACATGTTATCTTGATAATTTAAGTGGGTGAAATGAATCAGCACATGGGTTGACAAGGCAAGTTATCTGGACCAGTGCATGATGGGAATGGGCAAGCTCATTTTATGTGGAACAATGTGATGGACCAAGGAGTGACATGATTGCATATAGGTACTTGTTGTGAGAGAAAAAATGAGAGACAAGGATGATGAAGACCAAAATGTAATGCATAACACATGTACTAGATAACAAAAATGTAAGGCATAACACATGTACAAGATAACAAGTGTGAACTCGTGTAAAGTGAATTCAAGTAGAACAATAGACCTTAGTGAAAGAAGTTTCAATGGGTTTTGGCAAGCTGAGATCGTAGTTAAATTTGGGTTTAGTGCTATTGGACATATAATTCTTCATTTTTTTGTCATTTTAATCATTTCTAAATAATAGGAGAAATATGAATAGATAGGTCAACATGAAAGGTCAATTAACCTCTTGAAAGATGAATTCAAGAGTCATATTACCATATTAAATATGGATTCATGTTAATGGAATATGATCCAAGTTTGGAGTTACACCTTTATATGACATGATATCAAATCTTTGGTGGTTCTAATAACTCCATTATTCTCGCTAAGACCTGTCTCTCTTCTTGTTTAACATTATTTTCCCATTAGACCTATCTTAATACGTTTTTTGTTCTCCTGTGTTGTAACTCCATGTAGAGATAATTATTTGGTATCTATTAATTACCTTTGCTCGGGGCTTCTTTAGTGTGCAATGATGCCTAAGGTTCACACAACATTTGAGATTCAAGAAATAAATGAGATAGAGGTTTGAGCTTGATGTAGTAAAGAATCCTCTTGGAGCACCTAGTGGATGTCAACCTCTATATAAATTTTGATACATTAGAGCCACAACATAAAACACATGCAGATTGGGAAGGAGGAAAAACCAAGACCTTATATGAAGAAAACTCTGTATATGACCCTATATTAAACAACCATCATTCTCATGTGCTTCATTTCAGATACAACTGGTCTCTTATATTACTATAGGTGATTAAAACTCTGTATTTAACTCTGTATTTGGATGAATGATGTAGTTGTTTGGATCTTGGAAAACCCGTGCGTCTGAGAATATGTTGCTGTAGAAAAATTGGGAAAACCTGTGCCTCTTAGAAATGTTGTTGCATGTGCTTAAAATTGTTTGAAGGAAAATGGTAGGAAATGGTGATCAATTTTTCTTCTTGTAAAGACAAAATTGTGATGATGGAAATCAACTGCCAAATTTTATGGAAAGCATGCTGGAGACTGAGGTTTGGGGAATTCGTTATGTCTTACATTGAATTTTATTAAAAACAAAACTAAATCTATAGGCATGCCCTATTCAAGGAAAATGAGCAGCCCAATTTATTGCTCTGTTTCAAATCCTGGGCATTCTAAATGGTAAAATCACTTTTCAAAATCTGGAAAAATTCTGTTTGGCCATACCATTTTTCCTGCTGATGGAGGAAGGGCCTGCTTTCTGGAGTTTCTTGCGCGACGGGCGGTTCTTTGCAGCAAGGACCTACTTTCTGGAGTTTCAGCTTGCGCGACGGGCAATTCTTTGCAGCAAGGGCCTGATTTCTGGAGTTTCTTGCACGACAGGCGGTTCTTTGTAGTAGGAGACGTATATCTAGTAGGGTTTGAGTTGATTAGAAAAGGCAAGGAGATGTAGTAATGATCTACAAAGGCATATATCCAGTAGGGTTTGAGTCGATTAGAAAAGGCAAGGAGCTATAGTACTAATTACATGCAGGGTAGCTATAGTGATTAATGTAAAATTTTGAAGGCCTGCCATGATTAATCTGAAACCTTTGTAATTCATTTGAAATTCCTATTAAAACCATAGTTTATGGCGGTAATTCTCCACCATATAAATAGGTATTAAAACCTTTCAAATTCCAACTTAGGTTTGATTTAAAAATGGCATATAATTTTAGTTTAGCTTGTACAATAGTAAGGCCATTATTTATTGGTTTGAAATAATAAACAACATGCAATAAACCCACATAATTAGTAAATTATTTAAAGAAAATAATTCCCACATAATAAAATATAAAGTTATAACATACCAGCTCATACTCGAACATAACATCTGTATCAATATTCTTATTCTGTATCTTCTTGATCTTCATCCAATTGGACATCTATACCAACATCTGATTCAGAAACGGTGTTGAAATGATAGACCATGTCATCATCATCATCAATTATGTCATTTTCAATAATATCCTCATCGAAATCATCATCAATAATTGTTGCCTCATCTCCTATGCCTGTTTCATCTTCTAATATATCTTATTCGTCTTTCAATGCATCTTCCTGCTCATCTGCCACTGCATCATCTTCTTCTTGATCAATTTCATCTTCTTCCTCTACAGTATACTCTATTGGCCTTCCTCTTGGATCATATCTAATAGCAAATGACCATTCATTCTCACCTGGAACCTCTAAGTAAAATACTTGTTCTCATTGGCTTGGAAAAACATAGTGATCTTTTCCTGCTTCAAACTGCGATGTTTTAACCATTGGAAATCCATTGTCATGTTGAATAAGTGTTCTATCATCATCACAAACATTCATTCTTAGCCTATACCATTTTACGTCAAACAAAACTATTTTGAAGGAATTAAAGTCACACTCAACTATATAATCTAAAAACCCATAATATCTATTTTCAGATTCTCGAGGATGTCTATCACTCTTGGAGGAAACATTAGTGACCTGGAATACTGCAGTTATCCCACTATCAGAAGTTTTCCTATTATCATCCAAATTTTTAACGTGAAATTTACGACCATTGCACCACATAGCCTTGTGGTGTTTCAACTGCAATATGCCAAACATGAAAAATATGCATTCTCAATTAATTATTAATCATATAATTTACACAGCATGAAAATTATCTGAAAAATCAAACTTGTTGTCACATTATAAATATAGTATAAAATAAGTAATGAATAAAATAGGTGAATTAATTGCTTACCTTTCTATCTTTCAAACCATATGCTAAATTGATTTCCTTGTCCGTAACGTTTCCATCTCCACTACGATACGCTTCTCTAATCAATTCAGACAGTAGTTGCCATGATAACCTACCGTCGTTACGTGCTTTACATGTTTCAATCCATTCACTCATCCACTCAAGATTGTTTGCAATGTATAAAAGTAGTGCCTCATAATCTTGAGCACCTGAATAAAAAAACAATAATTCACCAATATTAATAAATATTACTTATAACCATGATAAATTATATTGATTAATAAACTATGAAAGAATAAGACCTAAATGAATATAATGATCATATACATGATGTAAAAAAATGAAACATTTTATGTATTATACATAATAAATATTTTACCTCTCACTTTCTTCATTCTACCTTTTCCCAACAGGTGCTCCACTTAAAATTTTTTGATGGAGTTCACATCCCAAATGCAATCCACCACCTTCATAGCTGGCGTAGCTAATATAGGAATATAATGACTAATATACACCATGGATTGATATACCACATATCCCTCCACCATAGAACCCTCAGGTCGTGCTCTTTGTCTAACCAAAGCCTTCAAGGATTTCAGGTGCCTCTCGACCATCCACATTGACCTTGTGTGTCCTGGTCCACACATTTCAATCTCCTCAACTTGGTGTATCAAGTAGTGTTCTTGTGCATTGAAAAATGTTGGAGGTAGATACTTTTTCATTTCACACATTAGCCGAGGAATTTCTCTCTTCCAATACTTTATTTCATCTTGATGGATTTATTTCAATGACAACCATCTGCAAATCATTACGCATGGTTATTTCAATTAAACATAATATATATTTCATTACAAGTAAATTAATACATCATTTCATTAAGTACGAAAATAAATTGTAGCAATTAGATTTTTCGTATAAATCAAAACTACTTACCTCATGTATTTACTAAGACCATATATAAATTGTTTGACATTGTTGTCGAAGTCGTTTGGGAGAGATACAGGTAGAACATACTATAACAATAAAAAATGAATCGTTATTGGTTTCCAAATTAAACATAAAAAATGAAAATTTAAAATATGTATTCAAGCAATAAAATACAAAAATGTATACCAAACAAATTACCTTAATAAAGGTATACCAATCATGTGTTTTCACCCCACTGAAGTCACCTTTCTTAGTTAAGATATTATTTATGTTTGAAGCAAAACCTGTTGGAAATTTAATTCTTCTAACGACCTCTTTTACATCATTGCTTTGTTGTTCTGTTAATAACCATGGAATATTATTATAATTTTGACCTCCATTTTTATTTGATCTGTCGATCACACTTTTCATTGCATGATTCGATTTCTCAATGTCAGCACAAATTTTGTCAATTTTATCTCTATCATGTGCACCATCTATGGTTCGCCATAACGTTTTTGTCACATTCTTCCCAACATACATTGTATCAAACAAATAAGCTATTTTTAGGTCCTCATAGTAGGGCAACCTCGCGAATTGAGAAGGATAACATTTCATTCCAGGTGGAAGTACAATATTAGTACCTTCATCGCGACGATGACCTTGATATCAAAGGATAAAATAAATCAGAACAATAATTATAACATATAATAAAATAAATTCATTAGTTAAAACAAAAATTCCAAACATTACATAAACAAATAATATATATATATATATATATATATATATATATATATATATATATACACACACAAATTACGTACCAGCTGCTCGATGATTATTAATTATGTTATATTCCAACATCCACAACTGAGGTGTCATTCTTCGTGGTTTTAATCTAGTTTCTTCTTTATCATTGAAAAGATGTTTTTCAATAATACGATACTTATGGTTCCTAGGGAGGAAGTGCCTAAACTCATCAAACACCATCTTTCTTAAGTCTGGCGAATGACGATACTTCATCTTAGGGCCACAAACTAGACATGCAAATCTACCCTTTGTTTGAAGACCTGCAATAGATGGATCAATAACAATTATACTATGAGATCATTTTTAAAATATGCAATATGGTATATCTAATATAGATAATTATGCATTATATTAAAGTGCAACGAAATATTACATACCACAAACATGTGCTAGTCCCGGAGCATCATGAATTGTCCATACAAGCATTCCTCGACATTGAAATCTCTTCTGCTTGACTGGTTTAGTGATGTCATACATAGTGATGCCATGCCATAACTGTATTAGCTCATCGATAAGAGGCTCAATATATACATTCATATCTTTGACCTGCTACTTACATAATTGTTCAAAATTATGGTACATAATAATTACTACAATGATATATGTATATATAAGTAAGTAAATAAATAAAATATATATTTATGCAAACAACGAGAGAAATGAAAATGTTACAATCAAAAAAATAATGTATCAAATACTTGGAATAATCATAGTCAACATTATGTACTCCCTCTTTATTGACATCCAAGGAGGAATGTTATTGTTGATAAAAAAAATATGCCACACTGAGTAAGTAGATCTAAGCTCCCCGAATGGATTAACACCATCAACTGCCAATGAAAGCTTGACATTATGAGGTTCATTTTTAAAATCTACATATTTTTCCTCGATTTCTCTAAATGCAGAACCATCTGTAGGCATTCGAAGAACACCATCTCCACTTCTATTCTTTGAATGGTAATCCATAAATTGTGCTATGCTCTTACACCTGAACATTCACTGCAAACGTGGAATTATGGGAATATGACGAAGAACCTTTTGAGGCACCTTTTTGGTTAGTTGTTCTATTCGATATCTACTCGTACCACATTTTGGACATTCTGTTTTCAACACATGTTCTCTGTAATATATAATATGATCTTTAGGAAATGCATCTATAGTGTTATATTCCATTCCAAAGTGTTTCATAATAGCATGTAGATCTCGATATGTTCGAGGTAAATTATTTGGCGATGGTAACAAATATTCACCCAACAATCTACAGCATAAACAAAAACTAGTTAATGTAAAGATTATTAATCATATATATATATATATAAGTATTGAATTATTATTTTACACATTTATTACAACTAAAAAAAGGGAAAATAATCAACATTTACATATATGTGATCATATATACATATTGCATACCTTAGGAGTTGTGTCATACATCTGTTCGACAAATTATTCATAACCTTTAAGTTCACCAAAAACAATGTAGTAGAGAGAAGAGTTGCATTTGAGTGTTCAAAAAGTCGTTCACTTGACCTTTTAATTAGAGGTACATCATAAATACCGTCACTATCTCCACCATCATCATCTGACTCACCGTACAAGTCTTGGAGAATTTGATTTTTCCCATCATTAATGTGAACTGTCTCATTATTGTCATCATGATCTACCTCCATGGGATCATTAAAATTACCTTCATCATTCGCTTCATGTTCTTCACCTTGTACAACATCATTTCTAATACTAATATTTGCTACAATATTCTCTTGTACTGGTGCAACATCATCTAATCTACTACTATTTAGCTGTGGAAGCTGGTTGATCATCTGCAAAAAGTTGGGGGGCAACTGTGCCTTTATGAAAATTACAAACATTAATCATTAAACATTAGTGCGCATATAAAAAATATTTAAATAATATAAAATTTTACGATATAATCAAAATGAAGATAGATAATTAATTACCACGGGACGATAGTCATTCGATCCACCATCAATGTGCCCATATTTCCTACAACAAGGGCAATAAACTCTACCATCACCACTTTCACCCTTTTGAATTTTTTTTCCACCTCTAATGTTTTCTTCCATTGATGCAAATTATCCTATAAAGAAAATAATAATTATATTTAGAAATTATCTCTCTCAATGGTGTAGAAAACCCAAGACGTGTTGAACTCAATGGGAGCTCAATAAGCAAAAAGAAAATAAAAGTGGGCTTTTTATAAATTGTAGGCTTTTTACAAAATTGTGGGCTTTTTACAAATTGTTTATATTTTTAATAAAATTATGGGCTTTTTACAAATTGTTTATATTTTTAATTAAATTGTGGGCTTTTTACAAATTGTTTATATTTTTAATAAAATTGTGAGATTTTTACAAATTTTTTATATTTTTAATAAAATTGTGGGTTTTTTACTCCGTCGAGCGCCTGGCTCAGCACCTAAACTAATCACCACAGGACCGAGGTGAAGAACCACAAGCTAAACCACAACCAAATCCAAGTCATGAGGGGAGGCGCTGAGTGCATGCACTCAGTCCCAATTGATTGTATGAGTGTGCATAGCCTTGGGCTCGTAATCGAAACATGTAAAACCTCAACTCGTATAAAAACACCAATATCGTTTATATGCTAGGTGAATGTGGGATTATCCCACCGGCGACACATTTTTACCAACCGTCGCAAGAGCGACACTTTTCCACCAACTGTCGCAAGAGAGACACATCACCTAACTATCGCAAGAGCGACCCTTTACCACCAACCATCGCAAGAGTGACACTTTGCCACCAACCGTCGCAATAGCGACACATTTTTCTAAATGTCGCAATAGCGACACCTTCCTCTAAATGTCGCAATATCGACAACTTGTCTATGTAACGTCGCAATAACGACATACTTTAGAAATATGTCACAATTACGACGCTATTTTTCAAACGTCATAAGACCGACACTTGCCTCTAAGTGTTGGTATTGTGACACTTGTCTCTAAATGTTGGTATAGCGATGGTTTCATGTGGGATTTGAAAAAGTTGAAAAAATTTGGGGAAATTTCTGACATTTGGTCAAAAGTGTCGGAACCAAGTGTTGGAATTTTCGCCAAATGTACTAGTGTGATCTAACAGTTATCACCCCTCCCCCCTTCAAACCTCACTCCACCCCAATGTTTATTATCTGCGCACCCCGATGGCAGATCTACACTATCCATCGACTCGATCCAACGGTCGTCACCATTCCTCCACTGCACCCGCGGGCACTTCTCAGTCTATAGGTCAAACCTTTGGTGCCCCCGCAGTTGACCATCTTGACTACGGGAGATATCAGATCTATGGCTGAGATTTACTGCAGAAGCACGGGCCAAGAAACTGGCCCGTACCCCCCAGTCCCCCCGCAATAGATCTCCACCATAGATCTCCTAGATCTAATGGCTACTGCACTCCTCGCTTCTCCTCCTTCTCCCACGCAGCTTTTCAACAATCGCGCGGAAACCATGACCGTCGATCTGGATTTCCCAGATCAGACGACCCCAAATCCCTTTCGCACTCAATCCGCCCAAAACTCCTCAACATGCATCTTCCGCGTGAAACAGGTGGTTTCATGGGGGGCACATGTCATCCAATCGACCATATCACGTTTGATTTGTGGAAAACCGCTTACCATCCTTTTCTTGCGCGAAAACCATTCGTGGTTTTCCAAAATCGCTTTTCCATTTTCACGCCCATATTTGATTTTTCCGCCATTTTCTCCTGGTTCCGCCTGTGGAACCCCTCCCTTGCACATCTCCCTTCCTCTACAAATGCTCCAACACCCATCCCGAAGCCTTTTGATCACATTTTATCCAAAAAATGATGGTTTTCATAATATGTTTTATGTTTGAGTGCAGGTTTAATGGAAACCTGAAGTTTACAGGCTCGCCCAAAGCAACATCCAAGTTGCAAACGCCCGGGATGACGATCCTCAGAGTTCTAACAAGTAAGATGAGGGATCCAGGGTTTGATTTCGATAATTTAATTGATGTAATCATAGAAACCCTTTAAAATGCCAAGAAACCCTTGCAAACAATAAAACAAAGTGATTAAAGGCTTAATCGAAGAAATCAAAGAAAAGCGAGGACTAGCAAAAAGATAATGGATAAAGCACAGTGTAAAGACAAATTAATTAAAGATAAAACAGTCAGCAGAAAGTGACAAAAGCCCAAAAGATTATTAAAGGAGGCCTAAAGCTATATCAAAGGCCTAATCAGTGTTTAAAGCCACAAAGCATGACGAATCAGCAAAAGACAACCTTAATTGCTAGATCATCAAGCCTATTTACTCCCCCAAAGACTAAAAATGCTGCCTATAGGCCTATTTACTCAAAAGCCTACAAATTTAATGCACAGTCAGAGATATTTGCCAAAGACAGCTCAAAAAGTAATTACAAGCCTACCAAAGCCTCAAAAGTCAACAAAAGTGACTGAATTTGATGAAACTTAATGTAAAAATCAATTAACAGAGTTAAGACATTAGATACCTTCTCCATTAGGCCTCCCAAAGGTCGAGAAGCATTTACTTTGTATTAATTGAATTGTTAGACCTTCCTTTCACTCCACCTCCTCAATTTTCCTATATATATCATATGAGGAGCCTAGTATTGTTGTTGGTTGAATACTTATTGAATGTAAATAGTTGCTGAGGTTGCTGAAGCTCTGTTAGTAATTGAAGAAAGATAGGCTGAGAAGAGAAGTTTGAAGCTGTAAAGACCTACTAGAATTGAAGATTGTAACTGGTTTGAACATTAAATATACAAGCTGATTTATGGGATCCTGGTCTATGTCAATGGTGATGTTTTTCTTACTCAATTAGGTTTTTTCTATGTCACACTGTTAACTATCTTGATAAATAACAACAAATTTAGATTAGGATTTACTTCTAAAAGTACCCTAATTTTCACTAATAAGTTGATATCTATATGCTTTTCAATGTTTTCGAATGATTAACAGAGTATAACTGAGCTAAGGACACAGGCATTTCATATCTGTTTTATAAAAAAACTCGAGATGTTTTTTAATGATACGTATTGTTACGTTGGCAGAGTCCCACTCAAAAGTTTAAGTTAGCTATGTCCTTTGCTTAGTCTTTCAACGCACTGTTAAGAAAGTTTCTAGAGGTGCCAAAAATCGTGAGATTCAAAGTTCACATTTTATCTAGGCTATTATTTACTTTATCTTATATGTTTCTTATGTAAAGGTAACTACACTGATGGAGATGATGGATTGTTGTTTGAAAGTGTATCCATGTACTTCAGTAGTTCAATAATTGTCTTTTAACTCATTTCATTAAAAGAACATTTAAAGATTTTCTGTTTGGTGAAGTTATATTCTTAAATGGTTATTAGCGTTTTTTCACCACACTTTAATGTTCCATACCACAAAATCAACTTAAAGAGATCTTTTGATATAGATGACTTGCCCCATGGACCACTCTTGAAACTTGTTGTGCAATTAAATCCTTTTGTGACTCCATAACCCAATGGATTGATACTGTCTCTTAGCTATCCTATCTGTTGAACCATCCTTTCAACTTACTCACACCTTTACCCTTCAAAATACTTCCTTTATTTTGATGATATCCTACCCAACCAAAACCAAAACAAATCCCTTGTGCTTCATAACTAGCCTAATATCATATCATGAGATTTAAAAGAATATCATTCTAAACACATAGAGAGATCCCTCTTTGAATCTAGGAGGGCTAGATCCTAGGATTCCAAAGTGGTTCTGATGTAGGCCCTGCAGCGTTTGTTCTTGCCAATCTTGCAAACTACGGGGATCCTAACATAGTGGCGACCATACTGGGGAATATTGAGTAATAGATAACTTCACAACTCAACAAACCCCTATTCCTAAATGAGACAAGTGTCACCAAGGCTAGTTATTATTGATTGTTGATGGTGAACAACAACCAAACCTTGAAAACAAGTAAAACCTGGCGACTCCATTGGTATTCAGTAGGCCTGCTGACCCCACCGGTTTTTCCTAAGACTCCACTGGGAAATTCTTTTATCCTTCAAACATCATTCAAACCCAGTTAAGAAGACTTTGAGGATTGAGTTTTTTTTTTTAAATATTAGTTATCCTTTAAAAGACTATCATACTTGGCTGAAATTTTCTCATAATTAGGTCTAACAACACCACATAGTGTCTTCTAGAAGAATTTATAATAGAGCCTATCCTGACCCAAATCCTCCTGAGATAGTTGATAATCCAGAAATTATTCTTAGGAAATCTCCTAAATCCAAGATTTCAACTGATGTCAGACCAATTCATAGAGCTAATTTTGTCCCTGAAAATCTCTCAGCTCTGCAAGATACACAAGTTGACTTACCATTCGTAAGAAACCCATCCAAAACTAAGTCACTTAGTGATATAGATCAGATAGACTCTGAGTCTCCACACTCACCCCAACATAGTGGTGAACATATTGATAGTAGAGAAACCACTCCACCTGATCTTCATTTCATTCATAACTTTGGTTTCTCTCATCCTAGATATGCTCAACAATCCCTTGCTAATCCAAGCACTTTTGTTATCCATACACCCACTGTTCAAACTACTCCATTCCATCCTCCCCCTCCTTTCATAAACCCTCCACTTGTAAACCCCCCATTTATCCCACAACTTCCTATCATGGCAACATGGTATGCTCCTCTAGTCCTTCCTTTAACCTTAGTCAATTTTCCACAGGACTATCAGTCCAAAATTCCCCATTTCACCGGAAATGAACCCACTACTGCTCAACAACACGTAGACAAGGTGAACGATGCCTTTGATTATATGGAAATAGAAGATGAGACCATTAAGATGAGAATCTTTTCCCAAAGTTTAGGAGGAGAGGCCAAGAAATGGTTTAAGGGTTTAACTCCTAATAGTATAAATGACCTCCCTTCTTTACATCAAACATTCATAAACAAATGGGAAATTAGGAAGAACCCTCTCCAAATAATTTCAGATTACAACAACCTCAAGAGAAACACTGAAGAAAGTGCTCAAAATTATTGCACTAGATTTAATAGTGTTTATAACGCACTACCCGCAAATTTGAAACCTCCACAAAGCTCAGCTTTAGCCAAATTCCCTGAAGGATTTGATCCTGAAATGGCCTATCATCTAAGAGAAAGGGATCCCTTAAATTTAGAAGACATGCAGAAGAGAGCTCTTAGTGTGGAAGCAAATATGATTGAGAAGAGAGCTAGAATGAAGACTGAGAAGAGAGTATCTTATAGGGATGAAGCTGCACCTTCCACATCTGACTAAAAAATGGAAAGGATGATGGAGAAGATAATGGAGAGGATGAAAATATATGAAAAAGATCAATCTAGAGAAAACCAAACCGCTCCTCAAAATAGAAACCAATCCCAGAATCAAAATCATAACTTTAGGAGAAATCAACCTCAGAACAAAAAAAGAGATGATGATCAACAGATCAGACCTCCTTTTCAAGAAAAATATGTTAATGAGGATGGAGAAACAAATGAACAAATAGAGGATGATAACATAAACATTTTGGGAGTAAGAAATGAGGATTTTGATTTCCTCCATGAAAGAAAACAAGGTCTATATACACCCTATGATGATAGAAGACTAGAAACTAAATACTGTGAACAAGATTTCGAAAATGTCATCATAGGAGTGCCCAAACAATATGACCTAAGAAGTAAAAAGAACCCAAAAACTCCCAAAAAGAAAACCTCTAATAATTCTGCCAAAAACAGCCTTGTAAATACTTCCAAAATGACAGTAGAAAACCATAAAACAGTGACTGAAATTTTTGATCCAAATAAGGGAAAAAATACCCAAATCAATGAGAAACAGAGTGGTGACCCTAGTAGCACTAGCATTTCAGCTAATGTCCCTGAAAAAACCATTTTGACTGCTGTAAATAGTAGAAATCAGCAAGCTCATTTTTCTGATAAAGGAGTGACTAACAAGGCTAAATCAAACATTTCAAAAAGCTAGATTCCATTTAGCCTAGAGAATGAAATTGCCAAAATCAAGATCTCTGTCCCACTCACTGAGTTAGTCACTAAAAATGTATATAGATGTCAAGTTTTGAAAGCCTTGAACATAGAAGATGTTCATGACACTGTTAACTTAAGTGATGATAAACCAGAGCTCCTATTTGGACCAAATATTAAAGAAAATTTTTAAGAAGAAACTACCCCTCCATTCTACATCAGTTTGAATATCCATGATAAGATGTTGCACAATGCCATGCTTGATTCAGGAGCATCACATAACCTCATGCCCAAGGTAATAATGGAAATATTAGGCTTAGAGGTGACCAGACCATACAGAGATTTATATTCCTTTGATTCAAGTAGAGTGAAATGCCTAGGCCTAATAAAATATCTCTGTGTCAACTTAGCTTAAATCCCAGCCAAAAGCCTAGTGATGGAATTTGTAGTGGCTGATATACCCCCCAAATATGGCATGCTTCTTTCAAGATCATGGGGTGCTAAGCTGCAAGGTACTATGCAGATGGATATGACTTATGCCACCATCCCTGTCTTCAGTCAACCTAGAAGACTCTATAGGGAAACACACATGAAATACATGGTGAGTAGTCAAGAAATACCAAAAAACTCTCCTCTCTATTCTATACACACTGACCTTGACTCATTCATTCTTTATAACGATGAGATTCATAATGAGCAAGTGTTAATCAATGAAACATCAGCCAATATAATGGTCACTCCACATCCAAACATAGTGGCAGCCATAGATGAAGAGGAAAACAAGGGGAAAACTAAAAGACAGTTTTCTAATTCATAAAATCACAGCAAACAGATCACAGGTCTCGAGCATCAAAACAATCATGAACATAGTACCAATTAAGAAAATCAAAGAATAAAGCCTCAAAACATTGAAAATATTGAGGAACAAAATAAAGACAAACACAGTGCAGCCTTGCAAGAACAACACAGTCACAGATTAGGTAAACAAAATAGAGAGGACAACAATGAAATGAATGAAAAATCTAAAAAAAATCATCTTTGGAGTATGAGTTTTGATGGGTCTTGCTCTAAAACTGGTGCAGGAGCAGGCATATGGGTACACAACATTGAAAAAAATCATGTCGAGGGTCATTCTTAAAGATTAAACTTCCAATGCACAAATAACATAGCAAAGTATGAGGCTCTCCTTTTAGGCTTGCATTTATTGAAAAAAATAGGAGCCAAGAGGATAACAGTCCATGGAGATTCAAAATTGATAATTAGGCAAGTAAATGGGGAGTATATTGCTAAACATCCCAGACTTAGAGCCTATAGAGATGATGCCATGGACTTGTTAAAAACATTTTCTGAATTCCAACTTACCTTTGTTCCAAGGAACCAAAACATTCTTGCCAATGGACTAGCCTTTTCCGCTAGTACTTGTCTAAGACCTTATGAAAGCAAACAATACACCTTCCAAGTAAAATATAGACCAGTTGTCCCAGATAATGAAAAATACTGGCAAGTGTTTGAAGGAGATAAACAAATATAAGACTTTCTACAGTCCAAAAATGAATTAGAAATACCAAACTCAGATTTAGAGTATGAACAAGACTGTCCTACGGAAGAAAACCCACTTTTTGAAGAAGAAAAGCCTCTTGGGATTGTTGAAATAAATATGTTAACTAATAGACCCAAACATACAATAGAAAATAGCACAGACTTAGAAAAATAATAGACCCAAACATACAACAGAAAATAGAACAGACTTAGAAAAATATGTTAACTAATAGACCCAAACATACAAAAGCCTCTTGAGATTGATGAAATAAATATGTTAACTAATAGACCCAAACATACAACAGAAAATAGCACAGACTTAGAAAAATAATACTTAGAAGTGCTGCAATCTAAAAATCAAAGCTTGCCAAAAAGACTGGCCCCATTAGAAGAATTTTTTGACTGAAATGATGTTTCCAAAAAGCCAAAACTGGAACCTATTGATGCTGAAGTGGAAGAATGCAACATAGGCAGTGAGGAAAAGCCCAAAATGATCAATTTGTCTAAAACACTGCCAGCTCACATTAAACTGAAATACATTGAGCTATTTAGAGATTTTTCTGATGTTTTTGCATGGAGCTATGAAGATCTAAAATCATATGATACATAGATAATCCAGCATAAGATACCCCTCAAAGAAAACCAGAAACCTTTTAGACAAAAATTGCACAGAATCAACCCTGTTCAATTACCTTTGGTAGAGAAAGAAATTAGGAAAATGTATGATGTTGGAATCATAGTCCCAGTAAGATATTCAGACTGGGTATCTAATCTTGTATCTATTAGGAAGAAAACAAGAGAAATAAGGCTTTGCATTGACTTTAGAAACTTAAATAAAGCCTTATTAAAGGACAACTATCCCTTGCCCAAAATGGATCATATCTTACAAAGGGTAGTTGGTTCTAGAAGAATTTCTTTGCTGGATGCCTTCTCAGGTTACAATCAGATATTGGTACATCCTGATGACCAACTTAAAACAGCCTTTACTACTCCTTGGGGTACTTTCAT
This sequence comes from Pinus albicaulis, assembly GCA_034641835.2. Classification (NCBI taxonomy): domain Eukaryota; kingdom Viridiplantae; phylum Streptophyta; class Pinopsida; order Pinales; family Pinaceae; genus Pinus; species Pinus albicaulis. The sequence continues at coordinate 396,727,846 of CM076575.1, read as the reverse complement.
GTATTTGAAAATTCCCTTTGGTTAAATGAATGCTGGTGCCACATTTCAGAGAGCCATGGATATAGAATTCTCAGAAGAAATAGGTTACTTCATTGTGATTTACCTTGATGATATCACTGTTTATTTTAAAACAGATGAAGAACACCTAATACACTTGAGAAAAGTCTTTGAGAAATGCAGAAAATATGGGTTGTCCTTAAATCCAAAGAAAACATTGTTCGGTCTCCAAGAAGGTAAAATTCTTGGACATATCATATATGAAGAAGGAATAAGGATAGACCCAAAGAGGATCAATGGTATATTTCAAATAAATCATCCTAGAAACATCAAGGAACTTCAATCTTTCATTGGAAATATTAATTTCTTGAGAAGGTTCATACCCAATCTAGCTGAACTCCTTAGAATCATGACAAATATGCTTAAGAGAGAAGAAGGAGTTAAATGGACCTTAGAAGCAAAGAAATCATTTGAGCTGGTAAAAAAAGAACTTACCAAAACACCAGTTCTTATTAGTCTTGATTTTACAAAAGATTTCTTCATATTTTCATTGCATCAGAACACACAGTAGATGTTGTCCTATTACAAAAAAACTTGAAGGGACAAGAGCAGCCAATTGCATTTTTCAGTGAGGCATTAAGATATGCACCTATGAAGTACGACATAATGGAAAAACAAGACTTCGACTTGGTCAAAGCCTTAAAATACTTCAGAGTTTACATTTTACATTCACACATTATAGCATTTGTGCCTCATTCAGTTGTAAAAGACATATTGACCCAAGATCCAGATGGCAAAAGAGGAAAGTGGATTGTTGTAATTTTAGAATATGACTTAGAAATCAAGCCCACTAAGTTCATAAAAGGTCAAGGACTAGCTAAACTTATGGCTGAATCCAACTTTCAAGCTCTTGATATAAACATGTTTAATGCATTAGATGAACAGGAGGAGGTGACAACTCCAATTATTGAAGATCATTTTCTGAATTCATCTTGGTATGCTGATATTTTGTATATGTTGCTCAACCTAAATGTCCCTCCTGGTTTGTCTAAAACAAAGGTAATATTCTTAAAGTTGAAAGCTGTAAATTACTGCATTTTGAATAAATGTTTATATTGGAAAAATGCTAGTGGATTATTGCTTAAATCTTTGCTTGAGAATGATGCAGATAATATCAAGCACGAGTTTCATGAAGGAGAATGTGGAGGCCACCTCTACTGGAAGTCAACTGCTAAAAAAATCCTTAGAGCTGGTTACTACTAGCCCACCCTCTTTCAAGATATCCACAAAATGATTATTGCCTATCACAAATGGCAAATATTTGAAGGAAAAAGAAATATGCTTCTCTTACCTCTGCAACCAATCACTGTTGAAGCTCCTTTTCAGCAGTGGGGTTTAGAATTCATTGGGGAAATCCATCCTGCCTCATCTGCCCAACATAAATGGATCCTCACAGAAACAGACTATTTTACCAAATGGATAGAAGCCATCCCTTCTAGGAATGCCACGGACTCAGTTATCATTTCATTCCTTGAAAACCATATACTGTCTAGATTTGGATGTCCTAGAAAGATCATAACTGACAATGTTGTTTCATTTGGGTCTAAAAATATGGTGGAATTCTGTCATAAATATCAGATTATATTGGGTCATTCTATAGATTATTACCCTCAAGTTAATGGGTTGGCATAATCCTCAAATAAAAGTTTGGTAAACATTATCAAGAAGTTGCTAGAAGATAACAATAAATCATGGCACAGTAAGCTAGTACATGCATTATGGGTAGACAGACTAACTATTAAAAAATCAATTGGAATGTCTCCCTACCAACTAGTTTATGGAACAGATGCAATATTTCCAACCAGTCTAGGAGTGCCAGTCATGAAGCTGATCCAATAAGTACAGTCTGAAGATGATGATATAACAAGAAGAATAAATCAGACTATACATCTACAACAAACTAGAGAGGAGGTATACATCAGAGCACAACAACTACAAGAAAACATCAAGAAGCTGTTTGACAAAAGAACCAAGGCAAGTGACTTTAAAATTGGTGACAAAGTATTGAAATGGGATTCAAGGAGAGAAGATAAGGGAAAAAATGGAAAATTTGATAATTTATGGTAAGGCCCTTATCTTATTCAATCTGCTATTGGAACAATGCATTCTTTCTACAAGAATTGGATGGAGCTAAATATTTTGGAGGTCCTGTCAATGGCAGGATTCTCAAACATTATTTCTGTTAACTGATATTTTAGTTTCAAAGATTTTTTGTTCATTTTATATAACACTGATTTTGAATTTAAAATAAAAGAAAAAATACAAAAACAATAGAAAAAAGATAAAAAGAGGGTAGAAATAAAAGAAGAAAGGTACAACCCCATACCAAAAAAGAAAAGAAAATATGAAGTGTGCAAGCCTAAATGCCACTGCTTGAAAGAGCATTTCTATTTAGTCATATAGCCTAATCATGACTATATATATTTCAATTTACTGTTGATAGGTTAGTGAAGGAGATTTTCCAAACAACGAAATCTTGGCTTATCAGTAGAATAGATTAGGATAGAAAGAAATGGCTCTAATCAGACCAAAACTTGAGCCAAAGAGAAGAAAAAAAACTGGTTCTAACATGCTGAAACCTTGAACCAGGTAAAGAAGAAGACAACTCTAAAAGGATCAAAACCAGAGCTGAAAGAAAAAAGGAAGAATATTCATAATTTTCAGATCTTAAGCCTTCACAATTTTGTTTTAAATTTCTATAAATTTCAGTCTATGTGCAGTTTGTTTTTATGCCATAGTCTTACAACAAATCAGACAGCTTAATCTTGGTTTGTTTGTATTTAAATTTATGTTTTAGAATATAGAGAATAAGATCTGTCAGACAGTTTAATCCTGACATATAGTAGCTTAGGTAGAGAATTTTTGAGTTCAACTGTTTAATCTAAACTCATGGAAGTTATAAGGGTAGATTTAGATTATTTTTCTGCTTTCAATAAAATAATAAAATGATGTTGAAAATGTTTGCAAGTCTAAGTGCAACCTATTGAAGAAAAAATGTTAGGTAAGTAGGTTGTGTAGGTAGAATGTTTTGGAGAAATCATCTGGTCATGATAAATACTGATCATCTTTTAAAGCAACATGATCAAAGAAAAATCAGGTTGTCAAGATGCAGAAAAACATTAGACACTGGTCTACATTCCATAGATAAATCTCTGAGGTTCTTGACACCTCCAAGGAGCTGCCATCCCCAAGTGTAGCCACTGTTAGCCATCCATAATTTTGACATATTCAAAGATGGCTAAAACATGTCTTTAGCCTTCAAGAAACAAATTTCATACAAAATCTGTGACTTCTTGAAGCCTCTCTGTGTTCATTATCTTTCAGAAATCCATTTCATTGATAAACCTTCAATCAAAATTCTTCAAAGTAATCCTGCTGTTACAAAAGAAGGCTATTTTCAGACTATTTTCCACCAAGTTCACCTTCATAATCTCCTCTCCATTTCATCATTTGTTACTCATCTTCACCCACCCTAAACATTCATCTATTCCTCTAAAAAACCCACATTTACCTCCATTTTCCCATAAAACCCCTTTAAGCCTTATAAAATCCCTTTATAATGGTTTAAAAAACCTTTTTATACCTATCGGAACTTCTAAAAAGGCTCAAAAAACCCATTTTAGCCTATGATCCACCCTTTTAATAAAATTAGGCCCTAAGCCCCTGTGGGCTTAAGTCCTCAGCCCCGTTCTTCATATGACCAAAACCTGCAAACCGGGGGCTAAAGCCGCAACCCCTCTTACCGTAAAACCCTAGTCCTCTTACTCCCCCATTGAACAATATTCTCCGCCTCGTTTAGCCCCTCCATTTCTTATTTTTCCATCTCCCGCATCATATCTCTCAAAAGATAATCCCAACCATTGATCATCTTGATCTAACTGTTATCACCCTTCCCCCCTTCAAACCTCACTCCACCCCAATGTTTATTATCTGTGCACCCCGATGGCAGATCTACACCATCCATCGACTCAATCCAATGGTCGTCACCATTTCTCCACTCCACCCGCGGGCACTTCTCGGTCCGTATGTCAACCCTTTGGTGCCCCCGTAGTTGACCAGATTGACTACAGGAGATCTCAGATCTACGGCTGAGATTTACTGCGGAGGCACAGGCCAAGAAACTAGCCCATACCCCCCGGTCCCCCTGCAATAGATCTCCACCATAGATCTCCTAGATCTAACGGCTACTGCGCTCCTCGCTTATCCTCCTTCTCCCGTGCAGCTTTTCAACCATCGCATGCAACCATGACCATCGATCTAGATTGCCCAGATCGGACGGCCCCAAATCCCTTTCGCGCTCGATCTACCCAAAACTCCTCAACGTGCATCTTCCATGAGAAATAGGTGGTTTCATGGGGGGCACATGTCATCCAATCGACCATATCGCGTTCGATTTGCGGAAAACTGCTTACCACCCTTTGCTTGCGCGAAAACCATTCGTGGTTTTCCAAAACCGCTTTTCCATTTTCGCGCCCATATTTGAATTTTCTGCCATTTTCTCCTGGTTCTGCCTGTGGAACCCCTCCCCTGCACATCTCCCTTCCTCTTCAAATGCTCCAACACCCATACCGAAGCCTCTGATCGCAGTTTATCCAAAAAATACAGGCTTTCATAATATGTTTTATGTTTGAGTGCAGGTTTAATGGAAACCTGAAGTTTACAAGCTCGCCCACAGCAACATCTAAGTTGCAAACGCCCGGGATGACGATATTCAGGGTTCTAACAAGCAAGATGAGGGATCTAGGGTTTGATTCTGAGAACTTGATCGATGTAATCATAGAAACCCTCCAAAATTCCAAGAAACCCCTGCAAACAAGAAAACAGAGTGATTAAAGGCTTAATCGAAGAAATCAAAGAAAAACGAGGATTAGCATAAAGATAATGGATAAAGCATAGTGTAAAGATAGATTAATTAAAGATAAAACAGTCAGCAGAAAGCGACAAAAGCCTGAAAGATGATTAAAGGAGGCCTAAAGCTATATCAAAGGCCTAATCAGTGTTTAAAGCCACAAAGCATGACGAATCAGCAAAAGACAACCTTAATTTCCAGATCATCAAGGCTATTTACTCCCCTAAAGACTAAAAATTCCACCTACAGGCCTATTTACTCAAAAGCCTACAAATTTAATGCACATTCAGAGATATTTGCCAAAGACAGCTCAGAAAGTAATTACAAGCCTACCAAAGCCTCAAAAGTCAACAAAAGTGACTGAAGTTGATGAAACTTAATGTAAAAATCAATTAACACAGTTAAGACATTAGATACCTTCTCCATTAGGCCTCCCAAAGGTCAAGAAGCATTTACTCTGTATTAATTGAATAGTTAGACCTTTCTTTCACTCCACCTCCTCAATTTACCTATATATATCATATGAGGAGTCTAGTATTGTTGTTGGTTGAATACTTATTGAATGTAAATAGTTGTTGAGGCTGCTGAAGCTCTGTTAGTAATTGAATAAAGATAGGCTGAGAAGAGAAGTTTGACGTTGTAAAGACCTACTGGACTTGAAGATTGTAATTGGTTTGAACATCAAATATACAAGCTGATTTATGGGATCCTAGTCTATGTCAATGGTGATGTTTTTCTTACTGTAATTTTTGTTTTTCTTATGTTTTCATACTGTCCACTTTCTCTGATAAAGAACAGGAAATATAGAATAGGATTTACTGCAACATACCCTAATTCTCACTGATAAGCTTTACCTCTATGTTTTCTTCTAATTGTTGCTTTGGGAATGATTTCAATAGAGTATAACCAGTCAAGAAATGTTGGTGAGCCCATGTCTTGCTGAGTAAAACCTGAGATGTTGTTTTTGAATGATCTTTTCACTGCATGCTAAGTAGAGTCCTAATCAAGGAAGTTTATGGTTATCCCTGTCCCTTGTTTAGTCTTCAACAGCTGTTTTGAAAGTTTCCCTTGAGAGTATGCCAAAAGCAGGATAGATTCAAAGTTCTTACTTTATCTTAGGCTATTGTTTTGTTTATCTTATATGTTTACTTATTTCTAAAGGTAATCTGTTAGATTGTTGGATTGTTGTCTGAAAAGTGTGCTTTATTAAAAGTTTGCCCAAAGAGGTCTATGGTTTTCCCTGTCCTTTAACCTGCTTCAAACAGTTACTTTGAAAGGCTTTTCTTGTTTAGTGAAGTTAATAGATTCTTAAATGGTTATTACATTTGCTTCTTTCACCACACTTCTTAATGTTCCATACCACAAAATCAACTTAAAGAGATCTTTTGATATAGATGACTTGCCCCATGGACCACTCTTGAAACTTGTTGTGAAATTAAATCCTTTTGTGACTCCATAGCCCAATGGATTGATATTGTCTCTTACCTATCCTATCTACTGAACCATCCTTTCAACTTACTCACATCTTTACCCTTCAAAATACTTCCTTTATTTTGATGATATCCTACCCAACCAAAACCAAAACAAATCCCTTGTGCTTCATAACTAGCCTAATCTCATATCATGAGCTTTAAAAGAATATCATTCTAAACACATATAGAGATATCCCTCTCTGAATCCAGGAGGGATAGATCCTAGGATTCCAAAGTGGTTTTGATGTAGGCCCTGCAACATTTGTTCTTGCCAATCTTGCAAACTACAGGGATCCTAACACTACCATTTTGTCATTCCATGATCACCTTGCCAATCCAAAAGGACTCCTCATGGGGTTCTGCCACTCATCTCTATCCTCTTTTCCACTTATAACCTCAACACTCTGTTTTTCCTTTGCCCATTACTCCACTTGCCATCTAGGGTTTCCTATATCCAACTCATTTCCCATGATTCCTAAATTCCTCAAGCATTGTTGGTCTCAAAACTATCCCTATAGGCTCTTTAGATAAATCAGGTACATTGGGTTTTGGATCTTCATTACATCAGTTTGTCAATATTCTGTTTTCACACTTGAAGCCTCCAAGCCTATTTTCAGTCAAGATCATGGTCAAAATACCCTCTCACTAGGTCATTATGGTTTCATATGTTCCAAGGAATGTTAAAATCTCTATCATGAAAAAAGTTGGTGAGATATGAGGTCTGATCCTAAATGAAAACACCTTGCAGCAAGAAAAACAATAGACACTTGGCCTTGTAGGATAACTAGGGTTTTGGGCTTAATGGTCCAGCAGAGTGCCAAACAGTGATCAAATTGTAGAAAATAACATAGAAGGAAGCACTAAACCCTAATTTCCTTTTCCACTAGGCTAGGGTTTTCCATGGAAAAGAGGCATAGGAGTATAAGATCCATATGGTAGGTCATATTAGCAATCATGAAGCTATACAACCTCATAAACATCATGCCTCCATCTTTTTCTAGGAATTCTTTCCAAGAGCCAAGCCATTTGTCACACCTAGGGCCAATTTTGCTTCAAACTATGTTTTTGACCAAAAAAAGATTAATTTGACAAAATTAAGAGAGTTTTTTGTCCATCATATATCCAAGAAGAAAAACTTCCTTCATATTTTACACAGGTGTCATGGTTTTAGAGAAATGCCAAAAATATAGGTGTCATGGGAGAATTGCTGCACTTCTAGAGTGACCTTGGGAAAATAAATTTTTCTCATATCTGGAGTGTCCAAATGAATTTCTTGATGAGTCAAATAACAAGTATACTAGAAGATATTTCCAATGAGCTATCATGAGCTCAATTTGGAGTTTAGGAAGGCCTCCAAAAGTTGTCTGCACCAGCACTCTGCATTTGTGCACCATCATTTAGCACTTTTTGACCAGTCTTGGGAGAATCAACTTTTGAAAGGTCAAATAAACTCCAATTAGAGAAAACAATATATATTTAGAAATTATACAAGATAATATTTCCAACAAGCTATCATGGGCCCAATTTGAATACCGGGAAGGCCTCCAAATTCCCTCTGCAAAAGGGCGATGCACGTTCAGGGCAGCACTGCGCGTTCAGGGTTAGGCGCCGCGCCTTAGAAGGAATTTCCTTTGTTAAATTGCAATGTACTGCGCGTTCAGAGGCACGCACTACACGTTCAGAGGCGTGCCACGGGTTTTCTCAGGAAGCCTGACAGGCCCGTGTAGAAGCATTTCGGCAGGCTCTGTGCTTTCGGCAGACTCGACAGGCCCGAATACGCGTGTAGGCGTTGCGCTTTCGGCATACCCAACAGGAACGAATATGAATGCAGGCACTGTGCTTTTGGTAGACCTGACAGGCTTGAATACACGTTCAGGTGCTGTGCCTTGGACTTGAAGCTCCTCTTGCACCTGCGAACACTCAAAAAACATAAAAAATACCTCCAAGATGCCATCAAAGGGTCTTCAAATCATTGCTAATTGGTAGGTGGATGTCATACCTTTTCCTCCAGTGAATTTTGATGATTTAAAGTCAAGATAATTTGAAAAAACCCTAAAGGAGTTAAAACCTAAGTGTTTATGATAAAAACCCTGTTTAAGCCTCCCTCATCTGCAAACAAGAAGATATCAGTCAAATAGGGATAATCAAGGTGGTTGCATTGGTTTAAAAGTTTTTCATCCATCAAGGCTTGACATGACACTCAGTCCCTTATATTTCAAAACAGAGTAACATCACATTCCCTCTTTGCTATCAGTTTGACATTAGTGAAGTGAGGAGGTAGATATCAATGAGACAGAGAGTGATAAAGCGGAGAGAAGCAGAGATGTTGATGGCAATAAGACAAAGAGCCCTGATGACAGTGAGGCTAACAATGAGGCACAAAACTATGGTGATGAGAATAATGATATAATTCATGAGAGCATTAAGGTCAATGAAGTGAATAGTAACAAGGGAAGCGCAGAAAGTAGTAAAAATAATAGCAGCAAGGAAGCGGAAACCAATGAAGACAAAAGCAATGAACAAATCAGTGACGCATGTGCTAATGAGGGAAAGTCCTCAATAAGACAAAAAAACAAAGGAAACCTTGAAATTCTTGTTGATCTATCCCCTACAAGACATTCCAAACATAATCAGCTAAACAATTTCAAATTTTGGCAAGTTTTTGACATTTTTGGTTTTTTAACTGATATTAAGGGCTGAAAGCGCAACACCCTTGGCGCTACGCTTTACCTACAGGAATACATTGGAGGTAAAGTTTACATTTTTGGATTCATCAGCCCAAGGACATCATGCACACCAAATTTCAGATCATTTGGAGCAGTTTTGGTCCTCCAAAAGGCCCAAAAACATGCCAATTTGCACCTTTCTGCCATGTTTTCAGGGTTGGCGCTGCGCCTTCAGCAGCCTTGGGAGATTTTTTTTTTGAAATATTTAATGGAATCCAATCAGAAAACCAAGGGAATTTTTGGAAATTATACTTGACAAGCTTTCCAACGAGCCATCATGGAGCCAATTCTGACATCGGGAAGGCCTTCAAAACTTGGCTGCAAGATGAATCAGTTTTCATGTGCAGGCACTGCGCCTTTAGACCTCTGAAGTTGCCCCTTGCAAAAAGGTCAACAAAACACACTGAATGATATTTTCGAGATTTTTTGGGAAAATAATTTCAGAGTTGGTTGAGGAGTTATGTTTAGGTTTTCTTTCATTTATTACATTAGATATTTTGTGCCTTGGGCCTTGCATGGTCTTAATGGAAAAATTTGGCATTTATTATGCATTTATGGTTTCTAGAAGCCTATTAGGGTTTCCACCTCCTCATTTTCTGGTGAAATAGAGCCTTGAGGCCTCATTGTAATTGTAGGTTGGTTGCTGAGCATAATATGATATAGACTCTGAGTTTATTTGTGAAATTGGATTTGATTTTTTGTGATGGCTTTGGAATGAGAAACTATGGATTGAGCTCATTCTTAGGATTCATAAAGATTTGTTGAATGGTGATGTATTCCACCTTTGTATTTTTTTTCTTCAGTTCTCATTATGTTTCTCTAATCATGGGATAGAAATATTAGAGTAGGATATGTCTTTTCGGCACCCTGCTTTGTCTGCATCCTTTGATCTTTATGTTTTCTTCCTTGAAAGTTTAACTAAGGAATTCTTAAGTGCTCTTTAGTTTTACTGAGATGTTATGTTGAAAAAACTAATTTTTTGCAAGTAAGTTTCAGAGAATCCTTAACTTCTCTCTAAGTTTACTCATATGTTTCTCTAAGGTCTGCTTAGTATTGTTTGATCGAATAATTCTTCATTTCTCTTCAAGTTTTTACTATGCTAATCATGCTGGAAGCTTTTCCTTGCTATTATTTTGTTAAAGGATCCTTGATTGCCCCTTAACCTACTATATTCTCTCCTCCATGTTCATTTCACTCACTCAAAACCTACTTAGACCCATTTGGTCCTGTTTACTTTCCTTATGAAACACCCTTGAACTATTTTTATACTTTTCAAAACCTTTGTAGAATCCATAGCCCAATGGATTGGTCCTCTCTTACTCTACTTATTCTTCTTGACAACTTATCTAACCAACCAAACAAACAAGCAAACCCTAATCCCTATAAATAGCGTAAAATCAAAACCTAAAAGCTATCAAGTTAAAAGCTTTTACAAGCAAACATTAGAAAGTGCCCTCTCTGAGTCCGGGAAGGCTAGGTCCTAGGACTCCAAAGATTGATTTGATGTTACCCCTGTTCATTTGTTCTTTTCAATATGAAAATTACGGGGAGCTAACATAGTGGCATTCACGGTGGGACCCTCTGAGTAAGTTACATGCTTAGATATTCCTTAAAAAATTCAAAAACCCTTATCAAATAGTATCTACTGATTTATCTCCACCTCATCGCCTAACATAATGGCGATCATGGTGGGACCTTTGGAGTCAGTGACAATCTAAGTATTCCTTAGGATCTCAGAACACCCAGAAACATCCTCAGATTGGTATTTAGTTGTTGATGGTGGACAACAAGTACATCCTTAAAATAGTAAACATCATCCACCTCGCGACTCCACAACTCTCAATAGACCTAAAGACTCCACTAGAGGAAGAACCTAAAACATGACCAGTCATCATAGAAAGAGAGAGTACTCGGGCCTAGATTGGATTCAAGTAATTATTGTTTTTATCTATAACTATGTTCTATCCTACTTTAAGCCTGCTCATGAATACACTAATGAGATCTACATTGATCATTGGAAATATCTCAGGCCTAAAAAAGTTGAGCTTCAAATTGCAGACCATGAATGTACTAATATACCTGTGCCTACTCCAGATACACCTGTAGAAGACCTAGTAAAACATGAGCCTCATGCTATCTTTCTGGCTCCTGCTGAAACCTCAAACTGTCATAAATCTCTTTTTGAACTACCTATACCCACAAAGGTCCCAGACAGATACAAGCCTTTTCTTTTGCCTCCTATTCTCCATGCCCTCCCTGCAAAGCTTGCAGATAAACTACCTAGATTTCATGGAGAAAACTCAATCATCACCGCTGAAAAACACATTCAAAATCTTGAGAATTTACTTGACCTATTTGAAATAGGAAAAGATGATGTGCGTATTAGAATGTTTGCCTTATCATTACAAGGAAGAGTTAAGAGTTGGTTTAAAGACCTTCTAGTTGCAAGCATTATTGATTTTCATCAATTCACTCAAGTCTTCCTAGATAGGTGGGTAGTCACGGGAAATGCTTTTCTCATCATAAAGGAATACAACCATTTGAAAATATAGCTAGGGGAGACAATGCAACACTTCTTAGCAAGGTTCAAAAAAATATACCATGCAATACCTACTAAGATAAAGCCACCCTCGGAGTGGGCTTTCTTGCACTACCCAGATGCCTTTAACCCAGAGATGGCTTTTCAGATAAGATAAAGAGATCCTTCGACCCTAGAGGAAATGCAAAGGATGGAAGTTGATGTGGAAGCCAACATACCGAACAGGGAGGCAAAGCTAAGAGTAATAGAGAAAGACAAAGCAGATCAAGAGAAACTGATATCTTCAGAGGTAAAGCTAGAGATGTTGACAGATACAATCAAAGAAACGATGCATATACTTGGAAAGAAAGAGGAAGAGTACAAGGTTGAAGTTGTTGTTTCTTATTCAAAACGGCCTATACCTTTTCCTTGGGAAGAACAAACTCATTCATTACAGGGCAAGAATAACAATCAAAATATGCATGTTGAGAAAGATTACAAAGAAGAAGATGTTGAAAATTTTCAAGTAAGTACTAGATACATTCCTACATCTTGTGCTTCACTAAGAGAGCATTACAAGAAAATTTCAAATAGAAACAAGGTGGAATGCTCTAAAGAATCAGTAAGGGAAGAAATGGATAATGCAAACCATTTTTAAAATTCAGAAGTTCTCCCCTTAAGACATCTTGGTGTAGCTGTTGGGATTAAAGAATGAGAAATGGAGGATGAGCCAACACCTTTTGAGTCTCTACCCTTGTGCTTCAAATCATTTTATATTGCTAAAGGAGAAGCTATTAGCCATGAACACTCTCCTTTTAATATGGTGGAACAATCTGCTAATCTAGTATGCATAATAGATGACATTCCTCCTATGAATAAGTTGCCCAAGTATGATCAATATGATGATGATTATGTTCTCTAGACTCAAGCTAACACTACAGAAAAACCATTGATTAATTTGTGGGACAATGACAGTCATTTTCGACAAATCAAAAATATTGATTAGCAAATACCACTCAGCTATGACATTGGAGAAGAAAGTGCAGAAATTTTGGGAGAAAGGGAAGGATATTTACCTCTTTGTGGTGCTTCATTTTAGTTCATCAAAGACAACCTTAATACAATTAGAAGTCAGCAACCTTTGGGTATTGATTTTAACAACAAAGAAAATATTCAGCCCTATGACCAGCCTTCACAAGAGGAAGAGAAAATTTGTGGTTCTATCCAAGGAAAAGGGAAAATGCCTAAATCAGGGTCTAGGCTTACAACCAGCTTCTAATCTTTCATATAAAGAGATTTTTTCTATTTTCTATCCTACTGATTTATATGTTGCAGCCTTGCCTCATGGAGAAACAGGTTTGATAGAGGAAAACATTGCAATATATGATGAGGCTACTAGTTCAGATGATCATGAGGAAGAGGAATATTTTCTTTCCCAAATGAATGCCAAGCATAGCCAAGTGGGTGAAGTAGTAATCTTGAATGAAGCTTATTTCTCAAATCCTCGTGTTCAGGTATTGTTTCAAGATCCCTTTACTGATTTCTTAAAGACATTTGAAGAGGGAGTAAAACATGTTAGGATCATTTTGATGCAAGGTATAAGAAGAATTTTAGGTGCTAATATTCAAACAAAAGTGAGGTGGGAGTGGCCTTTTGATTTTTTCACCACACTCAAAAAGCTGAACAAAGATCACTCATGGAATCATTTGCTTGATTGGTTATACTAGAAAAGAGAGTTCACCAAATGAATGTATATCATGTATAGGTTAGATTAGGATAGATAGGAATGCAAATAAGCTCAACACTATGAGCATATTTCTAGTTGTTTAGTCTTAGAATGCTGATCCAATTTTTTTTTATTTTTTTTTTTAAGGGAGAAAAGATGAAAAGAGGGTAGATGAAAAGAAGAGGTACAACCCCATACCAAAAAAAAAAATAGTATTGTTGAAAGTGTGCAAGTCTAAATGCCACTACTTGAGTAAGAAATTATTGTTCAGTCATCTAGACTAATCATGATTGAACATGTTTTAAATTTCTGATGATAGGTTAGTGAAAGAAGACTTGTCAAACCATTTACACTTGGCTTGTTAGTAGATTAGATTAGGAAAATATGATGGTTCTCAATGCTCAAATCTGAACCAAAGGGAAGAGAGGGATACATAACAAATGATAGATCACATCCGTCATGTTTTCTAGTTTTGATTGTACAAAAATAATGTTTGTGTGCAACTTGTCTAAATGCCACATCCCATGACAAATCAGATTGTTTAAACTTGGTTTGATCATGTTTTCAATTTCATGTTAATAGGTTAGAGAATAAAATTTGTCAAACATCTTAATCCTGAAAAATGAGTAGACTAGGTAGAGAATAAGAGAGTCCATTAGCCTAATCTGAACTCTTGGAAGTGATAAGGGTACAAGTAGATATTTTTTTATGCTTTCAAAAAAGAAAAGAATGTCAAGGGTTTGCCAGTCCAAGTGCACCCAAAGGAAGAAGAATTTTTTTTTAGACAAGGTAGGATGGGTAGGTAGAACTGACGTTGAAGCAATCATGTTTTCATATTTTATAAGATCATAGCTTCAAGAGAACATCGACAAATGAAGGAATAAGGATCTGCAAAGTGCAAGTAAGGCACTGGTCTTCAAAACTCAGAGATCTGAACTCTGAGGTCCTGGACACCTCCCCAAGTGGAGCCACTGTTAGTCATCAATAATTTTTGCTATCTGTAGATGACTATAGATGGTTTCTAGATTTCTAAAAACAAAATTCCCTGAATATTGTGAGCTTTAGAAATCTCACTGCCTTCGTTATCCTTATGGAAATTTTTTCACTATTATACCATTTTGCAATTCCATGATCACCCTGCCACTCCCAAAGGACTCCTCATGGGCTTGTGCCACTCATCTCTATCCTCTTTTCCACTTATAACCTCAACACTCTGTTTTTCCTTTGCCCATTACTCCACTTTCCATCTAGTGTTTCCTATAGCCAACTCATTTCCCATGATTCCTAAATTCCTCAAGCATTGTTGGTCTCAAAACTATCCCTATAGGCTCTTTAGATAAATCAAGTACATTAGGTTTTGGATATTCATTACATCACTTTGTAAATATTCTGTTTTCACACTTGAAGCCTCGAAGCCTATTTTCAGTCAAGATCATGGTCAAAATACCCTCTCACTAGGTGATTAGGGTTTCATATGTTCCAAGGAATGTTAAAAGCTCTATCATGCAGAAAGTTGGTGAGATATGAGGTCTTCTCGTAAATGAAAAAAAAATGTAGCAAGAAAAACAAGAGACACTTGGCCTTGTAGGATAACTAGGGTTTTGGGCTTAATGGTCCAGTAGAGTGCCAAACAGTGATCAAATTGCAGAAAATAACATGGAGGAAGCACTAAACCCTAATTTCTATTTCCACTAGGCTAGTTTTTACTATGGAAAAGAGGCATAGGAGAAGAATATCCATATGGTAGGTCATATCAGCAATCATGAAGCCATACCAACTCATAAACATCATGCCTCCATCTTTTTCCAGGAATTCTTTCCAAGAGCTAAGCCATTTGTCACACCCAGGGCCAGTTTTGCTTCAAACTATGTTTATTACCAAAAAAATATAAATTTGAAAAAATTAAGAGAGGTTTTTTTCTATAATAGGGCCAAGAAGCAAAACCTCCTTCAGATTTTACACAGGTGTCATGGTTTTAGAGCAATGCCAAAAATACAGGTGTCACGGGAGAATTGCTGCACTTCTGGAGTGACCTTGGGAAAATCACTTTTTCTCATAGCTGGAGTGTCCAAATGACTTTAGTGATGCATAAAATGAAAAATAGACTAGAATATCATTCCAATGGGATATCTTGAGATCAATTTGGAGTTGAGGAAGGCCTCCAAACGTTGTATGCACCAGCACTCTGCATTTCTGCACCATCATTCAACACTTTTTGACCAGTATTGGGAGAATCAACTTTTGATAGGTCAAATAAACTCAAATAAGGGAAAAAAAGATATATTTGTAAATTAGACAAGATAATATTTCCATCGAACTATCATAGGCCCAATTTGGATACTAGGAAGGCCTCCAAATTCCCTCTGAAAAAAGGCGTCATGCATTCAGGGCAGCGTTGCGCATTTAGGGTCAGGCGTTGTGCCTTCAAAGGAATTTCCTTTGTTAAATTACACTACACTATGAATTTAGAGGCACACGCTGCGTATTCAAAGGTGCGTTGTGCATTTTCCTAGGAAGCCCGACAGGCCGGTGTAGAAGAATTCCGACAGGCATTCTGCTTTCGGCAGACCCGACAAGCCGGAATACGCATGCAAGCACTGCGCTTTTGGCAGACCCGACAGGCCCAAATACGCATGCAGGCACTGTGCTTTTAGTAGACCCGATAGGCCCTAATACACATTCAGGTGCTGCATGTTGGACCTGAAGCTCCTCCTGCACCTGCAAACACTTAAAAAACATAAAACATACCTCCAAGCTGCCATCAAAGGGTCTTCAAAGCATTTCTAATTGGTATGTGGATGTCATACCTTTTCCTCCAGTGTAGTTTGATGATTTAAAGTCAAGAGAAATTGAAAAAACCCTGAAGGAGTGAAAACCTAAGTGTTCATGCTAAAAACCCTGTTTAAGCCTCCCTCATCTGCAAACAAGAAGATATTAATCAAACAGGGATAATCAAGGTGGTTTCATTGGTTTAAAAGTTTTTCATCCATCAAGGCTTGACATGACACTTAGTCCCTTATATTTCAAAACAGAGTGACATCACATGCCCTCTTTCCTATCAGTTTGACATCAGTGAAGTGAGGAGGCAGATATCAATGAGACAGAGAGTGATAAAGTAGAGAGCAGCAGGGATGTTGATGGCAATAAGACAAAGAGCCCTGATGACAGTGAGGCTAAAAATGAGGCACACAACTATGGTGATGAGAATATTTATAGAAGTCATGAGAGCAGTAAGGTCAGTGAAGTAAATAGTAACAAGGGTAGTGCAAAAAGCAGTAAAAATAATAGTAGCAAGGAAGCATAAACCAATAAAGACAAAAGCAATGAACAAAGCAGTGAGGCAGGTGTCAATCAGGGAAATTCCTCAAGAAGACAAAAGAACAAATGAAACCTTGAAATTCTTGTTGATATATCCCCTATAATACATTCCAAACATAATCAGAAAAACAATTTCAAATTTTGGCAAGTTTTTGACATTTTTGGTTTTTTTACTGATATTAAGGGCTGAAAGCGCAACACCCTTGGTGCTACACTTTTCCTAAAAGCATCCATTGGAGGTAAAGTTTAAATTTTTGGATTCATCAGCCCAAGAAATCATGCACACTAAATTTCATATCATTTGGAGCAGTTTTGGTCCTCCAAAAGGCCCAAAAACATGCCAATTTTCACCTTTCTGCCATGTTTTTAGGGCTGGCGCTGTGCCTTCAGCAACCTTGAGAGATTTTATTTTTGAATAGGTTAGTAGAATCCAATCATTAAACCAAGGGAAATTTTGAAAATTATATTTGACAGGCTTTCCAACAAGCCATCATGGAGCCAATTCCGACATCGGGAAGGCCTTCAAAACTTGGTTGCAAGATGACTCAGTTTTCCTATGCAAGCGCTGCACCTTCAAACCTCTAAAGCTGCCCCCTTGCAAAAAGGTCAGCAAAACACACTGAAGGATATTTTCAAGATTTTTTGGGCAAATAATTTCAGAGTTGGTTGAGGAGTTATGTTTAGGTTATCTTTCATTTATTACATTAGATATTTTGTGCCTTGGGCCTTGCATGGTCTTAATGGAAAAATTTGGCATTTATGATTCATTTATGGTTTTTAGAAGCCTATTAGGGTTTCCACATCCTCATTTTCTGGTTAAATAGAGCCTTGAGGCCTCATTGTAATTGTAGGTTGGTTTCTGAGCATAATATGATATAGACTCTGAGTTTATTTGTGAAATTGGCTTTGATGTTTTGTGATGGCTTTGGACTGAGCAGTTGTGGATTTGATTAGGATTCATAATTTTTTTTTGAATGGTGATGTATTCCACCTTTATATATGTTTTCTTCAGTTCTCATTATGTTTCTCTGATCATGGGATAGAAATATTAGAGTAGGATATGTCTTTTTGGCACCCTGCTTTGTCTGCTTCCTTTGATCTTTATATTTTCTTCCTTAAAAGTTTAACTAAAGAATTATTAAGTGCTATTTAGTTTTACTGAGATGTTATGTTGAAAAAAACTAATTATTTGCAAGTAAGTTTCAGATAATCCTTAACTTCTCTCTAATTTTACTCATCTGTTGCTCTAAGGTCTACTTAGTATTGTTTGATTGAAGAATCCTTCATTTCTCTTCAAGTTTTTATTATGCTAATCATGCTAGAAGCTTTTCCTTGTTATTAGTTTGTTAAAGGATCCTTGATTTCCCCTTAACCTACTATATTCTCTCCTCCATGTTCATTTCACTCACTCAAAACCTACTTAGATCCATTTGGCCCTGTTTACTTGCCCTATGAAACACCCTTGAACTATTTTTATACTTTTCAAAACCTTTGCAGACTCCATAGCCCAATGGATTGATCCTCTCTTACTCTACTTATTCTTCTTGACAACTTATCCAACCAAACAAAAAAACAAGAAAACCCTAATCCCTATAAATAGCGTAAAATCAAAACCTAAAAGCTATCAAGTTAAAAAATTTTACAAGCAAGCATTAGAGAGAGCCCTCTCTGAGTCCAAGAAGGCTAGGTCCTAGGACTCCAAAGATTGGTTTGATGTTACCCCTATTCATTTGTTCTTTCCAATCTGAAAATTACTGGGAGCTAACACTCCAATTAGTCTGAAGGGTTGGAGAACACTTTGACAGAGGCAGAGAAGCAAGGTGATACTAGTCAAATCTTGCAAAATCTAGCCCAATAAAATAGGAACTCTAAAAGAATCAGAGAAGAAGGATCATGCGCTGCAAAAACTACCACTGAAATAAAATTTAAATTGATGTACAGGAGGAGGAAAAAATTAAATCCTGTAAAAGAAGAATTGGAAACTATTGAAGTGATTGACACAGATACAATAGTAAAGGATAATTCACCACTTGTAGTTTCTAAAGAAACACACCAGCCTTCAAATTCAAACAATCAAATGATTCAGAAGAAACACAGTGTGGAAATATCTTCATTCAGAAAACCAGTAGACAAAGAGATGGATATTATGCAGAAGTATAAAGAGATCAAGATCATAAATGAGGCCTTAAAGGCTGATACATACACAGAGTATTGGAAGCAGTCACCTAGTTACCAAAGCAGATTGCTTTATGCTTTTGACTACAAGACTAGGAAGATGCAAATGACCTACCTATAGCCAAAAGTAAAAAATCCCAAATCATCAACAGATTATAAAAAGACATCATATGAAGTTCAAGCAGAAGATCTTCATCCTATTGACCAGATAGAATTTCACAAACAAGTTGGTGAGATGTTGTATTCAACTATGACAAATAAATCCATGAGTGTACAGAAGATGCAAAACACTCTAGGGAACATCAAAGATCAACTCAAATTAGAAAAGGAATCTTCACAGGCTAAGGATAACAGAATCAAATCACTGGAAGATTTGATTATTGAAGTAGGATATGATCCAACAAATGTCAAAGTTGCAGATGAACTGATAAAGAAGAAAACTGTAGAAATGGCTGCATTAAAGAAGCAACTCAAACTACCTCCTATAGAACATCCATAGGAAAAGGAAGTGTTAGAGGATGCAAGCCAAAAAGATGAGATGATGAATCTCATTCTTCAATTAATTGCTCAAATAAAAGAAATGGAAATTGAAATGGATAAATTAGTACAAGAGAAAAAGAACAACTCAGAAGCAATCCCAGTCATTGTTATTCCTTTAGTCACTACAACTGTGCCTTCCACATTAGCAGGTTCATTGGCTCCTTTAGTTCCAATAGCTACAACACTTCCTGTAAAATCAGTAGCAGAGTCATCTTTAGCAGCAATACAACCTACAGACAAGGCAGGAAAACTAGTAAAAGCAATGCAGGAAATTTCTATTCAGACAAATGAAATCAATAAACTTAAAGAACAACTAAAAAGTATGGATGATGAAAAGAAACTAATAAAAAATTATGCACAAGAATTAAGAACAAAAAGAAAACAGGTTGACAGAGAAATTGAAGAAGTTAGAGAAAGATCTAACACTGAAAGAACCAATGACACAAGTCAAGCAACATCTATGGGCCAATATCATTGAATCTGTCAATGATATTTGGCCATCCATTTAGGTTATCTATGAACATAAAGATATAATTAAATCAGTAGGTGAAGCCATCCAAAAAATCAAAGAAGAACTTGGAAATAAGCTAGAAGAGGCTAATGAAATCATAAAATTCCTTAATTCCAAGAATAAGCAATAATTAGAAGAGATTGGAATTAGTGACAAGACAGATACTATCCTTGAAGTTAGGAAAGTGATTTCTAAAAGGAATTTGACGATGCAGCTAGAGGAAAAATTTCAAAACATGGAGCTTGGCATAACTAAATTTATGATGAAGTTTGACATTATAAGATAGAAAGGCTTGCCAAATCCTCTGGTTATGAATGATAGGTTGATGAAACAAGAAGACTATGATAAGAAGATTAGAGAGGTGGCTAAGGAGCAAGCTAATAATTCAGCCATGCACATAATTCCAACAAGGAAAGTTCTCTATAAGAGTTTTGAAAATCTTTTTTACTTGCAACATGAGGTAAAACACTTATTCATTAACAAGCCTACATTTTCAAAGTATACAGAGGCTAATGACATATTTATAAGAGTGGTGAAAATTAATTTACCAGGTGTAGAGAATTGGGAGAAGTTAACTGATTTACTGTGAAAGAAGTAAAGGTTAAAACAGATAAAATAGAGCAGACAATTTTACAGTTATAGAACAACAATAATAGTGAAAGTTAAAGCAATAACAAAGCAATTACAGTCAAAGAGTATCAGAGTTTAAAGTTTATCAGAAGAAAGTCAAAAGGCTAAAGTGAAATCAAAGTAAAAGATGCCAACGTGAAAGACACTCAACAACAGAATTCGTTGAGCCAACAGCCAGAGACAAATCAACAAAATATCAAAGACAACAAAAAACAAATTCAATAAAAGTAGGGACAACTTGCATTATTTAGATAAATATCTCTATCTTCTTGCATGAATATATTTATTTTTCCATGAATAATTCTTAAGTTTGTTTTAGGATATTTTGTAAGAGTTTTTGTATAAATACCTCAAATTTCGAAGTATTGACAGTGGATGAATTGCTAAACATTTATATAGTTGTACTAAGCCAAAACCTGAGGGTTCTTTGTACCATTTTCAAGTCAACGGACTTGATTAATCAATAAAGCATCATATTACATGATTCATGTGTTGGGACACTTTATTGAAGTATTTCCACTTGTTCTTTGTTACTTTCTTATGTTTTTTCATATACTTAATGTTTTCTGAATCTAAATGATATAACAGGAATGTTCTTACAGAATATGTTTAATTACACTCTGCCTTGAACTGTTTATAATTTACATGTTTTCTTTTGATATCCAGATTAGGGAATTCTTCATTGTTCCCTAGTTTCGATTGAACTATGTCATTTCCATCATTATCTAGATCTGATAATCCTTAAATTCTCTCTCATCCCGATTGAAACCATTTCACCATCGAACTTGAAGATTTGAAATGACCTAGCTATCTTGCCCTGTAAACATTTTCTTTAGACCTTGATTCTGTCATGTTGCTTGATACATTGAAACCATTATTCTAATGGAATTTATACCTACATCTATACATCTGAACCAGTTATTCCACCACCAAACCAAATCCAAATCAATCCCACATAAACTAACTTAAAATCAATTAAAATCAACAAAGATAAATCATATAGAGAGAGCCCTCTCCGAGCATTAGGAAGGCTAGATTCTAAGGCTTAAGAGTAGGTTTGTGGTTACCTCTAATATTATTTGAAACAAAATCAAACATCTAACAACCCTAAGAATTATTGGAGTGATAACAAAAAGAAATGGGTGTGAATATTCTAGAAAAAGACGAAGATCAAGTCAAGTTAATATTAGCCCTTGATTATTTTTTAATCCGAGACATTGATTTTAAACGAGAAGATTGTAAGAAGGACTTCGATGGGAATTTGGAAACACACCAGGCAGATACTCAGTTTCCCAAGAAGATTGATTTTCTCACTAGATGAAGTTAGGAAAGAGAAAATCAAATCAGAGGGAGAGTTGCATGTTGGAGAGGGAGAGAGCATCAGCAAGAACCGAGAGTTTAGGATCAGACCGGAGGAAGTAGCGCAGAGGAGGGACAACACAGAGGCTGCGATGCAGTGACAGGGACAACGTAGAGGCTGTGATGCAGTGAGATGGACAACATATAGTTTTTGACACTAGGACTGCATGGAGACTAATGCAGTGAGACACAGAGAGGATATAGGGCCTCTCTAGGTTCATAATTTCACTGTGGAGCGTGGGAAAAAATTGTTTGTAAATTTATCACAGGATATTCATCTTCTATTCTACTAGTTGTACTTTATACAAGAGATTTCGGTAAAGAATAATAAAATAACCCTCATCTGTTGCATTGGTTTCTCCACATTGGGTTTTTCTGGGGATGATTGTCCAAAAAAAATTGTGTCATTGTGATTGTACTTGTGATAGCATTTTTCCTTGCATTTACTTTCCGCAGAATTTTTAATTTTGAATGCTACAGTTTATTTCATTTTGGTATTTACCATAGTAAACAATAAATAATTTGTTCAGATAAATTAAAAATAGAATAAATCTAATCAGTTGTTGTGGTAGGATTCTGGGTAGCGAAATTTTCACATCCCATTAACCTACAACCATATCAACTGCTGCATCATGTCCATCATGAGTTGTCATTGCCTCAACATCTGCTGGTTGGTCCTCAATAGTTCCTCTAAAATTTGGTTTTGGATCGCTTGTCTGGGCTGCTCGCTGTCCTCCTGATTGTCCATGTGGCCCCTGATGTTTTTCACTTCCATATAAGAAAATGGTTCTGGTTCTCCTCTTTACCTCGAATACTTCATCTTCCTCTTCCACAATCCCTCTAGAAAAACCACTCCTTGGTACCTTAGTGGCATCACCAGCTCTTTTTCCCCACACTAGCCAGGAACATGCTCTGATACCACTGTAATATTGCTAATAAGAGAAATTTATAGTGATATTATGAAAAAACACATGCAAACAAAAAAATTTCATCAAACCATGAACACTCAGAAATTACACTGAAATTTCTCCAAAATCAACCATTTCATTAAATTTGTAGGAGGAAAATGCAAGAACGTGTGCACCTAGGCTTTCCAAAGCAAGCTAGACAATCCTAAGAGAAAATTTGTTGTCTGGATGTAAAGGAAAAGATTCCTCCAAAAAGTGTTGTGTTGGCCCTTGATTTTCCGCATCGCTCACTAAGTGGAACCACTGTTTGGACCCCAAAAATTTCGGAGAAAATTGCTCAAAATTAATTCTAAGCTTCCCACCAAAAACCCAGAAAAACACAAAAATGGTTTCCCCTGGATTTGATGCTCCAATCACCCCCAAATTCCTAGCACTCCTCCACTGTTAGGACATTTCGACTTGTATGTAATTATGTTACTACAACCCTCCAAAATATTGGAAAATATCCCTTAATAATGCTTCTTGCTTTCAAAAATCACTGCAACCTTAATTTCCTTCAGCCAAGCCACCCCTACTAATGGTTCCACCAAAACCCGTGTCGCCCAGGAACACTAGTACTATGCAGACCCCTAACAAGGAAACTTTGACCTAAGTGAGGAGCACTATTCTAGAATGTAATTGACCCTAAAATCGCATGAAAATTTTCTAAGGAAATGTGAAGCAAGAACCCAACACTTTTGTCCCCTAAAATTCTCCTTCACAACTTCGTGGCTCTTTGTTATACATCCAACCCGAAGAAAACAATTTGTACCACATGTTTCCTAGCCTCCATGGAATTATAGTGAGACCTCCCTAGGGCGGAACTCAAGGTCCATTGAAGGAAAAAGTGAGTATTCTCCTTGGAAAAATCATGTGCTAAAAAACACATGTAACCTAGATAAATAGCTTGAGCAACATAGGTAATTGATAAAATGTCAAAAGGTTCCAATAGTTTCTCCCTTCCTCATACTTATACTAGCTGCCTCTTACTCTAGGTGGGTCCCTCAATCCAACAATTTGATTTCCCTTAGGCATTCAATTTTCTCTCCATGGGGTGCATCCCCCAAATTCCACTAACAAAATAATTCGACCCTTTTCCCTTAGTTAGTGTCCAAAATTGTATTAACCTCCAAAAATGAAAAAATGGGCAATTTCCTCCTTAGAAAAAATTTATTGAGAAGGGATATTACACAATTAAAAAAAACAAAATCTCAAACAATAGACACAAGATAAAATGTAGTATATCCATCCATTCACCAAAGAAATAACTCCAATAACCAAGAAGGAACACGTGCGAATTATCTTATTAGGTCTAAATTCTCCAAGTGATGACGATGAGAGAGGGAAATGACCTATCTCTTATTTATACATGTATAATGAACTCTAATTTATCCTAAAATCCCCTTCAAGTTGTAACATGATGTGAAAAACTAAGCCAGGTTACAAGCCAACCTTATAGCCAATGTAAAATCATAATAAATCACCCACAAGAGGGTCAGAATGCTAATATCATGTGTGTGTATGCCTTTTGAGGGAATGAATTGGGCTCATATAGTGCCAAACTAAGTGAAGAGGGCTTCAAAAATCATACTCTAGGGGTTGGGCCCTACATCTCCATGAAAATCATCATGTGGAGCCTGATTTTGTGTTTGAGGCACAAAATAGGTCTCATGGGTCTCCTGGTGATAGAATAGCCTAATTTTTCTCCGTCGTTGAGGGCTCATAGGATGGTGATAGTCCTCCTATGCCTAAAGGAGTGAGAAAAAACTAATTTGGGTCATAGATTAACTGCCAAACCATGTGATCACTGCTAAGCAGAAAGGGGCACGCTAGTCCAACTACATCATCTCATGAATAATGTGGGGCAAAGAACATACTATTGTGGTGCTGAAGGTTCCCATGGAATAGAGTGGTGCTCTGCAAGTGGTAAGAGTCATATGTATCTCAACACTTCACTTGTAGGTTGTCAAAAAGTTCCTCTAGTAGACCTGGGCCCCAGTTATGGTACCTAGCCCATTATGAAATCCACTTGCCAATCACATACAATGTACAGTGTTGCATATTCACCATTATGTACAATTAATCATTAGTGCATCTAAGTGAACCCAAATTATTAATCAAGGGTAAATTTACACTTCATATGGGGTTTATCTTCCAAAATTGGGGCTTTGATCACATAATAGTGTTACCTCCCTAGGGAGGAGTGGCTAATAGAAAACATTGTTAGGTGTTCCCATCCCCCAAGGGGAAAGACATGTCCCTAGTACATCCTTCAATAAATAGTTGGAATATGAATAATGATGGAACAAATGGGGATATGGGGGGTCTCAGAGCCAAATGATATTGGAAAATGGGTAGCAATAATGAGGAATTCAACATATTGGGAAGTCCTCACCCTTTTATGGTATGTGGCTATTATCTGCAAATTTCATCATGGCTCTGGATACCTCTGTGCCTATTGGCACCTCGTCAATAGATGGCTCCATGGTTTTTTTCTCTACTCTCCCTACCACTATCTCAATTGAAGCTATTATAGGGATCTCTAACAAGGGTGACTCTTGTGTTTCACTGGGTATATCTACGTGACCCTCACAATCCTACATACCCTGGACTTCATGCTTAGCTTCCTCCTCAAACTACTAATGTCTAAAACCATGTGGGCCACCAGCAAAATCGCCTCCCGATCTCACCATCTAACTTCCCTCCTCTACATGATGATCCAACCCCTGAACCATACTTCTCCTTCTCTTATTCATCCAAGAAATGAGGCATGGTAGGAAAACTAGGCTAACCATATGCATGGGTGTTGTATGACAGGGGTGTGCATGCATGTGCTTGGTTTCTCCAATAGTTATATATCATTTGTTGCATCCCCTCTATGATATGCTGGTATTTCCTCACCAATTGTTGGCTCTACCTCATCAACTCCTCCATGATCTTACTACCCTACCAAAAATTGGCCTTGATATAATACCATTGCAATGTTCCAAATTTAAATTTAAAGAAAATAATAGATGCATGAACTAAGCTATAGAAAATAATTTTCTACACATACACCATTTTAATAATGTGGAGAATGAAGTACATCAGATAATAAGAAACATAGAACCCAGGCTTGCTACAACAAGAAAGGAAAGACCCCAGATGAATATGATGGTACCAAAATGTTGTAAATGGATCTATTTCCAAAACTACGTCCACTAAGAATAACTATTACTGCTGCTGGAAAGGAACCACAGATTTTTCCCTCCAAACTGCTCCAAAAATTCTGAGAAATTAACCACAGACACTACTCCACCAGCTCAAAAAACCCATAAATATATCATGAACCTAAGTGGCAGAAATGGTCCCCGAATAAACCATGTCGTCCTCCAATAATTGCTACTACTAACCGTTGAGTGGGACTAGGGATTTTGTCGTCAATATTACTTAGAAAATTCTGCAATTTTAATTTTAGCTTCCTCTCATAAAACCCACAAAAACCCAGAAAGGGTTTGCGCTAGATTCAAAATTCATTTGTGACCCCAAACCTTAATGTTTCTCCCAAAATTATACTAGCGAAGCTACAGAAATCAAACTGCTACAAAATGGGCCAAAACTCCCTCAAGAAATATTCCCCAAGCCCTGTGAAATTTCTCTCCAATATCCAAGTGATTCCTAGCTCCCCAAGCCTCCAAAACATGTGCTCTCAACAAGTACACTGAAGCTACCAATAAACCTTGTGTAAACCATGAATAGAAAAATTCGTCCCTCCAATTTTCAACACTTTCAGCCCTGCAAATATCCAAGGGAAAACTCTTCCTCTTTGGGGGAAAATCCCTGTAAAATCTTCGGCCCAAGCTCCTTTGTTTTCTGGCTCTTCTCACCCACACGAATTTTCCCTTGTGCCCTAAGGGACGCGCGCACCAGCTGGAGGATTACTAGCAAATTTGGCACCTCAATTTTCTACAAAAAACTCCCAAATATTATCTTAGGGTGACACTCGAAGTTCACCAAAGGTAGAGGTGGAACTACTTCTTGGGAATTCCTTTTGCTAAGCAACACTGGTTTACTTGGCTAAACAACTTAGAGAAAACTTGTGTTCAAAAGTTAGATTGTCAAAATATATGTAATGGAGGCCTCCTTGCCTTATTTATAGAATTTGGTACTCTCTCTATTGGTGGACCCCATTTTCCACTAACACACACCCCCTTTCTTTCTCTCTCTTCCTTCAAAAGTGAAAATTATCCCGATTGAATATCCTCCTTTTCGTGGTCCCCACATTCCACCAAGGGTGAAATTTCTCCTATTATCCAAAGTCCTCATGCCTCCCGTATCAAAATTTCCTCCAATGCCTGAATTTCAAATATGTGCTATGATTAGTACCACCAACAGAATCTTCTTTGACCTCCTTAGATGGAAAAAAACAAAATTGGGGACATTACCGTCCTCCCCAGCAAAAAATGCTTGTCTTAA
This sequence comes from Pinus albicaulis, assembly GCA_034641835.2. Taxonomy (NCBI): domain Eukaryota; kingdom Viridiplantae; phylum Streptophyta; class Pinopsida; order Pinales; family Pinaceae; genus Pinus; species Pinus albicaulis. The sequence goes on along the minus strand of CM076575.1, from coordinate 396,700,563 downwards.
AGAAATGCTCGAACAAGATCTCTCTCCTTAATGACCCAACTATCACTACAAGAAATACCGGGGTCCCAATTGTTCTAGTGAGATACTACTAAACCATGCGCTAACCAGTCATAAAGGAGTCTCCAGATACTAGGAACCCAAGTCATCCCACTCAATGTGAATCACCACTCACTCCATTTGCAGACCGAAGGTGTAGGTGTACGAGAGTCCTCCCACCTCTTGTCAATAAGCAAAGCACCTAGATGCTTCCAAACCCCTATCAAATCCTCATAAATTTATCCTGCATGAAAATTGATCTTGGTTACCTCAAGAGGGAATTCCTAAAGATACAATTCCCATAGAATAGATCATTTTTCCCAACGTGCCAATGATGGCCACCTCGTGCCGGTCATATAGCCACTCGGAGTGAGGCATTATCCCATCTCAACTATTCCCTAGGAAGTGAAGTGCTTGCTTTCAAACATAGTCCCAATGGAAGATCTGGGTGACCTACCCCTGTGAGAACCCACTCTCCCCAATATGTAACGCAAGTGCTCAGCCCTGTAGCTCCCAGGTCCCAAAATAATCTCAAAGTGAGTCCACCAAGTGGATGTTGCACTATTCTGGTCATAACTACGACCCTCTTGTGCTCCTGCAGAGTCATCCACTACGGTAAACCTCTGCCACAAATCCAATAAGGTCCAAATCAACTACACGCAGTTCTATCCTACTAGGGCACCTCGCCAAGGTCACCATCTACAAATCCATGCATAGTATCTTGTTGAAACAATAGCGAGAATGACCTTCATAAACCCACAGTGATCTTCCTAATGGTCTCTGAATTGTCATCCAAAGGAGGATGCAATCCTCTCTCTGTCATCCTCGTGATCCTCCAAAAACAAGGTAGTCCTTTAACCCAATGGATCCCCGGATCCCGCACCAGGCCAATCACCCTACCATACTAGCATAGTTCCCCAATTCATCAGTGAATCTCTAGGGGGAGAAATACTCTCCATGCAACTGAAACCCATTGGAACACCTCTACAATATTCCCTTGTAGAAACTAGTGGATCCTTGAATGTGGCTAAACTACCAAGCCTTGAGATTCCAATATCCCATGCTAATCGCAAAAGGAAACTGCCATGCTGACGCTATGACTCTTTAGTCATAACTGACTGTCCAACATGCTCATACTAGGTCCTTTCATCCAGTATCTCTCGGCCACCATATAGGTAATGAAGAAATCTATTCCCAACATGCGAGGGATACTCAGCAATGCCTGAGCCTCCCACCCCATGGCTAGCCTCGATCCTAAGCAACAAAATGGAATATCTGCCTCGCCACGTGGAGAAAGTATTAGTGATCTCCCATGTGTTAACCTAAGAATGAGCTAGATATCTCTCTATCAGGATCCCGCTCATCTCGAAGTGGAGTGATCCACTCATCAACTAAACCCCCAGCTCCCAAGTATGAGCCTACATAATTATGACAACTACTGGGATCCATCTGCACCTCACCTCTGATCCCTACAGGTATACGATCCATATATCAAGGGACAATTTGGTGTATACCCTGTGACCCTGCTCCTTCCTGGTCACATGATGAACTCTACCATCTCGTCTTTGGTTGGTGTACCAAAAAATTCTAGAATCCTACATTCCTTCATGTAAAAGGTATATCATCCCTTGTGTCGCATGCCCCTGCAATGCTTCATAACTCTCTGTCGAAGGTATGCCATACATCCCCCATAATCATACTCTCAAGCGGGGACTCGGGGGAAAATAATATGATACATTTGCGACATACCATATCATCCATGTGCCTCCACATGCCAACACATGTATAATCCTTTTTCCCCAAGAGAAAAATCCTATCATGTCCATGATAATCTAGGTGACAACCATCCACCTCAAGCGAGTCTCTTGCGCCCTACTTCTCTCGATTAGGGCATCAAGGGACAACAAAAAAATCCTTTTTGATGGCATACAACTCCCTATGGATGTACTCAAGAGGCACTCAACGATGCATATATTTGTACACTACAGAATGCCATAGTTAGAGGCTGAGTCATTGTGCAACAATATGCATCTTGTCATGATCATCATCTCTAATACCACACCTTCATCACCTCGAATGGGTGGACCTCCCATCCTAATCCTCTCAGAGAGATATGATAAGAAAACCTCCCTATGTGCTAGTGGCAGTGTCACTAAGGTGTTGCTTCCTAGTGTCATTTGCATCCCACATATCTGCAGAAAACTCTCATCCCCATACAATGCTATGTCTGGTAGATGATTGATTCCACCTCCTTCAATCAACCCCTACTAGAGTATGTTGATCATCCTACAACTCCATGCCTGATCCACATGCTAGGAAAACTCACGGAATCTACCTACTCCCCTGTCAATCGAGCCAACCACTAGTGTTTTTCAGAATTCTTATGGAAATCTGTGGGTGTGTGTGCACTTAATCCTTGGATCCAACACAAAAATAATACCATCATCGACTGAATCCATGATGTAATGGGGAATCCCACATGGATCACAAAAATAGTCTATCCCTCGAGCGTCTTTGGTAACCCACGACCCTTGACGAACTATGGCCATGGATACATCCAGACACCTAACCTGCTCCATTGAGTACCATCTCAATACCTATCACCATCCAAACCAGTACGAGGGATCGACTGCAAGAACACCACTATACATAATAACTCCACCCTTCGAGTGTTGCGTCCTGTGCAACTCATGTTTCCTCATCTCACTGTCCTAGTAAACACATAAGACTAATATATATAACTCTACCTCTCTCTCTCCAATGGGTAAAGGTGACCTAACTATGTTGCAAGTCCCATCTATGCATGCCTAAAATGGGTTGCATTCTAAAAGTAATATAGATCTACTAGCTAAAGGAGCATTTGCCTACCCCTCATCGATGGTTGACTCCAAAGGTGATTTCTCATCCTCCACCATGGGCTCAATATGATACACCAACTACGCCTCCATAGATAGCTCATCCTGCATAACATCCTCACCCTTCTGTTTTAGGTGGATACCGTCTGGAAATTTCTTCATGGATCTGGAATCTGGATACCTCTGTGCCTATTGGCACCTCGACAATGGATGGCTCCATGGGCGTGTGCTCTACTCTCCCTACCACTATCTCAACTAAAGATATCAAGGGGTTCTCTGACAAGGGTGGCTCCTATGTCACACTGAATATATCTACATGCCCCTCACAATCCTACATACCCTTGGCCTCGTGCTTAGCCTCCTCCTCAGGCTCCTGATGTGTAAAAATAGGTATCCACCAACAAAATCGCCTCTTGGTCTCACCCTATAACTTCCCTCCTCTACATGATGATCTAACCCCTAAACCATACTTCTCCTTCTCTTATTAATCCAGGAAATGAGCTATGGTAGGACGACCAGACTGGCCATACATATAGGTGTTGCACAACTAGGTTGTGTATATATATTCTTGGGTTCTCCATTAGTTATGTATCATTTGTTTCATCCCCTCTATGATCTTTTGGTTCTGCCTCACCAATTGTTGGCTCTGCCTCATAAAATCCCCCATGATCTTGCTAGCCTCCCCAAAACTGTCCAATATCATGCTCTGATACCACTTTAATGTTCCAAATTGAAACTTACAGTAGATAATAGATGCACGAACTAAGTTATAGAAAATAATTTTTCTACACAGATACCAATCAATAAAACACAAGAAATATGGTGAATAACTGAGCCATTTTATTAATATGGAGAATGGATTACATCAGATAATAATAAAGATAGAACCTGGGCTTGCTACAACAAGCAAGGCAAAGTACCTGGTGAATATGATGGTACCCAAATGCTAGAAATGTCTCTACTACCAAAATTGCGTCCACCGAGAATAATAGTTGTTGTTGTTGGAAAGGAACCATTGATTTAGCCCACAAAACTGCTCCAAAAATGTAGAAAATCTAATAACGAAATTCAATCTTATCTTATAATGTACTAAAACAAGATACTTAATCCTTCTACAATTTGCGGAAACAAAACATGATCATACAATCACATAAATAGTAAGAGAGAGACAATCAATCACACAACACAAGATGTATCTGGGGAAAGCACGCTGCCTAAAATACCACTATATGTATATTGTATAAAGTCAAGGATCATTAAACAATACAATTATTTCTCTCTCAAGAGAAAATCCTACACTTTTCCAACTATATTACACTGATCTAGGAAAAATCAGACAAATACTTAGCCAATTCTTTGCCTCTGATCAACATTCCTTTCTCACGCATTCTTGGAGGAATTAAGCCCCTACTAAATAGGAAAATCCCCTACCTTGATTGCGCAATCCTTCCTAGGCCTCCAATTGACTCTATGACTAACCTGTACAATTTTCTAATTATACAAATGATAATTATCATCCCTTTAACCTCAGTCTCAACAGGGCCTTCCTTAGAACTGACAAGCAACAACTATTTATAGTGCATTATCAATTAATTGATTGATCACTCATTGTGAATTAGCTCATATTTAATTAACTGGACCTATCTCTAGCTCATCACTCAGTTAGAACTAGTTAAACTAATTTTAACTCAATTAATTAAGTTAAATAATTACAAATCATGCATAAATGTAAATGAACCCCCTTAAATCATGGAATCACACTACATGCCTCCTCTTTGACCCTCAATTGGAATTTCCTAAGCTATTAGTAATTCTGACTTAGTTAACTAATACATGTTGTTATGAGATGAAATTAAAATTTCTCTTCAAATTTAATTAAGGGAAAATTAAATCAGAAGCCCCCAATGGGTGCCATTTCAAATCTCCCTCTCAATAAGAAATGGATTATCTGCTACCCTGATCCTATCTCTTTGGAATTTTAATTTTATTCTCGCCAGCTCCTTTGTCAATATGTTTGCATCCTGCTCTTCCTTAGGAATGTACTCTAATGAAATAATCCTCCTCTGAACACAATCTCTAAGATGGTGATACTGGATATTAATATGATTGGAATTTTCATGGAATGATGGATTAACTGAGTGTTTGATGCATCTATGGTTATCACAATGTATCACCGTCGGATCCATCTATTGACCAAACAAACTACCAAGTATGTTCCTCATCTAGATGGCCTTGCACGCTACCTGACTGGCCGCCAAGTACTCTTCCTCTACTGAACTAAGTGAAATTGATCTCTATTTCTTGTTGTACCTAAAAATTGTTTCTAATCCTATGTTGAAGATGCCTCCTAATTTTCTCTTCGTGTTGGATGGACTCCCTGCCTAATCTGCATTGGTGAAGCCTTGAAGCTTCACTCCCTCTGTCCATATGTACCATAATCCATACTTTGTATTTCCCCCGAGATATCTCAACACATGCTTCCCTGCCTTCCAAAAGAGCTTGGTTGGCTTAATCATAGCTTGGCTTAGCTGGTTAACTACGTAACATATGTCAAGTCGTGTGTTCACAAAATAAATGAGTGAACCCACAAGATGCCTATAAACAATAGCATCCACTACTTCACCTGAAGTAGAATCCTCATTCCTCTAGTTTCCTGTAAGAGGAGTCTCCATGGATATGCTTCCCTCCATGTGGAACTTCCTCATAATCTCCTTGGAATACTTTCCCTGAGATACAAATATCTCCCCATATCTTTTCCATATTTCCAATCCAAGGAAATAGTGTAAGAGCCCCATGTCCTTCATCTCAAATTATCTTGAATATCATCTTTGCAAGACTTTATGAGCTGCTCATTACCTGTCAGTATTAGATCATCAACATAAATTACAATAATCAAAATCTTACCATCAAACACAATATTATATAGATTCGCATCCGCTTCACTCTTGGTGAAGCCCAACCCGATGAAATAGTTTTCAATCCTAGTGTACCAAACACGAGGTGCTTGTTTCAGCTCATACATTGCTCTCTTGAGTTTGAACACATGCGACTCCCTATCTAAGGTCTCAAAACCTTTAGGTTGCTCAATGTACACTTCTTCCTCAATAACTCCATTGAGAAAGGGTGTCTTTACATTTTTCTGATGTATATGCCATCCCATCTACGCTGATGGTGCAAGGATGGATCTAATAGATGAGTACCTTGCGACTGGTGCAAAATTCTTATCATAGTCAATCCCCTCCACTTGAGAGAACCCTCTGGCCACAAATATGGTCTTATGTTTTTGCACACTCCCATATGCTTCTTTCTTCACCTTGTAGACCCATTTGGATCCTACCATTGATTTCCCCACTAGTCTTGGGAAAACCTCCCATTCATTGTTCCTAATAATGGATTCATACCCTACTATGGAATCAACCAACATAGGCTGTTGCACTGCTTCCTCAAAAGAGGATGGTTCTATATCAATACCTCTGCTCATAAGAGCCATGTATCCAATTGTTGGAGTAGGGTCCCCTGGGGTAAATAAATTTTGAGTATTTTTAGGTTAAGCTTTTGTTTATACGTGCTGTGCGCAAATTTCAAAGGGGCTTTGGGATGGGTCAAAGTCCCTTAATTATTGTAACGAGTAAAAGGGAAAACCATGAGTCTCAAACCATGGTTTGAGACCATGGCATGTGCACGTTTGTAACGATATAAATATGTAAGAGTCAAAGAAGGATATATATCTGATATCATGTTGGATATGTTATCTTTATCTGTTATGTTATGATCTAAGTCTGGGTTGGTTTATCCAGGTAGAAAGGCTCTCGTTGGCTATGTGCAGGAAGACCTATTCTTGAGCTATGTGCATGAACTCTGTTGTTGTGTGCTCAGATGGTACTGAATTTAAGATCTCTTAATAAAGAAGGAAATTTTGGAGAACTTAGAATTTTATGTGATATATGTGGTTAACTGTATTAGAATTTTTATGTGTTGTTTACTGTGGTTCTAGATCTAAATTTGTGTTATTGAATGCGTATTTATCTCAGTGAATGATAAGTTGAATTATATTTCACCTGTGAGAAAGTATTATTCTGCTTTAACTGTTAGATCCAAAGTGAGTAGAGTTATATGTTTTGTGCAAGTCCACATTGAAGGGTTAATTCTATAATGATTTGTGAATGCGTGAGGCTTGAGTTTGTTTATTTGGTTGTGAGAAACTGATTTACTATTTAAGGGTAGATCTAGTTTCTCCAAATGATTAGATATGATTGAAATTTGTGAATCATATCTGTTAATCCATATTTGTTAAGGGTTTTATCCACACTTAGACCTGGTTTGTTGGGAAGTTCCGCATAGACAGATAAGCATTAAGTAAGTGTAAAACACACATCAAATGCTCCCTCAAGGTGCGTAAACCTAGTTCCAACAACCCCCATATGGCTTCAGGTGAGACTTTGGTCTGCGCATGCAGATCATTGCCGAAAGGGCTAGTAGTTGGAGGGTTTTTTTGGTTGTGCAAAATAATCTAAACCTGAGTCAGGACCCCGTAAGCCAAAAAATGGTTTCTTCTTCGGGGTCTATCTTCGAGATCCCATAAGTCGCCATGCTAGAAGACCTCAAAGCCTCGGTCGACCCCCGCAGAGTGCCAAAAGAGACCTATGACCGAGATACCAAAATTAATTAACGTAGAAGAAGACGTTTTTGAGAAGGTAGATCCACTCTCGTAGTTGTCCATGTATGTGGTGCCATACAAATCATCTATGAAGGTCCCAAATGACATGGATAAGGTTGAGTCCTATTTTAATTCACCATTGATCCCTGAAGATGTGTTGTTTGAAGGGCCTATGTTTGCAACAATCCCCCTGCTTAAGATGGAATATTGGTACATTGATGACCAGAAGAAGTTCCCTGAGCTTTCACCCTCAATGTACTTGGATCCAGTCACCTATGATGAGGGGGTGATCAAGGTCGAGCCAAAGCGATGGGCATTGGGACTACTTGGTCAATGATATATATGTTTGTTAGATGCTCACCTTTGTGCATGATGACTGTCTATGCCTAGGAGATCTAATTCCCATTGATGCAAATTTGATACACCATATCACCAACCTGCCCCGTCAAGGGGCAAACCCTGCGACAACCTTTGGAGGAAAGGGCCTGGAGCGGAAAGTTGCAGACACAGTGAAAGAAAAATATAAGGTATCTCCCAACACTTGGGGTTGCGTCGAAAATGAGATCAATGACCCCGCAGTATAGTTTGGTCCTCTAATCCTCACCTACAAGATGATGAGGAAGTGTCAGCCGAAGGAAGTTCTAGCCCATGTGATTACTTTTTCCGGGTAATGTGAGAAAGGTATACAATACAATTGGGCAAAGTACCTCTGCGCAGAGCTCTTGGTGAAGGTATTCTTGGTTGTTGCTACTCATTGCGCTGATTGGTTGGAAGATGCTATTTGAGGCTCAGTTCCCAGATATTGAGCCCGATCTATGCGAAGTTGCGCGATATGCGATGGTGTGGAACTCCAATCTTCCTTCCTGAATCACAGAAAAAATAAATAAAAAAATATTCGAGGTACTCTTTTATTTCGAGTTGTTTCAAGCAGTGTAATCCAAGCCGTGACTGTCGTCGATGTTGTATGAGTAGTACAATCATGTCACAGACTTCAAAGCTACTTTTCACAACATCCACACGTGCGAAAAGGGAGATGTTGAAGGCGTGAGGTATGAGCTAACTTACATGGTCATAGAGGATGACCTCACACGTGTTACGACAAAATGGCCAACCTTATGGTTGGGAGCGTGCACCACTGGTGGTGCCTCATATTTAGTATCCCTGAAGACTCTGAAAAAGTCGTGCACATCTAAGGATACCCAACAAAAGGATAAACATGCATAGAAAAAGACAGAGCCAACCACGTTGAGTGAAACCATTGACCTAGAAAAGGAAATAGAGGATAAAGAAGGTGACAGTGCCAGGGCACCTGCGACACTGACAAGTTTGACAAAAGGTATTAAGAGAGGATCTTAGACCTCCCTGGGCTCACGCAAAATGTGGAAGGAATCAAAGAAAACATGGACAAAAGCCATGAACCTTCTAGAAGATGACCTAAATGAAATTGAAAACATTTTCAAAACTGCGACCAAGGATCTCTAGACTAATGTGGATTCCCAATACAAATTGGTCCTTGAGGATGTGTAACACGGTCTCCAGGAGCTCAACATGCAAATGAACCTGATTCAAGTGAGTGTGCAGCAAGTTAGACAAATGAGCGCGTCGTCCCTCATCACTATTGCACCCTTAGACAACCGGGTATTCCATGTTCCAAGGCCTTCAATTACAGTTGAACAATTCGAGCTATGCACCAATGTGCAAGCTTGCCCTGAGGTAGGCATTGACTTGGCCATGCTAACCGGCGGAAAAATTCATGCCATGCATACTATGATCATGAAAGCGCTGCAGTATCGGGAGGTGAGCACCTTAAATATTTTTGCGGAGAATAAACAACAGGTGAGCACGATTCAAAAGGTCCAAAAAAATGGAGAATAAGCTCATCGGGTTGTCGAAGATCAGCACGCTACACTGGAATCCATGATCAACCAATTATGTAGTGACCATCCTGAAGTTATAGTACCTGCTACCATTATGCCTATAGTCAAGTTAGAAATCTTGGTAGCCACGTTGAAGGCCTCGTGGTCAAAGATAAAAACAATCTGTGCCGAGCTAGAGAAAAAGGTCGCAGACCTCTAGATGAAGTTGCAGTGAGAGACGCCTCCAGAGGTGCACGCACAACGTGCTACAGTCGTGTAGGAGCCAACTGCTAGCATCACAACTATCGTGAATGCTTATAGTAAGCTACTTGAAGATTCCATGGGACTTTGGACCTCCATCCAAGATGACCCTGTCATTCGACAGCTGAAAGCAGAGTTGAGGGCCAAAGAGCAGTAGCTTGATGAAATTCGAGTTGTTGCACCGACCCTCGTGCCCGCCCAGAGATTCGCTCAATTGCAGGAGAGCCACTTTGTTCAAATGGAAATCGACACACTGAGCCGGTGAGAGCACTTTTTGGATGAGCGAATGAAGCCATGGGTGGATGAGGCCTTGCAACTCTCACAAATTATTGATAGAGCCCTCAAAACTCTGCAGCAGACCCAACGAATCATCAACTTGGCAGTCGAAGGACAAACCACAGGCAAATTGGTGGAAGAAGTGCAAAGCGCTGCAGCACAAAGTGTCGAAGTCCTTTTTCCATTTCAACATTCCATGCATGCGCTTAAAGGAAAAATGCAGGCACGTGGACCAGAGTGACTCGGGATGAGTCACTAGATTGTGTTGGGGGCTTATTAGAGTAGGGTCCCCTGGGGTAAAGAAATTTTGAGTATTTTTGGGTTAAGTTTTTTTTTTATACGTGCTACGCGAAGATGTCAAAGGGGCTTTGGGGTGGGTCAAAGTCCCTTAATTATTGTAACAAGTAAAAGGGAAAACCATGAGTCTCAAATCATGGTTTGAGACCACGATATGTTCGCGTTTGGAAATATATAAATATGTAAGAGTCGAAGAAGGATATATATCTTATCTCATGTTAGATATTTTATGTTCATGTGTTATGTTAGGATCTAAGTTTCGGTTTGTTTGTTGGGGTAGAAAGGCTCCTACTGGCTGTGTGCACAGAGACCTAGTCCTGGGCTATGTGCATGAACTCTGCTACTGTGTGCTCAGATTGTATTGAATTGAATTTTTCTTAGTAATGAAGGAAATTTTGGCGAACTCATACTTATATGTGATCTTTGTGGTTAGCTATCTTAGAATTGTTATGTGTTTCTTATTGTGATTCTAGATTTAAATCTATGCTATTGAATGCATATTTATCTCAGTGAATGATAAGTTGAATTAAATTGCATATGTGAGCAAGTATTATCTTGCTTTAACCATTAGATCCAAAGTGAGTATAGTGATATATTATGCGCAAGTCCACATTGAAGTAAGGGTTAAGTCTGTTTATTTGGTTGTGAGAAATTGCTTTACTATTTAAGGATTTATCTACAAGTAGACCTGATTTATGCGAAGGGTTAGATTTGATTGAAATATGTGACTAATATCTCTTAACGCATATCTGTTAAGGGTTTTATCTGCGCTTAGACTTGTTTTCTTGGGAAGTTCCGCGTAGAAATATAAGCATTAAGTAAGGGTAAAACACACATCAAATGCTCCCTTAGGGCATGGAAACCTGGTTCCAGCACCCCCCCCCCCCCCCCCAATACTTCTTTGGGTGAGATTTTGGTATGTGCAAGCAGATCATTTCCGAAAGGGGCAGTAGTTGGAGGGTTTTGTTGGTTGTGTAGAATACTCCAAACCTGGGCCAAGACCCTATAAGACAACACCAGTTTACCGCTATGGGGAGCTTCTCTGTGTGCACTGTGATGTGGGTGCTCCCACATTCTCTCTCACATCCAATAATAATATGTCAGCCTCTCTGGTGCACTTCCTTCCATCTATGGTGGATGGATCTGCATCAGTGGTTTATACAAATCTCTGTTCCTAAGCTTGTGGTTGCTCCACATCCTAAGGTTCATCCTTTGGAGCTAATATCTCCTCAACTACATGCAACTCAAGTCCCTCTCAAGGGACAATAACATGGCTTTGTCTTGATAAAACTTCACATCTCTTCTGACCAATGTCATCCGATGTGATGGAAAGTACACCCGATAGTTGTGAGGTGTATCAGTGTACCCCACAAATATCCCCAACTCTGTTGTTGGTTCTATCTTCTTCTTGGAATATTTGGTCACATGGAAATAAATAGATGAACCAAAAATTTTAAAATATGACACATCTCGTCTCTTACCTAAAAAATCATCCTCTTGTGTACTCATCCCAAGTATCTGATGAGGACTTCTATCTTGCACAAAAACTATTGTATTGCATGCCTTCACCCACATATGCAACAGTAGGCCCTGATCATGCAACATAGCTCATGATGCCCCCACAATAGTTTTGTTCTTTCTTTCTGTAACCCCATTATGTTGTTGGTTATGAGGTGAAATCAATTCTCTTCGAATTCCTTTTGTGACACAAAAATTCTTGAATTCGTTAGAGATGTTTTCTCCACCATTGCCACTCATCAGAGCCTTCACCTTCTTCCCTGTATCTTTCTCGACAAGTGCCTTGAACTCAAAAAGCTTGGATAACATCTGGTCTTTCTTCGACATGATGAAAATTCAACACTTTCTTGAAAAATCATCAACAAAAATCACATAATACCTGTACTTTATTGTGGAAGCTGTTGAGAATGTTCCACACACGTCTGAGTGAACTCTCTCAATGATTTTCATTGCTCAGATTTCCTTATCGTGAAAGGCGGCCTTTGTATACTTCCCCATAGTACACCCTTTTCATTTGTCTCTTTGCGCAAGTGTACACTTTGGAAGCCCTGTAGAAATCTGTTGAAATCTCCTCAAAGCGTTGTGGTGTAGATGGCATAACCTCCTATGCTATAATTCACCGATGTCTCAACTTTCCACCTTCTCTACTTTACTTCTCAATGTTGTGCAGTGATCTAAATCAATTCTATAGAGGTTATGCACTCGAACCCCAATCTTTTTCACCTGTCCCATGGCTTTGTGACGAAGGAACACCTTTCCTTCACTGAAAATCACATCATATCCATGATCTTCCAACATAGTGACAAAAACCAAATTCTTCTTTAAACCAGGTACATGCATGACATCTTTTAGTGTGAGGGGTTTACCTGAATCTCTCTCAAAAGTAATTGTACCAATACCGATAGCGCTATACCTCCCGTCATCACCCATCTTGATGTGCATCTAGAGATCCTTCTCCTCCAAGCTGCTGAAGAATTATTTGTTGCCGGCCATGTAGAATGAAGCTCCACTATCCCAGTACCACACAGATCCCATCACCGATGAAACCATGAATTCGATGAGGGTGAAGTAAAACTCGAATTTTGAAGCCAATGCTTTACCTACTGCTCCTCTTGAGGCCATCTTGTTGTTCCTCTATTGTGGACAATTTGGGGTATAGTGCCCATGCTCATGACAGTTGAAACATTTCAGCTTTTACAAGGCTCATTTCTTGCCTAACTTTCCAGTCTCAAAATTGGAATGGGATGCCTTCCTTTTTCCTTTCTTCACCTTGCTAGCCAAGGCACAATTCTCCTCATCATCAGTCTTTGATGAGGATCCATCTCTGGTGCTCCGCCGAATTTCTTCTTATGCCAAATCAGACTATAGTCACTCCCAATATGGAAGCTTCTCCCACCCATTTAAAGAGTCCTGGTAGCTATGCCATCTCTTTGGAATTCCTAGAAGATCTAGGATCACCAAATCATCTAAGGCTACAAAGATCCCAATGCTTACAAGCTCATCTTGACACTAAGTGAACATTGTCAAGTATTTCTGGATCGTGTCTCCCTTCACCATTTTGATCAGCGCCATCTTCCTCTGGTCAATTATATTCTGATATAGATATTTCAAGGCTTTCCACATTGCATATGGATTCGCCTTCCCGTGGAATCTTGAGACAATATGGTCCCGAACGCCCTTTAACAATATCCTTCTTGCCTCTGCTACATTCTTCTTCCGTGTATCAAGAAGTTGAGCATCTGTTGCTGTGGGCTATGAGACATCAGTATCTATGAATTAATTCAGTTTTTTTTCATCAAGCAGTGCCTCCATCCTGTATTTCCATGTAATATAATTTTAATTTCCCTTGAGTGCATATTCGAGTCTCAAGCCATTGAAAGACATCTTGATTAGATGTTGGATACCGAAGAATAAATATGCAAATTCAAACCTGATAAAAAAAAATTTGTTATTCTCTTCTTATTGTGATTCCTGGTGCTCTAATATTATATAGAAAATATAACAACAAGATTTAATACGATATTATAATGTATTAAAAAAAAGATATTGAATCCTTCTACAATTTGTGGAAACAAAACATAATCGCACAATCACATAACAAGTAAGAGAAAGATACAATCAATAGAAAAACACAAGATGTATCTGGGGAAAGCATGTTGCCTAAAACCCTGCTATTTTTATATTTTATAAAGTTAAGAATCATGAAAAAATAAAATTATTTCTCTCTTAAGGGAAAATCTTGCACTCTGCCAATTGTCTCACACTGATCTAGGAAAAATCAGACAAATACTTAGCCAGTTCTCTGCCTCTTCTCAACCTGACTTTCTCACATATTCTTGGAGGAATTAAGCCCCTATTAAATAGGAAAATCCCTTTCCTTGATTTCACAATACTTCCTATGCCTCCAAGTGACTCTATAAATGAACTGTACAATTTTCTAATTATACAACTGATAGTCTAGACTAGGTATTCCTTAGATCTTAAATGAAACAAATATTTATAGAGAATTATCAGTTAACTGATTGATCACTCATTGTGAATTAAATAATATTTAATTCACTGGACCTATATCTAGATCATCACTCAGTTAGAACCTGTTTAAATTGTAACACCCTCTTCCCACATCTACCTAATTAACCAGCCAACTAGGGTAAACATGTGACGAGAGGCTACTAATATGAGATCCAACCTCCTAGACGACCTTAAGGAAGTGGAATAGATGGAAACACCAAAAAAACACCCTACTCTACATCATTGACATCCCCAAGAGGTAACCCAACCTCCCAGAGCCCTGTTCCCTAAGGTGGAATTGATTTTTAGCCCCTTTTAGGATGAGCCGTGGGTATATAATGGAAAGGGAGTGGTTCTAGGTCTAGAGGGCTAGCCTTGTCAAGATAGCGTGTAATATTCCCAATTAGCCCAAGCTAATGGGAATATAAAATTTTTCTTCATTTTTCTCTTTCATGAATAAATGTGTAAAGAAGGACAATAAAAAATCCTAAAACAGTGAATAAATCAATGCCACATGTGAACAAGGCTAAATCTGGGCTATGTAAATAAACGCCCTTATGTGTGAAAGGGCTTGAATCATTTGATTGGGTCAACCATGACCAAATAAATAGCATTGTTTAGAAGAAGTGATCCTCATTGATGCATAATGCAGTCTTAGTTGGAGGTGGCACATGTGAAAGAAGCTAAATCATTGAGATGGTTTAGGGTTTTGCAAGATCTCAATCTTATAAAAGGAAGAGGAGGACAACATGAGAAGGTTGTTGATGAATATCAGATTTCTAAAGAATTTTTCTATTTAGATATTTCTTATTCTCTTGGCTATTTAGCAGAGAATAGTGTTGTTTAGCACTGGGTGTTCCTGATCGGGAATCCCACCTCCTTCCTTGAGTAGCTCTTGGAGGAGTCTTGCATTTCTGGTCCAATATTAGGAATTTGGCCAAGCTCTTCTTCCAACTACAATGAAAATATAGTTGAGGGTTTGGTTGTCTTTGTAAACTGCAACAAGTGGAGGCTAGATCTACTCAGATCTAGGCCATTCTAGTGCCTCTTTTCAGTGGGAAAGTCTTCTATCCCCTTGGCAAGAGAGTATTGGATGATTGGAGCACTGATTTCAGATCTTGGCTTGAGGCCACATATGTTCTAGAGCCTACAATGCATTTTTATTTCCAGTACTGCGTTATTTGCAAGTTTATAGTTGCAGGGTGTTTTGGCACACTTTTGGAGGAGAGATATCTAGTGTTGGGGTTCTTCCCTTCACTGTGGTGATCCATGGATTTCAAATATATTCCATGTCATATTCAAATCTGATCTGAATATTGTTGTATTTTCTTCAGAAATTCTGAATCATTCTGCATATCTGCTGCATAAGATCTCATATCTACTCCATGTACTCCACTTTTTGCTAAAAACCCCAATGGGCATTTGTAGAGGAGCCCATCTAGTGTACAGATCTAATATAGATCTAAATTTTTGTACACAGATCTGCTCTTGATCTGAAGTGTAATATACTGTTGTTTTATTCAATAAAAATAACATTTTCAAGCTTGTTCAGTCAAATATATGGTTGCAACACCTCACTTTTGAGGGTTTTCATCATGTAAAGTCTTCTATTTTTTGTTCTATAACTCATGGGATTCAATATAACTCTGATTTGTTGTTGTAAATGTACATATTAAGCCTCCATATTTAGAGTTCACTAGAATTCTGGTGGAAAGGTTTGACAGAAGAGATCCAGAGGCACCATTCACGAACCTTGTAAAGTTGAAGCAATCAGGTAATACAGAGTCTTATATTTCTATTTTTTTTATCTGTTATGGTTCCTGATTTTTCTACAACAAGAAGGGTGTAAATGTTCATCGATGGTCTATATTAACCTCTTCATGGGCTGGTAAAGTCTACCAAGCCCGCTACCTTACATGATGACATTGAGAGGGCTAGAGACCTTCAAGATTCCTTGCCAAAAGAAAAGGCAAACTTTCAGCACAAGCCCTCTTTTCCTTCTAAAAGAAAGGAAGAGAAAACTACTCCTTCAAAGGAGAGCTCACAAAAGAAGCCTCTTGATGATGAAGTCCGAAGAGATCTAAGGAGGAAGAAGCTATGCTTCACTTTCCAAGAATCATGGGTGCCGAGGCATAGATGTATTGTTGGAAATCACATTACATAGAGGTCTTCTTAGATATTGAGGAGGAAGAATAAGATGAACCAAGAAGGGGTCACAGCGCTGACACTGATGGAGGAGATCCAACACCATCAGTAGATGGGAATGGAGCCTTTTCTCCTATTGGAGGGACTCCTGCATCTTTGAGGGGAGTACCTAATTACTTGACCTTAAGAGTTCAAGGTTCAATCTTGAATCAGAAGGTTTATGTAATGATTGATAATGGGGCAACTCACAATTTCATTGATGCTCATCTTGTGCAAAGGAGAGCAATACCCACTGATACTTTTGAGGGATTCTATGTTTTGGTCCCAAAATATAGAAAAATGCAATGCATGCATTATGTCCCATCACTTTCAGTCACCATGGGTACCTACACTTTTTTTGATCACTTCTTGGTGGTTGACATACCGGACACCAATGTGATTTTGGGTGTTCAATAGTTGATTACATTGGGGTAAGTCACCACTAATTGGGAGGCTTTGCAAATGGAATGGTTGCACAAGAAGAGTGGTGAACCTCAAATGATCAAAGGCATGCATACTTACCCCTCACAAAACACTTCCAAACAGAAAATAGAGATGGATTTTTGCAGTGGAAGCAAGGACCTTACAGTCCCATCTATTATGTTCATGAGATTTCTGCATGGGGCACTATTATCAAGTGGCAAACCACCTGGGAGGCCACCTGATTCAGATTTGGTGGGGAAGACCTCACAACATACTACTCCAAGCTTAGATCCAGGAGGGATTGGAGCACTTGAAGACAAAGCAACAACGCTGGGAGACTTGGGTAAGCTCAAGAAGGAGGGAGATCTTCTTCCCTTATCATCATCACCCACTCTCATTTCTGGATCTGCACTGTGGGAGGAGGAGAATGGAAGGAATGGACTTCCAATGCACATATTTGGCATAGGAGATGTCAAGGAGGATATCAAAAACATAACAGCCATATCTGTTGATATATCATCAATGCTATCATTGTTGAGTAGTTTAGATCTGTATTGGAAATCCCAATTGTTGGTGGATTATTCCAAATATCTACACACTTGTATGATACTTGATGACCAGCTGCATGAAGAGGGATATCTATACCATGAAGGAGTAATCTATCATCATGGTAGAATATTCTTATCTAGAGCTTCTAAGCTCAAGACTAAGTTGCTACAAAGGGCTTACCAAGAGTTATTTTCAAGCCATATGTATTCCATGAAGATATACAACATCATCATGAGGAGCTTTGATTGGGAAGGCCTGAAAGAAGAACTATATCAACATTTTCAAGAATACATGTGTTATGTGGAGTTGGGGCAGCAACATGACTCCATGAAGGGGTTATTTCACCCATATCTTCCTTCTTTTGAAAGAGGAGAAAGATCCATGCACCACTCCATTTGTATGAGGAGTATTGTTGGTGAAGAATCTGATCATGTAAAGCATGTTTTATTTTCTGATTGTACATATTCTTTCACCATGTTTATGCAGGCCATGGCTCCAAGGAGGAGTGATATATCATGTAAATCTCATGGCAAACATTGGGCCACTAAAATTTCTGAATTTGGCCACTCCCTTGATGTGCAAAGGGAGATTTTCTATCATGAGGGGTGCTTACCAAAGGCACCAAACATATCTCACACTTTCAGCCATAGTGAGATAACATGGGTAGAAAGTAAGTGGTGGGAAAATCACTTGCCACACCTTGATCTGATGCAAGTAGGAGATGCACTGCGCTAGTACCATATGTGGGACTATGACCCATGACCTCCTCATGCTCAAATTTTTGTTTGTGTATATGTAGTTTTTCTTCCATACATTGATGATATACTTGTAATTTTTATGGGCTTGTATGGAGGGAGGATGGGGAGCTTGTATGTACCACATGGGATGGAGACTCTCTATGTACCTTATGCTACATGTTTCAGGGAGAGTATTGGTTCAGCCATGTTTGTTTCATTTGAGTTCTTGACTCCTTGTGGGATGGACTATGTACATCTCATAATAACTTTGGAGGAACAATTCATGGAGGGTTGGATTGGTGAACACTTAGCTTATGAAGAAAGCTTAACTCATGATGGTGTCACCAACAGAGGAGGAGAAGTGTTGTAGCACTCACCTTATCAATTGCTTGAGGACAAGCAACATTTTGGAGGGGAGGACTGTAATATTCCCAATTAGCCCAAGATAATGGGAATATACAATTTTGCTTCATTTTTCTCTTGCATGAATAAATGTGTAAAGAAGGACAATAAAAAATCCTAAAACAGTGAATAAATCAATGCCACATGTGAACAAGGCTAAATCTGGGCTATGTAAATAAACACCCTTATGTGTGAAAGGGCTTGAATAATTTGATTGGGTCAACCATGACCAAATCAACAGCGTTTTCTAGAAGAAGTGATCCTCATTGATGCACAACACAGTCTTAGTTGGAGGTGGCACATGTGAAAGAAGCTAAATCATTGAGATGGTTTAGGGTTTTGCAAAATATCAATATTATAAAAGGAAGAGGAGGACATCATGAGAAGGTTGTTGATGAATATCAGATTTCTGAAGAATTTGTCTATTTAGACATTTCTTATTCTCTTGGTTGTTTAGTAGAGAATAGTGTTGTTTAGCACTAGGTGTTCCTGATTGAGAATGCCACCTCCTTCCTTGAGTAGCTCTTGGAGGAGTCTTGCATTTCTGGTCCACTATCAGGCATTTTTCCAAGCTCTTCTTCCAACTACAACGCAGATCCTATAGAGGGTTTGGTTGTCTTTGTAAGTTGTAGCAAGCGAAGGCTATATCTACTCAGATCTAGGCCATTCTAGTGCCTCTTTTTAGTGGGAAAGTCTTCTATCCCCTTGGAAAGAGAGTATTGGATGATTAGAGCACTAATTTCATATCTTGCCTTGAGGCCACATATGTTCTACAACCTATAGCGCATTTTTCTTTCCAGTACTGCATTATTTTCAAGTGTACAATTGTAGGGTGTTTTGGCACACTTTTGGAGGAGAGATCTCTAGTGTTGGGGTTTTGCCCTTCACTATGGTGATCCATGGATTTTAGATCTATTACATGTCATATTCAAATCTGATCTGAATACTGTTGTATTTTCTTTAGAAATTCTAAAACATTCTGCAGATCTACTGCATAAGATCTCAAATCTACTCCATGTACTCCACTTTTTGATAAAAACCCCAAGGGACATTTGTAGAGGAGCCCATCTAGTGTACAAATCTGATACAGATATAAATTTTTGTACACATATCTGCTCTAGATCTGAAGTGTAATCTACTGCTATTTCAGCCAATAAAAATAACACTGCCAAGCTTGTTCAGTCAAATATATGGTTGCAGCACCTCACTTTTGAGGGTTTTCTTCATGTAAAGTCTTCTATTTTTTGTTCTATAACTCATGGGCTTCAATATAACTCTAATTTGCTATTGTAAATGTACATATTGAGCCTCCATATTGGCCTCCTGCTCTTATTTTTCTGAACTTCGTTATTTCTGTGCAATATTGTTTAGTATTGCTGCCTATTCCCATTTGGGGATATTACATAGCGTCTCAGGCTCAAACAAGAGATTTTTGTGCCTGACTTTGGGATTTGTGCCAAATTTTCAGCCCCTGAGCCCAGGTCACTGCCCAAAACTTCCCGTAACTTCAGAATGGGGTAAATAACATCAAAACAAGTAAATGGAAGCATTCACATCAACAAAAACTCATCCAAACCCACCCGACCATGACATGCATTTCGTCAAACATGTCACAAAAATAACACCTATAGGTATAAACAACATAAATAAACATAGGGGTATAATAATTATATGATAATCACTAAGAAGAATTTCTCCCTTACATCTTAAGCTAAAATGCAATCTATTTGACCATAGACACATTGTACATTCATTTACAAGCAAAAAACATTGATAGAGACATGCGTCCTCACTGATAAAATACAATATTATAACGTGAAAAATAGAAACAAAAATATCATGGATATAACATCAATGAAATACACATAGTAACCAATAAAATTGCATACCAAATACCAAAGGAATCAGCTCTTCAATATTGAGTGTAAAACCAACCCGGGAGATGGGACTTCCACATTCCACCCGATCATAGATTGGATGAGCCAAATCTACTTCAGCCAATCACCCCCGAGCCATATTACAAGCATGAATCTGGGACTCATAACCAATAAAAAAAAAATAACCAAACAAGCATGAATGCTACCAGAGTACTCTTCCTACACCGTGAGGAATTTTAGTGCCTCCTTGTCTCTAAGGATTTATCGTAACCGACAGTCCAATCCAGGGATCACTAGGCCCTACATCGATACCATCTCTCTAGGATTTACCATAAATCCTGTTAGCCACCGATAAATTGTTATAGAAAAAGGTGGCTAAAACTTTTTGGAGCCTTCAAGGAACAAATTTTATTGCTAAAAAGTGTTGGCTCTTGAAGAATCTTGAAGGCCTCATGCCTCTATCCCAATCTTCACTGTTGTGCCCATTCTACACTCAGAAATCCTGCTGATTTCGAAAGAGAATACTGCTGCAAACACCATTTTCCCCTCCCTTCCACCTCCAAAACTAACCTCATTTTTATCCCTCCATTTCCCATGAAAATCCCTCATTTTCATGTTTTTCCCATCTCCCCTTCATCAAAATTCCTTTGATAAGGTTTAAAGACTCCTTATTTTCCTTATCGAAACCCTCAAAACCTTTGAAAAACACTAAAAACTTCATAAAAAATACATATTTTGGTGTAAAGGTTTAAGCCCCTTGGGCTAAGTCTTTAGCTATTTTCGATCCATATGCCTTGGTGCTAGAACCAAGCACTAGCCTTCCAAGCGCTTATCGCGTCACCCGATTGCGATTAGCCCTTCCTCCATAAACCCCGATCATATGGTTTTCCATATAATCCATGGCCCTGCAGACGGGCGCCAAACCATATTGAATATTAATATTTCGCCCCCAAAAGTATAGACTTTCATTTATATAAATTTTTCGACTTTTATTATGTCCTAAATTTTTCTGCCGATGCAAGGTTCTAATCGCTCTCCACCTTCGATCTGATCTGCAGATCGACGGTGCCCAATCCATCACCCCGGTGGTCCCCGCCAGCCACTTACTGTTGCAAAACCAAGTGGATTTCATCGCACCGCTTTTGAGAGCGGGGCGGTTTTTTTTTATTTCGCAGCGATTCCATTCACCGCCCGACGCGTGGCCTTGAGCACTATTCAAAATACCACCCTCATCGCACGTTAAAGGTCGGATGTGGAGTGGGCGCGATATTGATGCGCGTCGTCCGATCTGAGGCCGCTCATCGGACAATAGTCCCTCTCCAAAGATGCCCGTGCAATAACTAGGGTACAGTGCAGTGTTAAAAGCATCTCTGTCGTCGATCTTATCTGCAGATCGATGACCCACACTTCATCACTCTGATTCCTCATCTAGTCAGCATTTCCGGACTCGAGGGTTTTATTCATCTGGATTTTATCAAAGGTTTGATGTCCGGGCATGTTTCTAAGGTTATTGGCGCATGTTTCTCTGCTGTTGATCGCTTGGGCCACTCTCATCTGATGGTCCACGATCATCCCGATTCCTGACCTTGATTTTTGATCATTTTTTCCTGAAATTAAGGTTTTATCCCATTTCTCCGTTTTTTCCAAAAACTGACTCCTCCGCTTTGAATTTTCGCCTCCACTCCCGACCGTCGATCTCTGCGCGATCGACGGCTCTGATTTAGCTCCTCCCCAATTTCCTTTTTGACCCCCTCTAATTAATCTCAACCGTTGGATGATGCCATCCAATGGCCACGCTCTCCCCACATGTCCTCTGAAGCAGTAAACCTATACATGCAGGATTTCATAATGTTTTTTGTATTTTGCAGGGTTTAAAGTTTTTTTTAGCTATGTCTGAAGAAAATTCAAAGGCAGAGGGCGACGATCCACCCACCTTCGATTCATCAGAGGAAACCATTCACAGGAATAAGTTTCACACTTCATCAATCATTCATGAGGCATTGATGCCATATCACCCCTTCGCAGCCCTGTACACCAGCAAAACACAGCAAACCAAGCACAGTCAGAGAGTATCAGTGCCGAAGATAAAATATATCAGAACAGAAGATTGAAGACAAATTTTTGGGGATTATGACTAATATGTTTTATCAAAAGCCTAATCCCCAAATTAAAACACAGTTAAAAGAAAAATCATAAAATTTCATCAGCCAGAAAGCCTCCACCGCCACAGCTGAGGCAAATTGATCCCTCTAGCTACCACGATGCCACCTGTGCCTCAAAGCATTCATATCCGAGGCCGGAGTTATTAATCAGGATCATATATTTGTCTCAAGTGCATCCAGAGAGTGAATTCTGCAAAAAAAATTAATGACAAAATATCAGCAGAGTTACTTTGACATCACACAGAGCCTCAAAGGTCAAAAAAGAGCTCCCGCCGAGCTTAAATTTTTATGTAAAACATTTAATACAGAGGACACCTATGTAAGTTCCTTCATCGAGCCCCCCAAGGGCCGAGGAACTGTTAAGTCTGTATTAATTTTCTTTAGATATCTCTGATCAGATCTCACCTCCTCATTCTTCTATAAATACTATTGCAGAAGATGAGAGAGGGGTTTCATGATAGTTAATGATGAGAGAAGAGATGACAAATAGTGTTCATCGTCCTTGAAGCTCGCTCGTGATAGATAAGTTAGGCCGGATGAGTAGATGACTGTTAAACTAGCTCAACCTAAAGTCAGAATCGGGTTTAAAGCATCACAAGCTGATTTATGGGATCCTGGTCTATGTTGACGGTGATGTTTTTCTCATTGTAACTTGTTATTTTGTTTCTGTTTCACTGTGTTCATCTTCTCTTATAAAGAACAACATGCGTGGAGTTAGGACCTACTGTATATCAGTACCCTTCTCTGACTGAAAATCTTTATCTAAATGTTTTCTTCTAATCTGTGTTATTTAGGAATGATTTAATTCAATTTAAGCATAGGAATGCTGGCGTTCCCTCATCTTATTGTCTTAGTTGAATATTATTCTTAAATGTTATGTTTAGTACTGGTTAAGTAGAGATGAACTAAGGAGGATATGGTGTGCCCTGGTCCTAGTTTTATCTCCAAAGACTATCTGAATGTTTCCCTTGGAATGTGTTAAAAGCTGGCTAGTTTAGAAGTACTTACCAGATCTTAGACCATCCTTTGTTATCATTAGTGTTTCCCCCTATTTTTATATGTTTTAAATGTAAATGTATCGTACAATAATAGTGTTTGGAAAGTACTTACCAGATTCCTAGTTTACTTTCATGTCTTTCTTAAGTGTATGTCAAAAGCTGGCTAGTTTAAAAGTACTTACCAGATCTTAGGCTGCTCTTTGTTTCTTCATATGTTTATTTCCCCTTCTTATTGTATCATTTCATTCCATAAATCAAACCTTAGAGAGATCCTTAGACATAGATGACTTGCCCCATGGACCACTCTTGCCTCTTGCTGCCTCAATTAAACCCTATTATGACTCCATAGCCCAATGGACTAAAACCTGTAGTTATCTACCTTCCTGGCCAAAACTTGTTCTATTTGCTTGCAACTTCACACCTTTGAAACTCTTTGCAATTAGAACTCTCCACCTCAGACAGTAATCATGCTCAACCATCCAAAAAAAAAAACAAACCCTCGGCCTTCATAACTAGCCTAATATCATTACCCAAACTTTAAATACAAATCCATATTTGAACTTATTGGACATATCCCTCTCCAGATTCAGGAGGGCTAGATCCTATAATCCCAAAGTGATTGAAATGATGTTTCTCCCCACGATCGGAATTTTGCGAATCTTGCTGATTATGGGGAGCTAACATTTCTGGTGACTCCACTGGGGATTTTGAGTGTTTTTGGTCTAGATACCTTTAAAGACCTCAGAAAACCCTTGATCCAAGAAAATTGTGCAGTGAGTAAAAAGCAGCCTTTTCAAGCACTACCAAGAAATGGTAATCATGATGAAACTTGTTTGAATCAGTGACAAACTAGGCAAACCCTAGGATTCTCATAAGTCTTTATCTAACCTTGAAAAATCAGCCAGCATAGCCATAAGAGTATACTGTCTTTGTCTCATAACCGTAGCTAAGTTTTGAAACAAAGTTAGGACATTCTTAGAAACAACACAACTGAAAAAGAACTCAGAAAAACCAAAAATATTTCAGATTGATATCCAATAAACATGGTGATGGACCATAAAACCTTTTACCTCTGAAAAGAGCTAAAAAATTCCACTTGGCGACTCCACAATCCTGAGCAGACCTTAAGAATCCACTAGGAAGAACCCTTATCATTGTGATATCATTCAAACTCAGTTAGAGGACTGTAGGATTAAAGTTTGTAAATAGATTAGTTTACCTTTAAAGACTGTCATACCTGGTTAAAATTTTCCTATTATTTGGGTCTGAAGAAACACAGCATAGTGGCTCCTAGAAAGATTCACACTAGAGCCTATCCTGACCCTGATCCACCTGAGTTAGTTGATAACCCATAAAATATCCTTAGGAAGTCTCCTAAGATTAAATTATCAACTATTGTCAGATCACCCTTGAGAGCCAATTCAGTTCCTGAAAACCTTACAGCTCTACAAGAAACACATGGTGGTGGAACCATAAAACATTTTATCTCCTTACGAGCTAAAAATTTTCCACCTGGCGACTCCACACTCTAAAACTCCCAGAAGACCAAATGACTCCATTGGTAAAATACCTTGAACTGATTGAATAGACACAGTGACCTCTTATTTCTTATTAACAAAAATGGATTTAGATATAGACCCAGATGACAAACATATGGTCATGATGGAAAAATTGATGTACGTGCTTGGAAGAAGGGTGGATAGGTTTATGGCTAATTTAAACACTAGTGGTCTAGAGCAACATGTGCCTTTTCCTATCCAAACACAAACCCTACCCCGACAAGATATGTACGATGATCAAAATGATAGAGAAAATAAACAAGAAAACTTTCTAGACATGATGGAAAAGATTATGTATTGCTTGGAAAGAGAATGGATAGGTTGATGGCTAATATGCATATTTATGAGCTGGGGAAAGCTATGATTTCCCCTGATCAAATACAAGCTCAATCACCTCAAGGTCAAGACAGTGACCAAGATATGTTTTATGATCAACACCTTATGGAAAATGATGAGCAAACTTACAAAGAAAGCAATAAAGAAGGTAGTCAAGGAGCTTTTGATTGCCTTCCTATGTATTGTACTATGCTGATAAGAGATCTTCACAATCAAATTGCAAATACTAATAGTGAGCAGTTCTTTGAGGAAACAATAGAAAAACCTCAAAGTTTCCCTACAAACACAAGTCAAGATCTCCTAGAAGAGGCTCAAGAAAACATCCAGCCTCAAAACCAACCTTTACAAGAGACAGAGAACTATCGTACCTTTGTTCAAAGGGACATAGAAATATCCTCCCCGTTGACAGAAGAAGAGATAGATCATACTATTAATAAACAGTTAGTCTCTGCTTTTTATTGCAAAACAAATACTCTTGCTCATTCACATAGAGAACTTTTTTGTAAAGAAGAAGAAAGTTCTTTGGTTGGTCATAAAAAACAAGGTAGCTCTTTTTCTGTTTATACTGAAAGAAAAATTTCTCCTTTAATAGAAGAACAAATTGAGAAAATAATAAGCAAGAAGCTACCCTCCAAACTGTCATCTCAAGCAGACATACATGAACTTAGTGGCTATTCCATAGAACAATCCAATGGCACCCAAGACAAAGAGGATAGTACGAAAACCAATGATAGTACTGAAACTAGTCCTCTTTGGAATATTAATTTCGATGGGTTATGTACTAAAACTAATGCAGGTGCAGAAATATGGCTTTATGATACACAGAAAAATTATTTTGAAGCCTATTCATATAAACTTAAATTTCAATGCACAACAGACATAGTAGAGTATGAGGCACTCCTCTTAGGGCTACATTTATTGAAGAAATCAGGAGCCCAGAAGATAAAAGTTCATGGAAACGCAGAATTGGTAATTAGGCAAGTGAAAAATGAATGCATGGTTGAACATCCCAGACTCAAAGCATATAGGGATGATGCCTAGGATTTATTAAGATCTTTCAAAGATTTCCAACTTATACTTGTTCCTAAAGACCAAAACAATTTTTCTAATGGATTAGCCCTTGTGGCTAATACATGTTTGAGACCGTGGGATAGCAAAAAATATACAATTCAAGAAAAATTCAGACCTGCTGTCCCAAACAATAAAAGATACTGGCAAAAATTTGAAGGAGAAAACAAATACAAGACTATCCTACTGTGGATATACCATCTTTTCAAGAAGAAACTTCTCCTATCATTGATATGAATCTGTCATTCAAAGAACCTGAACTTATATCAGAAGCAAGCATAAATTTAGAGAAAGAAGATATTTCACTGTTTGCTATTGTGCAGGTTAAGGATGATGATACTTCCAAGGAACATACTGAAGACATAGCCCTCAAAGCTAAAGTCTTGGAAGCAGACAATCTACCAGACATGGAGGACCAAAAAGAAGAGAACCTTCATCTTTTCTTTGTTGATCCTTTGGAAGAGTGTGTGGAAATCCCAACTGGCTCAAATAATCAAGCAGTGATCCTTTGCAAGAGCTAGAGACATGAAAAGTTATCACCTCCTGTGATAGTCCTGGTTTTGAAGATTAATCTTCAAAATATATTATGGATACCTCTGACATGCAGCCAGAGTTTCTTCTTCTTCTTGACATTACTCAACTGGCTGCATTGGAATTTTTGTATCATATGATAATGTAAATACTTCAAGTTAGAATAGGTTAGATAGGAATGTCAATAAAGCTCAGTTTTGAGCATGTAGTTAGTTGTTGTTTTCTGCTTCGAATAAAAATCAAAAATACAAAAACAAAGAAAAGAAAGAAAAGAGGGCAGACTGTGAAAACAAGAAA
The DNA here is from genome assembly GCA_034641835.2 of Pinus albicaulis. NCBI lineage: Eukaryota > Viridiplantae > Streptophyta > Pinopsida > Pinales > Pinaceae > Pinus > Pinus albicaulis. The sequence continues at coordinate 396,673,173 of CM076575.1, read as the reverse complement.
GGTATAGCTCCAGACCAAAAAAGAGAAACAAATCTGAAAGTGTGCAAGCTCAAATGCCACTCCTAAAGAACACAATTCTAGTTATTCAAACAGTTTAATCTTGAATAATTAGTTTTAAATTGTCTGCTGGTAGGATAGTGAATTCGATTTGCGAAACTGTTTAATCTTGGCTTATCAGTAGATAGAGTAGGATAGAAATCAAAGGTTCAAAGATGCTCAAAATTTGAACCTAAGTTTTCAAAGAGAAAATGACTCAAATCTACTTCAAATTCTGAGTCAAAAGATGTAAAAATCTGGTTCCAATCAGCTCAAAATCTGAACCAGTTAGCAAAGGAAAGACATCTCAAAACAAAAGTCAAAACAAAGTTGTTAAAAAGAGGAAGGAAATGCTTTCAAAGCTCAGATCTCAAAGCCTTCCATTTTTTTTTTAAATTTTGTGCAAAATAATGTCTATGAGAAGTTTGTTCTTATGCCATAGACCAGCATCAAGTTAGACTATTCAATCCTGACTTGCATGCTTTTAAATTTCTGTTTAAGAATTTAGAGAATAAAGTCTGTTGGATAGTTTAATCCCAACAGACAGTAGATTAGGTAGAGAATCATATGGGCTCAACTGTTTAATCTGGGTTCATGGAGAAATAAAGAGTAGAAATAGATTAGTTTTCCTGCTTTCAAAAGAATAAAATGTTGTAAAATAGTTTGCCAATCCAAGTGCACTCTAATGAATAAAAATTCTAGATCAGTAGGGTTGGGTAGGTAGAAAGCTTGTATTGATGAAGATCCATTGTTTTCATGATTGCTAATATGTTTTCAAAGCAAGATCATCCCAACAAAGGAAGGGTAGCCCAATGGATGAGGCACAGGTCAGCCTCCCAGAGAATGAAAGTATGAAGTTCTTGATGCCTTCAAGAAGGCACCATCTTCAAGTGGAGCCAATGTTAGCCACCTATAAATTGTTATAGCAAAAGGTGGCTAAAATTTTTTGGAACCTTCAAGGAACAAATTTTATTGCTAAAAAGTGTTGGCTCTTGAAGACTCTTGAAGGCCTCATGCCTCTGTCCCAATCTTCACTGTTGTGCCCGTTCTACACTCAGAAATCTTGTTGATTCCGAAAGAGAATACTGTTGCAAACACCATTTTCCCCTCCCTTCCACCTCCAAAACTAAGCTCATTTTTATCCCTCCATTTCCCATGAAAATCCATAATTTTCATGTTTTTCCCATCTCCCCTTCATCAAAATTCCTTTGATAAGGTTTAAAGACTCCTTCTTTGCCTTATCGAAACCCTCAAAACCTTTGAAAAAACTGAAAAATTCATAAAAAATACATATTTTGGTGTAAAGGTTTAAGCCCCTTGGGCTAAGTCTTTAGCTATTTTCGCTCCATACGCCTTGGTGCTAGAACCAAGCGCTAGCCTTCCAAGCGCTTATCACATCACCCGATTTCGATTAGCCCTTCCTCCATAAACCCCAATCATATGGTTTTCCATATAATCCATGGCCCCGTAGACGGGCGCCAAACCATATTGAATATTAATATTTCGCCCCCAAAAGTATAGACTTTCGTTTATATAAATTTTTCAATTTTTATTATGTCCTAAATTTTTCTGCCAGTGCAAGGTTCTAATCGCTCTCCACCGTCGATCTGATCTACAAATCGACAGCGCCCAATCCATCGCCCTGGTGGTCCCCGCCAGCCACTTACTGTTGCAAAACCAAGCGGATTTCATCACACCGCTTTTGAGAGCGGGGCGGCTTTTTTTATTTCGTAGAGATTCCATTCACCGCCCGACGCATGGCCTTGAGAACTGTTCAAAATACCGCCCTCATCACACGTTAAAGTTCGGATGTGGGGTGGGCGCGATATTGATGCACGTCATCCGATCTGAGGCCGCTCATCAGACAGTAGTTGCTCTCCGAAGATGCCCGTGCAATAACCAGGGTACGATGTAGTGTTAAAAGCATCTCTGTCGTCGATCTGATCTTCAGATCGACGACCCACACTTCATCACTCTGATTCCTCATCTAGTCAGCATTTCCGGACTTGGGGGTTTTATTCATCTGGATTTTATCAAAGGTTTGATGTCTGGGCATGTTTCTAAGGTTATTGGCACATGTTTCTCCGTCGTTGATCGCTTGGGCTGCTCTCATCCGACGGTCCATGATCGTCCCAATTCTCAATCTTGATTTTTGATCATTTTTTCCCGAAACTGAGGTTTTAACCCATTTCTCCGTTTTTTCCAAAAAATGACTCCTCCGCTTTGACTTTTCACCTCCACTCCTGACTCTCGATCTCTGCGTGATCGACGGCTCCGATTTAGCTCCTCCCCAATTTCCTTTTTGACCCCCTCTAATTAATCTCAACCGTTGGATGATGCCATCCAACGGCCACACTCTCCCCACATGTCCTCTGAAGCAGTAAACCTATACATGCAGGATTTCATAATGTTTTTTGTATTTTGCAGGGTTTAAAGGTTTTTTTAGCTGTGTCTGAAGAAAATTCAAACGCAGAGGGTGACGATCCTCCCGCCTTCGATTCATCAGAGGAAACCATTCGCAGGAAGAAGTTTCATGCTTCATCAATCATTCATGAGGCATTGATGCCATATCACCCCTTCGCATCCCTGTACACCAACAAAACACAACAAACCAAGCACAGTCAGAGAGTATCAGTGCCGAAGAAAAAATATATCAGAATAGAAGATTGAAGACAGATTTTTGGGGATTACGACTAAGATGTTTTATCAAAAGCCTAATCCCCAAATTAAAACACAGTTAAAAGAAAAATCATAAAATTTCATTAGCCAAAAAGCCTCCACCGCCACAGCTGAGGCAAATTGATCCCTCTAGCTACCACGATGCCACCTGTGCCTCAAAGCATTCATATCCGACGCCAGAGTTATTGATCAGGATTAGATATTTGTCTCAAGTGCAGCCAGAGAGTGAATTCTGCAAAAACATTTAATGACAAAATATCAGCAGAGTTACTTTGACATCACACAGAGCCTCAAAAGTCAAAAAAGAGCTCCCGCCGAGCTTAATTTTTTATGTAAAACATTTAATACAGAGGACACCTATGTAAGTTCCTTCATCGAGCCCCCCAAGGGTTGAGGAACTGTTAAGTCTATATTAATTGTCTTTAGAGATCTCTGATCAGATCTCACCTCCTCATTCTTCTATAAATATTATTGCAGAAGATGAGAGAGCGGTTGGTTGATGTAGTTGCTGATCATTGTAATGTAATTGAGCTTGAGACTTCTACTTGTAAATAGTGTTCACTGGCCCTTAAAGCTCTACTTGTGATAGATAAGTTAGGCTGAGATGAGTAGATGATTGCTAAACTAAAGCATTGGAATTAAAGCTGTAACTGGTTTGGAGCATCAATACAAGCTGATTTATGGGATCCTGGTCTATGTTGACGGTGATGTTTTTATCATTGTAGCTTGTTATTTTGTTTCTGTTTCACTGTGTTCATCTTCTCTTATAAAGAACAACATGCATGGAGTTAGGACCTACTGTATATCAGTACCCTTCTCTGACTAAAAATCTTTATCTAAATGTTTTCTTCTAATCTGTGTTATTTAGGAATGATTTAATTCAGTTTAAGCATAGGAATGCTCGTGTTCCCTCATCTTATTGTCTTAGCTGAATATTATTCTTAAATTTTATGTTCAGTACTGGTTAAGTAGAGATGAACTAAGGAAGATATGGTGTGCCCTGGTCCTAGTTTTATCTCCAAAGGCTATCTGAATGTTTCCCTTGGAATGTTTTAAAAGCTGGCTAGTTTAGAAGTACTTACCAGATCTTAGACCATCCTTTGTTATCATTAGTGTTTCCCCCTATTTTTATATTTTTTCTATTGAAAGTGTATCAAAGGCTAGCTAGTTTAAAAGTACTTACCAGATCCTAGTTCACTTTCATGTCTTTCTTAAGTGTATGTCAAAAGCTGGCTAGTTTAAAAGTACTTACCAGATCTTAGGCTGCTCTTTGTTTCTTCATATGTTTATTTCCCCTTCTTATTGTATCATTTCATTCCATAAATCAAACCTTAAAGAGATCCTTAGAAATAGATGACTTTCCCCATGGACCACTCTTGCCTCGTGCTGCCTCAATTAAACCCTATTATGACTCCATAGCCCAATGGACTAAAACCTGCAGTTATCTACCTTCCTGGCCAAAACTTGTTCTATTTTCTTGCAACTTCACACCTTTGAAACTCTTTGCAATTAGAACTTCAACTTTGGAGAAAATCATGCTCAACCATCCAAAAAACAAAAACAAAACCCTCGGTCTATAACTAGCTCATTATCATTACCCAAAATTCAAAGACAAATCCATATTTGAACTTATTGGAGAGATCCCTCTCCGGATTCAGGAGGGCTAGATCCTAGAATCCCAAAGTGGTTGAAACGATGTTTCTCCCTGTGACCGAACTTTTGCCAATATTTCTGATTACAGGGAGCTAACACATCCCATCCTGGGACTACTAGGCCCAAAAAAGAGAAATCCACCTCTTGGCTTTACCGTATATCCTACCATTCACCGGAAAGGATTCCTAGGCCGACCGAGGCACACACCCTGGCTTTACCGCAACCCACAGTGTAGCTCAGGGGTTAATAGGTCAGTGGAATTACCATGATCCATAATATCATTTAGGGAATATTAGGCTATGTGTTTGTCATTTCAGAGATCCACACCACTCAACTTCGAATCCAATCTGGCCATCTAGCTCAACCGAAGTATGAGAACCCATCTCATCAAGGCTATATAAAAATGTCAAGGCTAGGCTGAAAACACTGTCACACCTCGAAAAACACACGCCAAGACAGCAAAGAACCACATGCAATACCATGCATGCCAAATCTAGCGAGGAGAATACACATGCAAACCAATAGTTGTCAAGAATCCTACTGTAGCTACTTGATTCCTACTCCTCCTTGTTTGCTTCCTCCTTTTTCCTGCTTTCCTGCCTTTCTTTCTCAAATTCCAATTTGCTCCAAAAAATCTATGTGTCCAAGAGAGAGAGAGAGAGAGAATAATGAGAGAGCTCCAAAACTGAACTGAAAAAAGGTACCAATTGATCCTCAGAAGCCATTTTATAGAAGAGGCCTCCATTTTCTTCATTTCCCATTATTTTCCTTCATTTTCCTCCTCACATGCAACCTGTGACCTTTCATCTCCATTTTCTCCTAATTTCGATTATTTTCATAAATAAATGTGCCAAATATGCTATTTTTCCTTTCCAAAGGATTTTTCTTTTGCATTTTCTAATTTCCATAGCCATAATAAACCAAATCAACACCCCCTAGGATGTTTTTCCCAACATTTAGCTTGGAATAAGTGTGCCATAAACCGTGGTTATTATTTTTTAACATTTATTACATGGAATTTTCACCAGGGCTATTACATAACCCTCCCCCTTGGGGGACACCATCCTTGGTGTTCAACCACACATATACCTTAGAAAAACTGCTAAAAAGTAAACCATACTACCCATGGAGCTTTATAACATAGATCAATGCAGTATTTACATTGATCTCCCTGCTGAAAAGCAAACCAACATGAAATCATAACAACATGACAAATATAATGACATGACACCATACCACTTATTGGAGCTTTATAACATAGCTCATGGTGGTATTTAAATCCATATACATGTACATACATCCAACCATCACATCAAAACACATATGAAAACATCACCAAAACATATACCAAACAAAACCAGCATCACACCAAAACTACTTTTCCTCAATCAGAAAACAAGGAAGGATACATGGCCTACATCTGATCCACCATCTCCCATGTAGCTTCATCGGGCCCAAATTGGTTCCATTTCACTTTAACTTGATCTATTGCTTCGTTCTGGAGCATGAGCACCCTTTTCTACAATATAAAATAGAGGCTCCATCAGGAATTCACCATTTGGTTCCACCTACAATACAGACCAGTCAATCACATGATCAACATATTTAACATACATTTTAAGAAAATATATATGAAAAAAATCATGTACTTTCACTTTGAAAGGAAATGCAAGTTGATAGGCCACTGGTCTAATCCTCTCAAAGATCCTGAAGGGTCCACAAAACCTTGGTGCCAATTTGGCACATGATCCAATCTGCAAGGAGTTCTTCTTGGGCTTGATATGCAAGTACACCTGATCCCCAACCTGGAACTCCTTGAACAACCTATTCCTGTCTGCATAACTCTTTTACCTATCTTGTGTTGCCTTCAAGTTCTTCTTGATCACCTGCATTTCATGTTCCATTTCTTCCAACATCTATGGTCCAATCAGTACCCTGTTAACTGGATCACTCCAACTGATAGGAGTGTTTCAAATCTGTCAGTACAATTCCTCAAATGGACTCATCCTCAATGAATCCTGATACTTGTTGTTGTAAGTGAACTCTACTAGTGGAAGATACTCTTCCCACTTGCGTTGTTGATGCATCACATATATCCTCAACATATCCTCTAGTATCCTATCGAACCTATCAATTTTTCCGTCTGTCTGTGGATGATACGTTGTGCTAAAGGCAAAATCGGTGCCCAAACCTGCAAACAACTCTTTCCAAAACTTGGAAGTGAACATTGCATCCATGTCAGACACAATATTCTTCAGAAAACCATGTAATATGACTATGTATTAGATAAAAACATGTGCTACATCGCTAGCTGAGTATGTAGTCTTCACGGGAATGAAGTGTGCAACATTTTTCAACTTGTCCACAACAACCATAAGAGAATCCTGTTGCCTAGCTATCGTAGGAAAACCTTTGACGAAGTCCATAAAAATGACCTCCCATTTCCACTTTGGAACCGAAATTGGTTGTAGTAACCCACCTGGATGTTTACACTTTGCCTTAACCATCTGAAAATATAAACATATGGATACAAACTCTACCACATCCCTCTTTAGATTCGGTCAATAATAGAATCTCTTCACTCCAGTCAAATCCTTCTGGTATCCTGGGTGACCTGAATATGTCTTCTCATGAAACTCTCTCAACATCACCTTCTTGAGCTCACTGTTGTCTGGTACATATATCCTATATTGAAATCTGACCAATCCATCTACAGTAAAGCGATAGTCCAAATCTTGTACATGTGTACCTGTACTTGTACTTGCACCTATACCTGTACCAACACCTATTCCTTTACCTGTACCAACACCTACACCTGTACCCGTACCAACACTTATGCATGTACCTATACCAACACCTATACATATACCTATACCAACACTTGTACCTATACTTGTAACCCGCTGCAACCTGAGCACAATATTCATATACCTGTGATCCTGCTAACCTGCCTACAAGATATTATCGTGTAAGTTTTTCCCATAGGAGCTCATCAATTCTAAGTGATTTTTATGTACCTTCCTGCTAAGAGCATCTACAACCTGGTTCTCCTTCCCCTTGATATAACTGATCTCGAAGTCAAACTCAATGATCGTGGCCATCCATATAGCCTACCTGGAATTCAGATTCAGCTAGTAAAACAAGTACCTCAACCCAATGTGATCACTCATAAGTATAAATCACCTTCCAAGAAGATAGTGCCTCCACATATTCAGTGCATGAATGATCGTTGCTAGCTCAAGATCATGTGTCAGATAGTTTTTCTCATGTTCATTTATCTTTCGTGACTCATACCATACCACCTATCCATCCTGCATAAGGACTCCACCAAGTCCTCTCTTGCAAGCATCTGTACAGACTACAAACTCCTTGTCTGGATCTCCAATATTTAACACTAGAGCATGTGTCAACAACTGCTTAAGATGCTCAAAACTAGCCTCACACTCCTCTATCCAGTTAATAGGATAAGAAATCTATGAGAAGTTCTTGATGAACCTTCGATAGTAACCTTCCAATCCCATGAATGATCTCACCTCATCTACATTAGACTTAGGAGCTACCCATTCCATGATGGCCCTTATCTTCTCTGGATCAACTACAATGCCCTCCTTGGAGACAATATGTCCCAAGTAGTGTAATTCAGTCTAAAAGAAACTACATTTTATGAGCTTAGCATACAACCGATTCTCTCTCAACAACCTCAATACTGCTACCAAATTCTCTGCATGCTCTTCCTCATTTTTAGAATACACCAATATATCATCAATGAAAACAATAACAAACTTGTCCAAGTAAGGACACAACATAATGTTCATAAAACACATGAATGCATCTGGGGCATTAGTCAAACTGAATGGAACTATAAAAAACTCATAATGTTTGTACTTGGTCCTAAAAGTGGTCTTGTAGATGTCCTGTTATTTGATCCGTACATGATGATACCCTGATCTCAAGTCGATCTTGGAGAACATTGTTGATCCCTTCAGTTGATCGAACAAATAATCAATCCTCGGTAGTGGGTACCTATTCTTGATGATCACTTTTTTCAACTTCTTGTATTCAATGCATAGTCTAAGAGTGCCATCCTTCTTCTTCAAAAACAACATTGGTATGCCCATGGCGATACACTTGGCCTAATGTACCATTTGTCCAACATTTCCTTCAACTACAATTTTAACTCTACCAACTTTGGTGTACTCATCTTGTAAGGTGATTTTGATGTTGGAGCTGCCCCTCGCACCAAATAAATGGAAAATTCTACCTCTCTATGTGGTGCCAACTCTGAAATATATGATGGAAATACATCCTGAAACTTCTATAAAAATGGATAATTTTTCAACACCTCTACATCCTCAACTTCTTTACCTTTATCACTAGATATATGAACTGCAAAAAACACACATCCTTTCCTACGATTGTGCTTGGCCCGCATATCTATCACCATCCTAACTAATGTGGATTTATTCTTTCCCTGTAAGATTCTTGGCTCCCCATTGTCATCCAAGAATTCAATAGCTTTTTCATAACAATATTACTTTTTCCCGTGAAGGTATAACCAATCCATATTCAAGCCACACTTATCCACCAAGTTAGGACTAACATATATATAATTATAGCCATGATCAATCAAAATAGAAATAAATTGATCACAAAGCTTAATTTCCATCTCAATGATAGAAGCCTCATGATCTGGTTGTCTGTTTTCCACTGCTGCATAAATGCGAGGAATGATCTGCCCAACATCCCCAACTATATGTGCCTCCTGTGCACTATATATCTTAGGCCTAACACCCTGGTGTTATTGGAAATATCTCATAAGATGCTCCTCACTGCATGTCCAACACTCCAACTATCCCGTGCAATTACCTCCAGGTTTCTGTTGTGGTCTATGCTGTTGTTGTGTCCTATGCCCCTGTCCAACTACGTTAAACTTATTTTGCAATGCTACATTTCTTTTCCCATCTGCATTCTGAGGCCTTGCCCTCTTAGGATTCCATTTACCTTTACCTTGGTCTTTCTCTTTCCATCCTTGTTGAGACTCATTCTTGCGCCTTGACTATTCATAGCAATGCTTCAGTTTCTTGATGAATTCCTCAAGTGACTGAGGCTCACATACTCAATCTGGTCTCTAAATGCTAATGGAAAACCATTGAAAAATCACTGAAATTTAGCCTTATTATCCTTTAGATATGGCACATACCTTAGTAGCTCTAGGAACTTGGTTGTGTACTCTTCATCTGTCATTGACCCCATCTTTAGCTCATAAAATTCTTTGGCCTTACTATCATAGTACCTCCCTGACAAGTACTTCTTCCTAAAAACACTCTTGAACTCATGCCAGCTCAAGTCCTCTGTTCTAATGTCCTTTACCTTCTTCACATCTTCCCACCACATGTATGCTTTACATTTCAAATTGAAGATAGAAATTATGGACTTCATGTTATCAGTGTATTCATGCAAATAAAATACATTTTTCACACCAAGTGTCCAAGCTTCTACATCTTCTGGTTTCTTCAAGTCTCAATCAAATGTAGGTGGTTTGGATTTAATAAATTCATGTGGAAGGTATTCCCTGTTACTCTTCTTGTATGGGTTATATTGATTACAATCATGATGTCTATACGAACTAGAACTGGAATGATATTTGTACTCATCACTCCTCCTATCCAGAGTGTCTAGCAACCTACCATCTCTCACTGTATCAAGCCTATCTGACCTGTGTCTACCATGAGAACTACTACCATGTGCCCCATTAGTTCTTTCCTCATGTCCATGTATGATCCGAAGTGTCACTTTCCGTTACAACTCTAACAAGCTCTGAAGAATTATCGCATTCACCTCTCCTTGTTTCTCTTGTGCTTGTATAATTCTGTCATTTTCTGCCTTAAAATTCCTTATTTCTTCCTTTAGGATTCCCAATGTGTCTGCCAAATCAGAAGAGTGCTCACCATGCTGCTCATATGACACATATGGAGAGTCCTTGTATTCTACCACCTTTCTATACATGTTGATCGTTCTTCCTGCCAAGCATAATATGTCAGATAAACCAAATAACAACAAACCAATGCACCTTAGTGTAATTTGGGGAGGATACTTCCTGCAAGATCAATCAATCAGTGTAGTACATGTATAGATATAATCATGACAACATGTAAACATATAATTTCTAGGTATATAAACATTTAAATATCATTCTAGTTGGAGTCCAATCACCCATGAATGGCCATAACAAATGCACACCAATGAAAACTTGACCATACACAATCACAAGCATGAACCATTCATGAGCATAATAAACATGTAACCCAACATGACCGACCAATGCATATTCAGCACATACCACTACACATGTAAGCATACACATTCAATACACAAGCATGACTCATACATGACCTAACATAATCAAACAATGCACATACAATATGTAAAAATATGTAAACAAGTATGCACAAACAATACATAAAAAAGAACAACACACCATCAGTCACACATTCATGACAACATATTGACAATAACATCATCAAAACTTCCATGGTGACACCACTGCCACCATGGCCAACATAATGCGGATGTAACAACCACATACAACATAAATATGAAAACACATAAGAAAACAACATAAAAGCATGACGAACACACCACCCATCGGTCCGAGAGTTGACCCATGCTCTGATATCACTCTGTAACACCCTCTTCCCACATCTACCCAAGTAACTAGAAACCATGGTAAACATGTGAAGATAGGCTACTAATATGAGATTTAACCTCCTAGGTGACCTTAAGGAAGTGGAACTAATGGCAACACCAAAAACACACCCTACACTGCATCAATGGCATCCCCAGGAGGTAACCCAAACTCCCAGGGCCTTGTTCCATGAGGGGGGGCTTATTTTTATCCCCTTTTAGGTTGATTTGTGGGAATATAATGGAAAGGGAGAATTTCTAGGGTCTATAGCCGTGGGCTATCCTTGTCAAGGTAGTGGCTCAGGCTCAAACAAGAGATTTATGTGCCCAGCTTTGAGATTTGTGCCACATTATCAGCCCCTGAGCCCAGGTCACTGTCCATAACTTCCTGTGACTTTAGGAGGGGGTAAATAACATCAAAAAAAATAAATGGAAGCAATCACATCGACCGAAACTCATCTGAACCCACCCGCCCATGACAGGAATTTCGTTAAACATGTCACAAACATAACATCTACAGGAATAAACAACATAAATAAAAATAGTTTTCTAATAATTATATGAGAATCACTAAGACGCATCGCTACCTTACATATTAAGCTAAATAAAATCTATTTTACCATAGATACATTGTACATTCATTTACAGGAAAAAAACATAGATAGAGCCATACATCCTCGCTGATAAAATACAAGCGTATAACCTACAAAATAACAACATAAATATCATGGATATAACATTAATTAAATACACATAATAACCAGTACATTTTCATACCAAATACCAAAGGAATGAGCTTTTCAATATTGAATGTAAAACATACTGGATATGGGACTTCCAAATTCCACCCTCCCATAGATTGGCTGAGCCAAATCTACTTTAGCGAATCACCCCCGTGCCATATTCTAAGCATGAATGTGGGACTCATAACCAACCGAAAAAAAACCAAACAAGAATGAATGTACCTAAGTTCTCCACCTACACCATGAGAAATTTGAGTGCCTCCTAGTCTCTCAGGCTTTACCGTAACCCAGAGTCCGATCTAGGGGTCATTATGCCTTACACCAAGACCATCTCTCCAGGATTTATAATACATCCCATCCCAGGACTACCAAAACCAGCGGAGAGAAATCCACCTCTTGGATTTACCATACATCCTGCCTTTCACTGGCAAGGATTCCTAGGCCCACCGAGGCACACATTTTGGCTTTACCGCAACCCACAGTCTGGCTCAGGGATTACTAGGCCAGTGGATTTACTGTGATCCACAGTTTGGTTCAAGTACCACTAGGAAATGTGTTTGTCATTTTGGAGAACCACCCCACTCAACTTTGAATCCAATCTAGCCATCCAACCCAACCAAATTATGAGAACCCATCTCATCAAGGCTATACGGAAATGGAAAGGCTAGGATGAAAGCACTACCACACCTGGAAAAACCCATTCCAAGACCAAAAAGAACCACATGCAATACTATGCATGCCAAATCTAGCAAGGAAAATACACATGCAAACCAAAACCTGCCAAGAATCCTATTGTAGCTGCTTGATTAATGCTCCTTCTTGCTTGCTTCCTCCTTTTTCCTGCTTTCATTCCTTTCTTGATCAAATGCCAAAGTGCTCCAAAAAATCTAAGTGTCCAAGAGTGAGAGAGAGAGAGAGTGCGAGAATAGTGAGAGAGCTCCAAAAATGAACTGAAAAAAGGTACCAACTGATCCTTAGAAGCCTTTTTATATAAGAGGCCTCTATTTTCTTCATTTCCCCCCTCACATGAAACCAGTGACCTTTCATCTCCCTTTTCTCTTAATTTCCAATATTTTCATAAATAAATGTGCCAAATATGCCATTTTTACTTTCCAAAGAATTTTTCCTTTGCCTTTTCTAATTTCCTTAGCCATAATAAACCAAATCAACACCCCCTAGGATGATTTTCCAAACATTCAGCTTGGAATAGGTATCCCATCAACTGTGGTTATTATTTTTAACATTTATTACATGGAATTTTCACCAGGGTTCTAACGAAACTGATTTTAAATCAATTAATTGAGTTAACTAATTAAAACTCATGCATAACTATAACTGGACCCCCTTAAATCAATAAATCACTCCACATGCCTCCTCTTTGACCCTCTACTCGAATTTCCTAAGCTAACTCGATTATTCTGACTTAGTAAATAATACACATTGTTATGATATGAAATTAAAATTTCTCTTCCAATTTAATTAAGGGAAAATTAAATTAGAAGCCCCCAATGGGTGTCATTTCTTGGTTCCATTTCAAAAAACAAATCGGAGAAATGAGCCACAGGAACTACTCCACTAGCTCAACAAAACCCATAAATATATCACAAACCAAAGTGGTGGAAATGGTCCCAGAATAAATCGTTTCCTCCAATAATTTCTACTGCTGACCACTTAGTGGGACTAGGAATTTTTCCCTAATGAGTGCTCAAATTTTTTGGCAAAATTAATCTTAGCTTTCTCTCATAAAACCCACAAAAACCCGAGAAAGGGTTTTTCTAGATCCATAAGTCACTAGTGACACTGAATCTGCGTGTTGCTCCCACAAGTCTGCCAGTGAAGCTATAGAAATCGAACTGCTGAAAAATGGGCCAAACTCCTAAAGAAATACTCCCCATACCTTATGAAATTTCTCTCCAATATCCAGGTGATTCCCAACTCCCCAAGCCTCCAAAAAACCTACTCTCAACAAATACATTGAAGCTACCAATAAACCTTCCGCAAACCCTGAATATAAATTTGTTTCCCTCCAATTGTCATCGCTTTCAGCCCTACAAATCTCCAAGGGAAAACACATCCTCCTTGAGGGGAAATACCTGCAAAATCTCTGACTCAAGCTCCTTTGTTTGTTTTCTCTTCTCATCCACACGAATTTTCTTATGCGCCCTAGGGGAAGCACACACCGACTGAAGGATTTCATGTAAATTTGGCACCTAAATTTCCTAGAATAGACTCCCAGATACTCTCCTAGAGTGACACTCAAAGCTCACCAAAGGTAGAGGTGGAATTCCTTGTTCTAAACATCACTAGTTTACTTGGCTAAACAAATCAATAAAACTTGTGTTCAAAAGTTAGATTGTCAAAACATACCAAATGGAGGCCTCCTTGCCTTATTTATAGAAGTATGTCTTCTCTCCCTTGGTGGACCCCATTTTCCACTAACTTGTACCCCGTTTATTTCTCTCTCTTCCTTCACAAGTGTGAATTATCCCCAAGGGTTGAGTTGCCTCTTTTTCGTTGTCCCCACATTCCACCAAGGCTGAAATTTCTTCTATTCTCCTAAGTCCTCATGCCTCCCATATCAAAAATTGCCTCCAATGCCTAAGTTTCGAAATTTTTCTATGCTTAGAACCACCCACGGGATCTTCGTTGACCTCCTTGGATGGAAAAATCAAAATTGGGGACATTACACAAGGGGAGGGAGTGTGCCAAACCGTGGACCCAAATAAGGGAAATGGTGAATAGGGCCCATAATGTGTGGAGGGAAGTGATAAATATGGAATGGAAAAATAGGACCACACTGCCAAAATTGGTGTTTCTAAAGAAGTTCCCTTCCTAAAGACACAGGGAAATAGGGGAGATTCCATGGGACTAGAATTGAATATTTACCCCCCATTTAAGTTGAGGTAACAGAACCATGGTCAAAGCTCGCCCTTATTCCAAATCATCTAATATTCCATGCCTAAATTACCAAATGAAAAAAAAACATAAGCACTTGATTTCACAATGAAAATCATACCTTTTGGATCGAATTTCCCACCTTCTAACATGTTATCTTGAAAAATGGAAGAGGAAACATACAACTGATGTGGGTGGTAGAGATCAGGTGGCACATCACATCGGCTACTCGGTGGATGTAAGGGGATGCTGGTTTCCAACCGGAAGAAGATGATTAAGATAAATTATCTCCTAGGGGTACCGAATCTTAGTGGGTAATAAGATTCAAGTGGTGGTGAAATATTCTGCAATATTTTGTATGCACCCTTGCTCACATGAGCAATAACAGGGTGTTTAGATTTGAAATTTAAGAAAAAAAAAAATTCCTTGTTATTTTCCAATGATTTGAGTGGCGACTCAAAAACATTACTCATGTAGAAATGAGTATACACTAAGCATGCATACATACAGATTCCCCTGATCTCACAATATTTAACTTCTTGCAAAATACAGAATCATTCCACTGTTAATATTTTGCGGAAAATTAATTACAAACACATGTGAAGCATAAATAAAAATAATCGCACATAACACAATTGTTTAACATGAAATCTTGAAGCTGAAAACTCCAACTATCATATATTAAGTATCATGGAGATCATGTAACAATATCATACAAATATTAGTACATCAAGCTCTTAGTACAATCAATTGTCACACACTAACATAGAATAAATCTGCAAATCCATGCACCGATCTTTGCCCTCCTGCTAGCCTGCCTCCACTGCGCAATCCCTCCTGAAGAATAGCTCTGAATGAATTCGAATTACCCTTTCCTTGACTGTGCAATCCTCATTGGCAACTCCAATGTGTGTGTGGTGCAATCAATGCATCACTATAGTCACAACAGATAGTCCATCTTGCCCTTTCACCTATCTCTCCACTTGGTCTCCACTGGAACTGACATGCACTGTATTTAATTGTTGTATTCTTCAGTTGATTAATGAGTTATTATTTGTGAATTAATTAACTAATTAATTCACTCCACTCTCACTAGTGTATCATTCAGTTAGACTAGATACAGCTAGCTCAACTGAGTCTAACTGAGTTAAACTGAATAAAACTCCATGAACTACTCTTCCAACTCTATCATAACTTTTCCACTTCAGTTCTAACTAAGTCCTCCATGCATGAACCACCAGTAAACCATATGAATTTCGTAATTCCTTCAGCCCACTAATTTTCCAAATCTGTGCACTGAAATTAAGTGCTCCAAGAGAATAAGTTGTTGTTTATCATCGGATTATTATTAAGAGCTAATAATAATCGACACTTCTATTTTTAGATTGAAAATATATAAATAGACTTCGCCAAATATTCTAAAAATAAAATTTCATCTATTTTTCCAACTTGATCAACCATCCAAAAATAGCATCCTGCAACTTCTGAAATATGATCACCATGTCTAAAAATAGACTTGCGCCAAAAATAGCCTACGGGCCCACTTAGTGAAGGCGAATCTTTTCACTAAGCTCATCATCTTGTTGAATCTCAACACTCCCTCTCAACAAGATAGGGATTATCCTTCACCCCAATCCTGCCTCTATGGTATTCGAATTTTCTCCTGGTGAGGGCCTTCGTCAGAATATCTGCATCCTGATCCTCCATAGGAATGTAATGAAGCAACATGATCTTCCGCTACACACAATATCTGATATGATGATACTGGATATCAATATGTTTAGATCTATCATGAAACACATGATTAACTGAGAGTTTAATGCAACTCTAATTATCACAATGTATCACTGTAGGATCTAAATGTGAACCGAACAAACCAACCATGATCTTCGTCATCCAGATAGCCTCACATGTAGCTTGACTTGCTGCCATGTATTATGCTTCTGTTGAACTGAGTGCCACAGATCTTTGTTTCCTGCTATACCAAGAAACTGTTGTAGATCCAATACTGAAAATCCCTCCTAATGTGCTCTTTTTGTCTGTTGGGCTGCCTACCCAATCTGCATCTGTGAAGCCATGCAAATTCACCTCATCTGTCTGTCTGTACCATAAACTATACTTAGATGTTCCCCTGAGATACCTTAGGACATGCTTACCTGCCTTCCAAAAGAGATTGGTAGGCTTAACCATCGCTTTTGAAAGCTAGTTCACCGCATAGCATATGTCTAGTCTTGTATTAACTAAATACAAGAGAAAACCCACCAAATGTCGATAAAAAGTGGCATCCACTACCTCTGCTGATGTAGCATCCTCTTTCCTCCAATTTCCTGGAAGAGGAGTGTCGATAGGCTTGCAGCCTTGCATGTGAAACTTCTTCAGTATCTCCCGGGCATACTTGCCTTGAGACACAAACAGTTCACCTTCCCGCTGCCATATTTCCAATCCAAGGAAATAATGAAGGAGGCCCAAATCCTTCATCTCAAACTCCTTTGCAAGATCTTCCTTGCATGAGTGTATCAATTGATCATCACCCGTTAGTATTAAATCATCAACATAAATGACAATTATTAAAAGCTTACCCTCCACCACAATTTGGTACTAGTTTGCATCCGCCTCAATCTTGGTGAAGCCAAGTCTAGTGAAATAGCTGTCGATCCGAGTGTACCAAGCACGACATGCTTGTTTCAACCCATACAACGCTCTTTTGAGTCTGCACACATGTGACTCGCTGCTGTAGATCTCAAATCCTTTCGGATGCTCAATGTACACCTCTTCCTCAATGATCCCATTAAGGAACGCAGTCTTCACATCCATCTGATGAATGTGCCAACCCATCTGCGCTAAGAGAGCAAGGATGGTCCGTATGGAAGAATACCATGCAACAAGTGCAAAGGTTTCTTCATAGTCAATTCCCTTGATCCGTGAGAAGCCCCGGGCAACAAATATTGCCTTATACTTCTCGACGCTCCCATCAGTAGCTTGCTTTACCTTCTAGATCCATCTTGATCCTACAACTGATTTTCCCACTGGCCTTGGAACAATCTCCCAAGCATTGTTTCTGAAAATGGAGTCATACTCCTCCACCATGGCATCTACCCATGTGGGCTCCTGCACTGCTTCTTCAAAATAAGATGGCTCTGTCATGATACACTTGCTCATCAGAGCCATGTATCCAGTAAATCGGTCAGGTGACTGTCTCTATCTGTGCTGTGATGTAGGGACTCCTACATTCTGTTCCGCATCAAGCTTCAGTCTCTCAGCTTATGTGGTACGCTTTCTGCCTTGTATGATTTTCGTTCTGCAAGAGTGGACTCCTCCACTCCATGAATCTCCTCCTATGGCTGATCCACATCTAGAGGCTCATCTTTGGGAACAAGAAGTTCCTCCTCTACATGAAAGTGTAGCTCCCTCTCAAGCGACAAATTCATGGCTTTCACCTCATTGAATTTTATATCCCATCACACCATAGTCATCCGACTATCTGGAAAATACACACGATAATTATGGGGTGTTTCTGTGTACCCCACAAATATCCCAAATTTTGCAGTCGGCTCCAGCTTCTTCCAGGCGTCCTTTGTCACATGAATGTAAACAGATGAGCCAAAAAGCTTCAAATGAGAAATATCAGGCTTCTTACCAGTAAAAGCTTCTTTAGGTGTACTCATGCCAATTACTCTATGAGGACAACAGTATTGCACATAAACCGCAGTGTTGCATGCTTCCACCCACAATTGCATCGGTAGGCCCTGGTCATGCAACATCGCTCGTGCAGCACCCACGATCGTTCTGTTCTTCCTCTCCGCGACCCCATTCTGCTGTGGGTTATGAGGCACTATGAGTTCTCTTCGAATTCCTTCTTTACTACAAAATTCTTTGAATTCGCCCGAGATGTATTCACCACCATTATCGCTTCGTAGAGCTTTCACTTGCTTCCTCGACTCCTTCTCCACCAATGCTTTGAACTCACAGAACTTTGAGAACGTTTCACTCTTCTTCTGCATGAAGAATATCCAGCATCTACGAGAATAGTCATCAACAAATATAACATAATACCTATGTTTTGTTGTTGAAGCAACCGAGAAAGGTCCACACATGTTTGTGTGAATTCTCTCCAAGATCACCGAAGCACGGTTCTCCTTCTCATGAAAGTTGGTCTTCACAAACTTACCCATAGTACATCCCTTTCACTGATCTGACTGTGCAAGAGTACCCTTGGGAATTCCAGTAGAAATCTGCTTCAAAATATTCAAAGCGCCATGTTGAAGATGGCCCAATCTTCTGTGTCATAATTCGGCCCAATCCCGACTCACCACTTCTTCTACTTTGCCCACCATTGCAGCGCAGCCATCTACCTCCAGATTTTAGAGATTATTAATTCGAACCCTTATCTTCTTGGTTTGACCCGTTGTTTTATGTCGAAGGAAGGCTTTTCCCTCACTGAAAAAAACATCATAACCTTTGTCTTTCAACATTGCGACCGAGACCAAGTTCTTCTTCAGACCTGGAACATGCATAACATCCTTCAACAAGAATGGATTACCAGACTCCCTCTCAAAGGTAATGGTCCCAATGCCAGTCGCACTGTATCGACCATCGTTTCCCATCTCTATATGCATCTGGAGGTCCTTCTCCTCCAAGCCACTAAACAACTCCTTGTCTCCCGTCATATGGAAAGACGCACGACTATCAAGATACCACACCGATCCCATATAGATTGAAACCAAGCATGCGATCAAAGAGAAATAAATTTAAAATTGTAAGGCTAAGGCCTCTCCAGCTGCAGCTCCAGCAGCCTTCTTGTTCTGATTCTTCTGTGGGTAGTTAGTGGTGAAATGCCCATGTTCGTGACAGTGAAAACACTTCACCTTGGACAAATCCTGCTTCTTGCCTTTAGCTTCAAATTTTGAAGGAAATTTATTCCCCTTCCCTTTCCTTGCTTTGGAAGCCAAAGCACAATTCTCTTCATCTTCATTCTTCGATGAAGAGCCATTCCTGGTACCCCGCCTTATCTCCTCCTGCACAAGATCCGACCAAAGTCTCTCCCATCTTGGAAATTTCTCCTGTCCATTGATAGAGTCTTTGTAGCTATGCCAAATATTTGGAAGCCCAAGGAGAGCCAAGCTTACCAAGTCTTCATCATCAACAGTAACCCCCACACTTCCGAGTTCATCCTTGCAGTGGACAAACTTCATGAGGTATTTTGGAATACTAAAGCCTTCCACATTAAGAATGGAGTGGCTTTCCCGTGAATTTTGGACACAATATGGTCCTTCACACCTTCCAACAGAATTCTTCTTGTCTTTATTGTCTTCTTTTACCATGCGTCAAGTAATGCAGCATCGCTAGATCCCAGCTTAGAAACATCGCTATCGATGAAATCCTTCAGTCCATTATCCTCCAGAACCGCCTCCATCCTATCCTTCCAGGCTATGTAGTTCGAGCTCCCATCAAGGGCATACTCTAATCGCAACCCATTGAAAGACATTTCAATGTATACTCAACTTCTGCACCAAGAATCTTCTGTAGCAAATTCGAATTGTCCACCAGCACAAACTCAAAAATTCTTCACAATTGGAATCTTCAAGAATTAACACCGCTTTGATACCATGTAGAAATTAGTATATACTAAGAATGCATACATTCATATTCCCCTGATCTCACAATATTTAACTTCTTGCAAAATACAGAATCATTCCACTGTTAATCTTTTTTGGAAAATTAATTACAAACACATGTGAAGCATAAATGAAAACAATCGCACATAACACAGTTGTTTAACGAGAAAGACTGAAGCTGAAAACCCAAACTATCATATATTATGTATCATGGAGATCATGTAACAATCTCATACAAAGCTTAGTACATCAAGCTCTTAGTACAATCAATCGTCACACACTAACATAGAAGAAATATGCAAATCCATGCACCGATCTCTACCCTCCTGCTAGCCTGCCTCCACTGCGCAATCCCTGTTTAAGAATCGCTCTGAATGAATTCAAATTACTCTTTCCTTAACTGTTCAATCCTCATTGGCAACTCCAATGTGTGTGTGGTGCAATCAATGCATCACTATAGTCACAACAGATAGTCCATCTTGCCCTTTCACCTATCTCTCCACTGGGTCTCCACTGGAACTAACATGCACTGTAGTTAATTGTTGTATTGTTTAGTTGATTAATGAGTTATTATTTGTGAATTAATTAACTAATTAATTCACTCCACTCTCGCTAGTGTATCTTTCAGTTAGACTAGATACAACTAGCTCAACTGAGTCTAACTGAGTTAAACTGAATACAACTCCATGAACTACTCTTCCAACTCTGTCATAGCTTTTCCACTTCAGTTCTAACTGAGTCCTCCATGCCTAAACCACCAGTAAACCCTAGGAATTGCATAATTCCTTCAACCCACTGATTTTCCAAATCTGTGCACTGAAATTAAGTGCTCCAAATAGAATAAGTTGTTGTTTTATTGTCGGATTATTATTAAGAGCTAATAATAATTGACACTTCTATTTTTAGATCGACAATCTATAAATAGAATTCACCCAATTTTATAAAAATATAATTTCATCTATTTTTCCAACTTGATCAACCATCCACAAATAGCATCCTGCAACTTTTGAAATATGATCACCATGTCTAAAAATAGACTTGCGCCAAAAATAGTCTGCGCGCCCACTTAGTGAAGGCGACTCTTTTCACTAAGCTCATCATCTTATTGAATCTCAACAACTCGATCCTCTCAGTTGGAGTCTCTATATTGTCGGTGATTTTGGCTCTCTACAAAAAAAGATAAAGTTTTTTCCATAGAAAGGCGATTGTTGTAGCTGGAAGCTTTTGTAGGGTCTTCAAATTTAAAATTAGAGTAGTGGCAACTTTCCTTGTTATATTGCAATAAGTTGAGTAGTAACATAGAAGCATTACTTTATTTTCTCTATTGGAAACTATAGATCTTGTTAGTAAGAGGATAGAAATTTTGAAATATATGTATTTTTAATATATACATTATTTTCCTGCTTGAGAGATTGTCTGAAAATGGGATTATGAATTGGCTAATGAATTGCAGTGCTCATTGTAAGAAAATTCCTGGCTTAATATATTACAAGCAATAACACCATAGTTTATAAATTGGTTGAGTTTGATGGACTATATATGTAGTAGTATTTAAAAAAATCAGTTTGAGTTAACCATTGGTGAAAATATTATGGAGTAGCTTAATAGTTATGTCCAACAAGGAGAATTTTCTATGCGGGTTACAAAGACCTTGAATGGGTTAAAGCAGAAATTCAATGCACAGATTGATTCTAAATTCATCCTCATATGTCAATGATGGAATTTTTATATTTTATGATTTCCAAACGTCTGGATTATTTAAGTAGTGAGCTGAATTTTAGCCTAATGATCATGGTAAAGTTCATCACTGCATGCATATCCAAGTTATAGGGAACATCCATTGGAAGGAAATGCATCTCAAACAAGAGAGTTACATTGAAATTACCTTAAGGTTTTTCATAAGGATAAATGCTAGCAAATGGCTATGCTAATGGAACTTGGTAGCAAGCTTTTAAAAGAAATGTTTCCCAAGGCATATGATGAAGGTACTTCCTTATTACAACCTAGTCAAGGGCCTCATATGTACAAGAGGGATTGATATTATGCATGTTATAAGAACTGTAAGTAAAATTTTTAGGTTTCTTCAAGGACCAATAAATTAGTTTATCGCATTCATAGGAGTTCAGAAGGTGCACTACAACACTTTGGATATTGTGATATGGATGGGGCACACAACAAGGTATTGTTTCATGTTGATAAAAGGTGGGGAATTCTAGCCCAAAAAAAAACATCCAACATTATCTATTTTAAGTGTAGAGGAAAAATATATTGTGGCTTTTCAAGATACTAAAGAGAAGTGCGATATCATTTTGTTTGTGACAAAATTGAAGAAAACAATGTATAGTGCAATTATGTGATTGCATACATATTGAAAAAATTATTGCTCAAAGCCAAGTTCCACTTGTGCATAAGCACTTTCAACTTGCATGTAACAACCCAAGCCAACATGAACCTATTGCAAGGGTTTTTATCTGTTGTAATTAACATCCAAAACATTTAAAGAATCCATAAATCAAAATATAATAAATTTTAACAATGGATTTATCACATACCTGAACTTTATCTCTTTAATGGGGACCAATTGTTGGTGTAACTCAGTTCTTCAATGGAGAATTATCAATAAGGGGGAAATAAAAAACAAAGGTAAATTTTCTACCTAACCAATGCAGCACCTGAAACCAAGTGGTTCCCCCTTGGGTAGGGCTTAATCTTAATGAAAATACAGGGAAACACTCCCTTAGTTCTCTACTTAAATCAACTCAATTTTAGCAGCCAATAAAAATGATGGGTCAATAATCCAATTGAACACAAAATTTGTGTAGTGGATAAGCCTTAGGCTTACAATTCCCTCATATCCTCAAGTTTATGGTGTGCAATAACACTTCCACTCATGTTCATGGTATCAAAGTACCTCCAACGGTGGAGTATTCCTTCAATTAGTGTCAGGATCAATGTTGGGCCTTAGTACTCCCCTCAGGCTAGGTACACCCCCTAGCCTCCTCTTGCTCACTCAAGCAATACTAGAGAAATATTCAAATTACTCCCACAAATCTCAAACCAGTAACAACTTCCTCTTTCTCATGGAAACAACTAGAAAATATCTAGCCCCCTTTGTTAAGGAAGTGTTCTTTTCTATCCCCCAAAAGGTAGCAAATTTCTCCTAAGAAAGTCTCTTGGTTTTCCCAATCCTCTTTCCAACATTATTCTTTCCAAAAAATTCTCTTTTTTTTCCCATCCCTCTTTTTGATATTATTTACCACATCCAAATATTCTTGGGGTGAAATTGGGGTTAGGGGTAAAAATATTGAGTTAAAAAAATAGATGTTTGGTGAACTAAATCCAAATCCCTTGGGCCTTTAAACCAAAATCAAGTTAGGAACCATATTTCAAGAATTCAAGATCAAATTTTCCCTTCCCAAGTCTCACAATGTACAATCCTCTAATTTGGTTATCCTCATTAAGAAAAATTCCTTTTCCCTAGGTATGATTTCCACCACATGATTAGCATTATTCTAGTATAGTCCCACCATCTGACTTAGGTCAGCGTGGGTCTTGGGAATCATAAATCTACAAAAATTGTTAATTCCACAAAAGAAAATCACAATACTTCACCCATTATTGACAACATTGGTGATTTTTTGTTGATGTCCCAAAAAATGTCAGTTTTTTCGGGCAGCTGAATAATCAGCCTGAAAAAAAAATGTGATTTTTCCTTAAAATAATTGTGTGTTTTTCAAAATATTTTGATTTCTTTTGAAATTTCACACCACGACCATAAAAATCACTAGGTCGATGGAACCTGCGAGATTTTAATCAATTTTGGTTTTTGTTTCCTCATTTGTGTTTCTTTTCTATTGGAGGAGGGAGGAGGGCTTGCATTCATCATCAATGATTGTGGAAATAGCTAAATAGTAAAAAACCATCATTGTCACTATTAACACCGAAAAATTGTACAGTAAAAGGACATTAAAAATGTCAAGAAGAAGGTACATGCAAAGAGTTTTAGGGAAGGAATACATTAGGAAAGGCTAAAAATTAATTTTTTCCTAAGGTTCAAATGACAATTAAGGGACATTACAGCCATTCCTTCGATAGTCGCGCAGTCCTGAAGATGGTGAAATGTCACCATCCAGTACCATTCGGCACGCTTGGTTAGGATGATTCTCCACCTAGTACTGTCAAGGACTGTTGGATTTGAGCTACCTTGAGGATTAAGTGCAACCCGTAAAGGAATCCCTCCTCCACTCTTGAGTCACTATCAATCTTGGGCCAAGAGAAGGAGAAGAAATTCAAAAAATGTCTATATAAAATAACCTTTGGAAGAATAAATGGAGACACATTGTTATGTTGGCCAAATTTCTTCATAGAAAACTAGCTTGCATAGTCCAGCAACAGAGGGATTGGAAGGACTCATATGTTGGCCAACCAACATCTTAGTCTAAGAGAGGTCCACCATTTGATCTTGATCTACCATCCTTTGAGAGATGGAAGAGATGCTTACAGGAACTCGAGGGAAGGAGACCTCCTTGTTTTGGGTATCTAAGCTCCATAGCTCTGTAATATTCCAAAATTTTCCTACAATAAATTGGAATATTAATTTTTGCTGATTTCACCTAGGAGGAGAATAAATGGGTAAGGAGGCCCATGCTTAATGAAAATCTCAATAAAATCCCTCATAATATGAAATGGGATCATCATTGGAGTTGGTTTTCACACCCTCATGTGTGAACAGGGTCATTTGCAAGTGGACAAGGTCAATTTTGACCAAGTCAACAGCGTTGGAATAAGAGGTGGAGAACACTTAGAGAAACAACACAATGTGAATGGGAAGAGGGTTATTTGGTGGAGGAAACCCTAAAAGGAGTGGGACCCATGGAGAGGGGGCCTTCACTTTTTTAAAAGGAGGGAAAGGTAGCCATTGTTTCTCATGTTATGGATTATTGATTTTCATTGTCTATGCAGACATTGTGCATTCTCCTGCTGTTTAGCAGAGTTGCCGGGGAATTCCTGTTTAGGATTCCTTCTCCTTATTGAGAGGCCTCTTGAGGATTGTTCTTCATTCTCCACATTATTTCTTCCCAAGTGTAACGTTGTGTTGTAGGGTGTTGCAGTGGAGGACCTCAACACCATTTCCGGAGCTGATTTTCAGAGGAGGGAGTCTCCATTCCTTTGGGAAGCTAGTGATGAAGGTTTCAAAGCTTATTGTAGACTTTGGCATCAGGCCAACTCATTCCCTTGCCCCTACATCGCAGTTTCATCCAGTGACTGCGTTATTTTTAGTGAGCATTTGCAGTGGGGCTCTTGCAGATTGCTTGGAGGGTGAGATCTTTGGTGAGGGGATTAGCCTTTCACTTGAAAGATCCATTGGAGGAGGAATATTTAGTTTGGGCATCATCTACAGCCATCTCCATCCAGTTCTATTTCTTGAGTTGCAGCTGCTACCCAGCAACTCCGGTATTTTGTAGATTTTGTATTTTATAGCCAATCCTTCCAGGATTGACAGGAGGTAGCCTTTCGGAGTTGAGATCTTCACTCCCAATGTTGTATGGGCCATATATTTGTATATCCATATATTTTACATCTGCTAACATGCAGTTTCTCTTATAAAACTGCACAGTCATAGCTTGGGCACACTTGTGTAGCAGTATTTCATCATCATTTATGTACTTGTCTCTTAAGGCTAAGCATTGCTTATCTTGAGAAACATTTTCCTCAAGATCTTGTATTAATTTGTTGCTTCTATTTCTTAATAATATGGCTATGGATATTTCTCACATTTCTATGAGTTGAATGTCACTGCTACTCCATTGTTGTGTTTTCATATTGCTAGATCTCAAACTTTAGAATATCTTAAGATATTCTAATTGTTGTATAATTTCCCTAATTTGGGATATTACAGTGGTATCAAAGAATAATCTTGGCTCAGCCTGTGGATCTCAGCCATTATGCTATCAAGAGAAGGAAAGATGAAGACTCCATTATGTGGAGAGAAAAAGGAAGATAAGCTTACAAAGCTTCTTCCAAGATCTGTATAGAGCATTCATGAAGAATTCAAGAAGATAAGGAGGGAGATATGTACAGAATCTCCAAGAGGGTTTGAAACTGAGTCAAACTCTAGATTTTCTCATAGGGAGTGTGAGCATGCAACCACACCCTATGATGTACAGCACAGTCACATGGTCATTTTTACCATAAGAGGAAAAGAAGAAGAAGGAATTCCTAAGAGGGGGACTCGTAGTGGTTTCTTGCATGAATATGAATCTCAAACTCAGAAGTTTAGAGACCACATCACTTTCCCAGAGTTTTGCAAGGTCAAGGTGAGGAGGATAAAACAACATAATATGGGTAGATTTCTTCTATCTATCTTTGATGGTTCCCCTACATGTTCAGCCAGGGCTTGGGTGGAAGAGCTAGACACCTTTCTACAGCATCATCAAATTCCCAAAGATGAAGCCATCAGAGTAGCAGCGCTGCACTTTGGAGGTAAGGTCTATGCATGGTGGTTATTTGAGTCCTTTAATTTGAAGAATTCAAATACTTATTCCTATGCAATGTTCATTAGAACTTTTATGGAGAGATTTGGTAGGAAGAATTCTGAAACACAGGTGGAGGAAACAAACACATCTAAAAAAACAAAACCCTTGCATGTGATGGAAGAAACCATAGACTCAAAATCACTTCAGAGAACCATAAATGAGGCTGATATCTTGCACGATACTTTGTTGGAAGCAAGACCTTCATCTTGTATTTTTGCACAGGGAGACAAAGAGATCCCTTTCCCAAAAGAGGATCCAATCATTGGAGGGTTTCCCACTCATGTTGAGGAGGCTAAGGGCAACAACTCTATCATTTCTAGAGTTGATCTAGCACCTCATGCAGAGGAAGGAGGAGCTATTGCTCCAACTAGAGGGGTTCTTGCATCTTTGCAAAGAAGTCCCCAAGATCTCATACATGGAGGTCCAAGCACAATTAGTGAGTAGCATGATTGTGCAGCATTGCAGCCGGAAGGAGGAGGTAGGGAGGAAGAGAAGAATCATGTGATGAGAGGCACACACCCTTCTCTATTCCAGAGAGCTAGTGCAAAGAGGAGGTAGACTGTATTGCGCTTTGAAAGCAAGGGCAAGGTTTCCCAACCATATGTACAGTCCACTCTTGACATTGATGTCTCACTACATGGAGGAATTCCACCAGGGAGGCCACCAGATCTATCATTGATGAAAGACATCTTATATTTGGATTCACTGCTCTTGGATTTTGGAGAGGTGGAGATTTTGGAGGAGAACTTTGGCATGGGGGATTTTAAATTAGTAGACAACAGCAGGAGGAGAGCTTCACATGCCAGATCACCAACGCTGTCTCTGAGGAGGATTGTTCCTTACTGGAGATCTCAGCTCTTAGTAGAGTACTCCAAGGATCTTGGTGCATGCATGATTCTCGATGACCCGGATAGAGATGATGAGTGTATGGTGGATGATATGGTCATCTATTCACATGGCAGAGTCTTCTTGACTAGAGGTTCTAGTCTCAAGGAGAAATTGTTAATTGCAGCACATGAGGACTTCCTTTCCATGCATTATGATGCATACATTTCTTTGGATAAGGAGTTCACTTGGGAGGGCATCCAGCATGACATATATCAGCATATGGAGAGATGCATAGCCCAGATGGTCATGAGGAGGAGGTCACAACCACTTCCCTACTCTTTGGAGGCGAGGAAGAATTTCCAGTTGAGCCATTTCAGCTCAAGGTCTCAAGTGCATGATGGAGGATGTACAATTTCACCTTATGTTTTGTACTTCTTGTCTTTCTATGAGCAGCATATTGTACCAAGGAGGATTATTCCTTCTTGCATATGGTATAATGTTGTACTTGGGGCCATTTATAGCATTGAGATTGGCTATCTCATTGGTGGTTTGTGGGGGAGGCCAAATGATTTTTGGTGTGCACCACTGACACCCTTTTGTACTTTCATGCTTATATCTTGTAAAATGATTGTGGCCAAAAACAAGTGGCTGGTAAAGCACTTGTTATTTTTCATTTTGATGCATACAAAAGATTCATTGTGCTAGTTCCATGGGTGGAACTATGATTCACTCTCCGGTTGTCATTTGGAAACTTGTTCTTATTATACCTTGCTTCCATGTATTTCTGATATGTTTATGTTCATGGGGAGCTTTGATTGGAGAGTGGGCTTGAGACTGAAGATGCCCATTGGGAGCATGATTCTCCCCACTATGCATGTTGTATATTTTAGGAGGAACCATGGGCAAACCATGATTGCCACATTACATTTATTTTCTTCTTGTGGGAGGAACCACTTGAAGAACTTGAGGAGGCACTCCATGGATCATGAGAACATGGAGGAGACTCATCTATGATCCACTCCATTTATATGAGCAAAACATATGGTAAGATTATTGTTTATTTGCATAGTAATTTTTCTATATGTATGCATCTCTTAACCATATATGTGCAGGGATTTTCTCAAAGGAGAGATATTCTTCCTTCTAGATTTGGTGGTCTACATAAGGCCATTGTGGATGATCACTCCATAAGAGGACATGGGGAGAAGATTTCTCATGGAGAACATACTTACATTGCACATTACATCATTCACTTTCTCCAGACTTGTGAAGAGATTGTGGCAGCAAGAAAATGGTGGGGAGGGCACCCATCATTTTATTTTCTATGGCAGTGGAGAGTCAAAATGCGTTGGCTACATTTGAGGGACCATTTTCCTTCTCCTTTACTTCACATGGAAGCCAGCATGATTCTCCTTATGGTTCCCTTGGTTGATATTTCTAAAGATTTCCTTGGGAGCATGATTGGAGGAGAGACACATTGGGTGAATGTGTCCTTGGAGGGAGAGAACTCCCACACTCTTTGCACTACATGTTTTAAAGGGAGCATGAGAGATGGTATGGCCAATACAACAGCACATTTGTTTCCTTATGAGGTGATCCATATTATGATGACTTCCAACTCATCACATATGAGATGATTTGGGCCAACATGTTTCATAATGTTGGAGGAGATATCCTTAGAGGTCTAATCTCCATCTTTCCATTTGAGGGAAATATCATTGCAGCCCAGGATCAACATACACTCTACACTTATCCTAAGTGGAGAGGAGGACAGCGTGGGGTAGGCTATTTTTTCTACCAAGATCAGATTTTCAGCCCACCTACATTGCCAGAGCCGGAGGTGGAAGATGACTTTCAGGAGTTGCCATGTTGGGAGGTAACTCATTTTGCATGAATGATTGCTTGGGGGATGGAGGATCCACATGAGGAATATTTTCCTCAACACATCATATACTCCATGCCTTGGGAGGAGGCTTTCCAGTTCTATCCTTGTAGTTGCTTGAGGACAAGCAACATTTGGGAGGGGAGGACTGTAATATTCCAAAATTTTCCTACAATAAATTGGAATATTATTTTTTGATGATTTCACCTAGGAGGAGAATAAATGGGTAAGGAGGCCCATGCATAATGAAAATCTCAATAAAATCCCTCATAGTATGAAAGGGGGTCATCATTGGAGCTAGTTTTCACACCCTCATGTGTGAACAGGGTCATTTTCAAGTGGACAAGATCAAGTTTGACCAAGTCAACAGCGTTGAGATAAGAGGTGGAGAACACTTAGAGAAACAACGTAGTGTGAATGGGAAGAGGGTTATTTGGTGGAGGAAACCCTAAAAGGAGTGGGACCTATGGAGAGGGGGCCTTCACTTGTTTAAAAGGAGGGCAACATAGCCATTGTTTCTCATGTTATGGATTATTGATTTTCACTGTCCATGTAGACATTGTGCATTCTCCTGTTGTTTAGCATAGTTGTCGGGGAATTCCTGTTTAGGATTCCTTCTCCTTCTTGATAGGCCTCTTGAGGATTTTTCTTCATTCTCCACATTTCTTGGCTCAAGTCCAAAGCCACCTCCTCCAACTACAGCGTTATTTCTGCCCAAGTGTAACGTTGTGTTGTAGGGTGTTGCAATGGAGGACCTCAACACCATTTCCGGAGCTAATTTTCAGAGGAGGGAGTCTCCATTCCTTTGGGAAGCTAGTGAGGAAGGTTTCAGAGCTTATTGCAAACTTTGGCATCAGTCCAACTCATTCCCTTTCCCCTACAGTGCAGTTTCATCCAGTGACTGCATTATTTTTAGTGAGCATTTGCATTGGGGCTCTTGCAGATTGTTTGGAGGGTGAGATATTTGGTGAGGGGTTCTGCCTTTCACTTGAAAGATCCATTGGAGGAGGCATATTCAGCTTGGGCATAATCTACAACCATTTCCATCTAGTTCTATTTCTTGAGTTGCAGCTGCTACCCAGCAACTCCGGTATTTTGCAGATTTTGTATTTTATAGCTAATCCTTCCAGGATTGACAGGAGGTAGCCTTTGGGAGCTTAGATCTTCACTCCCAATGTTGTATGGGCCATATATTTGTATATCCATGTATTTGACATATGTTAACATGCAGTTTCTCTTATAAATCTGCGCAGTCATAGCTTGGGCACACTTGTGTAGCAGTGTTTCATCATGATTTATGTACTTGTCTCTTGAGGCTAAGCATTGCTTATCTTGAGTAACATTTTCCTCAAGATCTTGTATTCATTTGTTGCTGCTATTTCTTAATAAGATGGCTATGTATATTTCTCACATTTCTATGAGTTGAGTGTCACTGCTACTCCATTGCTGGATCTCCAACTTTAGAATATCTTAAGATATTCTCATTGTTGTAGAATTTCCATAATTTGGGATATTACAAGCTCAAAGGACCCTCTTCAAGTATTTAGCATTGTATCTTTTTTGACCACCAACACCTAATAAAGGGATAATTCTCCATTTTTTTTATTAGGTTTCTTTCTCCATTGAGCTTTGTATTTTGCATCTTGTGTCTTGTTTTGTTTTTAGTGTTGTATGCTTAGTTTTCCCTCAAACTTAGTTTACATTAAGTCAAATTTGTTCAAATAATAGTAGACAATCATTTTTCTCTGTGAATTTGTGCAGGTAGCAGCTAGCTTGCTAAAGAAGTGCATTTTTTACACCCTTAGAGAAAATACACTACCACAGGAATGGCGAATCCACTAGATTCTTTCTTTTTGAGTTAATGGTTGTTGTTGCAGGTCCTTCTTCCTGCTCAGTTTGTTGCAAACCACCCTTACACTCTCTTTGTATCTCACATCACACTCAGTGAAATTTTTACACAGCAAAGAGGGAAATTTTTCTTCATTCTTCCCAACAACATGCCTTGTGCTCTGAAAGATGTGCACTCCGTGCATGTGGGAAGATAACCCGCACGGCAGGGAAGAAATATAAAAATTTGATAATTTTTCCCATTTTTGAGGTGATTGGAAACCCCTAATAATTTTCCGTCACATTGTCTCTATATTTCACTACTATTAGAACACTTAAGTGTTATGCTTAACCTTGAATTAACTTAGCAACTAGGTAGTTTTAATTTTAGTATTTTTATTTCACAAATTACACATAGTTTAAGTAGGGAGAAAGTAAGTAGCCTTAAATCTGCCCATGTTTTCTGAACAAATAATTTGCTGATAATTATACAAAACACGTAGCTTAATTATTCAAAGGTAAGTGACCCATGATATCCACACATATTTTTACTAATTCAATTTTTCTCAATTTTTACATTAAATTAGTTAAATTTTGCATTAAGATTTGGGACTAGGATCAAACTGTCAACAAAGAAAGCAAGTAATATCTTCCACCCTTGCACCTCTCGATGAGCCTAGGTACATGTATGAAAGCTTTTCTAAGACAATTTGAGCTACCATCTCCCTATAGTGCAAACGTAGTCTAATGAGGCAAGGTGTAAGTGACCCATAATCCGCACATTATTTCAATTTTTTGCAAGGGACAATCACACATCGGGTAATTAGAAAATGATTGTAAAGGATCATCACATATCCACATCTCATAAGACTTGTGATTGTTCACTCCAAAGCACACACAAATCATAGGTAATAATTGGACCATAAGGCACCTAGTTTTTTGGGACCTTTGTTCTCTTATTACATTTGTTTCACCAAAACACACCCAAAAGAAAATTGAGATGCTCTAAAAATAATCTTTAAATGAACTCACTAAATTCTCCTCACAGGGGCCACAAAATAAATTATGGTTCAGGTTAGGACCATCGGGGGTAGGCATCCAATAAGCCACTGTGGTCATAATACATTTTGAAACATATATTTTGACATTTTAGGGAGCTTCAAACCGGTCTTTTAGACAATGGAACAAATGCCCGAGCATTAGAGAGACTCCTTTCAAAGGGGGTTAATCTTAGGCCCAATTCATGCAATACTCTTTGGGCCCACCTGACCCATCTAGTGCTCAGTATTGGTAGGTGATTACGAAGAAGCTCAAGACTCGAATGCTCACATGGGACGATGGTACTTTATTGGCCAAAACTAGGGCATCCTTTCCTATAGGTGATGGTGCAGGCATCACTCGTTCCTCATACCATTACCTTGGTCGATTCTTCGACTCTGGAAGGCATCGCCAGTTCTTTCGGGATGTTGGCCCCACTACCCATCAAAAGATATCTTCACAAGGCCCAGTTACATTAAGAGTGTAAAGACGATTAGGTCTATATAGGCTTTTGGTATCATAAAAAAAATAAACAAAACCTCATTTTTTTGTAGAAATTCTTTCTGTAGTAATCACATGCAAAAGAACGAGGTCGACGCGTTTCGAACCAACCAGTGTGGTTCATCATCAGGACTATGTAAAGTTAAAAAAAAAATCTCATATTTTGCTTGATTGATAACATAGTGTAAAGTTAAAGAGAAAATCACCTTTTCATTTTTTTCATTTTTTTTATGCATGTGATTATATTGGAATCATCCTACCGCCCAAATCATAAAAATATCACACTAATCGACATCATAGGGGACCCAACGGGACCCCGATGATCTAGGCATTTCTTAGATCCCCCCCCATTAAGGGAAGGAGTGTCGGGCCTCCTGCCATTCAAGCGCAGAGGATATCACGTTGTCACTGTTATCGAAACATCCTTTATCAAGGCATATTTGATTGGAAACCTTTAAGGGTCACCAACCACATCACCAGTGGAAACCCCAACTGGGTCACCACACTCAACTCCTCCAATGACCCCTCGAGGTCAAAGGGTAGCTACCCCTCTAGGGAGTCAACAAAAAGCTCACCGTAAGACATGTGAATGTTGTTTGTTTCCTCACTGAAGAAGCTTACAACTAAATACATTTTCTAAAGAGTGAGTAATTGTTTCCCAATTCCTCTTCATGACAAAATCACCTAAATCTTCAATCAGCTGGATCAACAAATAGTGTTGCTTGGCCTTGGTGGCCCCCCCATTCCACGGCTCCCTTACGATATACCAGTGAGGAAGCAGAAGACATGATATAGTGCACCACATGGTGTTCCAGAACTAGTATGGGTGATGATGCCATGATTGATGAACTCAACCTCGCCCTTTAGAGGCACAACGGCCAGGTAATTGTAATGGTAACCGTCTGCAATAAATGGAACCTTCAAGTTCACTGACCTCCCCATTACAGAAGATGAGACAACTCCCCATTCTCATAGATGCCTAGAACACGACACATTCGGACACGTTAACGTTATTCATATGTGACAGTCACAGATATTCCAGAGGCGATGATAGTTTTCCTGTGTCAACCTCGGCGACAGTTTTGTAACCCTAGCACGAACTCTCATTTAGATGTTAAAGAGACATGTGCACGCAAAGCCTACCTGGGAGGGAAGGAAGCCCCATTAGAAAATCCCAACCTTGAATTCCACATTTACCTAATCAAAATATCTCTGATGTCTACCTGACCAAATTTCACTTTCTGAGCTCATGAGATTACAGCATCGATATTACACAGTGATAGTCCCTTAGCCATGTAAACCTAGCAATGATTATGATTGAAACAAGTTCTCTTGTAGATCATGCAGAGCATGCTCTGGCCACACCGACAGATGACACCACCTCTGCCCGAGCGTGCGAATAGAGGCGATGCCATATCGTAGCCATAGAAGTTCATACTCATCTATCAGAACATATACTTAACTAGAATGCGTAAATAGAATACAAAACCATGCCTGATGGCAGAACCAATATTACCCTTTTCCCGCACAAAATACACCACCGACGCAAAAAAATTCACCTGTGAATATTGTGCAACCATCCTAGGCTCAGCAGCAACAATATTATGATCAAGAGAGTAGTTATAATCCTCCAAACGCTGCAAAGAAAAATCCAAGGAACAAGAAAAAGGGAGATCCTGGACAGGGGGGCAGTAATCAACAACGCCCCCTGCAATCTCAAGCTGGGGGCAACCCCAACCGAAATCAAAACCAGGAGCCAAGTCATAAATCGAAAGGGAAAAACAAGAGGCCCAGTCTAAGGAAAAATAACTCTTGTGCCATATGTGGTGAGTATGGACATTACACTCACCACTATCCCAAACTCCCTGAATTGAAAAAACTTCAGTGTAACCAAGGAAAAGGGGGACCTACCTAGTATAATGTGGTAATGTAGGAACCTTTCCCCCACCAAGGAGTGGTCAATGCCCAATAACAAAAACCACCCCAAAATGAGACCGAAGGGAATAACTATGAAATATAAATGACTAGAGAATAATTCTTCTTCCAAACACAGAATAGGAACTATGAAACTCCCTCGGATACCAACCCATCAAGTATAAGTACGAGCGCACCTACCACACCATTAACTATCTCCAAAGTACCTATTGAGCCTCTTCCAAGAATGGTCAAAGAATAAACTAGGTGCAGAAGACATCATTCCAAGGTTTCTCATAGCTATAGTATAATGGATGACTTGTCTCAATATCTAGTAGCCATGTTAGGATTGGAAGTCCTACAATCATGCCCAACATATTGGAAGGCCTTCCTTTCCGCCTTAGGCATGATCGACCCCTCTAATTCCCGCTTAATAGTTTTTGACCTAGATAAGGAAAGCCCTAGGATTCCTTCTCTAGTCGCTTTCCAAATACCAGTTTCATATCAGAATATCACTATACACTGATGCATTGTGGATGAAGGAGCATCCACATGCATCATATCCAAATCAGTTTGGAAAAAGTTAGGATCACCTAAATTGAAACCATCTGAAATCATTCTTAGAGCATACGATGGAGGTCCATCAGCCCTCGTTGGTCTTTATCAAAATGTCGTAGTAAATCTGGCCGAAAAAATAGTTCTTATAGACATTGAGGTCTTAGATGCATAACTCGACTACAATATACTCCTCGAGCGGAGTTACATGCATGCCATGACCTCAATCGCATCCTTTGTTTTTAGGGTGATGATGTTCCCTCACAATGATCAGATCATCACCATCGACCAGCTCACATACTACGACAAGAAACCCATGATTTCTCTAGATGTCGTACTACCATACGTAGATGCAACCACAAAACCACTCACAAGGTATACAGAATTTGGCCTGGGCCAAGTCAAACAATCATATATCCTAGGCTCATTCCTAGGAGACCCCCCTATTGTACCAAGGGAAGCCCCCAAAAGCACGGAGGCACTAATGTGTATGATGAGATCATAAAACACTGAAACCATCCCGAAAGTGAAAACTAGCAGTATGGATTTCGAAGCCCTGGGTACGACATTCCTACCATATGTTATTTCACAAACCCCATTTTTGTATCCCCCACCTGGTTTTGTATCAAAATAGGTCATGGAAACTATGACATTACCAAATATGGCTTTCGCAATACCCATGTGTTATTTGGTCCCTCCAACCATGCTAGAAAGCCTAGGAATTAATTCTACAGGTATGACCTCTATTACCCCCCAATATGTCATAACAGTTAAAGAAACACCTATAGTGACGCCAGCTAGCACTACCAAGGGGAATAACAAAAAATCGAAAAAGGTCGAAACCCCAAGTTACCTAGGTGTTACACTAAAAATTGTCATCTTGACATTCTGCTATTTGTATGATCTCATTATCACTCATACTTCTTCCTTTGCAAGTCTAACACATCAGTTCCTCATGTCAAGCCTTGAAAATAAGAGAAAAGTTCTTAAAAATCTCCTTAACTATGGTACCGCACTTTCTCTTTGTCTTGCCTGCGGTCCCACACCTAATGTTCATGACTCTTGTGTACCTGAATGCACTTTCTCTGTGTTATGGGTGTGGACCCCTGTAAAATATTAAAAATGCGCTAGTAAACTCAAAAATCTCACTTTCAATAATTTCTAAAAGCCTCTGGAATGAATCTTGCGGTGGCAGAACCGCTCTTTTAAGGTTCATGTATCCCTTACCTTAAGGATCTAACCCCTTGATGTGAGGAGCTTATCCCTTTGAAGGAGGATTCTATCTCTTCATAGTTGGAACTGAAACCTCCTCTTTTGCACTATAAAAAGAGGCATTGGGTAGCCTCAAAGGGAGTTCAAGCTTTATAATTATTTGAGGTTAAGTGCTGTTGGGATTCAAACTCATTTAACTGAGATTTTGTGAGGAAAGATCACATACCTCTATCTGTCTTGGTTGGAAGAGTTCAAGGATTGTAAGTGTAGAGGAGATTCCTGCTTCAGACCCTGGGAAGGCATGTTCAACATCAAGGCTAAGGTTGTAAGGTTTTCCTACTTTCAAAGTTAATACAAATGAATTCATTTTTCTCAATAAGCTATTAATTAACTATTTATTTCATGGATTCCTTGATCGCCATGATAGGCATGATTTATAATATTTACTATATAGGTGCTATTTAATGTTTTCTTTTTTGTGACTGCAGGTCTATAAAAGATAACTCCTTCAAGTGACCGAGGGAGAAATACTTCGAACTAGCATTGGATCTATGGTAAGACCTTAACACCTTTACAATATTCTTTTGTAAATCGCATATGTCTAGAGAAAGATAGGTTTATTTCGTTGTTTGTTGCTAGATTACCTTTTGGTACTATGGAGATCGATCTTGTCCGCAAGATTGATTTATCCGGTCAACAAATTGGCGACCATACTGGGGAAAGATTCATGATTTTTGGTCTTCCTTTGTTTTGACTTGAGAAAATGATTTTCATGGTTTTTGATTGATGGATACTTGCCTAGGTAGATTAGGTTTACTTTTCTTTGAAAAGTTTTGAAGTATTTTGTGTTTTTCTTGAATTTTTCTGGGGACCACACTTTGTTTTCTTACACAGTGCGGGCAGTTTCGCACTTTCCTAGAGTAACCAGTGCGGGACCGCACATGTTACTTCTGGGGCCTGTGGACCCTGTTAAAATTTTTGAAAAAATCCAATTTTCTTCTTCCAGTTTATCTTTAATTTGATTTAGGGTTTCTAGTATCTGCCCAGATTTGTATTGTTCTTGTCAAAAGCCTCTTGTGAGTGAGTTCCAACAGTATTTCTGTTTTGGGTGATTTTCTAGAAGTTTTGCATACTTGGATTGGTTTTCGCTTGGTCTCTGTAGTGACTCAAAGATTGGAAGCTTGAAATACCTCAAATCACATTGGTCTTTTTGTCTTCTTGATGAGTCTGACTTGGTTGTGAAATCCATCCTTTTTTGAGAAATAAATCTAGTTGTCTCTTTGCAAATCTTTGAAAAAACTTTGTTATAAGTTTTGAATTTCATTTTTACAAAAGGAAACATATCTGGATGTTTTTTTATTTGTTTTTTATTCTGGACAAATGAATCCTTAGTTTACTGAACAACTAAGTAAAACATTCTCAAAAAAATTAAAGCTGTTATTCAATTAGATTTTCAAATTTTGTATATCTCAAAATTAGTTTTTCGTAGTTTTGAGTGCTTTTTAGAACTTGTAGATCTCTTTTGAAGGAAAGTTGTTTTTGTAGTTTCGAGTCTTGAAAGTGAAAGGGATTTATTGTGAGCATTGATTATTTGTCTCGTTTTGAGTTCTTATTGAAAATAAAGAAATATTTTCTTTCATTTATTCTTCATGTTCAAAGAAAGAATTGTTTATTAAAAAGAATTGCATTCTCTAACTCTTTCTTTAGCTAGAATTTCATTGAAAGAAAAACGAATTGATTATCATTTTTAGGTGCATTTTTTAGTGTTTTTGGAAGTTGAGTCTTCACACCATCAAAGTTTCATTTCCATACCTATTGACTTAAAGAACAACCCATAAAAACAACGCTTAATTAAAATTGATCTAGTAATCTTTTTATTTCTAGGGCTCTTATCACCAATATAGCTTAGGCTAGTATCTTGGAGTAGGGAGTAATTAACTCTCCAAGATATTAAAAACAAACAAGTAGATAAATCTTGCGGTAGGAAATAAATCCAATTGTAATTGGTACAATCTGGGAAGCTTCTCTTAAAGGAGTTAATCACGAGATCATGTCCAAACCTTTGGGACAATCAATTCTGTTTCATTGGGAAAGATAGAAGATATGCGCGCATTACAAACGGTAAACCTTAGATTAACCATTATCGAGGAGCCTGGGGTCACTTTTTGGTAAGCCTCGGATTGACCATGTCGAGGAGCCTTCAAGGGGATTGAGCTTTTTTACTTTTCCCTTGCGCGTGGAATTGGATCGTAGACTGTTCCCCCAGTTGTATTTGTTACTGTTGGTAACCTTAGTGTCCATAAGCTTAAGATTATTTCCTAACGTGATGGTGAAGGAAAGATCTCACTGTACCTGGAGTAGACGTCGACTATACTCACTTGGACTCTCTGGGGGGTTCTCTTCACTCGAGATGGTTTTGTGAAGAAACTTGTGCCAGTCTGTTTCATTAAGCAGGTTTTCGGGGTAACTGTTCCAACCGCCCTTTCTGTGTTAAACTTCTACTAAGTTGGATTTCATCATCAACTAGTGTTTTTTAGTACGGGAAGTTACTGTTTGTGTGTGGTTTGAACTCTTACATTTTTAGGCGTATGATTTAGTTGTTTGTTTCTTTAGAGACTTTAGGTGTTTTTCATTGAAATTTTCTTTGTTTGCGTGTGATTAATTAATATTCAATCGTGGCAGAATTACCGAGACAATCTCGAAGACTTCAGGGGAAGCCCCCTGAGTATACACCAAGTCAGCTTGAAGCGCTACGTGCTCTAGTATCATCTAGTAGCGGTAGAATTAGATCAACAGAAGTTGGAAGTTAATCTATAGTTGTTCATCCTGATCATAAAATACCCACAACAGAGTATATTTCTGAGCCAATTTCAGTTTCCGAAGTTACTGGTAGTATTTCTCTTTCCAGCGAACTAGCTGAAGAACCTGAAATTTTTGAGCCTGACACTGAATCTTCTGTTCTGGAAATATCCTCAGGATTTATTACTCCAACTTCTAGCGATCCTGGTTCACCTAGGGTAAGAAACATTGTTACTGAAGATCTTCCATCTGGCCTCATTTCTTTTGAAGAACTTAATAATCCAGACGAAGACGTATCTCTTCCTGAATCCCCACAGGCTTTGAATCTTAGGGAGCGTGAATCCATTGTCTATAGCCCTATTAGGAGTGACGCTTGGTATTTATCTTTGACAAAAATTTTAGAAAACTCGAGTCTTGCTTTTTCTCCACCTTGAATTTCATTTCATCCTACGCCCAAAGGTTACTATCCTTCATCTATCATGTCAGGAGAGTCATCGATGTTTTCCCAATCACCGGAAGCATTTTTACACGGTGGTCCTTCTATTCCTTTGGGGTATCAGGCTCTTTCTGGTACTTTCTCAAGAGCATCTCCTCGACCAATTGAACAAGTATTATCATTTGGTCTTAATGGAATTCACAACTGAAACATCGAACGCAGAGAAAATATTTATGATGTCTGGTAATATTCCAAATCCTCAACCTCAAGGTGGTCAGTTACTGCCTGGGGGGCAACCTCAAGGTAGTCAGTTACCGCCTAGGGGGCAACCTCAAGGTAGTCAGTTACCGCCTGGGGGGCAACCTCAAGGTAGTCAATTACCTCCTGGGGGGAAATTTCAAGGTAATTTTTTCCCAGGACAAACTGTAGGACAATATTATTTTGGAGAACAACCTCAAGGACAGTACATACCTCAAGTTTATCAACCTTCAGGACAGTACATACCCCAAGGTCAACCCCAAAATCACTATGTTCCTCAGAGTCCTTATCAACCCCAGATTCAGTACGTGCCTCAGGGTTATCAACCTCAAGGTCGGTACCCAACACAAGGTTTTCAACCACCTTCTGGTCAATCATTTGTACAAGGAGCTGGGAATTTACCACTTAATTATCAACCCTACGTTCAACCAGGCTATGGTCCTACATATGTACAACCTTCTACAGGAAAATACCCCGGAATAATATGGTGTGGGATCCATCCCAAATTCAACAAACTATGCAACCTAATGTGTAGTTTCCTAATCAACCTGGATAGCCTTTGGTTTCTGGTCCAACCCAGCAACCTGTCCAGCCTACTATACAAATCCCTGCACCTGGTTCTGTTCAACAGTATGGGCCTAGTACACCTCAGACTCCGCCTCAAACTGCTGCAACTGCTGCAACATCTGTTCAACCTATAACACCTATTTCTAGAGTATCTGTAGCTCTGGTTTCGTCTATCCCTGCATCTGTGCAAATTCCTCAAGTCTCTATACCCCAGTCAGGACCTACAGTTCAGACTTCTGTCCAGATACCTACAGGAAAATCTAGTACAAGTACGATTGTCACAAGTCAACTGCAATTTACATATCAATCGTACCAGGGACAGTATCAATTTGGTCCTACTACACAAACCCCAGTTTATCAGTATCAACTGTACCCTGGCTATACTTATCAACAGCCTCAACAACCCCAGTTTGGTTTGGTTAATCCTGGTTTTCCGGGAGGTTATACTATTCCTAATGCAAATCCGATTCCAGGCTATCCTGGATATCCTCCTCCCGGAACTGGTCTTATTACTCAAGTTTTTCGTGACCCTGACCGTTAGTTACCATTTATTTCAACTTTGGATTTACCTGATTTGTCATGCCTTACGAATGATCTGATTTACTATCATCCGTATTGGCCGCCAATGCCACATAAGTTGCCCAGTGATATACCAAAATTTGAGGGTAATTCAGGAGAGGATCCGTCAAATCACGTTATGACTTATCACCTCTAGTGTGCGTCTAATTCGATAATTGATGATTCAATTCGCTTACGTCTTTTTCAACGAACTCTTATTGGTCTTGCCGCCAAATGGTACATTGAGTTACCACGAGGCTCTTTTAATAATTTCAGTCATTTAGCAACTTCTTTCTTAACTCATTTTCAGTTTCCTGTCCGATACGACAATGGAACAGAACTATTGACTTGCTAAAACAATCCATGTCCACATATATTTCTGATCATATTCACGAATGGCGACGTAGAAGGCGTTTAGTGAAAGTTTTCATTCCGGATCAAATTTTGGCGGAATGGTTTGTTAAATAATTATTACCCAAAATCACTGAAGATGTAGCTAAGGTAGGAGTTGTTACTGAGGAGCAATTCATTGCTCAAGCTCAGTATCTTGACCTCGTCTATATGCAGTCAAGTACTTTACATGAAAAAATCCCTGATCTTCCAAAACAAGGTCAAATAACTGCAGCTCCTTCAGGGTGTCATGCCGCTGATGGTATGATTGGTACAGTTAATACTAAAAGCAAGAAGAAATATTCAAATAAATCTTCTCCTATAATAACTTTACCTGATTCCCCGAAAGGTGAATCTTCCACTGAAATTTCTACTGACATTCATGTCGTAGAGACATCTATGACCAAATCTAAATCTGGTGGTAAAAAGAAGGGGAAGAATAAAAACAAACAGAATTCAAAAGAAAAAACAGATAAAACTGAATCTAATGACGAAAAACGCAAGCCTCGCTATCCTTATTTTATTTGCGATGAGGATCATTTTACTAAAGAATTCCCACATCGAGCAGAGGTTTCTAAATTCGTTAAAGGTTCGCAACAGCCTTCTGTCTTGAAGGATCCTTTTCCCACTCAAGACAATAAGATGATTGGTTCCACCTCGAATGCCTCAGAAGAACCTATTATGGTGATGTCTCATGTCAGGATTGCGACGCAATCGCAAGATTATGGTAGTAAAAGTCTTGTTGGTGGTAAAGAGGCAGAATCTTCTAATTCAAATACATCAACTACACCTCCTCCTATTTCTGATCCTCTACAAATCGAGAAACCCAATTCAGACTTAGTAATCAAACCGCCTGCTAAAGGTGTACTTCGTAAATCAAATTTCAATCCACATGCAAGAGCTGCTCAGAATTACAACATTGTTGAGGACTTAGCTATTTCCCCTTCAGCAATGTCGACTTTGGAAGTGCTGCAATCGTGCCCAGCATAGCGTAAATTACTTTTGTCTGCTATAGGAGATGTCGATATTCAGGATTCAAACCTTATAATCTTCGATTTAGAGAATAGTACACCCCGCCTACCTCATCAAATGGCTTTCCAGATTCCAGTATTATTAAAAAACAGAACGATATTTCGGACTGTCATTGATGAAGGGGCTTCTACGTGTATTATGTCGATCCAGTGTTGGAAATCACTTGGTTCTCCTACACTCAATCAGTCTTCGACAATTCTAAAGGCTTTTGATGGTCGAGGGTTCCATCCTTTCAGTATTTTGCAGGATTTACCTATAGGGATCGAAGGTAAAACCATAAATCTAGATGTGGAGGTGGTTGATGCCCCTCTAGATTACAACCTTCTCCTGGGTTGCAGTTGGTCTTATGTTATGACTTTTTTTGTTTCATCGGTCTTTAGGCTTATCAAGTTTCCACATCAAGGAAAGATCATTACAATAGACCAGTTAACTTATTTCTCATCCGATCTAGCCTCTACGGAAACTATCCAGCACATCAGTAAAACGGCTATCCCTTACAAGGATGTTGGGGTAGGTTTGATTAAATATTCTGGTTTACTAGGAAATTTTTCCTTTCCTCCTCCTACCGTATCGCCTCCTATTGCAAATATTCATATGATTTCACTGAATACCATTACATTTGATGATCCTTGGATCGTACCTTCCAATTCCGAGTTGGATTCATTTGATGGCACGATGCCTTTGAGTCCTTTTGAAATTGTATATCAGGCTATACAGTCGCTTTCCGATCCTTCTTCAACCGAAACTAATCCAATGAATGTGATCCATGAGGAATCACTTTCTATATCTAGCTCAGCCACAACGACATTTCCCAATCTTGTTCATACTAATGAGCAAATTCGTGAACTTTTGTCTGTTGACGATTTACCATGGGAAGATCTACATCATCGATCTTAGTTTTTACCTAAGCTTGATCATTTTGAAAATGATAACTCTTCTATTTTTACTACTGAATATTTCAAAGAGCCGCAGAATCCATTGCAAAATCCTGATTCTGAGTTAAATTTGGAAAATATCTCTCGAACGATTCCTATTGACATTTCAGTTAAGCTAGGAATAATTGAAAACATTCATATAGATGCTTGTTGTATGGACGATGAAATCCAAACTTATAAAGCCCTATTTCAAGAATTCCATGACGTGTTTGCCTGGTCATATGAGGAAATTCCAGGAATCGATCCGTCAATTGTTGTACATGAAATCAAGACTTACCCGGATGCAAAACCTGTCCGAAAACACTTACGTCAGATACATCCGAGAAAATTTGCTGCCATTAAAGCCGAAGCTGAGAAATTACTTCGTGCAGGTTTCATTTATCCAATTCCTTTAACCGATTGGGTATCCAATATTGTTCCTGTTAACAAAAAATAAGGAACGATAAGAGTATGTATCGACTATATGGATATTAATCGAGCTTGTCCTAAAGACAATTATCCAACCCCCTATATCGATCAAATCATTGATGATTGTGCCAGCAGCGAAATGTTCTCCTTTATGGATGGTTTTTCCGGTTACAATCAAATAAACATACTCCTTGTTGATCAGCCAAAAACAACTTTCATTTGTCCATGGGGGACATTTGCTTATTTCAAACTACCTTTTGGATTGTAGAACGCTGGGGCAACTTTTCAAAGGGCTATGTCTTATGCATTTCATGACATTAAGCACATTGTGCAACCTAATTTTCATGATTTACCTGCTTATTCATCGCATAGGGCCGACCATCTCACTCATTTACGAGCTATCTTTATGAGATGTAGGCATTATCGAATTAGGTTGAATCCACACAAATGTGTTTTCTGTGTAGGATTGGGTCGCTTACTAGGATTTGTTGTTTCGAAAGCAGGCATTCACATTGATCTGTTGAAGGTCGAAGCTATTATTAATCTACCTCCTCCTTCGACTCTGCGCCCACTCCAAAGTTTGCAGGGGAAAGCAAACTTTTTACGTCAGTTCATTCCTAACTATGCCAAGCTAACAAAGGGTTTTACCCGGTTGTTGAAACAGAATGTTCCATTCTTTTGAGATGAGATCGCTAATCGATCTTTTGATGCACTCAAACACGCGTTGACCCATGCACCATTCTGTATCCTCCCAATTACAACCAGGACTATTTCTTGTACCTCGCCGCCTCTCATTCCACCATTGGGATGGTTTTAGTTCAGGAAGATGAGTTCAACAATGAACATGTGATTTACTATCTTAGTCGAAATTTGCATCCGAC
Source organism: Pinus albicaulis (assembly GCA_034641835.2). NCBI lineage: Eukaryota > Viridiplantae > Streptophyta > Pinopsida > Pinales > Pinaceae > Pinus > Pinus albicaulis. The sequence continues at coordinate 396,628,311 of CM076575.1, read as the reverse complement.
TGAGATCAAATACACGCATGTGGAGAAATTGGCCATGGCAGCTGTTCAAGCTGTCCAAATATTTCGTCACTACATCTTATTACGCAAAACCATAGTAATTTCTGACTGTAACCCTATGATGTACATCTTGACCAAACAATTGCTGGGGGCAAGTATTGCAAATGGATAGTTATCCTTCAGGAATTTGACTTGGAATTTGAAAAATCCAAGGCAAAGAAATCTTTGGTTTTTGTCGAACTGATGTGTGATTTCCCCTCTACTGATACTGAAACTGTGGCGAAACAACCCATTGGGGACGAAACCTTGTTTCTTATCAGTACTCTTGATCCTTGGTATGGGGATATTATTTTTTATCTCCAAACCCAATCTTTTCGGCCTGAAATCTCACGATCTCAGCGACGGAAAATACGTTTCCAATCCCACCAATACAATATTATTGGTGATACACTCTATCGTCGTGGAGCGGATTCTATTTTCCGACATTGTCTTACTCATGAAGAAGCTGAGAAGGTTATAAATGACTGCCATTTTGGAGCATGTGGCGGTCATATGTCTGGGTATGCCACAGCCCAAAAAATATTGCACGCTGGTTATTTCTGGCCGTCGTTATTCAAAGATTGTATCTATGCAGTCCGGAAATGCCACAATTGTCAGGTCTTTGACCGTAAAATGTGTGCACCACCCGCTCCTCTTCACCCTATAATTTCTGTCAGTGCTTTTGCAAAGTGGGGTATTGAATTTATTACATGTAACCCTCACTCGGTCGGGGGGGGCATGCGTATATTATCCTAGCGGTAGATTATTTTACTAAGTGGGCCGAGGTGATGCCTACATTTTCGGCAGACAACAAGACTGCTACTACTTTCGTGTTCAATCATATAATTTCTAGATTCGGTGTTCCTCAAGCTATTATTACAGATCATGGAAGTCATTTTCGAAATATCATGATGACTGAACTGACAAATCAACTTGGTCTGTGCCATGATAGTTCTACTCCATATTACCCGCAGGCTCATGGTCTGGTTGAAGCTATCAATAAAGTTTTAGTCACTATGATTAAACGAATTATTGGTATTCATAAGTTGAATTGGCATTCCATGTTATTTTCAGCACTTTGGGCATATCGGACCTCAAGTTTCACTCTCTTTCAACTAGTTTACAGTTTGGAAGCTGTGTTGACTATTGAATGCGAAATTCCGTCATTGAAATTAGCCATAGAATTACTCCCAGCTACATCTGAAGAGGAGAAGCGTTTTTTGTACTTAGCTCAGCTAGATGAGAATTGACGAAATGTTGCATTAGCAAATGAGGCTCATGTCAAACGAATAAAGGCTCAGTACGATAGAAGTGTTACACCTCATGATTTTTCAGAAGGAGACCTAGTTTTAGTGTACGATCAAGCCAATGATAAAATAGGGGCTGGAAAATTTTTTCCTATGTGGCATGGTCCTTTAATTGTTAAGCGAAATCTGGAAAAAGGGGCCTATGAGCTAATATATTTCGACAGTGTCCCTTTAGATAAACCCAGAAATGGGCTTTATCTGAAGAGATATTACGCTTAAATTTGGTGTGGAGATTTTTTATTTTAGATTAGATTCTTTATTGTTGTTGTGTCTTAGATTAGAAAAGTGTGCCTAGTTTAGAGTGTGTTCTTATCACTATTTCTGCTTATCTGAGTTTTACTCTTGATATTGCAGATGTCGACATCTCTTCAAACCTACATTGGTTTTGCTCATGGTGCTTGTCGTAGTACACGAAACATTTCTTCCGCAGCTTGGGTTATCTATTCACCCTCTGATGAGTTAGTATCCAGGCATGGGGTAAGCCTCGGTCAAACAACGAATAACATTGCAAAGTATAGTGCAGTTATTGAGTTATTATCTGAATCCATATCGTTTGGAATTCGGAGTTTGATTGTTAGGTTGGATTCTGAACTTGTTTTATTACAGCTTAACAGTGTTTATGCCATTAGAAATCCAGTGTTATTAAGGTTATTTTTAAGAGTTCATCTCTTGGAACGTGAATTTGATTACATTGAATATCGACATATTCCAAGACATTTAAATACTTTAGCAGATGTAGTTACTTCTAGTATATAAATAGACATTTTCAATAATAAAAATAGTAAATTAAACAACATTCGATAACATGTACACAGATAGCCGGTAATAGTGATATATCATAGCATAGAAGTTTGTTTTCAAAATATACATCGTCTTCGATCATAGGTTGAAAAACACCTTATGATCAGCAAAAATGATAATACAAAATGTCAAAAATGATATGAATCTACAAAACAATCATCTTATCCCTGATGATGATCACGATAAGAGACCACTGTCCGGGCCACCCTACACAGGAACCTCCTAAAAGGTCCTGGGACACCAATCACATATCTCTATAATCTGAGCGGAATATCATCTATGACGGTCTCTGGAATGTCTAGGGTCAAGCGCTCTAGGTGATGCTCCAAATAAAATAGGATCTCTGCTGATTGGCCCTCTGGGGCTGGTGCTGCGGCAGCTGGATGCCTCCTCTCATAAGGCTAGAGATTGGCTGGTCACCGTGGGCCCACATCTACATTTAAACTTTTTATTATTAGTTTTGGGACGATTAAAATACAAAAAAAAATAGAACTTAGAAATTTTTGAAAATGATTTTTACCTGATTCATCCCACTGTTCCCCTGCTGGGAGAGCCATCTCTCGGTCGCCGCGGAAATCTATCCCAGCGTATGGAAATTCCTCTATAAAAAACATTTGGTGTTCCAGCCAACGAAAATATGAAGAAGGAAATCGAACAACCTCGATGCCCTCAGCATGACAATCCATCAATGCAACCCAACGAACCATCCTAGGTTCTCGAGGTCGACCAACATCAACATGAATGTGTTGCGGAGCTAAAATGGGGATCCTCTCTAGAGCAAAGGTGACTACAATGGATCCATATCCAAAGTTGTTGAGCTTTCCATTCTTTGCTCTGGTTAGTTGGCCTTTTACATTGGCCAACACAGCTTCGCACCATTTGAAAATGGTGCCTCAAAAACAGTCTACAACAATGCGCATTTGGGAACCGATAGCCACATGCAACGTTGCGCTCCCACACAGTCTGGTGACAGTAAATGCAATAAATTTAAGTTTGGGATGGATGATAGTTTTTATGTCAATCCGTTTGTCCTGGGGGTCTGCCTAATCATCACAAAACTCTAGTCGAAGACTAGCGACAGACTGGCCACCTGGCCTAGTCCCAAACAGAGAAATTCGTTTGCCCCTCTTGGACAAACCAATCAAAAAATAGATATCCTCTAGCTCAATTTCAAGCTGGTGGCCGCCAATAACAAAACACTGGTCTTGCACATTCCATCTGTTCACTAGCCACGTTAGGAGGTCTACCTGTGCCCTCATGCCCTGAATGGCCCATAATTTATACAAACCGCATGCTCTCAACACCTGCATTGTAGGAAAATGATTAATTGCGGCATCATCTACGTCTTCATGCTCGCTTTCTCTCCAAATAAGCATCTTGTATGTCCTACAATTCATAAAAATACATATTAGAACAAGATTTTTTGAAATTTTTTGGGCGGAATTTAAGAAATTTGAGTTTGAAATTTCATTGCGCAGGGTTCGCACCTTACGTTCATACACAGTGCGTGGGTATGCATGGCTTCTATGGAACAGGTGCGGACCCGGGACTTTTTTCTATGTAGAAAAATGTCGTGGTCCGCATGGCCCGCAAGTTGCACCTGCGGACCCCACGGGTGATTTTTTCAACCTATTTTTGCTTAAAAATGAAATCTAAAGCCTAAAAAAGAAATGTAAATGGATGAAATGCAAGATAAGGAGGTTGTGGATTGCCTGGAGCTGACGGTTCTCAATTTTGTCGGACGGATTTTCCAGAATCTTCGCAGGAACTTTTTTACCCAAAAGCTCTCACTTTTCACTCTGAACACAAATGGTAAAAATGAAGTTAGAAAAGTCCTTTTTATAAGTTTTTTCAAATAAATGAATTTTTAATTTGTTTATTTTTTACTTTAAAAAGGTTATTTTTGAAAGCATTTTTATTTATCTTAAACAGGTATGGGTAATGTTTCGAGTTTTTGTGCAAAAAATTGGATATTTCGGGAAAATTGATCGTTTTTCAACAAAGAGCATACTTTTATCACTTTTTCGGAATCTTTCAAAAATTTACGAAAAAGTGAAAGCTTGGAGTCCTCTTTTAAGCTCTTTTCAGACTCTCAAAAATTGAAAATATTGCCGATCACTTGATTATTCGAACTCGTTAAAATAAATGAATGATCGTCCCTTCAGTATAAGTTTACCCCTTTTACGGACTGAAATGGACTATTTACGAAAAATGTATACATTGACTAATTGCGGTCAATAGAGTTCTCTCCCACATTATTTTATCCTTTTTCGGGCTCGAGAGACTAAATTTACGAAAAATTACATCCATGGATTTTTCTTAAGTTTTTTCTTCTGACTCCCTAAAATTGAAAAACACCGAGTTTCTCCTATACTAGACTGGCTAAAATTTAACAGTAAAGAACCTGTTCAGTTTTAAACAGGAATAAACCACTCCTTCTTAGGGTTCGAATCTTAAAGTAAGTTGGACTCATCCAAAGGATGAGCTTATAAACAAGCAAATGTTATCCTCCTCAAGCTTGTCAAAAATAAAGAGGAACTTGCCAGAAATGGTGGGGGAAAAGAGAGAAAAATGAACCTGTTTGTTGTATTTTGATTGTTCGAAAAGCTGATAACCGCTCTTGAACACGACACTTTTTTTTCACCTGGGTTGGTAAATCCTTTGCCTAACAATTAATCAAACCATATTGAAAGTCTTCAGCCGGTTTCTGGGTATTATCTTTGGGTCAATTTTCACCAAGCCATCTAAAGTGTCGTTATGTGTTCAAGAGGACAGTTGAAACAAACCATTCATCTGCAAAATATTTTTCTTCCATTTTGACCATCCCTGAGTCAGTCCTTGCCAATATATTTCTTCAAAAATTGATCTATGATTTCGTGTTATGGGCTTTCCTATGACGGATCGCTTTGTATCAACAACAGCTCATTATTTAGGAAGTTGATCTAGAAATCGTCAGTAACTTGAAATCTGCATGCCTCAATGGCAGGTTTCTCATCTTCGACGACAGGTTGCATCATTGACCTTCGATCGAATGATTCTGTGACATGTTCGACTTCAGCTCATTCATTCACATTTCATGGATTGTACTGAGTACTTTGAGAGCCATTGACATTACTGGTGGTTACTCTCACACTTGTTAACAATTCACATAATTGACTAGTAATCAAGTGGTTTCTACCATGTTTGACTTCGACACATTCATTCACATGGATAGAATCATACTGGTTCGAGAAGCGGAAATCCAGACCCTGGATCTAGTTTCTACCATCCAGGCTGCGAGGAATTTTTGTTATTCATTTATATAGTGGACTATTCATAAACAGATGGTTGCATCCATACTGTGTCTACACATGTCTATACTATTGATGTATTACAAAATCATTCCTGTATCAGAACAATTTAGTTAGTTTTTCTCTGAGTATGGGAATGCCTACCTCAGCGATGATATGTTTACATACATATATTTTTTTGCATTTGAGTTTTTTTACAAGTTCTGACTGGGGTGTCCACAGGATGATCCTTGAAATGATAAAGTACTGCACTCTTCATATATGACAAACTTCAGCTTCATCTATTCCAGACTTTGCACTTTAGAGGGAAATCTGTTACACTGAAAATTGTCATCTTGACATTCTGCTATTTGTATCAGCTCATTATCACTCATACTTCCTCCTTTGAAATTCTAAAACATCAGTTCCTCATGTCAAGCCTTGAAAATAAGAGAAAAGTTCTTAAAAATCTCCTTAACTCTGGTATCGCACTTTCTCTTTGTCTTGCCTGCGGTCCCGCACCTAATGTTCATGACTCCTGCGTACCTGAACGAAATTTCTCTGTGTCATGGGTGCGGACCCCTGTAAAAGATTAAAAAGGCACAAGTAAACTCAAAAAGCTCACTTTCAGTAATTTCTAGAAGCCTTTGGAAAGAATCTTGCGGTGGCAGAACTGCTCTTTTGAGGTTCATGTATTCCTTACCTTAAGGAGCTAACCCCTTGATGTGAGGATCTTATCCCTTTGAAGGAGGACTCTATCCCTTCATAGTTGGAACTGAAACCTCCTCTTTTGCACTATAAAAAGAGGCATTGGGTAGCCTCAAATGGAGTTCAAGATTTAGAATTATTTGAGGTTAAGTGTTGTTGGGATTCAGACTGATTTAACTGAGATTTTGTGAGGAAAGATCACATACCTCTATCTGTCTTGGTTGGAATAGTGCAAGGCTTGTCAGAGTAGAGGAGATTCCTGCTTCGGACCCCGAGAAGGCATGTTCAACATCAAAGCTAAGGTTGTAAGGTTTTCCTTCTTTCAAAGTTAATACAAATGAATTCATTTTTCTCAATAAGCTATTAATTAACTATTTATTTCATGGATTCCTTGATCACCATGATAGGCATGATTTATAATATTTACTATACAGGTGCTATTTAATGTTTGCTTGTTTGTGACTGCAGGTCTATAAAAGATAACTCCTTCAAGTGACCGAGGGACAACTACTTCGAACAAGAATTGGATCTACGGTAAGACCTTAACACCTTTATAGTATTATTTTGTAAATCACATATGTCTAGAGAAAGATAGGTTTATTTGGTTGTTTGTTGCTAGATTACCTTTTGGTACTAGGGAGATCGATCTTGTCCGCAAGATTGATTTATCCGGTCAACACTGGGGCATTACAACCTTGCGCATTGTGCAATATTGTAGGCCATCCTACCAACATTTTCCCGAAATTAGAAGAATTAAAACCTCTTTTACATACTGAAAGAAATTTCGCAACCCCAGATACTTGTAAAAAGGAATAGGTCACCAAAAACCAAGGGAAATAATTACACACCAATCATGTGTGCACCATTTGCGACCATTATGGGCACTGCACCCATCATTTCCTAGAGATGCCTCGATATAGGGATGCATTGCAAGCCGTAGAGAAATCTAATGTTGAGGACCCCTCTGTCGAATCCATACAAATGAAAGCGGGCGGGTCCAAAACTATATTCTATGTACGAGAATAACTTGCATCATGCTCGTACTCATCCAACCCAACAACTCAAATAAGGAAAAAAAAGGCCACAACACATGTCTCAGTTTGTGCATTTTGTGATGAAATTACTCACTTGATCATACAATGCCTCAAATTAAGGGATTTCAACCGTTGGTATCCAATAACACACATTTCACAAATAAACTTATCGCAACACATAAGACACACATGTCACATCTATCAGAGAAACCATCATGTGTGTCGTTGTCCTAACCTCCATCGTCTCTAATCAATGTTCAATTTCATGTGATGTTTCATTGTTGAAAATATCGATTTAGCAAACTCAGACACAGAACCCACAGACATCACTAAAAATCAATGAACTGAAGAAAAAAGGACCTTATTATATATATAAAAGGATATACGGTCACCAAAGCAACCACCTCTCCCCCATAACCAACCTCAACCTCAAGACCAGCTTTGCGCCTTATGCGACAAACGTGATCATTTAATCACGCAATGTGTAGCTCTAGAGTTGTTTCAAATATGGTGTTATCACCCAAAAAAAAAAAATTCAAAACATCATTGTGTCAAGTTTGTTTTTGGTCATGGTTCAAAATTGGTTTTAGAAGTCAATTTTGGATTTGATCAAGGGTAGGTTAGATTTTCATAAGTTCAAAGCCCATCCTTAAGTTCCAATAAAGTCTTTTTTTAATTTCCATTTGTGGGTCATTTCCTAAAGTTTCGGGTCAAAATTGTGCAATTAGCCACGGAACCTCATTTTCGTCGCGCCACTAGTTCAAAAAATTTGGTTTGCGCTACAAAAGCACTAATAGTTTCATAGCGCAAACAGGGAAAAATACACTGCCGGTGCTACGAAAGCGCGGTTTCTAAACTGTCTTGTCATTTGAGCTGAAATATGTCAGAATCCATTGGGAAATGGTAGGTTAGTGGTATGATGACTCAGTTAATGATGAGATTCAGTGTACTTACCCACGTTGCAGTCATCATGGTCATGATAGGGTATGAATGAGGAATCATTCAGTTATGAGATGACATTTTAAATTCAAAATCTTGCCTAATTGGTCATTCTCCTTTCCTTTTCCTCCATTCGAGTGTCTAAGCTTTGAAGTGTCAAGCCAGACCTATGGTTGTTTTATACAAAGGTTTTCTTCATCCTTATCAAGCGAGGCTAATATAAATTAATCAAGCGAGGCTGCTATATCTCATTTTCAAGAGAGGTTGATTCAATTTATCAAGTGAGGCTGACAGGATTTCTGAGAAGCATGGTAGAGGAAAATAAAGTTCACAGAGGGGGACACTGCTTAAGCAATGAGCCTGAAGATACGAAGGCCATAATTGAAGACCCCGCAGTGATGGAGGCATTCAGGAGAGTAGGGGTCTTCAGTTTCGTGAAAATTTGCAAGGTTGCCACACACAGGTGTCCAAAGAATTCGCCTTGAACTTCAATGGAACAACTACCAAGGTTGGGATGCTAAGTGTGTCAATTTCACCAGAGATTATTGCTGTTGTTACAGAGATACCAAGAGGTCAAGAAACTTGGTTTAAAGGTTTCAAATTTGAAATGGAGAAATGTAAAGAGTTTATGAAACCTGAGTATGTGGATATGGACCTCAATAATGCTATCCCTAGAAGCTACGTCAAAGACACTTATGCAAAGTTTCTGCTCAAAATTCAGAGGTATTTTACATGTGAAGGAAGATATCATAAGGTTTACACAAATCATTTCAATATGCTTCTGCATTTCACTGGTAATATTTCACTTGATTTTCCCTTTTATCTGCATAGGAGTCTTGCAAAAATGGTTGATAAAGTACAAGACAAATCTAAAGGTTGTGAAACATCTTTGTTTCATCATGGTTTGATGAAGTTATTGATTTTGAATGAACTTCAGAAGATAGGTATGGATTGGTCATCTTTCTTTTTTATAAATGGTTTTGAGTTGGAAACCCTAACTCCTGCTAGAAACCCTAAAACTAAAGTAACTCCATCACCACTAGCAGTAGAGTCTAGTTAACCTATGGTTGCAAAACCAAAGGAATTTGCAAAACTGAAGCCAAGGAAACAAGTTGAGAAAAGGACAGAGCAGACACAAGTGCTTGATACACAAAATCCATCACTTGCAAAATAGAGGTCAAATATTGTCAAAGAGGCGAGACAAAAACAAGATGTCAGCAAGCAGGAAATCAAAAGAGTAACAAGAAGCCAAGCAGTGGCATTAAAAGGAAAGACAGATGCTACAGTCACAGAGTGCAACCCAGTAATAAAGGGAAATTTAGATGACATCCTGCATGCTATTGACATAGAGGAGACACCCATTGTTGAAGATGAGTTCATTGAAGAAGATGAGCATAAACGGAAAAAGGCTAAGTCTACAAAGAAGCTTGAGTTTGAGGGTGAAAATGCAGCCTTCATCTTTCAAGCAAGAAAACCTATAACTAGGCATGCTAAAAAACTTAAGGAAGGAAGCAAGGAAGTTCAAGAACCTATTGAGACAGCTAAAGCCCTTGAAGAAGTGGTTGATCTCTCATCACATACAGTAAAGCATGCAGCTAGCAGAACAAAGAAGGGAAAAGAAGAAATGACAGAGTTTCAACATCTTGAGGAAAAATTGAGGTTGGAAAACCAAGAAATTGTTGTAATGAGAAAGAGGGTTAGAAAGCACAGTATTTAGAAATCAGAGTTTAAAAGAATGAAGGCACTGTGGGAAGGACAAACTGGTTCTATTTCTGAAATTCCAAGTAGTGTAGAACAATTTTTCAAATGGACAGTTCCAGCCATCAAGGAAGCCAAATTTGTTAGAGTAATAAATACTCATTTGAGAGCTAATAACAGAAGACTTAAAGATAAATTCGAGGACTTGGAGTAGCAGTTGAAATTGATTCAGGATGAGTTAAAGAACAAAGGTGTTAAAATGACAATCATTAAAGAGTCAAAAGCTAAATCAAGTGAAAATGAAGAAGGGACCTCATGAAGGTTGAAATGATTGTGTTTTCAATTCATATGGCTTTTTGATATGATGAAATCAGTTTTATTTTGAGTTTTGGTACATTTTCAATTTCCATTTTGGAAAATTTTGGACAAAATTGCCCACTCAGCAATTTCGTAGCGCAAACAGTGTAAAAAGGGAGAAAAGTGCAATGAAACTGCTGTAGTAGCTTTTCTTGCCCTTTTTCATCAAATTTTGAGGGGGAAAAACATGAATCAAAAACTGAAATTGTTGAGGAGGATGTATTTAAAGATAATTAAGTTAGTTTTGGAGGAAAGAGATCAAGATTTTGAAGAAAAAAGGGTAAAAGAGCAGCGCTACGAAAGGTGCTACGAAACTGTGTTGTTTTCGTAGTGCAATCTATTACAGCTCATTTGAACAATTTGAAGATGGTTTTGGATAGCTGGAGCTTAGGGAGGATTTTTGGCAGGTGTTACTTCAATTTCTAACAGCAAAGGACCTCGAAATAATGAATTCATGATGGTCATAATGTTTCAAGAGTGCAAAGGACCCTATTCCTAGAAAACAGGGGACTGTTTCCTACTTTGATGGAGGCCAGCATTATGGTCATAAATATTTGAAGCCTATCATCCATATTTGACCATGTGTGATTACACTTGGAAAATGATGTAATTTAGTTTAGATAAGGTTGTTATGGATAGATATAAGGAGTTTGAATCATATTTTTAATAGGACTGTTTAGTAGATTAGCTGTCTTTTGTAATAAATACCATGTCATATGGTTATGCAAGGTGTCAAGAGTCAGGAATTCGATGTATCTAGCACAAGATAATATTATTTCATGTTTTAAATGGTCTATAAAGGACCAAGAAGTCGAATGTACCAGGGTTGGACATTTTTTGGCAAAAGACTGTGTTTATTGTAATTGACTAGTTTTCAGCTAATATAGGAGATTTCTACTTAACCAAATTGAGATTCATAAGGAGTTTTAGTGTGTTCTTATTCTATTTGCATCTCTCTATTATCCCATTGCAATGTAGTTTGTCTATGTTACTCAGAATTCATCTTTGATGCTCTGACTTCCTATATAGATGAACTGACTGTGTTTTTTATAGTTTCACATGTGTATCTCTTGACTAAAACTCTGATATGCGTCAACTTCCATGTTAAGTAAATTTATTGGTTTACTAAAACTATTTTGACTCCGTAAGCCCAATGTGTACTTGTTGATGTGATTTTCAACCTACATTTATCATATATCTTATTATTACCCCATATAGAGTTAGCCATCTATATTTTATCAAAAATCATTAACCCTTGAGAGAGCCCTCTCAGGTTGAGGAGGCTAAGCCTCAATCAAAAGATTGGTTTGAAATAGTTACATGATATTGATTTGATTAGCAGCCTATCAGGTCCAATTTTGTGATAACATATGGTACCCGGTTAACCCGGTGTACTTCATAAGGCTATGACCCAATCAATATTTTTGCCAGATATGTCAGGATAACCACCATATTTTCCATTGTCCCTACATTCTCCGATTCCATTTAGCATTAGAGTCACTACGCTCGGCTATAACCAACCTTTTCAACCTAGAAAAATCGGATTCAAATTCTGTAGAAAGTTCCACAACTCAGGAGAATGAAGCGACTAGGTCCATTCTCTGTGTATCTGAAGGGAGGCATCCACCAAAAGGACATATTCCTGCCCCGAAACCCCCCACACACCCAACACCAGCCTACGTATTGTGTGACGAACATAACCATTTAATCACCCAGTGCCCAGATTTAGTATCATTCCAAAAATGGTACCCAATCACTCCCGTGGTCAAAAGGGATTGGAAAACAAAGAGCGTTAGTCTTGTATAATATGCCAAGATAACCACCATGCTCGGCATTTCCCCCATGTCCTTGTTTAGCCAATTTAATGTTTTAAATTGTTCAACATAATTTATCAACCGAGGTTTGTAATATGATGAAGTGTGGTGCACTATATGTGCTTATTTAACCTTCTTCTTACTTCATTGTATGTATTTTTATGTTGTTTTTAGGGGGTTTTGTGCTTTATGTCTAAATTTTAATCTTAAGAAATGAAAAATATGAAAGTAATCAATTGAATCTAGTGAAATTTAAATGTGTAAAACTAACTTTGAAAGAAGGAAGAAAAGGAAGTGTTCTTAAATTAAACTAACTTGCATAAAAATGATTCAAAAACTATTGAATGGTTAGAAACTGATTTGAAAATAGAGTGCCTATTCTAATGAATTCTAATTCGATATTAGTCCTATTCCATGGATATGAATCTTATAACTAAAAATTGAAATTTCAATGCTACTCTAGATGAAAGCAGATCAAATGAAAACATCTAATGTATGTTCAATCACTCCAGCATTCAATATGGAAGTATGATATAATCACCCTCTTGAAATGATGTACAAGCAACCGATTATACTTTAGTTTTGAAAATTTAAATCTAGGAAAGAAATTAAAGCATGAAAGGAAAACTCAATAATTGCATAGGTTAAACATTCGAGCACCCAATTTGGAAGTATGACAAGTCACCTTCTTGGCCTGATGTTTAGGAACATCCAATTATACAATTGACTAAGGATCTTAATCTAGAAAACAATTTAAAAGAATGTAAAAGAAAAACTCAATGATTGCATAGGTTGAACACTCGAGCACCTAATTTGGAAGTATGACAAGTCACCTTCTTGGCCTGATCTTTAGGAGCATCCAATTATACAATTAACTGAGGATTTGACCTAGGAAAGTAAATATCAGGACATGAAAGGAAACCAAACAACTGTGAGATCTATTGCCTCAAACTTAATCCAATTGGAAAATAGATGAATCTAACTTCTTAAGATGTTTTAGGAAATAAAATATTACACAGTCATTCTATCATTGATGCTAAGAAAACATTCATGACTTAATTTTATGATATTGATTTACAAGTTGCAACACAATATTAATCTACTCAGGAAATTGACAAAACAGAGTAAAGATTTAAACTAAAATAACTAATGAAAAAACATCCTCCTCTGCAGGGGCCCTCTGCGACAGAATTGGTTGAGATCCTAGCTGATTATATATGCATTAAGCAGATACTGGAACCATGAACACGATCCTTTTATTATGAAAAGAACATAGTTTAAAGCAATACATAGCATTTCAGAAATTACAACTATTGTTCGGTCTTTGCATAACCGGTATTTAAATATAAAAAAATGTAACTATGATGAGCTAATTACGCCTACATATGGCTATTATAACCGAAACATAGAATTATATTCTAACTGGTTAACTCTTGATTTGCTACGTCAAAGAAAATCAAGAGTTCTTCACTCTTGGCTTACGTCCTTTGACCGGACTTCGACCACGATCACAGGCACCCTTTTCTGTCGATTTCGATCAAGTAGATAGGACGAAATCCATGTGTGAATCATTCTAGAGATGCCCATGTGGCTCGTTCCTCTATTTTATCCTTGGAACCTACCAAACCATAAAATTAGTTGTGGAAACAACGATTAGCTGCAGAATAGGCCACATTCTGTAGCTAAGTTACAAAAATCCATTCAAATAACAAGAAGATCAGAATATTACATATAAATCTTTTAAATGCATTCCTTGAGATAAAAAATGACATTTATCATTGATTGGAGTGTATGGACTTATGAGAAGGTAAGGAAAAAGTGATGAGAAAGAATGTCAGAAAAAGGACAATTCTGAGGTTCAACATACCCCCACTAAGAATTCATTGCATGTCCTCATGCAATTTACCAAAATTGTGAACTTCCCTCTCATATTGCATTTGTTCACACACTTCTACTAATACATCTAGTTTTCTCCTTTTGCTTTTATTTGAATTGACTACCATCCTGGGCTTCCTCATAAGGAGTTTGTATTTGAGATTGATGGCTGCCTTGTTTAGTGATTTGTTCTCTCTTTTTAACTTCCTGTTCTTTTTGTACCACAGTCCTAAGTGCAGGATGTTATTATCACTAATCACTTTCTCCAATTTTTTCTGCTGCTTTAAAGCTTCATTCTCCTGTTTAATATGCTTATTCAATATCTCTAGTTCATAGATTTCCTATTTAAGAGTATCAACCAGAGGTTCTTGTGGATTGATAGGAGGTTATGGATTCACTGTTGCATTTCTCTTCTCCGGTGACTCTATGTAATCATATATCTCTTGTTGTACTGAGTCTATGCCTGGAGATCTTCTACTGGGACTACCTTAAAAATTATGTATAGGATAATTTTCAGGGCTATGTGGAGGAGAAATATTGATGGGAGATGGTATTGGAGGTTCCTCTAAATTTACAAACTCTGTCTCTTGTGGTAGTGTTTTATTCATTGAACCTCGGAGTCTATATATCCTTCTCAGTTTTAGAGGATTTACGTTTTCTTTAATTTTAACCTTGCTCCTCTTTTCCGTTTTACCTCATGTCTTAACTTTACCTTGCTTCTTGTTCTTTGTCAGTCTTGCAAAGGTGAGCTCTTCATCATTCTGTTGAAGTGGATATGTAGGTATATCTTCCATGATTGTGTCAATCTTCTTTCTTCTAATTGTTCTGGTCTTGTCTTCTTTAGGCTGCTCTGGTTCATCTTGGAAATGGTTTCTGATAAGAAATTTCTCCCAAGAATCTCCTATACTTTTTAAATGAAATTCAAGAAGTATTTTTACCAACCCATGATGGTGCATAGTATTATCTATAAATTGAATTCTCTTCTACACGTTTGTAGACATTCTTTTTAAGCTATTTAGTAGAAATAAGGGAAGATTTATTTCACCATTTGTTGGCATATGTTGTCCTTGATGGCAACCTACTTGATGAAGTTGATGGTAACCTACTTGATGAAATAAGATTGTTGGCAATATGATGCAAAGTGTTGTCCTTGATGGCAACCTACTTGATGAAGTTGATGACAACCTACTTGATGAGTTAAATGGGAGATTGTTGGCAATGTGATACAATGTGTTGAATTTGATGGAACCTGCTTAATGAAGTTGTTCATGATGGAAATTGACTTGATGAGTTGTTAACAATGTAAATCTGATGTATCTACAGATCAGTTCAGAAGTAGCAGAAGAAAGCAATTCAGAAAGTGCCAGAATAATGTTGAACAAAGTATGTCACAATGCATACGTGGATTTGTTAAAGTGAAGTAGCATATGCACGCAGAAAAGTACGTGCCAAGTCGCGTATGCGCTTTTGCGCTCCAAATTTAGAATACCAAGGGGTGTTACCATGGTATTGACCCATTGTATTGAGCGCTGGAATATCTATTTGATCCCGTCCAGAAATACCATCGAAAGTTGTGTGGTTTTGACTCATGGTATTGATAAAGGCTAAATCTATATAAGGAGAAGAAGATCATTGTGCAAGGGTGTGCATGAGTAAGGGTTGTTAATGAATAAATCTCTCTAAGGAATGTCTGCATGGATGAACTCTGTTCTTGATTGATAGATCTGAATCTATGATGCACCTATGAAGAAAATGATGAAGAAGGATCTCTAGATCTAAAATGTATATGTATTTTCTAGATCTGTTTATGGAATGTTTAGATCTGAGATGAGGCGAAATAATTTCTGAAGTAAAGGATGAAATCTGAGTTGTTTATCTGATCTGAAAAGTTGCACAGTCCTGAAAAGTTACAGATGTATACGCAGGTTCGCTTTAGTAAAAGCGCGTGTATACGCGGGTCTGCTTAAGGAAAAGCGTGTATGGGCAGTTAGGGTTGTCTGAAGAATGCACAGAAGTATACGCGGGTTGGTCTGCATGAAAGCGCATACATACGTAGGTTCAGTGAAGTAAAAGCGCATATGGAATCTAGGGTTTGCTGAAGTAATTGGAATGAACTACCTGATCTGTTTTGCTGTTATACTATTATCTGTCAATGATGTATTCATACAGAACTGGGTTATTTGAATGATGAATATGTTGCTAATTATGTTAATTGAAGATCAAGTCGTTGGTTGATTGGTTGATGATTCAATGAATGAATTGATGGGGTTATAAGTTTCAGTTTGATGAATGTTGAGCTTAAATGTGTGGAGTGGGTCCAGTCTGAAAATATGATGAAAAGAGGCCTACAAGTTGTGTTGTATGGAAGCTGTTGGATCCAGTATGAAAATTGATGAAACGTGGTCCACAATGGTGGTGCTGAGGGTCGAAGCCTTCAGTGAGGGGGTTGTAGCTCCCTTCCAGTGGTAGCTGGTAAACGAGAGCAGGGGGTAGTAGCTCCCTTCCAGGAGAGGCTGGTAAACAAGAGCAGGGGGTAGTAGCTCCCTTCCAGGAGAGGTTGGTAAACGAGAGCAGGGGGTTGTAGCTCCCTTCCAGGAGAGGCTGGTAAACGAGAGGAGGTTGTAGCCTTCTACAGGTGGGTGCCTGCATGATGGTATGAGTCTGCGCTAGTACAATGTTGTAAGATGTTTTCTTTATAATAAAAATATTGAAGACAGAGACGACGACAGTGGTGGTTTTCTCCCGACTTGGGTTTCCACCTTAAATCCTGGTGTTCATGTGTGTTGCTTATGTGTGATGTTTTATTCTATTATTACTGCACATTCTTACTGTTAACTAAACATCTGATGAATGAATGTTGCATAGATCTAAGTAAAGAAATAAATGCATAATAAGATCTCTGTATATACGCGAGTTTTATGAAGGTTATCCGCATGTATACGCGAGTTGTGTTCATTAAAGTAGCGTATAGGTTTTAGAGAAAGAAAAAGTAAAAAGTTCTGAGTATTCTCTAAATACTGATTCACCCCCCCCCCTCTTAGTATTTTTCCCAACAATTGGTATCAGAGCAGGTTCTTCTGCAGAAGCTTGATTGCTTGAAGGAGATCCATCACAATGGGAAGTCAGGAAGGAGTACTTTCTCTAAGGCCACCTTTATTCAATGGAAGTAATATGTTATCCTGGAAGATACGAACAAAAGCATATTTTCAAAGTCTTGGTGTAGAAGTATGGGCAATCGTGGAAGAAGGTTATCGGTATCTGGCAATTATTCCTACTGATGCAGCGGAAAGGAAGAAATATGAAATCAATGCCAAAGTAGTCAATGTTTTATTAGGAAGCCTGTCTGAATCAGAATTTGTTAAAGTGATGCAGCTAAATTCAGCAAAAGAAATATGGGACAAAATCATTCTAAGCTATGAAGGAGATACAAAGGTAAAAAGTGCCAAACTCCAAACTCTCATAATTGAATATGAAAATTTAAGGATGCATAGTGATGAGAGTATTTCCAGTTTCTTTTTACGTCTAGATGATATTGTAAATCGTATGAGAAGTTTGGGTGAAACCATAACCGATACTACTCTGGTTGAAAAAGTCTTAAGATCTTTGACTTCAAAATTTGAGTCAAAAGTATCTGCTATTGAAGAAAGGCAAGATCTGCAAACTCTTACTGTTGTTCAACTACATGGTATTATAACTACTTTTGAAATGAGAAAAGAAGGTCCCTCTCAAATCAGAGAAGTTTCCTTTAAGGCATGTGCAAAAGGGAAAGAAAAGGAAGTTTTCAAGGAATCAAGTTACATATCAGAAGAAGAAGAAGCAAATTTTGTGAGAAGACTTCAACCAAGTACTAGAAGATTCAAAGTTAAGCTTCCTTTCAAGTGTTTTAACTGTGGAAGAGTTGGTCATCATGCTGCTAAATGTCCTTATGAAGAAAATCATGATAAAGGGAAACAATTTAAAAAGAGCTATTATACAATTGAAGATAATGATGAAATGTCAAATGAGGATGAAAAGGATTCTGACCAAGATATGCTAGTTCTTATGGCAAGGAAGCAAAAGAAGAAGGCTACTCAAAAGGAGATATTTCAAAAAACATGTGCAGCAGAAAATGAAGAAGATAAAACAGGTACTGATTGTTGTTCTTGTGATTCACTTTCTTGTGCAAGCAATGGTAAAGATAGTGAAAGTAATGTTATGGATCTAGAAGAAGCTCTCAAGATTAAATTTGAAGATCAACAAAGATCATTTAAAGAGAGAGAAGTTATCTACAATGAGATGATATCTCAAATGAAAGGACAGATAGAAATACTGAATGGTCAGATAGACAGGTATCAAAGGTTGTACAATTATGCAACCAATCGAAATAAAAGACTTGAAGCAAAAATCATCTCTCTAAAAGCAGATTTTGAAGCATCAAATAAGAAGAATGAAAAATTTCTACAATCATTTGAAAAAGAAGGACGTGAAGCAGAAATCGTCTCGCTAAAAAAAGATCTGGAAAAATCAAATAAGAAGAATGAAGAACTTATACAAATTTTTGAAGAACAAGAAAATGGGTTGAAAGAAGAGATTTTAAAAATGAATGATCAAGTAGAAGAAGGAATAAGGGTCTAAGTAAGTATGAAGAAGCAATGCCAAAAATTGGAGGTTGAGGTAAACATTCTAAAAGGTAAATTAGAAGAAAAGGATAAACTCTTGAGGTTTCAAGATAGTACTAAGATTCTGAACAATATTCTTAGTAGTCAAAGGTCTCCCTCTATTAAATTTGGTCTTCGTTTTCATGAAACTGTTAAAGGAGAATCTAGTTCACAAGGAAGTGCTAAAGATTCAAATAATATCAATGCAAAACCTGAAGTGTTGGAAGAAACAAAAGTTCAATCGAAAATCATGAACTCTCAAAAGAAATATTTCCCTCCTAACTATAGAAGCATCAATAATGTTGAATGCTTTAAATATCATAATTATGGGCATGTTGCAGCCAATTGTAGAAGCATATCATTTCAATCACATACAAACAGATTCTACACAAAAAGGTACTCTGGTTTCTTTAAGGGATATTGTTTTTCATGCAGCAAGTATGGTCATAAAGCAGTTGATTGCAATAGAAGAAATAATAGAAAAACACATTATGATCCCTATGCTTATTTTTCTGGTCATGTAAGATGTTATGCTTGTAACAAGTATGGACATGTGGAAAAGGAGTGCAGGATGAATAGATTTGAGAAATTGGATAATTTCTAGCACACAATAAGAAGTTTCAAGCAAAGTTGGAAAAAGAAGGAGGACCGATCAGAAACGTAGGGAATATTGACCCTACTGCAGTCATCCGCTTCTAAGACTTACTTCTCATAATGACTGCAGGGATGATGTGAGATACATTCTAGGGATTAGTAATGTATCTTCACAGGGGGAGCAATGTATGATGATTCCCATGGTTGGTTTGGTAATTCTGGTTGTGTTTATTTCTGACAGTGCATCTGATATAAAAAAAAGAGGTACAGGTGGTACAAATTCAGGGGGAGATGAAGTTGTGGAAATTTTCTGTGTTTCACTTTCCATATGCGGGTTTAGTGAAAAAAATCCACGTATACATGCGAGTTCCTTTGGAGAAAGAAGCATATGCTTTTATGTTAAAGAAAACAGTGATTCAGCTCAAGAACAGGAGTACAGGTACAGGAGGAGCATCAGTTTAACTACTAATGATTGCATTGTTGGCATTGTATCTGCTTATTCCTTAGTTCTCATACTCAAATGATGATGACGTGATGCATGGTTTCTTATCATAAGATTATGGATGAGCCCTGTTTGCTTTTTGCTGAAGAATATCTTTTGTTTTCACACATGGATGAGATGAATTTTTTATGATGCAGAAATAAGGATAGATCATGCAGAGTTTGTTGCTGATGAATTTTATATATAATTCCTACACATGTTACATCATGATTATGAATCATGAAGATCCTGGTGATATCGGATCACATGGATGATGGCTTAATACATATTTTCTATCGAAGAAGTTGTTCTGGTCTGATAATTCCTCTTGGGAAGAATATGCTGATGCTGCAAAGAGTCTGAAGGCTTGGTTACTAGTGTGCTACAACTATTGGATGACACTTGAAAACACAACTACATTGTCCTTTCTCATATATTCCAGGGAAGCATTCAAATTTCTCAGAAAAAAGCTAGGAGATGTTTCTACCTCTCAGAAGATCAAATCTGATTAAATTTCAGAAGATTGAGTTGGATACGCGGATGTTCTGAAAGACAGTCGCGAGTTCATAAACAGAAAACCATGTATGGGTAATTGCTGACAAAGTTTTCTTCTGGGTCAGCATTATTTCAGCACAGATGTTGTACTGTTTGGTATCTCTGGTGGTGTTCCAGTTTTCATAATTCTGTTTCATTCTATGATATTGTTGATGAAGATGCCTTGATGATTTGTTGTTGAAAGTGTTCATGATGCACAAGCTAAGGGGGAGCATTGGTCATGTGGAAAGGATGCATTGTTGGCATTCTCTTGATTGCTGTGATCTGATCTCATGTTTGAGATTCCTTGATCTTGATTATAAAAATTCATATTTGTAATTTGATGAAAAGGTCATGTTGATACCTATGATGTAAAATTGTAATATTCAGTCATGTAAGGACTTGTTCAAATGTGTAAACTCACTTAGTTGGGTACTTGAGTCAAATTTGTAAACCCACTTGCTTGGGTATTTGAGTCAAATGTGTAAACCCACTTGGTTGGGTACTTGAGTCACATATGTAAATCCACTTGGTTGGATCATTGATGTAAGTATGAGTCCTTGGTGATAGGAAAGGTCATAGAGTCATGTACTTCATTGGAAAAAATATTTTTGAAGATTCAGCATGAACTTAGGGGGAGCATGATAACTTCAATTCACATCAGATCTCCAGAGCTCTTCTTTCTACATGAGGAGAAAAACCTTGTGTTGGTTTTAATCTGCCCTTTGCCCTTGATTTCAAAGGGGGAGAGTAACATGCTGTTTGAATAAGGGGAGATCATCATGGTGTCTGCATAATGGTAGTAACATGCTGTTTGAATAAGGGGAGAGCATCATGGTCTCTACATAATGGTTATATTCAATGTATCTATCTGTTGTGATGATCAAACACCATCATGGTTGCCATCAAGTCCAAAGGGGGAGATTGTTGGCATATGTTGTCCTTGATGGCAACCTACTTGATGAAGTTGATGGTAACCTACTTGATGAAATAATATTTTTGGCAATATGATGCAGAGTTTTGTCCTTGATGGCAACCTACTTGATAAAGTTGATGACAACCTACTTGATGAGTTAAATGGGAGATTGTTCGCAATGTGATACAATGTGTTGACTTTGATGGAACCTGCTTAATGAAGTTGTTCTTGATGGAAACTGACTTGATGAGTTGTTAATAATGTAAATCTGATGTATCCTAGGATGGGTTGAGTAAACGAGGAAGAAAGGTCGAAAGTGCCAGAATAATGTTGAACAAAGTATGTCACAATGCATACGTGGATTTGTTAAAGTGAAGTAGCATATGCACGCAGAAAAGTACGTGCCAAGTCGCGTATGCCCTTTTGCGCTCCAAATTTAGAATACCAAGGGGTGTTACCATGGTATTGACCCATTGTATTGAGCGCTGGAATATCTATTTGATCCCGTCCAGAAATACCATCGAAAGTTGTGTGGTTTTGACTCATGGTATTGATAAAGGCTAAATCTATATAAGGAGAAGAAGATCATTGTGCAAGGGTGTGCATGAGTAAGGGTTATTAATGAATAAATCTCTCTAAGGAATGTCTGCATGGATGAACTCTGTTCTTGATTGATAGATCTGAATCTATGATGCACCTATGAAGAAAATGATGAAGAAGGATCTCTAGATCTGAAATGTATATGTATTTTCTAGATCTGTTTATGGAATGTTTAGATCTGAGATGAGGCGAAATACTTTCTAAAGTAAAGGATGAAATCTGAGTTGTTTATCTTATCTGAAGAGCTGCACAGTCCTGAAAAGTTACAGATGTATACGCAGGTTCTCTTCAGTAAAAGCGTGTGTATACGCGGGTCTTCTTAAGGAAAAGCGTGTATGGGCAGATAGGGTTTTCTGAAGAATACACAGAATTATATGTGGGTTGGTCTACATGAAAGCGCATACATACGCAGGTTAAGTGAAGTAAAAGCACGTATGGAATCTAGGGTTTGTTAAAGTAAGTGGAATGAAATGTTTGATCTGTTCTGCTGTTTTACTGCTATCTGTCAATGATGTATTCATATAGAACTAGGTTATCTGAATGATGAATATCCTGCTGATTGTGTTAATTGAAGATCAAGTCGTTGGTTGATTGGTTGATGATTCAATGAATGAATTGATGGGGTTATAAGTTTCAGTTTGATGAATGTTGAGCTTAAATGTGTGGAGTGGGTCCAGTCTGAAAATATGATGAAAAATGGCCTACAAGTTGTGTTGCATGGAAGCTATTGGATCCAGTATGAAAATTGATGAAACGTGGTCTGCAGTGGTGCTGAAGGTCGAAGCCTTCAGTGAGGGGGTTGTAGCTCCCTTCCAGTGGTAGCTGGTAAACGAGTGCAGGGGGTAGTGGCTCCCTTCCAGGAGAGGCTGGTAAACGAGAGCAGGGGGTAGTGGCTCCATTCCAGGAGAGGCTAGTAAACGAGAGCAGGGGGTTGTAGCTCCCTTCCAGGAGAGGCTGGTAAATGAGAGAAGGTTGTAGCCTTCTGCAGGTGGGTGCCTGCGTGCTGGTATGAATCTGCACCAGTACATTGTTGTAAGATGTTTTCTTTATAATAAAATATTAATGAGACGGTCGCGTATTGTTCTCAGAACTGAGTTTCCTTAATCTTGAGTGATATATAATATTGCTTATGTGTGATGGTTTATTCTGTTATTACTGCACATGCTTACTGCTAACTAAACATCTGATGAATATATGATGCATAGATCTAAGTAAATAATTAAATGCATAATAAGATCTCTGTATATACACGAGTTTTATGAAGGATATCCGCGTGTATACGCGAGGTGGTTTCAGGAAAGTAGCGTATGGGTTTTAAAGGAAGAAAAAGTATAAATTTTTTAGTATGCCCTAAATACTGATTCACCCCCCCCCTCTTAGTATTTTTCCCAACACCATTCTCTAAGAAATTCATCAACAATCGAATATGATGTACATACATGCAGCCAAATCTGCCTTCATAGGTGATAAACTTCTGCAGAATTAAAAGCATGTTCGTCCATTTGTTCTTGAGTGCTGAGCTAGGAATACCCTTTCTGAAAACAGAAGTATCCATACCTGGATTTTTTAGGACAACCTTCCATGATTCACTATGAAATTATTTTTTTTTAAACCACCTTTGGCCAACCCTTAGGATTTATGTGGCTTCAGCTATGAATGCTTCAGTTACTGAGAACTTGATGTCTCCTATCTCAACTTATGTTCCATCAAAAGACCTCGCAAAATACTTAGTGATATCTTTGTGGAAGCCATCAAATTTTTCTATAAACTTGAGCCATTTATCCTTCTGCAACATCTCCCTGATATGAGGATATCCCTCCATATATTTTTTTCCCACCAGTTCTAATCTGACTATCAAACCCATGTCTTCTATTGTGAAGAGTCTAGCCTTTAGAACTATCTTTCTCTGTTATGAAGTGTTGGAACAGGGTCTCCTACAAAAGCTGCGAATTTGGTCCATTTTTGTATATTTTTTTATTATATTTAGTCTAATGTAGGGGTTTTGGGGTGGGTCAAAGCCCCTGATGCATTGTAAGTGGGTCAAGGGTAGACCAAGAGTCTGCAAACCATGGTTTGTGGACCATTGGATGCATAGGCTAAAGTAGTATAAGTAATTGAACCTTTTTTGAGTTGTAAGGAAGACATTGAACTAAGATTGGTGTGAATCGCAAATTAGTAGATCTGTTTTGGGGTTTTTGGGGAAAGGACTCCTGCTGGCTGTGTACGCGGAGATCCTCAGTCCTGTTGTGTGTGGACCCTGCTACTGTGTGCGCAGGTTGGGTTTTGGGTATTGTAAAAGGATCTAAAGGATTAATGAAAGCGGAACGTTGTTGGACTCTATGATATCTGTTATGTTATGCATGATTCTATATTGAGCTCCGCAAGTAACTGTGTTAAGTACTTATGTTGCATTGACAATTGATCTGAATCTGCTCGTTAGACTTTATGCAAGAATAGTTGCGATAGTTTCCTTATTTTCCTGTATCTGTTATTTATTGTGATTATATATGGCATTGCGCACGTGGATGCAAAGGGACTGATAGATCTGGGTTCTGTAATATGCGATCTGATATTTGTGACGTCGAATGTAGCTCTGCCTGACTTACCTGCCCTCTCCCAGGGTGCAGAAACTTGGTTCTAGCACCCTCCCATAGTGCTTCGAGTGAGACTCTAGCCTGCGCAAGCAGGTCATTGCCGAAAGGGCCAGTAGTATAGGGGTTTGTTGGAAAACCTTAACCTCCGAACCTGGGTCAAGACCCCTCGAGCCAACAAATGGTTTCGTTGCCAGGACTGGGAGAATTTTGAGAGAGGGATCGAGTAATGGTAAGGCCATATTGGAAACCTGAAAGAAAAGAAATTGATGAATGGTTTAAACAAAAAGTTCAGGAATTCGCAGTAAAAGAAAACTGCAGTAAGAGGTTGACCACTGAAGAGTGGAAAAATAAGTATATTTTCATGAAGATCTATGAGATCTTCTTTGTAACCATTGTGATCGAGCTCCAGGAGTGGCTCGCAAGGTTGGTCGAATTTCAAAAGTGTTGGAATTACGAGTGGTTCACATAGTGGACCCCATAATTGATCCAACAATTAGAGAAGGCTGATAACACCATCACTCGCACAATAGACCACTGGGTGGACAGCATGCTAGGAGGATTCATGACATAATTTTCCATCGATCATTTCATCTCCTATTCTGAAGCAAAGCGAAGATTCTTCAAAGGATTTAGGGGTAAGTTTCTAAAGACTTTACCATTGTTGATTAATATATTACTGTGTGAAAAAAGTATTATGTGTAGCCACACCAAATGAATGACCTCTGATCTGGACGGAAGTACGACGTGAAGTGGAAAATACTATTGGACCAACCAATAAGGAGGTAGATTTTTTTACAACCCAGTAAGAGAAGCAACCGCGCAAATTCCTCCAGCCACACCACTTTCAAACCAGCGTAGGGGTAAGAATTCACCTACACCTCCACCACCCGAAGACGACATGGTTGTGCACATGAAATTTCCTACCTTTAAGGGTGTGGGAGATGAAGACATGGATCAGTTCTAGTTTTTCATAGAATCAGTATGGACTGTGCAGAACGTAGCTAGTGATGTGGTGAAGAGGGCATAACTGTCCCTTGCCTTTGAAGGAAGAGCTTTGGATTGGTACATGGGATACATCGGACAAAATGCAAACTCAACCATTCAAGAGATCAAGAACGCCTTGAAACAACAGTTCAAGAAGCCTAAGTCCTATTCTAAAATAGTGGTCAATCTAAAGTATTTCAAGCAAGGACCTCTTGAGTCGGTGTGGGAGGCCAATCAACGACTGAAGAAGGTGATCAGAGAAGGAGGATTTCAGTACGACGACAGACAACACACGGAATGGTTCATTGCTATGTTGTTGCCTCACCTACGCGTACCTATGGGTCACCAAACTTTTGAATCACCGATAAAATCCTTGGAGGTTGCTATGAAGTTAGAAGATGCACCCAGGGATGATACCTAGCTAGGCATCCAGTAGATCCAAGGACAACTGGAGGGGATGCACATGGAGATCCAGAATCTGCGAAAGGAGCAAGGAGAAGAGGCTAGCCCTGAAAGATGTTGCGTACAATGCAAGACGAATGGTCACACCAAGGATAACTTCCCTCTGTTAACAGACTACATGCATGCCAGGGGACCTAGTCCATTGCGCCCTAGGGAAGTTGCAGGACCAAGTGGGCTGGCACTATGGTGCGATGATTTCCACGTTGCAGGGCTACACGACACAAACCACTGTCCTTGCCTTGCTGCGTACGTCCTAGAAGTAAAATAGCAATGGTATAGGTTCTACAGGTCGATAGGACATGATGAATAGGACTGTCAGACATATGATTTGATGATCGATCGAGGGAATCTCTATAGGGTGTAGTCGGATCCATCCTCACCAAAATCCCTCTTCAGCGCAGGGGGCTCCCCAGTAAGGGGTAGGGGAGGTGGAAGAGGTGGAAGCATAGGTTGGGGACGAGGGAAACTAATATTTTATAACTGTGGGGAGGTAGGGCACTTTTCCAGAGACTGTCCAAACCCTACAAGACCGTCCTGCCAGTATTGCAGGCAGCTGGACCATGCGATTGAAGATTGTCCAGTCTTGGTAGCCAAGATGCAGGAAAAATAGTTGGCACCTATGCAGAATGTGCAAAGGGTTAAGGCCAAACTACGAGACAAATATCCAAGCATGAATGTCGTAACATGCAGTGGGATGGCCACCGGGGGGTCTAGGGATAAAACTGCAACCGAGCCTCTGATCTGACCAACGGCTATCAAACAGGAAGGTTTGGATCTAAAAAAGGAGAAAGAAACATTGTCGCAGCTCACAAAGACTTTGCTGAGGCTGAGGCATCTACTTCGCAGCCGCCTAAAGACCTCAAGGCAGATGAGGAGGTCAAACCCTTTTTACAGGCATGTATGAAGCTGCTGTGCAACCCAAGGCTGTGGAAAATCTTCAGGCATTGATAGATAGCTGCTCAACACAACCTATCCTCCCTCCAGAAGTCAAGGACGTACACAAACTCTATAGGTATAAGAAACACACTGGTAGGGATATGTGGTTGACTGCGCAAATCGGTGATTACGATATGGATCGGGTTATTTTTGACCTAGGGTCAGATGCGAATGTATTACCTAAACAAACTTGACAACGAATGGGGGAACCTAAGTTGGAATGGTCCACTATCCAGCTGCGTATGGCCAGTCAACAGAATATCATACCCTTGGGAATATTATCAAATATTGTGATGGATATCGCAGGGGTTAAGGTCCGGGCTGACTTTGATGTAATTTAGATTGTCAAAGATGTAGACCCCTACCCTGTGCTCCTAGGCTTGGACTGGGCCATCGATATGGGGGGCACCATTAACCTAAAGAAGAGAAGCATGGTATTCGAGAATAATGGTACTAGGGTAATAGTACCATTAGATCCTACGAAAGGCAAACGATACACAGAACCAGTGCATGACGAAGAAGATGTGGATCACATCTATAAGTTAACTGCGCGAGATGAAGATTGGATCAACCCCACAGTGGAGGGGGTACTCTGCTGGGAAAAGGGCAGTGAATTTTTCTCCGACTATGATGGGGAGATAGAGAATTGGAAAAACCAGTTACATGATGTCTCTGCGCTGCAATGTCTTCGGATCACGAAGAACTTCCACTGCATCTCCTCAGAGGTAAGAGATCTACCTTATTTCGATGGTTTCGATAATGATAGGGACTTTTTGTGGGAATTTGAAGGCGACGTTCCCCAAGAAAGATGGCTATGGGCCTGTAAGCTGGCCATGCGTGGATCACCTGCGCAATGGTGGGTGACACATGAGGAGGCGTTCCAGGATTGGGAGGAATTTCAGAATATGATGATCCTACGATTTGAGGCCCCAGCCGACGTGCGAATCAAAATGTTCCTTAGACCCGAAGCTCCACGCAAATATCTGTTCGCTTGGATAGAACAATGGTGCGACAAAACTGCCCAAGAGTGGGTTCATCTGCTTATTCATGCCCTGGGACCACTTCCCACTGCATGGTACTTAGATGCGGAGCTCCATCAGCACACCCGCCACTGGGAGAATTTGAAGGATGAATTTCTGGGAAAATTTGGATTAATAGGTAGGACAAAGGCACTTGACGCAGCTATATAGGACATTGACACTGTAGCATGGGGCGAATCGCACCTGTGTGTCGCACCTGAAATTCCCAATTGGGAACCGCGGACACCAAGCATGATCAAATACTGTGGCCTAGCCCCAAAAGAAGGTAAGAATGACCCATGAGAGGATCTTGACTCAGAATTGAACAAGGTGCGCACGGTTACCAGACCACTTGGGCTGCGAACGGATAGCATTGAGACGCACCCCACATTGGCTAAAATTGGGGATGCAAATATTATATACCCGGCAGCTCCCGCAACAAGGGGACAGCTGCGCTTACTTCATGGACACATGGGTTATTACAGAAAGTTTGTTCGGAGGTATGCATTGGTCATAACACCTCTGAAAGATTTTCTTACAAAGGCGGCTCAATTCTGTTGGGATGACACATGCCGAGTGAACATATCTTTGGGTTTGAGGTACTTAGGTATTAAGCCTGTGTTGGGGGAAGATGCATAAGAGGTGCAGCTGTTTGACCCAAGCATAGCAGGTATGCCAAGCGCACACGAGGTGCGAAAACTAGTTGTTGGCACAATAACATCTGGTAAAAAGAAAAAGTTACCATTAAAAGGAGTGGGTCGCTAGCATTTAATGGGGCATATTTTGAGGATTTTCTACTTTTTACTTGATGGTAAGTTCCAGGTCAATTTTACCCTACCATTGGATACCTACAGGCACTATAAAAAGGGCTGGATAGCTCAAACAAGGGTTTCGTCCCACTTGCATAACTTGTAATTATCCTCTTTATCTCGCACGATCTTGAGTTGTAAGATTTTTTGGGTCTGCACTGTCCCCCTCATGTCAGATCAACCTCCCCCTTCTGATAGTAGCCAACCAGAGTCGTTATTCATTTTCCACACTAGGATGACAGCCACTAACCCAGATGAGCCCTCGGCACCTACTGCCCCAGAAGTTGAGGAAGTAATGGAGATCGGGTCTGAGGATGAAGAAGTTCCCTCAACGCCAGTCACGAGGAATGGAAAAGAGCAAGCAAAGGGCTCAAGGAAGCCCCCCAAAGCTGCAAAATGGGCTTCAGGGAAGCCTACGACCTCCCCAAGGCATGCCAAGTCCCTGCGAGCAATGCCTTAGGCTTAGGCTGCGCAGGAGGAAGCCCTGCCTACTAATCCGATCAATTGGTTACCTCCCTTCATCTACCCATGCAGGCCCTTGACGCGCGCACCAAAGAACCTTGATGGCCTGGTTACCTATCTGCAGATGTCGCTAATCCTAGGAGAAGTCCCTACCCTGAGTGACCCCTACATGAAGCTCCATGAGGTTAAATTCGACGATCACGACTTGGTGAATTACGAAGCCTTCCCTGAGCTGACCCCTGCGTTGTACTTCGACACAATTTATGTGAACGATGGGGTCACAGTCGTTCCTCAGCACTGGGTAATCGGATTGGCAGATCCGAGCTCTTGAACCTACTGTGTATGCCCCACTTTGGCCATTACAACATCACGGATCGACTGGCCTGACAGCTGCTCACCCTAATTCACAATGGTTGCCTATGGATTCGAGATAGGGTCCCTATAGATGCTACATTGGTTCACAGATCACGGGCCTTCCCATGAATGGGCCACACCCTCTGGAGCGTGTGGGCAAGAAATATGAAGGGGACACCGCTGAATATGTGCATAAAACCTACCATGTGGAAAGGAATACGTGGGGCTTCGTCATAAAATCCATCAGTGACCTGGCTACGGAGATGGGTACCATATTACTAGCTTGCAAGCTAATGCGAAAGTGCCAGGCCGCAACCGTCCCTACCTATGTCAGTTGGCTAGCCAGTTAGTGTGCGAAGGGGGTCTGCCTCAATTAGGCCCAATACTTATGTGTCAAATTCTTAGCCAACTTCCACGAATCGCAGGAGCAGGTAAAAGATTTTTGCTATGCTTGGCTACTATTTCTTATAGCCCTCGTTTCCTGGGAAACCCCTGCGGAGTTGGTCCTCCCCGAGCTCCCTCCAGATATGTGCAAAGGGGTTCGGTATGCCATTTGTGGGATTCCAAGTACGCACAACGCATAGAAGATAACCAAGTCTTCTGGGTCCTCTTCCAGAGTAGCGTGGCCACAACCATCAATTCTCGACCTCGGCTATCCCCCACAGTATATGACAGATACAAGAGTATCGCAGCATTCCAGGTTAACACGAACAACATTCAGATCTGCAGCCATAAGGATAAAACTTGGACGTCACTTCCTGATAGTAGCCTAAACTGCTAATACCCACATTCTCACTACCTTTGCATATAAAAGTGAATTGTCCATTTAAAAACCAAAATTAATGCCCATATTGGCAAACTCAATAATGCGGAAGCTTTATTTCAATCAATGGTTATAACCCCAAAAATCAACTCCATATGTGGAAGCTACCTTTTTTCCAAAGCCTATGGTTAAAACCATAGAATAAAATCCACTTTATGAAATTTTTTTAATATCTCGAACTTTGGAATTAACCCATAAAATAAACCTCGGCCAACACATACATTAATGTATGTACCCAAAGTTCCACCATATAATAATACCCGAATGTTAAGAAACATTATACTTTGCATTAGACCCAGAGCATCATCATATATAATAGCGCACACTATCAACCATCATAACATGACATTCAATTCTCCTATGCACCCATTATATAATGTCAAAGGCTGAAATAATTTGGATCCACCATTCATTACCAATAAACATTAGTAATATTCGGCCCATAACATAACATTCATACCATTCAAAATACCTACCCCATTTAACATTTAAAACCCAAATATTAACATAATATTTGTTTCGGTCCCACAGCAATTCAATCAATCACCAACCTAATTTTTTAACTCTAGGTCCCACAACATACCTTACCTTTTCGCTCGTTTAACTCCTGCACAACTTCACGATGCGAACGTCGTCTGATCCTTTGATCGGATCAATCCAATGGATATCGTGCTCATTTAGCCCCCGAACCTTATCACTCCATATCCACACGAAATGAGTTGTATTACAAAACCGCCCATACTATGTGTCAACCTTTTAACACTATCATGTTCAAAACTGATAAAACCACTTACCATTCCATAGTCGCGCGAAAACCATTGGTTGGGTTTTAAATCCGCCTTCACTGTTCATCACATCATTTATTTGACTCGGGTTTTTGTATGGAATTATGGTTCCATTCCTACCTTCACTTCTGTTGTTCCCTCAAGGTTCTGCTTCAAAAAATCATTGATTCTTCATTTGAAGATATGCTCTCTGTTGCATAATTGCTTGCAAGTAGATCCTTTACTACTAGTCTACTATGATATCACTTCAAAGTTTTGCACAGGCTAGGTTTCTAACTTGGAAAAATAATTTCGAACAGGCCATACCATACATCTTCTGCTTATGATATCGACCAGTCATTCAAACCCTCTCAGTTATTTGCCAACGCATGGGTTACTCATCCTTTGAGGTTCACACCCACACAGTAAAACCCTTAAATATAACTCCAAAACCTAATCTTCATTGCAATATGTATTCACACAACAGAATGTGTGAACCCTTTCTTTTGAGTACTCTATACGATGTAACCCCAATTGTGAGATACATCCAAACCAGTTTATGTCTAAACTTAGACATCCAAGTAAATATTTTAATGGAATCGATCCATTCAGTGATCGATTCACACAAGTTAGTAATCCCAATTAAACACACGCAGTCTCTCAAACATGTAGTTTGAACATGAAATGACAGAATCCTCTGTTCTACTCAATTCATTTGCACACACAATATATACTCAATACAAACCTAGAAATTTAGTTTTCACTGTATTAAAACCAATATTCACATAGGATTTCTCTGGCCTGAGCTTCTATATCAGTGGCCTTCTTCCACTACTTTGCCCGAAGGCTTAAAATCCAAGCCCTATTCCTATTCTACCTTGAAGTCTTCCAAAAATTTGTCTTTTATGCCTTTGAGGCTTACATTTTATACAAAAGGCCCTGAAACTATTTTTTTGGTTTCAGTTCCTGCATTTTCTCAACAATTCCCTATGAATCCTCTTTAATCCTAAAATCACTATTTAATCCCTAAGGATCCTCTTTCACCACAAAATCATGAAACCAACTCTAATTTAGGATTTACATTAATTCCTAAATCTCTCAATATCTATGCACTCCTAATTCTCTCATGTTCTCCAACATTCGAGAACATTTACAACTTCCTCACAATATTTAATTAAAAAATCATTAAAATCATTAAAATCATTACATAAGAAACCAATTCCCTTGAAAACACAAAACCCCTAAGTCTAATAAAATACAAGGAATTTTCTTTAGCCTAATGCCCCTAGATCACTTCCTTATATGGTAGCAGATGAGGAAATTGACAATGTGATTGCGCTATGGCCTCCCGCCTGGAAGATAGGCTTCAAAACCAGCGCAAGGGGAACTGCCGGTACTAGCACGGCATAGGTACTCCCACCTGTTATCACCAAGGAGACTAGAAGCACAGGGAAAGACTCAGGCACAACCCTGAAAAAGGACACGCAACCAAAGCAGACCACCACGAAGAACACAGAGGCTGAAACCCAGGTCGATTCGCAGCTGGATACAAAGGAAGTAAACGTCGGAGGTATGAAGCGGACAGGCGAGCCTGTCAAGGGACCTCAAAAGAAGCAGCATTCCCAGCAGAAGGAACGATATGAAATGGTTATGTTTACAGACAAAGATCTCGAACAAATTGCAGATGCCGTCACACTGGCCACATAAGAAAAATGGGTAGCTTTAGAGGAACAACAGAAGGTTGCGATCAACACCATACAGGAAGAGCTTCGAACCTTGCAGCTAAAAACAAACATGATACAGACTAGCATGGTTCAGGGAATAATTCCCTTGGCACCTAGCAGTACAGCGCTAGCCACAGAAGAAAGCCTTCTATGTCCCTTACCTAGCGCTGCCCTTGTGATCAGTTCGCTGAACCAGGAGATCCAGCTCCAAGCAGGTGCAAGGGTGCATTTGAATCTTTCCAAGCTACCCCATGCAGCATTACAGGGTCTCCACATCGGGGCATTTCAGGAGATTCACCAACGAGACCAGCAAGTACAACAACAACTTGGCATGGCTGAATAGACCATTGCAAAATAGAACGCAGAAGTACTCTTTGCTATCACGTATCAAGCAGAGCTCGAAACTTTGATCCACTAGATCTACATAGAGGTTACAGAAGAAATCCTGGCTACAGCCACCCCCAAGCTAAAGTGGAAGGATTGGTCGCAGCATTGAAGGCTTCCAGGATGGAATTTCAGGTCATTAATGTTGGGTGTGTAGCCTGATTATCTTGTTTATTTTGTATCACAGCGTTGGACCCCTGTACCTTAATGGGGCGGCAACGCCGCCCATAATTAAACGCTGCCTGGGGGGTCCAGGGGGGGTGGCTGTGACTTTATGGAGCCCCCCCCCTGGCGGGGGGTTTCGGGAGCAGCGCCCCCGAAGCTAAAAACAAATGTAAAATTGCCTTGTAAAAGTATAAAAATTTCTAGTCAATCTGGGCCATTCATTAGGCGGATGATCTGACGATAGAAGTTATGTTTAGTTTAGGGTTTTTTTCCCTAGAAGGCAACCCCTCGCTTGTATGAGGGTATTGTATTGCAGCTTTGTATTGTATGTATTTTCTTCGAGCGAGAAATATATAGGGAGACTGTGAGAGAGAACAGAGGATATTACAACGGATCTGCTGTAGGTTGTGTCTCTTAATTTTACTGGATAATAGAAAGGAAGGACTGGCTGTTCGGGGTGGACATAGCCCAAACTAGGTGAACCACATATATCTGTGTCTCTCTGGTTTTATGTGTTTTGAGTGCTTGTGTTTTCCGCATATTTTATGTGTTTCAATGCCCTATAATATATAATTTTCTAACAACCGGTATCAGAGCCGAAGGTCTATTTGGCTGATAAACTCCCAGGAAAGAAGGGTTCCTGGTTCGAGTGGGAGCAATGGTGGAAGATGGTAAGTTTAGGGTTGAGAAATTTAACGGCCAAAACTTCCCATTGTGGAAGATGCAGATGGAAGATTATCTATATCAGAAAGATCTACACCTACCATTGAGCAGAAAAACAAAGAAGTCGATGGCTATGACAGGTGTAGAATGGGAGATTCTCGATAGAAAGGCACTCAGAACAATACGGTTGTGCCTCGCGGTGTCGGTAGCCTTCAATATTTCGAAGGAAACAACAACAGAGGGTTTTATTAAGGCGTTGGCGAAATTATATTAAAAACCCTCTGCCTCAAACAAGGTATTTCTTATGAAACGGTTATTTAATATGAAGAAGTCGGAAGGTGGATCTGTTGCAGACCATTTAAATGATTTTAATACAGTTACCAGTCAGTTAAGTTCTGTAGGGGTAAACTTTAATGATGAAGTTAGGGCTCTTTTATTTCTGTGCTTATTTCCAGAAAGATGGAATGGTTTAGTTTTGGCCATTAGTAACTTTGTCTCTGGATCTAGTACTTTAAAGTTTGATGATGTTGTCATTGCTATCCTTAGCAAGGAAATGCGACGGAAAAGCTCCAGTGAGACATCGGGTAATTCTTTGAGTGCAGAGTCTCGGGGAAGAAGAATTGAAAAAGGAAAGAGCTTAGGATATCGCAGTAAATCAAGGAAAGGAAAATCCAATTCAAAATCGGGGATAGTGTGCTGGAAATGCGGAAAGAAAGGTTTGAAGAAAAGGCTTGGCAAATTTCGAAGAAAGAGCATAGCAACTCCGTACGTCATGAAGAAAATGCCTTGAGTGATGTGGTTACAAAAGTGCTGATTATTCTTTTCAAAAAATATTATTATTCTTGTATTGTAAAATTGAGGAGCCTCATTTCATACCACCCTAATAACAATATTTTACTGACTATATTCGAAATTTGGACAAAATCGTTTGGGTATTGATAAACCTGTAAAATTATTTGGAGAATTGTTGAGTTCTTGTAAAACAACAGAATGGAAACCAATGGCTACTAAAGGAGGTAAGGCATGTTCCAGATCTGAAGAAAAATATGATTTCAACAAGGCAGTTAGGCAGTGAAGGTTGTGTGACAACTTTCACAGATAAAACTTGGAAGGTCACCAAAGGAGCCCTGGTAATAGCAAAAGGCGAAAAGGTTGGTACATTGTATTTATGCAATGGTATTTCTAACTCTGTTAATGCTTTAACTTCCAAAGGAGCAGATGCAGCATTATAGCATCATAGGCTCGGACACACTTAGAAATTGAGAAAGGGGATTAAGGATCTTGCAGAAATTTGCTTCCGAGTTTGAAGATGTTGAGTTGGATTTTAATGAGAATTGCATTTGCCTGGAAACGAGAAAAGTCGGTTACGGAGTTGGGAAAAGAAAAGAAAGAGGTGAGAAAATTAGAGCTTGTGCATATAGATGTATGGGGACCTTCTCAGGTATCATCTCTTGCTGGCTCTCGTTATTATGTTACTTTTATTGATAATGCAACTAGAAAAACTTGGATTTATCATATTCAGAATTAATCTGATGTATTTGATACTTTCAAGAAATGGAAAGCTTTGGTTGAGATTGAGACAGGAAATAACTTGAAGTGTCTCAAATCAAACAATGGAGGTGAATATTGCAGCAAAGAGTTTGATAGGTACTGTTCAGAGCATGGAATTCGCAGAGAGAATACAGTTCTAAGAACACCACAAGAAAATGGTGTGTCAGAAAGGATGAACAGAACAATCATGGAGCATGCATGGTGCATGAGATTGCATGCAGGATTTCCTTTGCAATTTTGGGCAGATGTTGTAGATACTGTTGTTTATCTAATAAACAGAGGGCCTTCAAGTTCCTTGGATGGTGGTATTCCAAAGGAAGCATGGAAAGCTAAAAAGGTAAACTACTCTTTTTTAAAGTCTTTTGGTTGTGAGGCCTTTGTCCATGTTAATAAAGAAAAGAGAACAAAGCTTGAGGAAAAATCAAAGAATTGTACCTTTACTGGATATGGTGTTAATGATTTTGGTTATCGCTTATATGATTATGAAAATCACAAAATCATTAGGAGCAGAGATTTAATATTCAATGAAAAGGTATTGTATAAGAATCAGTTGCAGGAAAAGGAACAGGAAAAAGAAAACAAAGAATACATAGTTCTTGATGAGATCACAGAAAAGGTAAAGGTGCCTGAAAATAATAATAATCAAGAGCCACAACAACAACAACCACCACAACAGCAACAGGCACCTCAAACACTTGAAAGTGGTGTTATAAGATCTACCAAGATAAGTAGACCCCCTGAACGATACTCTCCTTCATTATATTATTTATTGTTAACTGATTTTGGTGAACCTGAATGCTATGAAGAAGCAATGCAGGTTTAAAGTAGGAAGAAGTGGGAGCTATCCATGGAAGAAGATATGGACTCCTTAATGCATAACCAGACTTGGGACTTAGTCAGGTTTCCTTCAGGTAAAACTACATTGTAGAATAAATGGGTTTACATGCTGAAGGAAGAAGATGGAGGCAAACAGAGGTACAAAGCTAGACTTGTGGTGAAGGGGTTTACACAGAATAAAGGTATTGATTTTGATGAAATATTTTCTCATGTTGTTAAGATGACTTCAATTAGAACTATTTTAAGTCTTGTAGCAGCGAAATATTTACATCTTGAATAGTTAGATGTAAAGACAACATTTCTTCATGGAGATTTGGAGGAAGAGATCTATATGTAGCAACCAGAAGGATATGAGGTCAAAAGAAAAGAAAAATTAGTGTGCAGGTTAAAGAAGAGCTTGTATGGCTTAAAACAGGCTCCAAGGTAGTGGTATCTAAAATTTGACAAGTTTATGTATGAACAAGGTTATACTAGATGTCACTCTGATCATTGTGTTTACTTGAAAAAGAAAAATTATGGTAGCTATATTATATTGTTATTGTATGTAGATGACATGCTTGTTGCAGGGTCTAACATGCAGGAAATAAATGTGCTCAAAATAAAATTGGCAAATTCATTTGCAATGAAGGATTTTGGAGTTGCAAAACAAATCCTTGGTATGAGAATAACTAGAGACAGGAAAAATCACAAATTAACACTGTCTCAGAATGAGTACATACAAAAGGTGTTGAAAAGATTTAATATGAAAAATGCAAAACTAGTTAGTACACCTTTTTCTAGCCATTTCAAACTTAGTAAGGAGATGTGCCCCAAGACCCAAGAAGAAATGGACTATATGTCTAAAGTTCCATATGCATCAGCAGTTGGAAGTTTAATGTATGCAATGGTCTGCACAATGCCCGAAATTGGACATGCAGTGGGAGTTGTAAGCAAGTACATGAACAATCCAGGAAAAGAACATTGGATGGTAGTAAAATTGATTCTCAGATATTTGAGAGGTACCAAAAATCAAGCATTATGCTTTGGTGGTTCAAACATTGATCTACATGGATATGTTGATGCAGATATGGCAGGTGACAGAGATAACAGGAGGAGCACTACAGGATATGTATTTACTGTAGGTGGAACAATTGTCAGTTGGGTTTCAAAAATCCAAAGTGTTATTGCACTTTCAACAAAGGTTTATGGATGAATTGGGTAAGGAGCATGATATGGGCACGTTATACAGTGATAGCCAAAGTGCCATTCATCTTGCAAAGAACTCAGCATTTCATTCCAGGACTAAACACATACAGCTCAAGTACCATTTCATATGGTCAGTATTGGAAGATGGACAGTTGAAGCTGGAAAAGATACACACTAGCCAGAATCCTGCAGATATGCTAACAAAAGTTGTAACCAGAGAGAAACTGAGAATATGCTGAGTTTCAATTGGTCTTCAAGGATGACAATGAAGATGATAAACAGTGAGGTCCAAAGAGGAGTCATTGTCTAGCAAATGAAGCAGTGATGGAGTTGCTACAATCAGTCTCCAAGTGGGAGATTGTTGGGTGTGGAGCCTGATTATCTTGTTTATTTTGTATCACAGTGTTGGACCCCTATACCTTAATGGGGCGGTAACGTCGCCCGTAATTAAATGCTGCCTGGGGGGTCTAGGCGGGGTCAGTTGCGACTTTATGGAGCCCCCCCCCTGGCGGGGGGTTTCAAGGGCAGCGCCCCTGAAGCTAAAAACAGATGTAAAATTTCCTTGTAAAAGTATAGTAATTTCTAGTCAATCTGGGTCGTTCATTGGGCGGATGATCTGACAGTAGAAGTTATATTTAGTTTAGGTTTTTTTTCCCTAGAAGGCAACCCCTCGCTTGTGTGAGGGTATTTTATTGCGGCTGTGTATTGGATGTATTTTCTTGGAGCACGAAATATATAGGGAGATTGTGAGAGAGAACAGAGGATATTACAATGGATCTGTTGTAGGTTGTGTCTCTTCATTTTGCTAGATAATAGAAAGGAAGGACTAGTTGTTCAGGGTGGACGTAGCCCAAACTGGGTGAACCACGTATATCTATGTCTCTCTAGTTTTATGTGTTTTGAGTGCTTGTGTTTTCCACATATTTTATGTTTTTCATTGCTCTATAATATATAATTTTCTAACAATTAAGACAGAGTTTGAGCAGCAAATCTCTAACTTACAGGCCAAATTGTAGCCCGAAACACCCCCGGAGGTACGAGCCCAGCACGTTGCGCTAGTAACCACGGCTACAAACACCATTACAGGACAGATTTCTCAGGGAACCCAGTTACTCAAGGACGCCAAGAAGCTCTGGACCAAGGTCCAACGCGACCCGGTCCTCCAGAAAATAAATCAGGACTTGCAACAGAAGGAGGAATCTTTCAAGCAGATTGAGGCTACATTACCTACCTTGGTCCTTGCACAGCGTTTGGTGTGATTAAGAACCGGTGACACCCTCCAAGATGAGATCGAGGGACTTCGCCATAAGAAGCATGTTATCAGAGAATGCTTGAACCCTTTGGCTGTTGCAGCCCTCCAGCTCTCACAGGATGTTGATGGTGCTGTGAAACGACTAAACCAGACACTAGAGAGTGTTACGGCTGTGACAAAGGGACTGAAATTGCAAAAGCTTGTAGATATTGCGCATAGCGCTGCTGCTCAGAGTCAAGAAGTTCTTCCCCCATTGGTGACAGCTGTCAATGCACTGCGCACGCAGGTGGAGACCCCACCACCATAGTGACTCGAGATGAGTCACAAGATTGTTTTGGGGGACTGTTGGAACAAGGTCTCCTACAAAAGCCGCGAATCTAGTCCATTTTTGTATATTTTTTATTGTATTTAGTCTAACACGGGGGTTTTGGGGTGGGTCAAAGCCCCTAATGCATTGTAAGTGGGTCAAGAGTAGACCAAGAGTCCGCAAACCATGGTTTGCGGACCATTGGATGCGTAGGCTAAAGTAGTATAAGTAATTGAACCTTTTTTGAGTTGTAAGGAAGAAATTGAACTAAGATTGGTGTGAATCACAAATTATTAGATCTTTTTTGGGGTTTTTTGGGAAAGGACTCCTGCTGGCTATGTGCATGGAGATCCTCAGTCCTGCTGTGTGTGGACCCTGCTGCTGTGCGCGCAGGTTGGGTTTTGGATATTGTAAAAGGATCAGAAGGATTAATGAAAGTGGAACGTTGTTGGACTCTATGATATCTGTTATGTTATGCATGATTCTATATTGAGCCCCACAAGTAACTATTTTAAGTACTTATGTTGCATTGAAAATTGATATAAATCTGCTTGTTAGACTTTATGCAAGAATAACTGCAATATTTGCCTTATTGTCCTGTATATATTATTTATTGTGATTATATATGTTATTGCGCATGTGGATGTGAAGGGACTGATAGATCTAGGTTCTGTAATATGAAATCTGATATTTGTGATGTCGAACACAGTTTTTCCTGACTTACCTTCCCTCTCCCAGGGTGCAGAAACCTGGTTCTAGCACCCTCCCATACTGCTTCGGGTGAGACTCTGGCTTGCACAAGCAGGTCACTCCCGAAAGGGCCAGTAGTATAAGGGTTTTTTGGAAAACCTTAACCTCCAAACCTGGGTCAGGACCCCTCGAGCCAACATGAAGTGAATTGGATTACGGATCTGATGAGGGACGTTGAGGGTTTGTAGGAATGAGTGAGATGGATTTGGTTTTTGAAGAAACATAGATGGATATGTTATGACAATAGGTCATGACCATTAATCATAAATGGGGGAATCCATTGTGGACCATTATGAAACATAATGCGGATGATGTGGTCAATCTATGACATGATGGAAGTCCCAATCAAATCAAATGATGGCATGTCGAGGTAGCATATGATTATCTACGTTATACATGCTAACATTTTGACCTTGCTATTTAAATAAATTTTGCAGCTTTACCTTTAGAACTAACCTTTCATTTTCATTTCTTTGGTGTTGATTCTTCAGGTATATTTTAGCATGGTGGTCTTCAAATGTAGTCCTTCAATTCCCTGTATTCATTATTTTTTTTCAGTAGGATGTACAAATGTGTCAAAGTTGCAGAATGGAATGTAACTGTAGAATGGAATGTAGCTGCAGAATTTGAAATCAACTGCAGAATGGAATGTAACTGTGGAATGGAATGTAGCTGCAAAATGTGGAATCAACTGCAAAATGGAATATCAACTGCAAAATGGAATGTAGCTTTATACTACTTCTTATTGTAGAAAAGAAAGGGAACAAAGATTTTTGGGATTTTTTTAGAAATGGAATGGAAAATATAAGATGTCAGAATTTATGATTTTCATCTTGTATTTTCTGTATAAGGATGCTAATCATTGATTAGTTTTCATACTTATACAATTTATTATTATTATTATTATTATTTTAGATAGGAAAAATAAAAGCTAAGTTGGAGAAGAAGAAGGATTCTTCTTCACTAAATTCATATCAGTATTATCTTGGAAAATCTTGA
Source organism: Pinus albicaulis (assembly GCA_034641835.2). Taxonomy (NCBI): domain Eukaryota; kingdom Viridiplantae; phylum Streptophyta; class Pinopsida; order Pinales; family Pinaceae; genus Pinus; species Pinus albicaulis. Next base: position 396,587,687 of record CM076575.1, on the reverse strand, counting down.
TAACCTCTTCTCTTGAAATTGGCTTATGATATACTTTCAATCGATGTCGATTCACAAGAAGGGGTACCTTTTCTTCATCAATTTTCCTTATCCTGACTGCTCCATTGTCAAATAATTTTTCAATATCATAAGGCCTAAGCCAATGAGTTTGAAATTTTCCTTGAAAGTCTTTGAACTTTGAATCAAACAAAATTGCCCAATCCCCTACTTGAAACTTTTTCTCCTTGATATATTTATTATTCCATTTGGACCTTTGTTGTTGGAATATACTGGTTCTTTGAACTGCATCTTGCCTGATTTCATCAAGATCATTAAGTTGCTCCAATCTACAATTCTGGGCTTCTGATAAATCAATTTCCAATTGGACTGCCATCTTGAAGGTTTGAATCTGAAATTCTATAGGAAACATCACTTTCTTCCCATAAACAAGTTCATGGGGAGTATGTCCTGTTGTATTCCTACATGTACTTCTATAGGCCCATAAGGCTTCGGGAAGCCTCTCTGCCCAATCTCTTCTATGTAGATGTACAGTCTTAGTGAGAATTCCTTCAATCAATTTATTGGTAGACTCTACTTGACCATTTTCCTGTGGATGATAAGGAATGGATTTTCTGTGCTTGATCTTGTAGTTTTCCACAAGCTTTTCCACCAACTTGGATGTAAAATGGGATCCCTGATTTGTCACAATTTCTCTTGGAACACCAAAACAAGTGAAGATATCCTCAAAAATAAATTTAACAACAGAATGTTCATTAGCTAAAGGAAATGCTTTAGCTTCTACCCATTTAGTGACATAATTAGTACATACTAGAATATATTTCTTTTGATTGGATGGTGGATTGATTGGTCCAACAATATCCAAATCCCATTTTTCAAATGGTTCAATGAGTACCTGAGGTTGTAATGGCATTTCATCTGAAGGAACAAGTTTCCCCATTCTTTGACAATTGTCACACCTTTTGACATATTCTTTGGTATCTTTAAAGATGGATGGCCAATAATATCCTAAATGAAGGATTTTACAGCCATCCTCTTATAAACAAAGTGTCTGCCACAGGGTTCATCATGACATGCTTTAAGAATCTCAGGAATTTCATTTTCTCGAACACACCTTCTGATAATAAGATCTGGACTTGATTTATACAACTTATCATTAATCCATGAGTATAGTGCACTTATTTGAATAATTCTTCTTTTCTCTATAGGAAACAAGTGTGAAGGTAACTATCATGTGACTAAGTAATTAGAAATATCTGCAAAACAAGGAGTTTTATTAGTTATTTCAAAAATATATTCATTAGGAAAACTATCCTCAACTGGATTATCATTTTTGACATTTTGAATTTTAGATAAGAAATCAACAACTATATTTTGTTTTCCAGGTCGGTCTAAAATGTTGATATTGAATTCTTACAGGAGTAATAACCATCTTGTGACTCTGCCATTAGTAACAGATTTATTCATCAAGTATCTAATTGCAAAGTGATCTGTAGGAAAAAAGGTTTCATAGCCGGTAATATAATGTCTAAATTTGTTGATAGCATGAACAACAGCTAAAAATTCTTTTTCAATCACAATGTAATTTAACTCAATAGGAGTCAAATTATTTCTTGTGTAATAGATGGCATAGGGAATCAAATATTTTTGTCCTAATACATCTCCCAGAGCTATATGTGAAGCATCTGTTGAAATATGAAAAGGTAATTTCCAATTTGGACCTCTTAAGATGGGTGCTTCAGAAATTTTTGTTTTTAAATTTTCAAATGGCAATTGGCAATCAGGATTCCAACTGAATTCAAAATATTTGGTAAGTAACTTGAAGAGTGGGGATTTTATTTTAGTGAATTTTTCTATAAATCTCCTATAATATCCTATGAATCCTAGAAAACTTCTAACATCCTTTTGACAACTTGGAATTTGTAACTTGGAAATGACTTCAACTTTAGATGTGTCAACTTTAATTCCATCTCCTAAAATGTGATGTCCTGAAAGAACCCCTTCAGTAAAAATCATAAAGCATTTTTCATGACTTAATGAAAGATTTTCCTCTTTACATCTTTTAAGAACCTTTTCCAAATTCTATAAAGCTTCTTCAAATGAATTCCCATAAACTATAAATTCATCCATATGTACTTCTACACAATCATGTAATAGATCAGAAAAAATTCCTAGTACTTCCCTTTGGAATGTTGCAGGTGCATTGCATAATCCATAAGGAAGTTCTTGGTAGGCACAAGTTCCCCATGGACAGTGAATGTGGTTTTTTCTTGGTCTTCAGGTGCTACTTGTATATGATTGTAACCACTAAAACCATCCAAGAATGAGAAATACCTCTTACCTGCTAATGTATCCAGTACTTGATATATAAAAGGTAAAGGAAAATGATCTTTTAGGGTGGCTTTATTAAACTCTCGATAGTCAATGCATACCCTCCACTTACCATTATTTTTGGGTACAATCACTAAAGGGGAAACCCACTGACGTCTGAAATTGGGTAAATGAAGTTTACATTCAGCAATTTTTGCAATTTTTCTTTCACAATTTCCCTAAGATTTGGATTCATCCTTCTTTGAGGTTGTCTGATAGGTTTACAATTTTCCTCAATGTAGACGTGATGTATACAAGTCTTAGGACTAATTCCTTTCATGTCAGTGTATTCCCATGCATATTTCAGTGTATTCCCATTGCATTATTCTTGAAATTGATCATGTGCATATTCTGAAGATGTTTCAAAGTTTTCTATTGAATTTAAGATTTGACTATCTTCACTAATGCTTGAAATAGTAAAAAGAGGTTGTATATCATTGTCATCATCAATCCATTCTTCATATTCTAACTCTGTGATTGTTTTTGCTGGAGGATATATAGTGAATTTCTTTGTTTAGTTACCATCAGAGATGTACATATCACCAGATCTACAACTAATGAAAGCATGAGTTGTAGCCAACCAAGGTCTTCCTAATATTAGTGAATATCCTCCTAGATTTTTCTTAGGAGTTAAGATCATAAAATTGACAGGATACTCCCAAAATTCTAGGGATACTTAAATATCTTCTAATACACCATCTGGCTTGATTACAGATCTGTGTGCTAATTGCAGTAATGTAGGTGTATACAGAAGGTTAGGAATTTTGAGTTGTTCCATGGTTTGTTTTCTCATGATGTTTATAGCTTCTCCTAAATCAATCAATGTATTTGGAATTTCAACACTATTGATATGTGTTTTTACAACTGGACTTCCTGGATCTAAATATTTTTGTATGGCAATTTTTCCCATCATTATGTTTGCATTTTTTCCTACTAGCTGAATTCTTTTTATTTATTTTTTTTTCTTCCTGGTTTCTTCATGCTCAACTCTTTTTTTATTTTGGATAGAATTGGAATCTCTTTAATGGCCTGTAACAAAGGAATTTTGATACAGAAATTTTTCAATTCATCTAGAAAATCATAATTGGGAAACATGATATGTTTTTCTACCCCTCTATCAATTTGTAATCTTTCAGGAAAAGGAGGGTTAGAAGTAAGTACTGATGGTTGCTCTACGATAGGATTTGAGTTTATTTGTTCTTTTTTTTTTCATTTTCATAATTCTGGTTTTGAAGAGATATTCCTTCCTCAAAACTTTTATTTGGCTGTAGAGAATCTTCCTCAAAATTATCTTGTTCTTGAATAACTACATAAGGCTTTTTATTTTCTAGTATTCTACCATATCTAAGTTGGACATCATTAAGATCTAGTGGATTAATCATGTAAGTTGGAAATTGTTGTCCTTCTATCATGTAATTATTTTGAGGATTTTAATTATTGGGGTTTAGCAATGGTTGTGCAGGTAGTTGATTTGGTCTCTGTGGAAATGGTAATGAAAGTTGTGGATTTTGGTTTCGAAGATGTGATTGTTGATTTTGTTGAGGAATTTTTGGGGAGGATAGTTTGGATAGGATGGAGGATATTGGTACTATTGAGAGTATGTAACATAGGGATTTTGCATTCCTTGTGCCCAAAATTGAGATTGAGGCCAAGGTTGTTGCCAATTATTCCAATTATTTGGTGGGGGCTGAGTGTACATTTGGTTGTTAAAGAATTGAGTTTGTGGCCCCTGCCATGGTCTTCTAGAGACAAAGCAAAGAGATTATGTTGGATTTGAAGTTTTTTCTTCTTGAAAGACAGCCTTAAGACCTGCAATTGAAGGGCAACTCTTAGTTTCATGATTTATGAACAAATCACCCAGGTCTCTATGACTTTTGCATCAAGAGGACATTCTCTTAAAGCATGCTTCTTTTTGCAATTATGAAAAAAAATAGCTAAAGCATCAGTCTCGGCTTTCTGCTTGTTTTGTAATTTAAGGGTGTTTATCTGTTCACTAAGACTCCCTAAGATATCTGTTTTAAATTCGTCAAGAATATTTCCAATTTATTCTCTATTTACTGTTCCAGTGGAAGATTTGTTTACCCTAGCAAGAGAAGGATCTCTTGGACTTTTCCCAGTTTTTTCTTTTCCCCTTGAGAGATGAATACATAATTCAACAATGCCAGGTAATGGGAGTTGAGATATATCTCCCTTCCCCATCATGTTGAGAATATCTATCCACTCATCTCTAATGGCTTTTAATAAAAGAGATTTTAAATTATCTCGATCTAAATTATCCATTTTAGCTCTTTTTATGTTATAATTGAATCTTTCAATTAAATCCTCCAAATTCTCATCCTCTCTTTGCATCATTTTGAATCATTCATCTTTACGATTAATGGGTATGCAATAATCCAAATATCTTTCTAAAAATTCTCTCTTCATGTCATTCCATGTCCTAATAGACTGTGTGACTAAACCCATGAACCATTTTAAAGCTGTGTCTTTCAATGTTGAAGGAAATAACTTAATTTTTTGAGATTCTTGTAAATAATCATAAGATCTACACAAACTTCAAATTCAAAGAAAAAGGTTTCAGGATCTTCACTTTTTAATCCATGGAAATTTGGAAGGACAGAAGGTGAGATATTTTTCATTGTGGCATTTGTATCTCCATCAATTATAGGAAATCCAAAAGAATTATCATTTTCCCTATTTCTTCTATTTTCTTCACCTCTTCTACCTCCTCCTTCATTCCCTCTACCTCGTCCTCCACTTCTTCCTCCAAACAATAAATTTCTCCATTTATAACTTCTCCTTCTCCTTCTCCTCCTCCTCTTCCCACCATTATAGATTCTTCAGAGCTAATATAAGGTTCAATATGTAGGGTTAATTGCTCTTCCTATGGTTATTCTATTAATGGAATGTTGAAGAAAGGTTCTTCTTCTTCTTCTCCACAAGGAATTTCTAACTCTTCAGCTAAAATGTGTTCCCCTATAGAGGTGAAAAAGTTTGCTCCTTCTGTTGGAGATCTAGGATCTTTTTCCTTTAAGACTGCCTCAGTGGATGAAGTAGGAGATCCTCCTAATTGGATTTCTGACCTTAAGACTTTAGGAAGTCTATGTCCAGTGACGTATGGAATATGAGTTTGAGATGGTGGTGTATCACTACGTGGTCTAGGTGGAGTGAGTGATGTTGTAGGAATTAAACTTCTGCCTCCAAATATGAATCTACCCCTAGAATCTCTTTCCCTATGCATATCATTTTTTTTATATGTAATAAATGAGGTTACCTAATTACACTTCCTTTGAAATGACGCTAACATGTTTATCCAATTTAATGTCTTAAATTGTTCATCCCTGCACTAGACGAACTTCATGAGGTACTTAGGTATACTTTCGCCCTTCTCAATTTTTATTTTCCTGAGTTTATCTTTGAGCACCAACTTCCTCTGGTCGCTCTTGCTTTGGAACAAGTCTGCCAAAGCTTTCCAAATCAAGAATGGAGAAGCTTTACCATTAGAGCTAGACACTATGTGATCCTTCACACCTTCCAACAGAATCCTTCAACATTTTGTTGTCTTCTTTTGCCATGCGTCAAGTGCGGCAGCATCGCTAGAAGCGGGTTTTTGAATTTCTGCATCTATGAACTCCTTCAACCCATTATCCTCCAGCACCGCCTCCATCCTGTCCTTCCATGAAATATAATTTGAGCTTCCCTCAAGGGCATACTCCAATCGCAATCTGTTGAAATACATCTCAACTTCGACACCAAGAAAACACTACTGCAAATTTGAATTCCACCAGCACAAAACTCAACCGCTTCAATGCTTTGCAATTGCTCCAATGATCAATATCTCTCTGATACCATGTAGAAATTATATAACTGATATTTTATATGCCTAATATTCTCCTGATCACACACTATTTGACTTCATGCACAATACAGAATCTATTCCACTCATTGATCATCACATATGGAAATTAAATCAATTGCATGCATACATTGAAACCATAAAAATTCACACATATAAACACAGTGTTTTAACGGGAAAGCCTGAAGCTAAAAACCCAAACTATATGTATATAATATATGTCATATATATCATGTAACAATCATAATACAAAGCTTATCACAAGCTCTCAGTATCTCCAATCGCTACACACTAATCAGGTCCAATCTAGCAAAATCCATGCACCGATCTCTGCCACCTGCTAGCCTACCTCTACTGCACAATCCCTACTAAAGAATGGCTCTAAATCAACTCAAATCCACCTGTCTTACATTTCACAATCCTCATTGGCATCTCCACTGAGTGTTGGATGCAATCAATGCATCACTATAGTCACAACTAATAGTCACACTTTCTCTTTCACCTACCTCTCCACCGTCCCATCAAACTGCCCAGTAATCGTAGTTAACTGATGTATTCTTCAGTTGATTAATGAGTTATTATTTAGTTAATTAATTAATAATTAATTCACACCACTCTCACTAGTGTATCAATCAGTTAGACTAGATACAACTAACTCAATTGTGTCTAGTTGAGTTAAACTAAACACAACTCCACCAAATACTTCTATAACTCCACCAAACTCTGTCACATGAGTTCTAACTGAATTTCTCCATGCAATAGCTCCGCTTAACCCTCAGGAATAGCGTAATTCCTTCTGTCAGCTGCAGTGCCACATCTGTGCACTTAACTGAAGTGCTCCAAGAGAATACGATAATGTTTAGTGTCCAAATATTATTAAGAGCTAATAATATTCGACATATCTATTTTTAGACTGGCAATCTAAAAATAGATTCCGCCCAATATGTCTAAAAATAGAATTCCATCTATTTTTCCAACTTGACCAACTATCCACAAATAGCATCCTGCAACTCATAGAATATGATCGACATGTCTAAAAATAGACTTGCGCCAAAAATAGCCTGCGGGCCCACTTAGTGAAGGTGACTCTTTTCACTAAGCTCATCATCTTGTTGCAATCTCAACACTCCCTCTCAACAAGATAGGGATTATCTGCCACCCCGATCCTACCCTTGTGGTATTCGAATTTGCTCCTGGTGAGCGCATTCATCAAGATATCAGCATCCTGATCCTCCGTAGGAATGTAAGAAAGTAACATGATCTTCCGCTGCACACAGTCTCTGATATGATGGTACCGGATGTCAATATGTTTAGATCTATCATGAAATACTAGATTAACCGAGAGTTTAATGAAACTCTGATTATCACAATATATCACAGTAGGATCTAAGTGTGAACCGAACAAGCCGACCAAGATCTTCCTCATCCCTATAGCCTCGCATGCAGCCAAAATTGCTGCCATGTACTCGGCCTCCACTAAACTGAGTGCCACGGATCTCTATTTCCTGTTGTACCAAGAAAATCCTATAGACCCGATACTGAAAATCCCTCTAGATGTGCTCTTTCTATCTGTTGGGCTCCCTGCCCAATCTGCATCCGTGAAGCCATGCAGCCTCAACTCATCCGACTGTCTGTACCAAAGTCCATATCCTGATGTGCCTCTGAGATACCTCAGAACATGCTTCCCCGCCTTCCAAAAGAGCTTGGTAGGCTTAACCATAGCTTGTAAAATTTGGTTAACAGCATAACAAATGTTTGGTCGTGTATTGACTAGATACATGAGCGAACCAACCAACTGTCGATAAACAGTGGCATCCACTACCTCTGCCGATGTAGCATCCTCTTTCCTCCAACCACCAGGAAGAGGAGTGTCGATAGGCTTTCAGCCTTGCATGTTGAATTTCTCCAGCATCTCCCGGGCATACTTGCCTTAAGAAACAAAAAGTCCATCACTGCGCTGCCAAATTTCGAATCCCAGGAAATAATGAAGGAGGCCAAAGTCCTTCATCTCAAACTCCTTTGCAAGATCAGCCTTGCATGAGACTATCAACTTTTCATCACCAATCAGTATCAAATCATCTACATAAAGTAAAATGATCAGCAACTTACCCTCAACCACAATCTGGTACAGGTTGTGATCCGCCTCACTCTTGGTAAAACCAAGTCTAGTGAAATAACTGTCTATCCGTGTGTACCAAGCACGTGATGCTTGTTTCAGCCCATACAATGCTCTTTTGAGCCTACACACATGCGACTCGCTGCTGAATATTTTGAAACCTTCTGGTTGCTCTATGTATACCTCCTCCTCAATGACTCCATTGAGGAATGCAGTCTTCATATCCATCTGATGAATGTGCCAACCCATCTGCGCTGAGAGAGAAAGGATGCTCCGTATGGAAGAATACCTTGCGACAGGTGCAAAGGTTTCTTCATAGTCAATCCCCTCAATCTGTGAGAAGCCCTAGGAAAATATTTCCTTGTACTTCTCGACGCTCCCGTCAGCAACTTGCTTCACTTTGTAGATCCATCTCAAACCTACCACTAATTTCCCTTCCGGCCTTGGGACAATCTCCCATGCACTATTTCTGACAATCAAATCATACTCTTCCACCATGGCATCTACCCATGCAGGGTCCTCCACAGCTTCCTCGAAATAAGATGACTCTGTCATGATACACTTTCTCATCAGAGCCATGTATCTAGTATATCGGTCAGGTGACTGTCTCTGTCTGCGCTGTGATATAGGTGCTCCTACAATCTTCTCTGCATCAAGATTCAGTCGCTCAGCTTCTGTAATGCGCTTTCGCCCTTTGATGTTTGGTGCTGCATGAGTGGTTTCTTCCACTCTATGAACCTCCTCTTGTGGTTGATCCACATCTTGAGGCTCATCCTTAGGAACTAATAGCTCCTCATCTGCATGCAAGTGTAGCTCCCTCTCAAGCGAACACTTCATGGCTTTCTCCTCATGAAATTTGATATCCCGTCGCACAACAGTCTTCCGACTGTCTGGAAAATACACAAGATAGTTGTGGGGTGTTTCTGTGTACCCCAAAAATATCCCAACCTCTGCGGTCGGCTCCAGCTTCTTCATGGCATCCTTCGTCACACGAATGTAAACAGGTGAGTCAAAAAACTTCAAATGATAAATATCAGGCTTCTTACCAGAAAATGCCTCTTCGGGTGTACTCATGCCAAGTACTCTATGAGGACAACGGTTTTGAACATAAATTGTAGTGTTGCATGCCTCAGCCCATAAGTGTATGGGAAGGCCCTAATCATGCAACATCACCTGTGCAGCACCCACGATCATTCTGTTCTTTCGCTCTGCGACCCCATTCTGCTGTGGGTTATGAGGTGCTATGAGCTCTCTCCAAATTCCTTCTATGTTACAAAAGTCCTTGAATTCGCCAGAGATGAATTCACCACCATTATCGCTCCTAAGAGCCTTCACCTACTTCCCTGACTCTTTCTCCACCAGTGCCTTTAACTTACAAAACTTTGAGAATGTCTCGTTCTTCTTCTGCATGAAGAAGATCCAGCACTTGCGAGAAAATTCATCAACAAATATCACATAATACCTGTGCTTTTTTGTCGAAGCTACTGAGAAAGGTCCACACATGTCTGTGTGAATTCTCTCAAGGATCGTCATGGCATAACTATCTTTCTCTTGAAAGGCGGCTTTCACAAATTTTCCCAAAGTACATCCCTTGCACTGATCTGATTGCGCAAGTGTACCCTTGGGAAGCCCGGTAGAAATCTACTGCAAAATTTTCAAATCACCATGGTGAAGATGGCCCAATCTCCTGTGCCACAAATCGCCCTCATCCCGGCTCACCACTCCTTCTTCCTTGCCTACCATTGTTGCACAACCATCTACCTGCAACTGATAAAGGTTCTTAACTCGAACCCCTATCCTCTGGGTTTCAGTTGCCTTACTGCGTAGGAAATCCTTTCCCTCGCTAAATACAACATCATATACCTTGTCTTCCAACATAGCCATAGAGATCAGATTCTTCTTCAATCCTGGAACATGTATGACATCCTTCAATATGAAAGGTTTACCAGACTCCCTCTCAAAGGAAATGGTCTCGATACCAGTTGCACTGTATCTACCATCATCGCCCATCTCAATGTGCACTCCAAGATCCTTCTCATCCAAATCACTGAACAAATATTTCTCTCCGGTCATATGAAAAGACACACCACTGTCAAGAAACCAGACTGATCCCATCACACTTGAAACCAAGCATGCGATCAGCGAAAAATCCAACTCAAACTGCGAGGCTAAGGCCTCTCCAGTTGCAGATCCAGCAGCCTGCTTATTTTTCTTCTTCTGTGGAAAATTAGTGGCGTAATGTCCGTGTTGGTGACAGTGAAAGAACTTCACCTTGGACATGTCCTGCTTCTTTCCTTTCACACCAGATTGAGAAGTATTTTTCTTGCTCTTCCCATTCCTTGCTTTGGTAGGAAAAGATAAATTTTCTTCATATTCTTCGATGAAGATCCATCCTTGGTACTCCGCCTTATCTCCTCCTGCACAAGATCTGACCAAAGTCGCTCCCATCCTGGCAGTTTCTCCCAACCATTGACAGATTCCTCATAGGAATGCCAACTCTTCGGAAGCCCAAGGAGAGCCAAGCTCACCAAGTCCTCTTCATCTACAGTAACCACCACACTTCCCAACTCATCCCTGCACTGGACGAACTTTGTGACGTACTTGGGTATACTTTCGCCCTTCTCCATTTTTATTTTCCTGATTTTGTCTTTGAGCGCCAACTTACTTTGGTCGCTCTTGCTTTGGAAAAAGTTTTTCAAAGCTTTCCACATCAAGAATGGAGAAGCTTTAGCATGAAGGTTGGACACTATGTGATCCTTCACACCTTCCAATAGAATCCTTCGACATTTTTTTGTCTTCTTTTTCCATGCGTCAAGTGCGGTAGCATCGCTAGAAGCGGGTTTTGGAATTTCTGCATCTATGAACTCCTTCAACCCATTATCCTCCAACGCCGCCTCCATCCTGTCCTTCCATGCAATATAATTCAAGCTACCCTCAAGGGCATACTCCAATCGCAATCTGCTGAAAGACATCTCAACTTCGACACAAAGAAAACACTACTGCAAATTCGAATTCCACCAGCACAAAACTCAACCGCTTCAATTCTTTGCAATTTCTCCAATGATCAATATCTCTCTGATACCATGTAGAAATTATATAACTGATATTTTATATGCCTAAGATTCTCCTGATCACACACTATTTGATTTCATGCACAATATAGAATATATTCCACTCACTGATCATCACATGCAGAAATTAAATCAATTGCATGCACACATTGAAACCATAAAAATTCACACATATGAACACAGTGTTTTAATAGGAAAGCCTGAAGCTAAAAACCCCAACTATATATATATAATATATGTCATAGATATCATGTAACAATCATAATACAAAGCTTATCACAATCTCTCAGTATCTCTAAGCGCTACACACTAATCAGGTCCGATCTAGCAAAATCCATGCACCGATCTCTGCCACATGCTAGCCTGCCTCTACTGCGCAATCCCTGCTGAAGAATGGCTCTGAATGAACTCGAATCCACCTGTATTTCACTGCGCAATCCTCATTGGCATCTCCACTGAGTGTTGGATGCAATCAATGCATCACTATAGTCACAACTGATAGTCACACTTGCTCTTTCACCTACCTCTCCATTGGTCTCCACTGAAACTGTCCATGCACTGTAGTTAAATGATGTATTCTTCAGTTGATTAATGAGTTAATAATTAATTCACACCACTCTCACTAGTGTATCAGTCAGTTAGACTAGATACAACTAGCTCAACTGTGTCTAACTGAGTTAAACTGAACACAACTCCACCAACTACTTCTCCAACTCCACTAAAATCTGTCACATGAGTTCTAACTAAAGTCTCCATGAAATAGCTCCACTTAACCCTCAGGAATAGCGTAATTCCTTCTGTCAGATGTTGTTCCACATCTGTGCACTTAACTGAAGTGCTCCAAGAGAATATGATAATGTTTAGAGTCCAAATATTATTAAGAGCTAATAATATTCGACATATCTATTTTTAGATTGACAATCTAAAAATATATTCCACCCAATATGTCTAAAAATAGAAGTCCATCTATTTTTCCAACTTGACCAACCATCCACAAATAGCATCCTGCAACTCATAGAATATGATCGACATGTCTAAAAATAGACTTTGCGCCAAAAATAGCCTGCAGGCCCACTTAGTGAAGGTGAATTCTTTTCACTAAGCTCATCATCTTGTTGCAATCTCAACACTCCCTCTCAATAAGATAGGGATTATCTGCCACCCAGATCCTACCTGTATGGTATTTGAATTTGCTCCTGGTGAGCACCTTCGTCAAGATATCAGCATCCCGATCCTCCGTAGGAATGTAAGAAAGTAACATGATCTTCCACTGCACACAATCTCTGATATGATGGTATTGGATGTCAATATGTTTAGATCTATCATGAAATACTAGATTAACCGAGAGTTTAATTCAACTCTGATTATCACAATATATCACAGTAGGATCTAAGTGTGAACTAAACAACCCGACTAAGATCTTCCTCATCCATATAGCCTCGCATGCAGCCAAACTTGCTGCCATGTACTCGGCCTCCACTGAACTGAGTGCCATGGATCTATGTTTCCTGTTGTACCAAGAAACTCCTGTAGACCCGATACTGAAAATCCCTCTAGATGTGCTCTTTCTGTCCATTGGGCTCCTTGCCCAATCTGCATCCGTGAAGCCATGCAGCCTCAACTCATCCGACTGTCTGTACCAAAGTCCATATCTCGATGTGCCTCTGAGATACCTCAAAACATGCTTCCTCGCCTTCCAAAAGAGCTTGGTATGCTTAACCATAGCTTTTGAAAGCCGGTTAACAGCATAACAAATGTGCAGTCGTGTATTGACTAGATACATGAGCGAACCAACCAACTGTTGATAAACAGTGGCATCCACTACCTCTGCTGATGTAGCATCCTCTTTCCTCCAACCACCAGGAAGAGGAGTGTCGATAGGCTTGCAGCCTTGCATGTTGAATTTATCCAGTATCTCCTGGGCATACTTGCCTTGAGAAACAAACAGTCCATCACTGCGTTGCCAAATTTCCAATCCCAGGAAATAATGAAGGAGGCCCAAGTCCTTCATCTCAAACTCCTTTGCAAGATCAGCCTTGCATGAGAGTATCAATTGTTCATCACCGGTCAATATCAAATCATCTACATAAAGTACAATGATCAGCAACTTACCCTCAACCACAATCTGGTACAGTTTGGGATCCGCCTCACTCTTGGTAAAACCAAGTCCGGTGAAATAACTGTCTATCCATGTGTACCAAGCACGAGGTGCTTGTTTCAGCCCATACAGCACTCTTTTGAGCCTGCACACATGCGACTCCCTGCTGAAGATTTTGAAACCTTCTGGCTGCTCTATGTACACCTCCTCCTCAATGACTCCATTGAGGAATGCAGTCTTCAAATCCATCTGATGAATGTGCCAACCCATCTGCACTGAGAGGGCAAGGATGCTTCATATGGAATAATAGCTTGCGACAGGTAAAAAGGTTTCTTCATAGTCGATCCCCTCAATCTATGAGAAGCCTCGGGAAAATCTTGCCTTGTACTTCTCGACACTCCCGTCGGCATCTTGCTTCACTTTGTAGATCCATCTCAAACCTACCACTGATTTCCCTTCTGGCCTTGGGACAATCTCCCATGCACTGTTTCTGAAAATTGAATCATACTCTTCCACCATGGCATCTACCCATGCAGGGTCCTCCACAGCTTCCTCGAAAGAGGATGGCTCTATCATGATACACTTGCTCATCAAAGCCATGTATCTAGTATATCGATCAAGTGATTTTCTCTGTCTGCGTTGTGATGTAGGTGCTCCTACAATCTTCTCTGCATCAAGATTCAGTCGCTCAACTTCTGTAGTGTGCTTCCGCCCTTTGATGTTTGGCGCTGCATGAGTGGTTTCTTCCACTCTATGAACCTCCTCTTGCGGCTGATCCACATCCTGAGGCTCATCCTTAGGAACTAATAGCTCCTCATCTGCATGCAAGTGTAGCTCCCTCTCAAGTGAACGCTTCATGGCTTTCTCCTCATGAAATTTGATATCCCATCGCACAACAGTATTTCGACTGTCTGGAAAATACACACAATAGTTGTGGGGTGTTTCTGTGTACCCCACAAATATCCCAACCTCTGTGGTTGGCTCTAGCTTCTTCCTGGCATCCTTCGTCACATGAATGTAAGCAGGTGAGCCAAAAATCTTCAAATGATAAATATCAGGCTTCTTACCAGAAAATGCCTCTTCGGGTGTACTCATGCCAAGTACTCTATGAGGACAACGGTTTTGCACATAAACCGCAATGTTGCATGCCTCAGCCCAAAAGTGTATGGGAAGGCCCTGATCATGCAACATCGCCCGTGTAGCACCCACGATCGTTCTATTATTTTGCTCCGCGACCCCATTTTGTTGTGGGTTATGTGGCACTATGAGCTCTCTCCTAATTCCTTTTGCACTGCAAAAGTCCTTGAATTCGCCAGAGATGAATTCACCACCATTATCGCTCCTAAGAGCCTTCACCTGCTTCCCCGAATCTTTCTCCACCAGTGCCTTGAACTCACAAAACTTTGAGAATGTCTCATTATTCTTCTGCATGAAGAAGATCTAGCACTTACGAAAAAAATCATCAACAAATATCACATAATCCCTGTGCTTTGTTGTCGAAGCTACTGAGAAAGTTCCACACGCATCTGTGTGAATTCTCTCAAGGATCGTCGTGGCACGACTATCCTTCTCATGAAAGGTGGCTTTCACAAATTTTCCCAAAGTACATCCCTTACAATGATCTGACTGCGCAAGTGTACCCTTGGGAAGCTCAGTAGAAATCTATTGCCAAATTTTCAAAGCACCATGGTGAAGATGGCCCAATCTCCTATGCCACAAATCGCCCTCATCCCGACTCACCACTCCTTCTGCCTTGCCTGCCATTGTTGCGCAGCCATCTACCTGCAACTGATAAAGGTTCTTAACTCGAACCACTATCCGCCGAGTTTCACCAATTGCCTTACTACGCAGGAAAGCCTTTCCCTCGCTAAAGACAACATCATATCCCTTGTCTTCCAACATAGCCATAGAGATCAAATTCTTCTTCAATCCTGTAACATGCATGAAATCCTTCATTATAAAAGGTTTAACAGACTCCCTCTCAAAGGAAATGGTCTCGATACCATCCACACTGTATCTACCATCATCGCCCATCTCGATGTGCACTCCAATATCCTTCTCATCCAAATCACTGAACAAATCTTTGTCTCTGGTCATATGAAAAGACACACCACTGTCAAGAAACCACACTGATCCCATCACACTTGAAACCAAGCATGCGATCAGTGAAAAATCCAACTCAAACTGTGAGGCTAAGGCCTCTCCAGCTACAGATCCAGCATCCTTCTTATTTTTCTTCTTCTGTGGACAATTAGTGGCATAATGTCCGTGTTGGTGACAGTGAAAGCACTTCACCTTTTTTCCTTTCGCACCGGATTGAGAAGTATTTTTCTTGCTCTTCCCCTTCCTTGCTTTGGCAACCAAAGCAAAATTTTCTTCATCTTCATTCTTTGATGAAGATCCATCCCTGGTACTCCGCCTTATCTCCTCCTGCACAAGATCCGACCAAAGTTGCTCCCATCCTAGCAGTTTCTCCCGACCATTGACAGAGTCCTCATAGGAATGCCAACTCTTCGGAAGCCCAAGGAGAGCCAATATCACCAAGTCCTCTTCATCTACAGTAACCACCACACTTCCCAGCTCATCCCTGCACTGGACGAACTTTGTGAGGTACTGGGTATACTTTCGCCCTTCTCCATTTTTATTTTCCTGAGTTTATCTTTGAGCGCCAACTTCCTCTGGTCTCTCTTGCTTTGGAACAAGTCTATCAAATATTTCCACATCAAGAATGGAGAATATTTACCATGAAGGCTAGGCACTATGTGATCCTTCACACCTTCCAACAGAATCCTTCAACATTTTGCTGTCTTCTTTTTCCATGCGTCAAATGTGGCAGCATCGCTAGAAGCGGGTTTTGGAATTTCTGCATCTATGAACTCCTTCAACCCATTATCCTCCAGCACCACCTCCATCTTGTCCTTCCATGAAATATAATTCAATTTTCTCTCAAGGGCATACTCCAATCACAATCCGTTCAAATACATCTCAACTTCGACACCAAGAAAACACTACTGCAAATTCGAATTCCACCAGCACAAAACTCAACCGCTTCAATTCTTTGCAATTGCTCCAATGATCAATATCTCTCTGATACCATGTAGAAATTATATAAATGATATGTTATATGCCTAAGATTCTCCTGATCACACACTATTTGACTTCATGCACAATACAGAATCTATTCCACTCATTGATCATCACATGCGGAAATTAAATCAATTGCATGCACACATTGAAACCATAAAAATTCACACATATGAACACAGTGTTTTAATGGGAAAGCCTGAAGCTAAAAACCCCAAATATCTGTATATAATATATTTCATAGAGATCATGTAACAATCCAAATACAAAGCTTATCACAAGCTCTCAGTATCTCCAATCGCTATACACTAATCAGGTCCGATCTAGCAAAATCCATGCACCGATCTCTTCCACCTGCTAGCCTGCCTCTACTGCGCAATCCCTACTGAAGAATGGCTCTGAATAAACTCGAATCCAACTGGCTCACATTGTGCAATCCTCATTGGCATCTCCACTGAGTGTTGGATGCAATAAATGCATCACTATAGTCACACTTGCTCTTTCACCTACCTCTCCATTGGTCTCCACTGAAACTGTCCATGCACTGTAGTTAACTGATGTATTATTCAGTTGATTAATGAGTTAATAATTAATTCACACCACTCTCACTAGTGTATCAATCAATTATACTAGATACAACTAGCTCAACTGTGTCTAACTGAGTTAAACTGAACACAACTCCACCAACTACTTCTCCAGCTCCACCAAACTCTGTCACATTAGTTCTAACTGAAGTCTCCATGCAATAGCTCCACTTAACCCTCAGGAATAGCGTAATTCCTTCTATCAGCTGTTGTGCCACATCTTTGCACTTAACTGAAGTGCTCCAAGAGAATAAGATAATGTTTAGAGTCCAAATATTATTAAGAGCTAATAATATTCGACATATCTATTTTTAGACTAGCAATCTAAAAATAGATTCTACCCAATATGTCTAAAAATAGAAGTCCATCTATTTTTCCAACTTGACCAACCATCCACAAATAGCATCCTGCAGATCATATAATATGATCGACATGTCTGAAAATAGACATAGTCTGAAAATAGACTTTGCGCCAAAAATAGCGTGCGGGCCCACTTAGTGAAGGCGACTTATTTTCACTAAGCTCATCATCTTGTTGCAATCTCAACACCAAGGTACCACTTCATTTTTTGAAAATAGGTGTTGATGTCGACAAAAACGAAGCCTCAACCGAGAGAGTCACTAATACAGGGGATTAGGATCATGGATGTGATGGGTTTAACATAGGCATGATGGTGAGGGGTGACTGAATACTAATGATGGGGATTCAGTGGCCCAAGGTCGATGTATAACAAGCAGGTTGGCAGCAGTCATAACTATTTCTAATGGGGAAATCCCTGGAGTTGATAGGACTTCCAAGGTGGGTATAAACTGGTTATGAATGTCAAGGTGGCTTTTACGTGAGGGTGTGATACTCTGACCAAGGGTGACCAGGGACTGCTGCCATGGGAGAAAAATGGATGGGTGGGTGGGGCACATAGTGCACCATTTGCAGACTTGGTACACTTACCAAAAGAATAAAATAATTGGGTTTGGTTTGTACAAAAAATAGAGATGGGTGCCCCAAAACATGAAAGTTTTCACTCACTGATGATATGAGGAAGGTGTTTTTGTTGAGGGTGGGGGCCCATTGGTTTCTCTCATGTGTGAGGTTGATGAAGTAGATGGAAAATGTCACAGATGGGTTATGCTGATGGAGGTATGGTAGGCCAAATGTGAGGTGCGGCAGTGCGCTTTCAATCTACTTGTAAAACTTGATCGTCCAGGAAAGGGGTTTTATTTTGATATGGTAAAACTTGACCTGATGCATGGCGGGTGAATGGGCATGAGGTGCTTCCCGGACTAAAGTGGCATGGCCATGGCATCACTATTTTTGTGATATATGGTCTAATTTTGGTGACGAGCGTCATGGAGGGGAAGCTCTACCGACCAATGAGGATGCTTATCATGTGAAAAATGAGGTGATGATAAACATGGTCGGGTGTTTGGAACCTATGGTTAATTTTTTACAGAGAAATGATGTCAGAATATGCATAGTTTTTTTGGGAATCTATCATGCTGGGGGTAGAATGATACCTGCTCTGGAAATTTCAGTGGATGGAGTTGTGGATGGTTTTCACACTACCTGCAAAAACAAATATTCCAAGTGAAATCATCTTCTCTATTCACACTATCCTTGGGCTTTATGGAGTTTTGATCATAGTGTTGCGTTAGGTCCAGTGATCGGGCCTTCTGAGATCTCATTATGGTCCTCCAAAGTTTTTGAAAAGGGCGACATATAGGTGAATATGGCTCAATTCAGTTCATTTGTGTCATTTGATTGTTGAGAGGTCGAGGCTTTTGTGGAGGATTTCTTGCCATTGCGGTCAGCTTGAGCACCCAGGATTAGTGATTTTTGAGTCAAGTAAGCTCCATGACGTTTTTAACTTTAAATTTTTCGATGTGTCGATGCCAGGGTCTGTACAATATGGGTTTGTACGGATCTTAGGCTAGTTTTTACCATGACCGCAAGGGAAATCAAGGTACAGGCACGCACCTTGTGCGCAAAAACATAGTTTTGTGTGCCTTTCCTAGATTTAGGTGCGCCTTTGGCACGTTTGTGAGGAAAGACGTGCCCTTCTCATGCTTGTATGAGGAATAGGCGCACGGAGAGCCGAAGCTATTTTTTGCCAAAATTTTTGAAATTTTGTCTGTTTTTAGTATTTTCATTGTGGTTGATGTGTTCATGTTTTGATGACAGGATGTTGTGGAGGGAGAGGGATTGGCTCGATCTTCGTGTTGCCTTAGCTTTTGATGCTCATGCGTGCCAACAGTTGGTGCGCTAGGGTCTTCTCAAATTTATGGAGAATGACCTGCTACGATCACAGGATCATCTTTTGTGCTACCTAGTCTGATGTTGGAATAGGCAGTGCAAGGTGATGGTGTTGTGGGAGTACGACCTTGCTATATATCCTGAGACAAATATCATTTTATGACCAGGTTGCTACCTCAGGGTGAGGTGCTTCGATATCCACTTCCCTCTGGGAGGGTGGATCTCGAGAGATTTTTAGCAGGCCACTGTGGCGGGGTGCCCCTTACGGAGGGGTGTATAGCTATTGCTACAGTGACAGACTTGGCCGAGCGATGTTCTCTAGCGGCCATTGTGCCATTGGCGGGGTCATCTACTCCTCATTGGGCATCGGGTCCACACATCGGTGTCTTGCACTGAATGAGGGTCAGGCACTTTTTTGACTTTGCCTGTTTCTATTATGACGGGATGCTAGCGCAGCTTTCCAAGGTCCGATATGGATTGAAGTTGTTTACTTATGCCAACATCTCATGCAGTATCATGTATGAGCAGGTGGTGCTGCTGAGACATACGATGGTGATGCCTTATGGGGGGCCAAAAGAGCCTCGCATGAGGAGGTGGGCCCCTGTGATGCCCCGAGGAGGTAAAGGTAGGGTGGGGCATTATTGGAACGTCACCAAGGAGGCTTGGTTTGAGGCCAACCCTCATATGTTCCTGCCATTCCCTTATGCAGGGATGGAATTCCGGGGAGATCCAAACATGGGTCTTCCTGCTGGATATCCTTGGATGCCAACATGTATTTCTTTGTGTTTTCTGCATTTACTTGAGTATTTATGTTTATATGTGTATTATGATGACACTAACATAGTCTTGGTTAATCTTGCAGATGTTGGAAAGGTCGATCGTCCTATGGCTTGGTTGGTGGGGCACCATCCGATTCAGCGACCTCGAGGAGCTCACGGGGGATAGGGAGGAGTTGTTGCACAGCCTTTGGGTGGAGCACCGGGTGGTGAGGCTGGAACTTTGGGGGAGAGTAGTAGCTAGGCTACTGTCAAGATTGTTGTTGAGCGAGCTCGTGCCGATGCGATAGAGGCTCGTGTTGCTGAGCTGACCAAGCAGGTGGTAGCTTTAGAGGATGCATGGGGTCAAGTGGATCGCTTGACCCAGGGGATGCCTACCCGAGTCTTTGTGGAAAACCTCGAGGATGTGTGGCCAGAGACCTTGATGGCCCGGAGAGGGGCTATCGACTGGTTTTACATCGAGTAGCGATCTCCGTGTTGATGGCGGCTCCAGTATTGGTACCAGGAGCGGCAGTGGGTCAAGATGCCCCACCTGGGGGAGCACTGCCCTAGAGTATTTTTGTACATGGAGAAAGCACCCATTATGAGGATGCTTCCCCTATTTTTTTTTACTTATATATATGTACCTTTTTAGGCTGACTTACGAGTTAAAGATATTATTTTTTGTACTCAAACACATACATTGTTGGTATATATGCGAGAGATATTTTTTGCGGCTCTACATGGTGTGCCCTCTGTTTTTTGTTTATGGATTATGCTATGTTGATGGATAACTATGTTTTCTGTGTTTTTGTTTTTTATTTATGATGGTTTATCTGAGATGCGTTCCAGTTTAGAATATTGTTAGCTATGCAATCAATTGTTTTGTTTTGACTCCTTGGTACATGTGTGAATATAATGTAGTCAAATTTTCTGCTTAATATTTTTGCACGCAAGTATTTTATAAACATATGTGAATCTCTGATCTAAAATTTTTGGTTTAAATGTGACACTACTAAATTGGAATCAAGGTAGATATGTATATGGCGTATGCCCTGATTGAGGGCGTCACACATAAGTCCGATGACTGTGTCACATTCTTCCTGATTGTTTGTTGTTGAGCCGATACAAACACCATTGGTGCAGAGTGCTGATCGGTCAGGGTGATAGATAACCCAGGCGGATGCTGCTAAACTTTGAGACGATCATGATACTCCATCATAAAATCTGAAGGGTCGGGTTGGCAATCCATTGTGACACTAGAGGGCATTTTGTAACAAGTCTTTTGGTCAAAAAATTAAAGTGGTTGGGTCTGTGTATGTTGACTCTAGGGGAGGGCCTTCTCGGCCCTTATGGGTAGAATTTCTTGAAGTAAAGGCCATTGATGGGGTTGTTGAGGCATGTTCTATCTGGCGCAATCAAGATGTGTGCCCCCTTGAGGAGGAAATGCTTTATGATGTAGGGTACTTTCCACAAAGTTTCAAACTTTCTTGGCCCTAGGGCTTCTTTTGTGACATCATAGTGGAGGACTAGTTCTCCCTCGGTGAATGAGCGAGGGTTGATGTGGCGGTCGAACGATGATTTTACCCATTTCTTTTGGGCCTTGTTGTGTTGTAGTGATTGTCGTCGGATTTTGTTGACGAGCTCTAGTTGTACTAGACATTGTTCTAGAGGCTATGTATCATCGAGGAGTTCGATGGCGACATGTAAATTCAGGATCTCGCGTTCTATGGGAATCATGGCTTTGACTCTGTATACCAAGTGGAAGGGAGTGAAACCAGTGGGTTTTTTCATGGTCGTGCAGTATGCCCACAAGGCATAGAAAAGCATATGGTGCCAGTTGGTTTTATGGTTATTCACCATGCGTTGGAACATAGTTTTGAGGACTTTGTTCATAGCTTCTACCTGTCCACTGGATTGGGGGTAGTATGGTGAAGTGAATTCGTCGGTGAATCCGAGGTGGTGAGATAGCTCTTTTAAAACTTCATTCTCTAATTGTTTCCCATGGTCGGAGACTAACTCCTTGGGAATGTCGAACCGGGAAATCACGTGGTTAAAGAGAAATTGAGCAGCATTTTCTGTGTTGTTGTCGTATGTGGGCATGGCTTCGGCCCACTTGGTGAAATAATTGATAGCCACTATGATGTATTTATTATTATCAGACGATGAGGGGTTGCAAGTCATGAAGTTGATTCCCATTTGCAAAAGGGTCTGGTGATGATGATAGGGCGCAGAGGAGCGAGAGGGGATCTTGATTTATGAGTAAAGTATTGGCATCACTGGCATCTCTTGACTGATATGATGCAATCGTGAAATAGGGAGGGCCAGAAATATCCTGCCCGTAGGATTTTTTGGGCAATGTCCATTCCAGAAAGGTGGCCACCACAAGCTCTGTTGTGGGAGTCATCAAGGGATTTTTTTGCATTTTCGTGAGTAAGGCATTGACGTAAAATGGTGTCGATGCCCCATTAGTACAAAACATCTCCCATGAGGAGATATCAGGGGGCCTGATGGTGAATGCGCTAAAGGTCATCTCGAGTGAGATGAGGTCTAAACTTTTGGGTTCGTATGAAGAGGATAATATCTCCATACCAAGGGTCGTCGGTTGCTACAAAGAAGAGATGTTCATCTGGTAGTGAATCATTTACTGGTGATCTCTTGGTATCTCTTGGGAGGTCCGTAAAGAACTCTGCTAAGTTTAGCGCCTTTTTTCTTTTAGGGGAGCGAAACTACAAGTCGTATTCTTGGAGAATGAATATCCAGCGGATGTATTTTTGGTTCATTAGGCGGCGCATGAGCAGATATTTGATGGGATTAATATCTATGATGATCGTAGGGTCTTTAAGATGATGTAGTGGCAAAGATTTTGGACTGCATGTATTAGTGTTAGGGAAGTCTTTTCTTCAGGCTCATATCTTAATTCTGGGTCTGCTAAGGTTTTATTGACATAGTAGATTACGTGCTCCTTCCCATCTGGGATTTCCTAGATCAATATTTCGGCCAAGGCGGTCTTAGAAGCTGATAGATACAGGATGTAATCTTTGTCATAGTCTAGGGGACTAATGAGCGGTGCTGAAGACAATGTTTCTTTCAGCGCATCGAACACTTGTTGGGCATGATCATCCCATTTGAATGGGATGTCCTAGGGAAGGAGGCACAGGAACCCTTGAGCGTAAGTGGCATAATCTGGGATGAAGCGTCTCGAAAAATTGGCATTCCCCTGCAAGCTTTGTAGTTGCCTGAGGGTTCGGGGTGGAGGTACCTCCTTGATGGCTTGGACCTTGAGGGGGTCCACATGAATCCCTTGATGGGGCATGATAAAACCTAAGAGTATTCCTATTGTGATGCAAAATACACACTTGAAGGGGTTCAATCATAGGTTGTATTGTCGGCGTCGTCGGAATACCAATCGCAGATCCTCAAGATGGTTTGAGCGCTTCTTAGACCGGACGGTTAGGTTGTCCAAGTAGGTGAGGATAAGGTGTGCCAAGTCATGAAATATTTAGTTCATGGCACTCTAGAAGGTGGCTCCAGCAGTTTTTAGGCAAAATTGCATTACCTTGTATGCGAATGTGCCCCAAGGGGTGGTAAACGCGGTTTTATACTAGTCTTTGTGGTGGATTTGAATTTGATTGTACCCAAATAATCCATCCATGAAGGAGAGAGCCTCATGACCCACACAAGAATTGATGACCTGGTCGATGAATGGAGTAGGGTAATTTTCCTTGGGACATGCTTTGTTCAAATCTTGAAAATTTCTGCAAACATGTATGGTGCCCTGTTTTTTCATGACGAGGAGAGGGTTGAAAACCCAAGATGTTTAAGCAATGGGGTAGATAAACCCGGCTTTTTGAAGCTTATAGATTTCTTGTTTTATTGCTTCTTCCTTTGATGGGTGCAGTTGACGTTGTTTATGGCATATTGGAGGTACGTCAAGACATGTGTCAATATGGTTCTCTACGATAGTGGGAATAAGCCTAGGCATTTCTGAGTAGTCCCATGCGAAGATATCTCTATACTCTTGTAGAAATTGGGTATAAGATTTTATTTCTTCTGGAGAGAATGTTGCACCTAGTGATATTTCTTCACCTTTCCATGCTTTTTGGATATATTCACCTTGACGGTAGGTGATATGTTTGACATGTTTCCTTCCTCGAATGCATCGGGCATCGGGATAGGGTTCTTGAACCAATCCACTTTCCATGATGGGAGGAAATAT
Organism: Pinus albicaulis; assembly: GCA_034641835.2. Taxonomy (NCBI): domain Eukaryota; kingdom Viridiplantae; phylum Streptophyta; class Pinopsida; order Pinales; family Pinaceae; genus Pinus; species Pinus albicaulis. The sequence goes on along the minus strand of CM076575.1, from coordinate 396,563,290 downwards.
TTTGATTCGATCGCATATATCTCTTGTTCTTTTGTCTTGTTAGGACTAAACTTGTTTGGGGAGAAAAAGTGGATGATGATGCATCGCATCCCATGGATAATCTGGCTCCATCATGGCTTCTAGGATGTCCTCATCTGAATGGAATAGGGATCTTAAGGGGGGTTGATACTTCTCAAGGCTATGCTGAAGAGGTTCAGTCCGCACAGAGCTAGTTGATAAACATGAGAAGGATTCCATCGTCGACATGGTGGAACCAAATGCGGTCGACAAAGTGTAGATAGATTGGTTCTGCACTGTCGTAGGTATAGCTACTCTCATAGTTGTAGCTGACTCGACACCTATGGAAGATGAGCAGACAACTTGAGTCATAGTTTTGATACATGACGATATGAATCGTATATGGTGTATTGTGTCATCTGTTTTTGGTGGGGGGAGGATCTCTGTGATGGGGGCTTGCACGAGTGCAAGGATGGTTCCCCTTTTAGGATGGTCAATTTGTCATTGGTGGAAATTGTGCCTGGTGCAAAGGTGCCTGAATGTTTCCATTAGCGGGCATGCCTCTAGTTCGTGGTTATAGCTATTGAAAATGGTGCATGGTAACACTGTGCCAACTAAGTAAATTTTGTGGGAATCAACACTACTCTTTGTCCCAAACGTAGATGCTTGGAAAGGATCTGTTATAGAAGACGAGAGCTTCTACTTCAATTCCTGAGTTTTTGGCTTGAGTATGTCTAAATCTTTTTGGGAGTGTATAATTAAAGTTTCTCTTTCTGATCTAAGATTTGGGAGGTTCTCACATTTTATTGTATGATGAAAGTGTGAAAAAATCTAGCAATAAGTGTGTGTGATCTCCTCTTGGTTAGACGAAAGTCTTTACGGTTGAGAAGAGACTATGCGAAAAATGTTTGCGAGGTGCTTCAGTTCTTTGCACTGATTGACCTAGTGGCCAATTGGGTCGCATAGTCCACATGTTATCCTAGGTTGGACCTAGGTCATGCTTGGTTGGTGGGCCATCCAAGTTTTCCCATTACACCGATGTGGGTGTGGGGTTGATGGCCTGGGGGCGAACTGCCTTCTATACAGGTTGAGGAGATCATCGCGTTTATTTTCTAATGTATGTATCATATCAATTAGAGGACGTACTCGTGAGATATAGGTACAACATTGTTCAGGGTGACTGACCTGACATGCTGGGTAAAACAGCCTAGATATGGGGTTCTCGTACTTCTCACTTGGTGGCGAGACTAGGTACCATCGGCGTAGCGCTTCTAAGTCAGGGCAAGTGGCGACCACATGATTGGGCATTTTAAACAACGCACATGTTAGTATTCTCTGTAGAGGGCGGTTGGGGGTAACTAAGGGTTCCCTGATTGGTCACTTTTCAGTTGACAGAAATAGGATGGATCTACTTGTCACATCTTCTTGGGTTGTCAAGTTTTTCATATATTCCGAGTCAAATCCATATTCTTGGGAGAGGCGGACTATATTTGATCGCATACAAGCTAGCGCTGCACGAAATCTAGGGATGTAGTGACAATGGCATACCAGATGATTTCCATCGCATATCTGACATGAATATTGGGTATATGGGTCAATGCGATATACTACATGAACTAGATACCATCGCTGGAACATTTCCAGAGCTGAGAAATCGATGATGAAATGATCGCGCTCATCACAGAGTACACAACATTCGATGGGAGGAGGGGAAATGGTTGGGATTCTTTCAAGTGACTGTCGCTCCTACAGGTATAGGATGATGCGAGGTTCATCTCTAGATGACTGGGTGGAGGGATCCTCTTGATAGGATTTCTTGATGGCATGTAAGGCATCCCTATATCGTGAGATATCTGGGAAATGATGGGTATAGTTTCCATAATTGTTGTAGATAGTGCATGCGTGATTAGTATGCAATTCTTTTCCTTGATGTTTGGTGGCAGGTTAATTTTTACGAGAACTTGGTGCCACGATGTATACCGCAGAGCTAAGGAGTTGTTTTAATTCATCCAGCTCCAGCCAGATGAGGGTAGGGTGTCCTACTATGTCACATACGACGCAACGTGGTGATTCTCGTTGCGTGGTGGGACTCTCCACCTTCTTTCCTCTTCTCTTGGTTTTCTTAGTCGTAATCATCGGTTTTGTGATGGGAATTTCTTTTGCAGGGATGTTTGCGACATTCTCCTGAACGGCTGGGGCCAGTTCAGGAATGATAGGAATTAACCCTGTAGAGGTGATGTGCACAACGAACAATGGAGTAAGTGGGACTAGATACCAAATTGGTATTTCAAATGATAATTTTGGTAGGACCATTGTGGTCATGACCTGCTGCGACACGAAACTAGCTGGCGGGAAGAGGAAAGGATTTTTGGAGGCGACGTAGGTTAGAGAGGCTACCATGGCCGAGGACTCGGTGTCATTACTGCTAGTCTCCATGTCTTGACTAGCTTCGGTGCTTGATGAGGACATCATGCACACCAGAGCCTCTGTGACATCAGGTGATGACTCAGGTATAATAGGGGGATATCATAAGAATAACCCTAGGATGGACGACTATTTGAACTGGATGGGGCCATATTCTTGGTACTGTGTCTACATAGAGTAGAATGACATCGGTATTTGTTAAGGGCCGCTTTTCATTGTTCGTCAACTGGTCGACAATAACGATGCGATCTTGTTGGCTTGAGGGGTCCTGACCTAGGTTCGGTAAGCAAGGTTTACCAAAAAACCCCTATACTACTGGCCCTTTCGGTAGTGACCTGCTTTCGCAGGTCAAAGTCTCACCCAAAGTAGTATGGGTGGGTGCTAGAACCAGGTTTCCGCACCCTGAGAAAGGATGGGTAAAGCAAGCAGAGCAGTGCTAGGTCCTGTAATCCCCGATTACCTTATTCGACGCAGAGTTAATCAAGTCTCTATTCACATCCACGTGAACTAGATCTATAGTTATATGCTTGTTATATCATCAACATGGCAGTACATAAATAGAACATAACAGATCTAGATCCAAGAACACAGTGCACAGATCTTTCTCAGCTTAAGGACAGAAAATGCACAATATAGCAATTACCAGTAATTCATATAACAGTACTCACAGATTCGGTTCTCTAACAATATTTCGCATTCATTCATTCATCAATTCTTCCTTACAATTCCAATTCCCTTCCCAACTTGCGCACACAGTAGCAGGGTCCACACACAGCTGGACTTGGATCTCCGCGCACACAGCTAGCAGGAGTCCATTCCCCAAAACCCAAATAGATAGCTTAATACACAATTCGTATCAATAGCTCATCATTTCCTATCCTTTACAATAAAAAATGCATCTATATTTATAACAATCTAACCTCGACTTTCTTATGGTCCGCAACCCATGGTTTTCGGACCCCTAGTTTACCCTTTGACCCATTACAATGCGTTCGGCGCTTTGACTCGCACCAAAACCCCTCCGCTAGATTAAATATAATCAAAAATATCAAAAATGGCCCAGTTTTGCAACTTGTTAGGAGACCCCGTTCCAACAGTCCCCCAACACAATCTTGTGACTCGTCCCGAATCACTGCAGTGGCACGGCTTTGATTTGCACGTGTAAGGTAGCGAGAGTGCGAAGGAGCGATGGGAGCACATCCTTACTCTGGACCGTAGCTTTTTGCGCAATGTTGACCAGTATCAGGGAGGCAGGGCCATCTGGAGCCGCGATAACCCGTTCTAACAACCGGTGGAGGCGTGAAATGGCAGACTGAGCATCTTCGATGCACTGGAGTGCAGTATCAACCCATGGTTTCAACCGTTTTCGAGTGACATGCTTGTTGTGGCAAAGGTTCTCAATCCTGTCGAAGATGGCTAGACGCTGCACGGAGACAGTGGAGGGTGAGGAGGCTCTGACTTGGTCTAGAGTAGCTTCCACCTACTGCAATTTCTTCTGGATATGCTGAAGCATGGAATGGTGTTGGATGGCCGTCCATAATTGGGTAGCTGCTTCGACCAATTGTGCGTCCTACGTCAGCGGTTCTTGAATAATCTGTGTTCCCTCTGTGACCACTGCAATCCACTGGTCCCATACTTCTTGAGTTATGTTATACTGTTGTTTCCTGGCTTGGTCACGGTGGCGAACTTCACACAACACTCTAGTGTGCAGTCCTTGTAGATCTGTGCGAGATAGATGTGCTAAATCAATTTGGACGTCCCCCGTAGTTGGATCAGGAGCATTGACGAGGGAAATTTGAGGGAGGGAACACACATATTTGCTTTGGCTGGGCGGTGTTCTGGGGTTGCGGAGAAGTCGCAGCATGTCCCTGTATCACGATGTTCCTGTTGTGTGTGGCTCGCAGACAATCCTTTCTGTCGGGAGCCAACGTTCACCCCTGTGACTGCACTCAACATTCCTAGGCTCTCTGGTTGGGTTCATCCTAGCAACACGAAAGCAGGAAACCCAAAGAATGTTAAGGAGCGCAGAAAAATAGTACGTAGATAGCAAGAGCATGTTGTAGGGTGAATAATTAGCCTGGTGTGTAATTATCCAACCATCTGCACAGCGTCCGGAGCTATTTAATGGTGGATTAGCTCATTCGTGAGACTGACCATCGAACAGGTAGATCAATCTTACCATAAATGGCTGCATTGATGATCTATCGCCGATTGTGCGTACTTGTAAGATCCCTTTTTGATTAAATCAGGATGTTCTAACAGTCGTCTTACGTGCCTGAGGTCATTTCCACGGAATGTCAGACCACGAATGATGCTTGTATGTCGTTCGCGTACCCTGAATGAAGGTCGACACGAGGTGTGTCTGCAAGTTGGCCATCAGTATTTTCGAGCCATGTGCTTCACCCTTGGTTGGAACGTCCTTGCACTATAGGGCTACGTCACGCGTCCTCGTGCCATTTATTATTTGAGGCGTTTGCAAATTCTTCAAATTACACATGGGTCCGTAACCCGACGCATGCCTAGGTCAACGATACCCCGGCAAGCCTGTCCGTGCAAGGCTTGATCGCACCCTTGAGTGTGGTATGTTAGCAAGTGTCCACGTAGATCGACTGACCTTGGAGTCCATCTGGAAATGGGGGTCCCTATGCGCAGGATCATCCTTCTCCAATACTTCTCCTGAGCGAAGAATACCGGTCCTTGAGTAGGTGCTCCGTGCAATGTTAGTGATAGTGCCCCAAGCCTGCATTCCATGGGAAACTTAGGTTAAACTATCTGCTGATTATCATCTACATCCTCCTGGTAGGTCAGGTTCCTTTCCATGGTAGAGATGCGCTGAAAATTCCTGACAGTTTGAAGACATTGGAGCGCTGAAACTTCGTGCAATCAGCCTTGCCAATTTTCCAGCTCCTCATCGGAGTCAGAAAAACATTCACTGTCCTTTTCCCAGCAGAGCATCCCTTCATCCGTGGGGTTAACCCAATCTTCATCCTGTGCAGTTAATTTATAAATGTGATCTAATTCCTCCTCGTCATAGGCTGGCTCTGTATACCGCGCACCTTCTGATGGATCTAGTGGTACTATGACACATGTACCTTTTCTTTCAAACACCATGTTGCGTTTCTTAAGATTCATGACACCCCCCATGTCAATTTCCCAGTCCAGTCCAAGGGGCGCAGGGTAGGGATCCGCATCTTCCCCAATTTTTATGACTTCAAATTCAGCTAGGACCCTTACGCCTGGGATGTCAACCATGACTTTTGGTAACCTCCCCAGAGGGATGATTTTTTGTTGATTGGCCATTCGCAGCTAGATGGTGGACCATTCTAATTTAGGTTCTCCCATTCGTTTTCATGTCTGCTTTGGTAATACATTCGCATTTGACCCCAGATCTAAGATAACCTGATCCATCTCGTAGTCACCAATCTGCGCAGTCAATCGCATCTCTCTTCCGGTACGCTTCTTATATCTGTATAGTTTGTGTACATCCTTGGTTTCAGGGATCAGATTGGTCCGCACTGCGTAGGTATTTAGTAGTGCTTGGAGATTACCTACAGCCTGCGGCTTTCGCAGTAGCTTCAGACATGCCTTTAAAAAGGGCTCAACCCCTTCCTCTATCTGAGTTTGCGTTGGCGGATGCGTAGGGACTTTCAGTGGTGTTTGTTCTTTGAAAGGCACTCCTTCCCGGGAGGCAAGCTCTTCTTTTTCTCCCTGGGTGACTAGTCCACTGCATGTCATGAATTTTACACAAGGATCCGCCTTTCTTAGCTCAGATTTAACTCTTTGTACGTTCTGCGTAGGGGTGGGCTTCTTTTCCTACATTTTGGCTATTAAAATTGGGCAGTCCTCAACCTCATGGTCCAGCTGCCTACAATATTTGCATGATGGCCTGGTGGGATTTGGGCATTCTCTCGCAAACTCCCATATTTCCCCACAGTTATAATAGACTAGCTGCCCACTTCCTCATCCTGTGCTTCCTCCTCGACCTCCTCTGCCTCGGGCCGGTGATCCTCCAAAGTGCACAGAAAGCCTTGGTGAAGCAGGGTCCGATTGTACCCTATATAATTTCTCACGATCCATCATTAAGTCATAAGTACAACAGTTCTGCTCATCATGTCTCACTGATCGGCAGAATCAGCACCATTATTGCTTTAGTCCTAGGACATACACACCTAGCCAAGGGCAATGGTTCATATCATGCAGTCCTGCTACCCAACAATCATCACACCATAGTGCAAGTCTGCCTGAACCTGGTCGTGATAGGATGGGTTTCCTAATTGCCCCTAGGCGTACTGGACTAGGTCATCCTGCTTGCATGTAATCCGTCAGCAGAGGGCACTAATCCTTCATATGGCCAGACACCCGGCATCGTATGCACCAGAGATCTGTGCAAACATCCTTTCCTCGCTCTTTTCGCAGGTTCTATATCTCCATATGCATAGCCCCAAGTTGTTCCTGGATTTGTTGTACCCCTGCTGACGTATCCTCTCGGGGGGGCAGCCTCTAGTTTCATAGCGACTTCCACAGCCTTCTCCTACGACTCAAAGGTATGATGACTCATTGGCATGCGCAGGTGAGGTGAAAACATAGCGATGAACCATTATGTATGTTTTCTATCATCATATTCGAATCCTCCTTCCCTGATTGCTTTCTTCAATCGCTGATCAGCCTCCCATACGGACTCAGACGCACCTTGTTTGAAGTCCTTTACTTCTTCTACCAACTGGGAATGATATTTCAGCTTCCTAAACTGGTGCTTCAAAGCATCCTTGATATCTTGAATAGATGCGCCCTCATTCTGGGCAATATACCGCATATACCAGTCCAGGGCCCTATCCTTGAAGGCCAATGACAGCTACGCCCTTTTTACCATATCACTCGCCACATTCTGCGTAGTCCATACAGAGTCTGCGATGAACCAAAATCGGTCCATATCTTCATCTCCTACCCCCTTGAAGGTAGGTAGTCTCAAATGCGCAACCATATCACTGTCTAGGGAGGGTAGCGGTATAGGAAAATTCTTACCTTTTCATGGCCGAGGTGGCAATGTAGCTGGGGGATCTTGTGCAGCTGGTTCCTGCAACGTGAATTGTAAGCGGAGATCTCCCTCGTCGAGTTGTTACGATAATAATATTTACCATGCGTTTCGCGCTCCCATTTAGGATATGAGGTCATTCGATCGGTATGACTACACATATTACACAGAAGAATGCTCTTTTCGCACAGTAATTTCTTGATCAGCAATGGTAACGTCCTCAGGAATTTGCCTCGGAATCCTTTGAAGAATCATCGTTCAGCCTCAGAGTATAATACAAACTGATCAATGGAAAATTCCGTCACAAATCCTCCCAACACACTATCCACCCAGTGATCCACCATGCGTGTGATAGTATTATCAGTTTTTTCCAGCTGCTCAAGCAGCTCTGGTGTCCATTGAGTGACTCCCTCACCCTTCCAGCACTTCTAGAATTCCACAAGCCTGGCCAGCCACTCCTGGAGTTCAATCACAAAAGTTACAAAGAATATTTTGCAGCTTTCAGTAAGAATGTACCTATTTTTCCACCTTTCTGCCGTTAATTTTTCATTGCGGTTTTATTTTACTGCGAACTCTTGGATCTGTCTTTCGAACTAGTCTTCGATCTCTTTTCTTTCTAGTAATCTCTTGTCATTACCTAATTCCTCTCTCAAACTTCTTCTGGTCCCAGCAACAAAACCATTTGTTGACTTGAGGGGTCCTGACCCAGGTTCGGTAAGCAAGGTTTGCCAACAAACCCCTATACTACTGGCCCTTTCTGCAGTGACCTGCTTTCGTAGGTCAAAGTCTCACCCGAAGTAGTATGGGTGGGTGTTGGAACCAAGTTTCCGCACCCTGAGAAAGGATGGGTAAAGCAAGCAGAGTAGTGCTAGGTCCTATAATCCTCGATTACCTTATTCAACACAGAGTTAATCAAGTCTCTATTCGCATCCACGTGCACTAGATCTATCTTTATATGCTTGTTATATCATCAACACAGTAGTACATAAACAGAACATAATAGATCTAGATCCAAGAACACAGTACATAGATCTTTCGCAGCTGAAGGACAAAAAATGAACAATACAACAATTACCATTAATTCATATAACAGTACTCACAGATTCAGTTCTCTAACAATCTTTCGCATTCATTCATTCATCAATTCTTCCTTACAATTCCAATTCCCTTCCCAACCTGCGCACACAGCAGCAGGGTCCGCACACAGTTGGACTTGGATCTTTGCGCACACAGCTAGTAGGAGTCTGTTCCCCAAAACCCAAACAAATAGCTTAATCCACAATTCGCATCAATAGCTCATCATTTCTTGTCCTTTACAATACAATATGCATCTCTCTTTATAACAATCTAGCCTCAACTTCCCTATGGTCCGCAACCCATGGTTTTCGGACCCCTAGTTTACCCTTTGACCCATTACAATGCGTTCGGGGCTTTGACCTGCCCTAAAACCCCTCTTCTAGATTAAATATAATCAAAAATATCAAAAATGGCCCAGTTTCGCAGCTTGTTAGGAGACCCCGTTCAGGTCCTCATGGGGGAACATCATAGTTCGGAAGACAGAGGAGGCAATCGCCGACATGGCGTACATAGAACTCTAACCAAGGAGTATATTGTAGTCCAATTGGGCATCCAAGACTTCAATGTATATAAGGACCGTCTTGTTAGCTAAGCAGACCGGAACGTTTTGGTAGAGACTAACTGGGGCTGAAGGGTGACCATCGTATGCTCTAAGTGTGATGTCTGATGGATTTAGTTCAGGAGACCCTAACTTCTACCATACATTCTTTGACATGATGCATGTGGATGCACCCTCGTCAATGATACATTAGTGAATGGTGATGTTTTAGACCGACACCGGTATCTGAAAGGTGACCATTGAAGGAAGCCTAGGGGTGGCTTTATCTAAATCAAAAGCTATCAGGCACGAATCGACAGGGTCGATGGTGCCTAATGCGGAAATTAAGCCTTTCTGCTGCTTTGGGAATGATTGTACCTCCAAAGCTGACATAGCGGCAGGAGATTGAGCTAGATCATCCACAATGCTATAGTTATGGGTTGCTTTGGAATAGTATCATGCCCGCCTAGTTGGTCCTTTAGCCATTTTTGGCAAAGGTTCAATAGGCATATTTGATATAGTCAAAGGTGTTGTTGGTGCACTTGTACTAGCCCCTAACACATCGGTGTCTAGTGGGGTATCGTAGTTTCGGTTTCGTGTCTAAAAAAATAATTATTTGCCATTCATGTAGATTTCATGGCTGTTTTTTCCGAAATCATCTGGAGTTTGTGTCTGCATGCTAACTATCCCTTGATGGGGGAAAGGCTCCTGCATGACTGATGTCTGCTAGGAGGATCCCCCTTTTCCACAGTCACTTTGCAGCTTCTTCAGCTCAAGGAGGTCAGGACAGTGGTGAGTGTAATGGTCGCACTCACCACAGATCGAACAAGAGTGGTTCGTCCGAAGAATTGGTCTTTTTTTCTGCCTTTGGGGGTTACTGGGCTCCTGGTTTTGATTTCGGTTAGAGTTGCCTCCAGCCTGAGATCGTTGAGGGTGTTGTGTTGTTGCCCCCCTATCCAATATTTCCTTTAGGCTTGTTTTTTCCTTTTTTCTTAACCGCGTTAGGAGGATAATTTAGATTCTCCTAGTTGTATGGTTGGCACGGTTGGTTTTAGGAGGGTTGCACAAATTTCACATGTGCATTATTCTGCATGGGCGGGTCTTGTGCTGGAGATTGGGCATATTGCAGTCCCTGGTTTGTAAATGGATGTTTGGGGGGAGCTCTTCCGTCAGAATGTCTAGCTGCATACTGGGTCTCCTGAGCTGGAGGATAGGGTCCTCCATGCTAATAGTGGTACGATGACGCCCTACTGGTCAAATTTTGCGGAGGCATGGGATGAATTTGGTAGCCAGGTTGTGGTATGTTATGGGTAGAAGCATACACATAACCGGGGTATTGAACGTTGTTGCTTAGGTGATTTTGGCTCAATCACCTAATTAAACTATCTACAGACTTCGTCGCGCCTGGAAATTATTTGTAACTTTGCAGGCACGGGGTGTTTGGCAAGATATTGTAAATATACCCTCAATGTGTATAGATCAGCTCGAGTTTTTGGGCCTTACGGATGGCATCCTCTTCAGATATGGGATTTTTTTATGCTACATCCTTTGAAATCTATGCGGTGAGAGTTTTCAGGAACAGGTCTAACAGAACTTGATCATCGAATTTGGCTTTGCACAAACTACGACACCGCTGCCATTCATGGAGATGGTCCAAGATATGGACGATGGGGGTTTGCCTAAAGTGGGTCGGTAATTCCATTCTAGAATCGTGGTGGATAGGTAACTGAAAATAGGTCAGGAACGCAGTAGCGAGGGTGCTAAAGGTTCCATGTGTAACAGAGGGATTCTCCACATACCATTTCGTTGCTATTCCGATTAGGGTTCGTTGTAACAGTCTTAGTCAAATATTATCGTCAACGATGTTGTTCGACAAACACCACAGGTGGAAAATCATAACATGATTTCTGGGGTCCTCCACTTGCTTCCCTTCGAATTTTGGAATGTGCAAAGGGCGCTTCGTGGGCATGGGAGGCCATATGGGGTTGTGTGCAATGGGGTCATTTGTTAACTTGGTTAAATCTGGTATATTTAACGAAGCTAGAAAAGGTGACTACGATTTTGTAGCCATTGCTACTTGTGAAAACACATTGTTTTGGTTGGGAATAGGGTTTTTGTGTGACGTACCCTGCTATGCGTTCACCTGGATTCCTGAATGGGTAGCACTCCTCTACCCACTAGAGGTTGTGGAGGGAGTGGTGCGTGGTGACCCTGTGGGGGTGTTCACCAGTGTGGCGTTGGGAGACCGACTAGGGTTCCCAACTAACGATGACCTAATAAAGGATGAACCAATAAGGGTGGCATTGTTCTGTCTTTGATGCCTAAATGGCGAAAGACCTGGAACCCCTCCCAGTAATGGGGGGAGGTCCAAAAGGCATCTAGATCGACGAGATCTCATTGGGTCCATTCTGGCATCGACTAGGTATGGTTTTAGAAATACTTGAGAGGATAGAGATTATAATCAAAGAAAAAAATCGATCGCATACATAAAACAAAGCGAAAATAAAATAAATTTTCCCTTTATATTAATCCTATGTGATCAGTCAATCAAAAACTATGGTTTTTTTTGTTTTTGTATGATACTCAAATATTAGAAGACCTAATCATCCTCACACACTCAAATGTAACTGGGCCTTAAGAAGATATCTTGTGAATGCTGGCACAACATCCTGAAAGAACTGGTGACACCCCCAGTCAACCAAAGAAAATATACCAAGGTAAGGGTAGAGGATCTAGTGCTGCCTACACCGTCACCTATAGGAAAAGGATGCCCTAATTTTGGCCACTAAGCACCATCATCCCACATGAGCGTTCAAGTCTTAGGCTTCTTGGCAGTTCAGCTACCAATACCGAGTATCAAATGGGTTAGGTAGCCCTGAATGATACCGCACGCATTGGGCCTAAGCCTAATCCCCTCTGAATCGGGTCTCTGTTGTGCTCAAGTTTTATTTGTCGTGGGTAGATAGGCAGATTTGAAAGTTCCCTAAATATTCAAATTCTATGTTTCAAGATGAATATTTACCAAGGCGACTTATTGGATGACTACTCCCTTGGTCCTAACTTAGACTATAAATTCTTTTGTGACCCTTGTGGGGAGAATTTAGTGAGTTTTGTTAAGTTAGTTTTAGGTGTCTTTACTTTACTTAGGGTGTGGATGTGTGTGAACAAAAGGTGAACAAGCGCATAGTTTGAACGTGTGGATATGCGGTGATCCTTTTCAAAATCCCCTTTTAAACTATGTTTTGTTGTTCCTTGCTCAAAAGAAAAACATGCGCGGATATGGGACGCTTTCATTTTTTCCTAGTTAATATAAATTATAAACTATAGGGAGATGGTGAGTTATCAATAGAGAGTGTTCATATGCTTTCCTAGGATCACCCTAGGGTGCAAAGGCAGTAGAGATTACTTGCTCTTCTACCGACAATTCGATCCTAGTCCCGAAGTCCTAATGCAAAAAATTGAACTAAACTAATGACTTTTACACTAGAAAAATGAAAGATATTTAGCTAAGCATGCATGGAATTGGGCCACTTACTTTGGCTAATTAACTAGGTTTTTTGGTATTTAAATTCACAAAACATAAATTAATTCGAAATGCAAGCTAATTTTCCTCCTACTTAAATCATGTGTTAACTTTGCGAAAATAAACTTGGAATAATACTAACAACTAAATTAATAAAAGCAGCTAAAAGTGAGCTTTAACAAGTTGCGGGGCACCTCAACCAGTGTTGTCAGATGTATTATGGGCTGCCAGTCACTTTACAAGCAAGAAAAATATGGAAATAGTAGAAAAAATCCTACTTCTGGTTTCCACCCAGAAAATGCTGAAATGGGCGTAAAGGCCACGCGCAGGTCACCTTTAAACGCGCACACTGGGGCATGTCTGTCTGCGAAAAATCCGCACAAGTTCCTGCAAAGAAATTTTTTTGGGAGTTCTTCAGCTTCACCCTATTATTGAGGGTGAATCAGGCAGTGAAGAAGAGAAAGGGGGCAGTTCCAACCCAACTCCTCGGCAAAGAAAGAGTTCTCTACAAAAAAGGCACAACCACATAAACTTGGAAATAAAAGTTAGGGGAGTTGCCAATCATGCGTTAGTGTGTTTGGCGAACGAATGTACCAAATCACACCTGCTTAAGAAGGGTGGTTTTTCCCTCTTAAGTTCTTGGTCACAGGCAGAAAATAGGTGGATTCAAGAAAGTTAGTGTAACATGTTGAAACATAAACATACTAGATACAGAAATAGCATGCATATTCAAACATAAAAATTAAACTAAAACAAATAAAACAAAATCTCTGAATAGAGTCAAACAACTTCAATAATCCAAATTACGACGCTTACGTCCCCTCTTATTGAGTGTTGGTAGGAATGAAGGATGAAACTTTAACCCACTTGCCAAGGGGGCCTTAGAACTATGGAGTTCCAAGTCCCAATGCAAGGATGTCTTTACTTCCGATCTGCCTTAGCGCAAAGTCTCCTTCTCTCTACTATGGTGGACTGGAGTTGTTGGATATCCAACAACTGAGTCCCCTCTATCTCTACTCCAGATCACACACTGTTGGTATTTCTTGGGGCAATTTTTTCCAGCATAACAATATGTTATAAAATTTCTCATCTCTTGGTGGCCTTTTATAGGAGAATTAAAATCCTCCTTCCCTCTCTTGGTACATTGTGGATGGTGACCCAAGAGAGGAGGGTGATTCCATTGTGTGCCACATTTATTCCATTGTGTGCTCCCTCGAGGTCCTAAGGAGGCTTGGGAGGTTGTACTTAGGCAGCCTCAAGTGTGGGATCAATGTCCTGGAGTGTGCCTTTTGGTCCCGAAAAGTGATTTCCGCCACTCTTAGGACCGCGCGGATTTTTGAGGAAAATCCATGCAAAGGCGCGCTTATCGAATAATAATGTGCACAAAGGCGCATTTATCTGGTTCCTTCAGTGCGCAATTTGATTTTTCCTCTTAGAACTTAGAGATTTTTAAATACTTTAGATTCTCTAATGTCTCTCAGCCCTCTAAATCCTTCTGCATGACATTAAAGAATGTCATCTTTGCTTGTTCGATTTTCCATTGATAATATTCGCTACCAATACTCGGATTTCAGCAACATCTAGCAACTCCTCGACCGTAGCCACCCATGCCTCAGCTACCTCAACACGCGCCAGGAGTGAAACATCCCCACCAGTAGCTGCAATGCTGCTACCCTCACCTGAGGGAACTCTAGCACCAACTTGACCCCCAAGGTGGGCCTGACCCGCCCCAAGCAGATCCCTCCTCCTAGGCTGGTTGCCTACTAGGTGAGTAGTAGGACACCCCGCTAACCCCAAATTTGCAAAAGAAACAAAAAAAAAATATCAGTGTCACCATCAAAGACATATAGATATATATACGAAAATAGAACCCTAAAAATGCAGAAAACATAAAAGGTCATGCCAACCAGTCTCCACGCATAACTAGGAAGGAGACCCATGTTTGGATCCCCCCGGAAGACCATCCTTGGATATTGAAACTCAAGGAATACCCGCGGGTTCGACTCGAAACATGCCTCAACCGTCGCATCCCAGTACCGACCTGCCTCTCCCCCACCACCACACAACATCACGGGGTCCCATAGGTGCATCCTAGGATCCCTAGGAGGACCTATAGGCACCGCAAAATAGGGTCGTAAAATCACAACCCGCTCATACATAATACTTCAGAGGATGCTCGCATATGCAAAGGTCTTGGCAACACCCCTCTGTGATTTTTCCAGCTGAGTGACCATACCCTGATAGACATTGCGTGACCAATAAAAAAAGTGACCAGCCTAGATTTGGCACATCACCAAAATCTATAGACCAGACACTCGGTGGGTCACTCTCAACCTAGATAAGCGAACTATCATTATCAAATAAGCTCGCTCAGCCAAATCTGTGATAGATCTCATGCGGATGTAGCCTCAAATGATAGGGTTAGGGCCGCAATGCCTCTCCTCCTCAACCCACCGATGGTTGTTCACTCCCCCAGGAGGGAGTGGATAAGTAAGTGCCTCCCCCTGAGGCAAGATACCCATAAAAAAATATACATCGGTCTCCGGATGGATCACTACATCTCTACGGCACAGGCCCATAACACGTAGTCGCCTGTTCCAGCAGTGGACCAGGTAACATAGGAACCCATCTTAGGATCTCAATATGTTGTTCTCCAGGAACTCCAATAAACTATACCGAGCTAGCGTCTCTCTAGCAGGGGGGCCTTGGGCCACTATTGTGCGGAGATCAAGCCAGTCCTACTCTCGCCACAACATCTTGCCACCAAGGAAAACACGCAAAAGTCATTTTTTGAACAAAAACCATCAAATTTATTTAAAAATTGGCTTCCCCACGCCTGTCAAAAATCTATGCATGATGAATGTATGTCTGCACCAAACATAGGCGCATGACGCAATTCTCTAAAGCTTCACCACCTGCGAGGCCTTTGCGCAAAAGGAGCCCTTTGTGTGGGGACAACACACACTATCTGAGATCGCCCGTGCGGTACCGCCCAAAAATGGGCATAAAATCCATACAAATTCACATTTGTACTGACCACTCGCACATGAAAATGAAAAAAATAAAAAGAAGGATGTTTTAGCTCCTACCTGACACTGATAGTGTGAATCCCAGGTGTTCAAGATGACTGCAACGGCAAGAAAATCTCAAGAAAGTAGCTCTGCTTTGACCTCAAACCCTCAAAAAGCACAAATGATTTGAAAATGGGCCATATTGGCCTATATATCACCCTTTTTCCATTTTGAATAGCCCATAACTAAAGCTCAGAGTACCCAATCACAAAACCGTGAGAAAGATAGTGATCAACACTTCCTCATGTTCAATCTGAGCCCCATAAATCCAAGTTTCAAAAAAAATCATTTTCAGGCCCAACGCCCACCATACTTTAGTTTAGGTATGCCCCCTATTATCACTTCAAAATTCAAGTTATTTCAAAAATATTTGTATGAAAATTATTCTTTTACTTGGGGTATTGGTTGCAGGTATTACAAACATGCCAAATCACCATATGTCCCAGCCAACAAAAGTACAAGAGTAGGTATCGTTCTACCCTCAGCATGATAGGCTTCCCTAAAAAATCTTTGCATATCCTGACATCAATCCTTCAGAAAAATAAAGCCATAGGTTCCATTCACCTGACCATGTTTATCATCACCCCATCGTGCACATGATAAACACCCTTGCAGATTGGTAGAGCCTTACCATCCATGGCATCCATCACTCTTGTAGACCATATGCCAAATTTTGGAGCCATGGCCACAAACTTCAGCCCAGGAACCACTTCATGTTCGTACAAACATCATAAAAAATCAAGTCAAGTTTTACCCATTGCATGTTAAAACCCCTTTCCCTGGCTACTATTATCTACAAAGTGGATCAACAAAAACGCATCACCGTGTGTCACATTTGGCTTATTAAACCTTCATAAGCATAACCCATATGAAAAATTTCATCCACCTCATTACCCTCGCACTGAGGCCAAACAATGGGCCCCCCACCCTCAGCAAAACACACTCCTCACATCATTGTGCAGGATTATTCATGTTAATGGGGCACCCGACTCCATGCTTTTACATCCAAACTAGTTTCATATTCTTTTGGAAAGTGTATAAAGTTTTTTTTTAAGAGAAGACCCTCACCCATCCATTTACATTTCTTACCTAGAAATAGTCCCCGATCACCCTTGGTCATAGTTGTGCATTATTTACCACACCCTGGATGTCCTACCGACCCCAGGGATTTCCCCATCAGAAATTGCTATGACTACCGCCACTCATATTTATAGCTCCGACCTCAAGCCACTTAACCACCATCATCAATTATAGCCATCTCTCATCATAATGTCTTGTTAACCTATCACGTTGTACCCTGGTACATCAAAAAACCTGGTCCCTTGCATCAGTACTTATTTTGATCGGTTGATGCTTCCTTATTTTCGACTTCAACAACCACTTTCTAGGAAGGACGTAGTACCTTAGATGAGTCCTCACCACAATAGGGGCATCCTCGGATGACACAATGGGAATTAAAATTTCCCATTGATGTCATCGATCCTCTTGACCTTCAACATCAACACAAGTTTCATGTCAAGGATGATGTCATAATGCATAACTGTTGCACTATGTCAGAATTCATCGGAGACTTGTATACCAGTAGGCATTTTTTTCATCCATTCTTACACGGGAAATTCCCCAATAGTCAAAGACCCATGCATCCATTAAGAAATTTCTCAAAATGTTCCATGCATGTAGGTACCACATTCAGCCTTTTTTTTTCAAAATAAAAAATGCCCCCGAGGGCGTCAACAACCGTCATCATGAACCAACAATAGGTCACAAACCACAAATGTGACATGACATAACCAGTATCTGTCATATTAGCTTAACTTGTCAAACATCAGGAGCATGGGACTTTCCTGCCTTGTAGAAATATTGATTATTTTATCTTTTGTTTGTTTCCTACAGAGCATGGTGTCTTTTCTACTTAAGGCAAGGAGTCTCCCAACTTAGTTCCAAAGTAAGTTACTCTCTCTCTCTCTATGAAAAGGATCACACAAAAAAAAAACATAATCTATTTCAGCTATACAATGCTTCCTAGACCTCATACATTAGGGGGAAATTATTAACACCAGAAAATCGTACAGGAAAAGGACATTAAAAATGGTAAGCAAAAGGTACAGACAAATATTTTCAAGGAAGGAATACATTAGTAAAGGTTAAAAATTAATTTTTTCCTAAGGTTCAAATGGCAATTAAGGGACAACACAGCAGCATCATGAAAGGAATTTTTTGCACAACATGATTATTCCTTCGATAGCCGCACGGTCCTGAAGATGGTGAAATGCCACCATCCAAGACCACTTGGTAAGCTTGGTTAGGATGAGTTTACACCTAGTACTGTCAAGGACATCCATATTTGAGCCACCTTGAGGATTAAGAGTAGCCCACAAACGAATCCCTCCTCCATTATTGAGTCACTATCAATATTGGGCCAAGAGAAGGAGGAGAAATTCAAAAAATGTCTATATAAACCAACCATTGGAAGAAGAAATCGAGACACATTTTTATGCTAGAAAAATTGCTTCATAGAAAACCATCTTGCATAGTCCAGCAGCAGAGGGATTGGAAGAACTCATATGTTGGCCAACCAACACCTCATTCCAAGAAAGAGAGGTCCACTATTTGATCTTGATCTACCATCCTTTGAGAGAGGGAAGAGACACTTGTAGGAACTTGAGGGAAGGAGACCTCTTTGTTTTGGGTATCTGAGCTCCATAGTTCAAAGGGCCCTCTTCTATTATTTACCATTGTATATTTTTTCTCCACTAGCTCCTAATAAAGGGATAATTATCCATTTTTTTTATTAGGTTGTTTGTTCCATCGAGTTTTTGTATTTTTCATCTTGTGTTTTGTTTTGTTCTTAGTGGTGTATGCTTAGTTTTCCCTCAAGCTTATTTTACATTATGTCAAATCTATACCACTAACAGTAGACAATCATTTTTCTATGTGACCTTGTGCAGGTAGCAACCATCTTGCTAAAGAAGTGTATGTCGTAAACCCTTGCACCAATGTAATATTCCTACTTAGCGCAAGCTAAGAGGAATATTCAATTTTGTTTCATTTTCTGTTGATTGAATAAATGAACCAAGGAGGACATGTAAAACTCCTAAAAAATAATTAATAAATCCATGCCTATGTGAACAGAGACAAATCTGGGCCATTTAAAATAAACACTTGCAGGTGTGAATGGGTTTGAGCTATGAGACTGGGTCAACCTTGATCAAATCTATAGCGCGGTCTAGATGCAATGTACTTCATGGAGAGACATCGCAGTTCTAGAAGGAGCCCTCATGTGAAAGGAGATAATTCATCAAGGTGGTTTAGGGTTTGCCAAGGCTCTCATATTATAAAAGGAAGGGGAAGGCTCAAGAGAAGGTTTTTGATGATATTTTATTTTGATGTCTGTTTAGACAATTCGAGTTCTCTTGGCTATTTAGAAGAGACTTGTGAGGATTTCCTGTTTAGGGATTCTCTCTCCTTCCATTGAGTAGCTCTTGGAGGGAATTTCACTTCTGTTCCACTATTAGGCATGTGGCCAAGCTCCATCTCCCTTATACAGCATAAATCCTGTTGGGGTTTACTTGTTTCAGTGAGCTGCAACAAGTGGAGACTAGATCTGCTCAGATCTAGATTGTACTAGTGCCTCTTCTCAGTGAGTGTGTCTTTTAACCTCCTCGAAGAGTGTATTAGCTGTTGAGGTTCAGATCTTAATCTTGGCATCAAGCCAACCTGTGCTTCAATCTTATAGTGCAATTTTTTTCTCTTGGACTGCATTATTTCCAGTTGCAGAGTTGCAAGGTATTCCGACATTCATTTGGAGAAGTGATCTCAGGTGGATGGATCCTTCCTTCACCATGGTGATCCATGGATTAGCCATCTAATCCATGTCCACTTCAGATCTGATATATTTTCTGTTATGTTCACTTCATATTTTCTGAATCATTCTTCATATCTGCTACAGTAAATCTCAGATCTACTCCTGTACTTTCATGTAATGTTGAAAACCCCAAGGGGTATGTAACATAGAGACATTTTAGTATATGGATCTGATGTAAATATAACTATTCATGCACTATCTTGTTCTAGATCTAAGTTGTAATATAATTCTCCAGTAAAACTACGTTTTTCAGATCTAGATCTGCAAATCTGCCCTTTTATACAGTGGATCTCACGAAACCCTTGCCGGGTTATCCTCTTTGATGTATAAAGGAGCTGAATCTCCATTTTTCTTCATGATTTCATGTAATAAACTCCAGATTTTTTTTTCAAGCTACTTTATATTCAAACCCTTTATAAAATCACACTGCATAAGCTTCAGTTAATTTATGTTGAGTCAAGTCATGGGGATTGGGCATTTTTAAGCCATATCGAGAGTGGGAGATTTGTTTAACATAGCTAGAGTCATTTGTTTCTACTCAAATTTGGTATGTAAGTCTCTTATGACCTAAGCTAAGGGATCCCACCATCCTTTGCCCTTATTTTTATGCAAATATTTGAATTTAATGTTTTTAGGGCTAAATAGCTGCTTTTCCCCACTTTGGGTTGAAGAAATGAACCATAATGCTTACTGCTGATCATATTGTTGAAGAACATCTGATTTAATATTTTTTATGAGCTTAATGGCTGCATCTCCAACTCTGGAATACCTTAAGGTATTCTATTTGTTGTATAAAATCCCTATTTTGGGATATTACAGTGGTATCGGAGCTACTATCTTGGCTCAACCTATGGATTTCAAATCCAATCAGAAGATAAGAAGAAGAGCGAAAAAAAATGATGAAGAGGATGAGCTTGCTCTCATCATTTTTTAGATCCAGAAAGGACGTCTCCAAGGAGGTTAAGCATATGAAGAGTTGTAGTGAAACTCCTAGAGGGTTTCAAGAAGAGGAAGAGCCATGCACTTCCTATTCTCAAAGAGGATAAGACAAGAGACATAGAGGACACTTGGAATCTGAGATTCTAAGTGAATACCTTCTTGAGTACAAAGCTAAATCTAGAGCCTCCTAGGAGACTCTAGCTTTACCATAGTTCATTCAGCGAGAGGAAGAGAGATCCTCACCACCACTTAAGGAAGCATGTACCAGCGCTGTCACAACCTTGGAGGAGCAGCCTTCATGTTCAGCAGTGGAGGAAGACAACATAGTTGAGAAAGGAGCTCTTGCTTCTACATCTCACCAAGGTATGCCTGAATTTCCATCTCTTGGCATTTTAGCAAATCCTATGGAGGGACCTACATCTTTGCATGCTTTTGATTAGGAGAAATAGAGTTGCACTGCACTGTGCAAGAGAAGTGAGGAAGAAAGGAGGGACCATTCCTTATGGGAGAATTCTCATGGCAGCTTCGTTCATGAAGCAATGGAGGAAGGAATGGTAGATAGTAGACATCTGGAAGTGAGAAACCCTTTCTCCTTTCTAGATGACCCTTTCTCAATAAGAACTCCCCAGCTCAAAGAGAAACATCTACCTGTAGAAGATCCAGAGCCTTATTTGTTTTGGAAGGCCATGCATGAGGAGGAAATCTCATGGAGAGATTTCATTGGAGGTGCACTTCAACACATCCTGAAGTGCAAAATTCTTCAACAGTCTAAGGAGGATCTTTCCTTCTCGCACTTGGATCTTCATGGATTCAAGAAGGAACAGATAGATGATGGAGGACGTATTCGGATGGATAACATCTCTCATGTGTGTGTTGGACACTTCTTGATCCATACACATCATGATGGGAGGTTTTTCCTACCACCTATTTGGGTCCTGGTGGGATCAAATTGATCATTGAGAAGATTGTATTTCAACATCACATGAAATGCAAGAGAAAAAATCTGATTTGGGAGATTGATAGTCTTCCTTGGGAGAGTGATAAGGAAGAACAAGGTGGAAGGCACACACATGTGGATGGATGGATGTGGATGGTGAGCAAGAAGCTGGAAAGCTACTTGCAGATCTATGATACCGGGCAGCAAGAGGCATGGCTGCGTTGGCTACTCTTGCAAGAGTTTGGTCATCATCCTCTTTCCAAGGGTATGTGGTAGGATACTTGCATCATGGGGTAGCAAGGATTATGGACACATTGTGTTGACATAACATTATTCATGTCAGTCACCATGTTTTCACTACATGATTTGGATGATGGAAGTACGAGGATGCAGCAAAAGATTTTGTTGCTTGGGATGTTCTTGGGAGAGCAAGGGCAGATTTGCTCTCATAGTTTTCATGATGTTGCAGGAGTAGAAGATGGCACTATAAGAGTGCAAAGGGGTTACTCCTTGGCCTTATATTTTCAAGAGGTACTTTCCCCATGGAAGATACTTCTTATGTGTAGCAGCATTATGGGCGATGCCTTTGACATTCTGCATGTCAAAGATTGGAGCCATGAGTTGGAGGGATCCCATTTTTATAGGCCAACAATGTTTCCACTTTTGAGATGGGGTTTATTGATGGATTATCCCCAGGATCACTTCACACTTGAGGCACTTCATGGGCAAAGAGGAGGTAATGAAGATGAGGTAGTAGATGGGGACATCTATTACTATGATTTACTCTTCTTGTCTTGGTTTTCCAAGCATGAGGGAGAGGATTTGCAAGCAGCACTTGGTTCATTTCTCTTCATGGAAGTGTGCCAAACTACTATGGAGGATCCATTCATGGATCCATGTGTCTTATTACTTCCAACATATGGTGAGAGCTTTGTTTGTGCAACACAATATTTGCATGCTCTTACCATCTCTTGGCAGTGCATTTCTCCAAAAGTAAGCAAGCTCTGGATTTTGCTCCATGACCAATGTTGGGCCAAACCATATGATGGAGACAGCCACCTCTTATGTGGCCTTGGGCAGATGTTTTTTCATTACATTTATGTTCAGTTGATTCATATGATTAACCATGTATCAAGAAACAATCTGCCATGTATTTTTCTGAAGCAGCAGTTTGAAAAACTGCGCTGTAACTACATGAGGAACTGTTGGTACTTTCTTGCACCACATGGAACCTACAGTATTTCCCTCATATTGATGTTGATCATGACCTATTTAGTTGAGATTTTTCTTATCTCTATTGAGAGAATGATGGGGAGAGGAATACATCGTGGGGTAGGCTATCTTGTCTACCAAGTACAGATTTTCAGCCCACCTACTTTGCAGGAGCTCAAGGTGGAGGAATTTTTTTTGGAGTTGCCATGGTGGGAGATGACTCATTTTTTATGGGTGATTGCTTGGGAAAATATGCTTTCCCAATCCATTTCAGTTCCGTCCTTGTATTTTCTTGAGGACAAGCAACATTTGGGAGGGGAGGACTGTAATATTCCTACTTAGCCCAAGCTAAGAGGAATATTCAATTTTGTTTCATTTTCTGTTGATTGAATAAAGGAACCAAGGAGGACATGTAAAACTCCTGAAAAACAATGAATAAATCCATGCCTATGTGAACAGAGACAAATATGGGCCATTTAAAATAAACACTTGTAGGTGTGAATGGGTTTGAGCTATGAGACTGGGTCAACCTTGACCAAATCTACAGCACAGTCTAGATGCAATGTACCTCATGGAGAGACAGCGCAGTTTTAGAAGGAGGCCCTCATGTGAAAGGATATAATTCATCAAGGTGGTTTATGGTTTTCCAAGGCTCTCATATTATAAAAGGAAGGGGAAGGCTCAAGAGAAGTTTGTTGATGATATTTGATTTTGATGTCTGTTTAGATAATTCAAGTTCTCTTGGTTGTTTAGCAGAGACTTGTGAGGATTTCCTGTTTAGGGATTCTCTCTCCTTCCATTGAGTAGCTCTTGGAGGCATTGCACTTATCTTCCACTATCAGGCATATGGCCAAGCTCCATATCCCTTAGACAACATAAATCCTGTTGGGGTTTACTTGTTTCAGTGAGCTGCAACAAGTGGAGACTAGATCTGCTCAGATCTAGATTTTACTAGTGCCTCTTCTCAGTGACTGTGTCTTTTAACCTCCTAGAAGAGTGTATTATTTTTTGAGCTTTATATCTTGATCTTGGCATCAGGCCAACGCACTTAACTGCAAATCTTTCCATAATAATATATGTCTGAAAATATCATACCAATCCAAACTGTTCATTTTTTCTTATTTTGTGAAGTCTGTCTGGTTATATATAGTGGTTGCGCACAAGTTATTAGCTGACCTGTCTATGAATAGTTTTGATTGTTTCTAAACTGAATTTTACATCTGATTGAGAGCCAAATTTACAAGGAGTGCCTCCAACGTATTTGAGCTGACTTGTTCAGGGGTATTTGCATCGTACTTGAGCCATATTTTACAAGTTAATTGAAAAGGTCTTAAGGCATACTACTTAGATTAATAATGATCATTTGCAAGTGTATCAACACTTCATATACATGACTTTAATTTATACATTTTATGACAAGATGAAAAATCCCTAAAAGACATCAAGAAGAATTCTTTGACCTATAATAAAAACTCCTTGCTCATGAAACCTGTGGGGAAATCTTTACAAAAATACATTTATTATCTTTGTCTTCTTCATTACATAAATTCATAATTACATAGTCATTATGAAGACCGAACCTAGTTACACTTTCCAACAACCATGATGTAGAAATGGACTCCAAACATACTAGACAAGGGTTTCGCCCCTTGCTTTCTAAGAAAGAACCTGTGGTTCTCCCAAGTGGGTGTGGGAGCACAAGGACATCCTCACGGGTCTCCAAGTGGATATAAAATTCTTGTATACCATCTGTAAGGGCTAGGATGATTATATAAGCCCTACCTCAGATCCATGAAGTTATATCTACTATGGTGGAGGCTCGTGGCTCTCAATGCTCACCCTACAAGTGCCAATGTGAACCTCTGGAGGGCCCAGACACCATATAAGGAGACCAAGCCCAAAATGGAAACCCACCTGTAATCATGCATAAGATCCAATGTGTCCCCTTTCCCTCTAATATAGAAAATCATTATAATAATCAAGTAAAAGATCTTACAAGTCAAGGAACCAATGGGGAACTTCATGGTGGCATGCCCTTCTATAGTGGGTTTTTACATGTACAAGTGTCCACAACCTCAACAAGGGGGTTAATGAAGGACCCTATTAGGTGGTTTCAACCTTTTAAGGGGGGGAGGGTACATGTCCATGGTACATCCCTCAAGTGATAGGTGGTACATGATATAGTAACGGAATAGTGGGGATCAGGGGAATCATCCAGACCACATGTCATGGCACAAGGGTAGCTATAATAAGGGAACCCACACTTGGGTATATGAGTGTATGAGGGAGAAAATCATGGTACATGATGTTAGTCATTAGTATTTTTCACTATCTTTAGATGACTATAGGATGGTTCTAGTTTTCTGAAAACAATATTCCTTGAATATCTTGAGTTTTAGAAATCTCACTGCCTTCATTATCCTTATAAACCTATTTTCACTATTCTATCAGTTTATCATCTCAAATACACCTTGGTACTCTTAGAAAACTCATTATGGGCTTATACCTCTCATTTTCATCCTTCTTTCCTACCTAAAACCCTTTTTCCCATGTTCCCCAAGTTCCTCAAGCATTGACGGTCTCAAAACTATCTCTGTAGGCTCTTTAGATAAATCAAGTACATTGGATTTTGAATCTTCAATATAGCACTTTTGACAATGCTCTATTTTCACTTGAAAATCTCAAGGTCAAATTTCATTCAAAATCAGGTCAAAGGACCCTCCCATTAGATCATTAGGGTTTTACATTGTTAAAGGTCATCATTGGATGTTTCAGGCACTGCTTTTCCTTTGCTATGATCTGGCTCAGATGTAATATAATGTTAAGACATGGTTATTCAAGAAGGACCTAAAGGTTTCCAAAGAGGATTATCTTCTTAGTTTAGAGTCTGCAAGTGATAAAAATGGAAAAAGTTCAGCACTTTTGCAGGAATGTTGAAATATTTATCAGCTGAAGGTTCTGATGATGTAGATTGTCTACTCCTGAATGAAAACAACTTATAGCAAGGGAAAGAGGAAACACTTAGTCTTTTATATGACCAGGGTCATGAACTAGTTAGTCCATTTGAATTCCAAAACAGTGATCACTTGTAGAAAATGACATGGAAGAAGCACACAAGGCCAAGAATGAAGAAAGTCTATTAGAAAATATTGATGGAATATGGAAAAAGGTGAGGTGAACTGGACATAAATGAATGAACTTGAAAGGGCTATAGAGAACCTAGAAGACAACACTAATGATTGTTGTAAAGACTGCAGACACTTAGGGTTTTGAAGAAGGTGGCTCGAGAAGGTGGAAAATAAGTGTTGAAGTTTTATGGTGGAAACTGCAAAAGGTTTTGAAGATGCTACTTTGTGTTTAAATCCCAAAGTTGAAAAAATACACATGTCAAGCCTCAATGCGCCAAGAAAAGCCAATTCAATGACTTCAGCAACCTGCAAGCAAAAAGGTTTCAAAGAGCATCAATGACAAAAGTAAAAAAGGTTTAAAACATTAGAAAGTGGGTTTTTTAAAGTTAAATCAAAATTCCATTTGCCTATAAAGCCCATCTAACACTTCAAAAGAATCATTGTTTCCTTGCAAAGCATTAGAAGTTTCAAGGAGAGAAGAATTTGTGAGTTTTCCGAGTGAATTTGGGCAAATTCTCTTGGCGCTACGCACTTGAAATTCCCCCCCCATACATTTTGTGAAGGCGTTGCGTACCTGGGAGGTGGCGCTACGCGCTTGGAGGAGCGTTGTGCTCTTGCCCAAGAGACCCTTTGTTGAATATCTTTGGAGCTGCGCGCTCAGAACTGCCGCTGCACATTTAGCTTGTCGTTGCGCCCTCTGCTACTAACACTGTGTGCTTGGACAGGAAGGGTTTCTAAGCCTTCCAACACTCAAAACACATCAAATTGCTTTCAAGTCTTTGCCAAAGGTCCTCCAAGCATTCTAGAAGGGTAAGTACATGACATAAAATTTCTTTGAAGCTATTTTGGTCATTATTTAAGAAAGGGAATAAAACCCTAATCAAACCCTAAGTTTTAAGCTTGAAATCATTGTCTCATCCCTATTTCATCCTCCTTGAAGAAAAATAGTTATATACATGGTAATTACACTGATTGGGGGTTTTTATTGAGTTAATTTTCCCTTCACTCATTCTCATACACCTATACCCATTCACACTAATTCCCTTCATTTGATTCAAGCTGTCATTTCATTTCTTCCCTTCATCTCATTTCACATCAGCCCTAGGGTTTCCAAAACAGATATTAACATGTCTGAGGGTGAAGACAGTGGTGGTGAGGCCCAAATGCCAAGGAGGCATGATCACAAGGGAGGGAAGGTAAACATATTTGAGCCCCTCAATACAAAGGAACTCATGACATCTCCTCTTACTGTTTCCTACTTTAAACATGTAGTTTGCTTTGAATTTTGTGAAAAAGTACAACATGTCCAAAACCACCTGGAGCTAACAAGACTATTCATTATCAATTTGCATGACAAACAAGTAAATCTTCCCAGGGTCACCTTTGAGCTTTCAACTGATGCCATTGCTGCTGCTACAGGGATACCAAGTGTGGGAGAAAAGTGGTTCAAGCAAGCAAACCTAGACATGAGTTATTTTGAGCCATATCTAAAACCTAGGTATAAACATCATCACAAGTCCATCTTTCCTTTTTCTCATCTTCTTGATAGATATGCACCTATGATGAGGATAATAATGAAGTATTTCACATGTGAGGGAAGGTTTTCCTGCCTCTACTCATACAACATTCGGCTTCTTATGAATTTCACTAGGGTTAGGATGTTGCATATACCATATTATCTTTTCTGAAGCATTGATAAAATGGCCTACATAGTGCAAAAGAGAGATTATCCTTAGCAAATGCAGAGCCTATTCCATAATTCACTCATCAAGATGGTTGTTATGCACCATCTCCAACAGAAATACATTCCATAGGATACCTTCATTTCCCATGAGGTTTTCACTACTCCACATGGCTATCATCAACAAGATATTCCTTCATCTTCCCATCCTCCCACATCCACTTCTCCATCACTTCATGTTGTTAATACATATCCACTCACTCACATTCCTTCACCTCATGATGACCCTTCCTCATCCTCTATTGTTCAATGTTTTGCTCTGCTAGGTTTGATTGGAGAATTCTTGATTGTTCTCTGGTTCCACTTAGCTTGTTGTCTTGAAAATGATTTAATGGAGTCAAGCCAAAGAAGTTTATGGTATGCCCTGTCCTTTCGTGTAGCTTGAAACATTGTTTTTAAGGCCTTTTCTTTGAATTTTACTGATTAGGGTTTGGCTAAAGAATTTTATGGTTTGCTCTATACTTTAGTCCATCTTGAAGAGTCACTTTGAAGGTCTTTTAGAGTTCGATTAAATAATTTAGGAGTTCCATGCTCTTTGATCATCACTTGTTTTTTATCTTAAATGTTTTCTTTGTCTGAAGGTAAATAACTAGAGAATTTAGGAGTTCCCTGATCTCTAGGGTTTGCTGGATTGTTGTCTCAAAGTTTTCTTGATAAATCTAGATCAAAGAAGTTTATGGTGTGCCTTGTCCTTTGATTCTATTATCACCAAAATCATACCTGATTGGCTGCTGATCAGACAACTTCAATGTAACTATTTCAAACCAATCTTGTGACTGAGGCTTAGCCTCCTCAACCTGAGAGGGCTCTCTCAAGGGTTAATGATATGGGATATATATAGATGGCTAACTCTATTATTATTTTTTTGGTTCAGGTTGAGAAGATGAATGCTTGCTACCATTGGGTTATGGAGTCAATGATAGGGCTCTCAATAACAAAGGCTTTCCTTGTGGAAGTTGAGGCTTGTATATACTTCAATGAAAGGGTAACACATTCAGGAAAATCCCAATAACTTAAAGTTCAAAGGAAGTCAGAGCATGTAATACATGAATTCTGAGTAATGAGACATCAAGGCTATGGAAGAGAAACATTTCAAAGATATGACCTAAAACTCATTGAAAATACATTAAGAATCTCAGGTGAAGAAAAGTTGTATGTTACTGTATATATCAGTCAATCCAAAGCTTTACAAATTGGTCTGCTTAGATAACATTTTCCAACCTGTAGGTTGAAACCAACATCAGCATGTAAAAATTAGGCTTATGGAGTCAAAGTAATCTCAGAAAATCAGTGAATCTAATTGACATGGAAGTTGAGGCATATCAGGGTTTTTAGTCATGAGACACACACTTGAAACATGTAAAAAACACAGTCAGTCCATTTATAAAGGAAGTCAGAGCATCTAAATATGAGTTCTGAGTAATATATATGAACACCACTGCAAATAATATATATAATAAACATTGATACGACAGGAAAACACTAAAAAACCCTTCTGAATCTCGAGTTGGTCAAGTAGAAACTCTCTGCATTAGATGAAACAGTATTTTTACAATATGCACCAGTTTTGCCAAAAATTCTCCAACCCTTTGCTAATTCGACCTCTTGGCCTTTAATAGACCATTACAACATGATATGAACTCATATTCTGCTAGATAATTTGAATTCCTAACTCTTGACAGCTTGCATAACCATAAAACATCAAATTTATGACAAACAGACACCTATCCTACTTGACAGTCCTATTTCAACTAGGACTCAAACTCTTCATTACTATCTTTAACAACCTTATCCTAAAACCCTTATCTATTTTAAATTACATCATTGACAAGTGTATCATCACATGGTCGAATTTGGATGATGGACTTGAGCTCTTCATGACCACTTTGCTGACCTCCACATAAGCAGGAAACCAAACCCTTTTTTTTAGGCATATGGTCTTTTGCATTCATTGAAAATTTTTACCATCATGTACTCTTCATTTCGTGGTCCTTTGCTATTTGAAGTTGGAGTAACACATGCCAAAACTCCTCCCTAGGCTCCAGCTGTCCATAACCATCATCAAATTGTTCAAATGAGCTAAAAATAGACTGCGCTACGAAACATTAGGGGAATTTTGAGGTCTAAAATGGGCCTCCTAAGGAAATTATAAAATAATAGTGGAAAAAATCAAATAAGATTTGATGACATCATCAAATTTTAGAGGGAAAAATAAAAAAACTACTTTTTCAATTCATATTTTCAACTTATCTCCCAAAGTTTTTACTCAAATTTCGAGCGGGAGTACTCGTTGGATGCGGAATTTAATTCCCCATCCAAGGAGTACCCATGTTGCATACTTTCGATGGGTCCTACTACACGAAAAATGAGAAATACATTAAAAAAACGTGATTACAATCACGTTTTTTTATGTATTTCTCATGTAGTAGAGTTCATAGTATATTCACTCATTGAATCTTGAAATTAATTTTCATCCAAATCTCCACGAGAAAGTGATAAAATACAAGAATAAGTTAATCAGTTAGAAAAATAATTTTAATATTTTAATTATTTTTAATATTTTATACTTTTATTTAAAAGAAGTAAGTGATCATTTATGTTTTGAAATCATCCTCTTGAATCTATTGGTTATTTTAGAGTTTATTTTTATTGTACATTTTTCTTAGGAGGCCCATTTTAGACCTCAAAATTCCCCTAATGACAAGACAGTTTCGTAGTGCTTCCCTTTAACCCTTTTTTCTTCAAATAATTGACTTCTTTCCTTCAAAATAATCTTCATTACCTTTATATATATCCTCCATAGAAATTTCAAACCTTAATTCAGATTTTACCCCCCAAAATGTGATGAAAAAGGGCAAGAAAAGCTGCTACAACAGTTTCGTATCGCTTTTTGCCTTTTTTACACTGTTTGCGCTACGAAACTGCTGAGTGAGTAGTTTTGTCCAAAATTTTCCAAAATTAAAATTTTAAATGTGCTAAAAACTAAAAATCAATCTGATTTCGTCATATCACTTGAAAAACAGAGTCATTCCAGCCCTCTTGAGGTCCCTTCTTCATTTGCAATAGGTTGGCCTATTGGTTTTTCTTGTTTTTTCCTGAAAAATAGGTCTTGGGACAGAGCCTATATCTCCTACTAAATGATTTATTTTGATAAAATGAAGGAGTTTTTTGTATACCATGATGTATTAAATAAAAATCTCTCTTGTTTTTTTGAAACACATCTCCTGCTGTCCAGAAACTACCTTTGAAAAACATGTGTAAAATAGGAAAACTCTGTTTTTGAAAATAGGGCTTCAAAGAAAGCCTTGTATCTCCCAACTGATAACACTTGTGATAAAAGTGAGAGAGGTTTTTGTAGCTACTGGTGTGATTAAAACAAACCTATTTCATAATTCCAAAATATGTTTGCATTTGGCCAGAAACTGAACTTGAATTTCACTTCTAAATAGTCATGTATAGGACATTTTGTAACAACAGTTTCGTAGTGAATATTAATTTATCAATTTCTCCCACCTCATAATTAATTTGAGGAAACTGAGAGAGTTTTGTGTATTTAAGTCTATTAGGAAGAAAAATCTCTTTCAGTTTTCCTAAATTCGTTTTCCATTTCTCAGAAACCACCTTGGAAGTTGACTACTCAAAACTAGAAAACAGAGTTTTTGCTTCATATTGCGCTATGAAAAGACAGTGCTTTCGTAGTGCAAAACGACTTTTTTGAACTAGTGGCACTACAAAAGTAAGGTTTCTTAGATAATTGGCCATTTTTGATGAAAAACTTAGGGAAATGAAATGAATGATGAAATGATGAATGGCTTGACATAAAAAACCTTTAAAATGGATTTGTTTAACACTAAGGAAGGTTCAAACCTAAAAATCTAATACTCCCTTTTGGTCAAATTCATGAAATGACTCCTAAGTCCCTTTTTTTACCCATGATCAAAAACAAACTTGAAACAATGATGTTTTGATAATTTTTGAGTGATAACAGTGGCTCCACTTGGGATAGTGTGCCCCTGTGGTACACTAAGAACCAGTAGCTCCAGTGCTGCTATCCATTTTATTGACCAAATCAGAAAGAAATTTGAAATTTTAAAGCTTCTCCTCAAGCTTAAATGGCCTTCACATCGGGCTCAAGCATGATGATCACTGCAGAAGAACCAAATTTGTACCTACTGAAAATATGCTCATTCACTTTTGGGCTTATTCACACACTCCTACCTACCCTAGCAGTTGCAATCTCCATTTGTAAGTCAAGGAACATGAAACTTCCAACGAAGCTAGTCATTTTCTGATCTGATGCTTGAACCAAAATTAAACATGATACTGAGATGACCAAGGCAACATGAGACGTAACTGATCTTCAAAATGAAAATATAACTGGAAATATGGACTGTAGAACTCTTCCATGTATTC
This sequence comes from Pinus albicaulis, assembly GCA_034641835.2. NCBI lineage: Eukaryota > Viridiplantae > Streptophyta > Pinopsida > Pinales > Pinaceae > Pinus > Pinus albicaulis. The sequence goes on along the minus strand of CM076575.1, from coordinate 396,531,393 downwards.
AACTATAGGATCAAAGAATACATGATATATTTGATGCTTCTCATGACATTCTGCAACTTTGGCCAACTCATCCATGCTTTTATCAACGACATAAGACTTCAATTGTGTACTCTCAAACTGTTGTTCAAACTTATTTTCAAAAATAGTGTATTTTTCCTCAATCTCAAAAAAGAAAGGAAGCGACACCTTCTCTTTGTGCTCTAGCATGGAAAGCTTTTGAAAAGACTGATCTTAATCTTGAAGCCTGTAAGATTGAATTTTACCCTCTAAAAATTTAATGTCCTTTTCAATGTTCCTAGTAACTTCATCCACAAATTGAATCTTATCTTCTAACTTGCACTCAAATGATGTCAGATTAAAAGACAAGGATAAAGAAAAATTTTCACCCACTTCTTCATTAATGTAATCATCATTTGATGTAGGCTGATGCAAGAAATGACATGAACACTCAACTTTTTCCTGTACTTGAGGATTGTAGCAAGCATTTTCCAATATTTACTGTTGTCGTTTGAAATGATTCTCATACTCCTGGTGATCAAAAGACTCACAAGTCTGTTGCAAACTTTAATCAAACTCATAGAATGTATCATAATTTTCATAAATAAACTCCTATTGGGTTTCATTTTCATCTAAGAAAGAGGCTATCCTTTCTTCTTGGTGATGAAAGGGATTGTCATGAAGGGCTTCTAAAATTTCCTCATCCATGAAATCATCATCTTCATAACAATTCTCCAAATATTCAATAAAACTCACACATTGTTTACAACAATCTTTGACCAGCAATAAGGAGGGATGACATTCTTCATACATCTCATAAAATGCAACATGGAAATTAGCAAGAGAATATAATGAACCATTTGGAAAGCTTTCATACCAAGACCGTGCTTTTCCTTCCAAAGTGGCCATAAACATCTTCATGAGATAATCCTCACGGAACTGAACCTTAAGACTGTGTACATGCATATGGAATCTAACCAAATGAAGAGCAACATTGTCTTTCTTTTCATCTTTGAATATAGGAATATCAGTTAACCATTCAACCTTTGGCATAGGATTTGGAAAACCAAGGATATAAGATCGATTCATAGGGCCATACCTGGCATTTATTCTTGCAATGGACCTCATTCTGAAACTTCATCAAGCTACTGATCTTCAAGCAGTGGAGTCACCTTCCAATTGATTATTTGATGTGTGGAGTCGCCAAGGTAGATGCAGCCTCGAAAAGCTTCCTCATCTCCTGCTACCTTCAGAAGTTTAGCTTCAAAATCTCGGGAAAGTATAATCTTTAAACTCCAGACAGACACACCAAAATGTTATCACCGAAATCGTACCTGATTGGTTGTTGATCAGACAAATTCAATGTAACTATTTCAAACCAATCTTGTGGCTGAGGCTTAGCCTCCTCAGCCTGAGAGGGCTCTCTCAAGGGTTAATGATATGGGATATAGATAGATGGCTAACTCTATTATTTGTGTTTTGGTTCAGGTTGAGAAGATGAATTCTTGCTACCATTGTTCTATGAGTCAGTGATAGGGCTCTCAATAACAAAGGTTTTCCTTGTGGAAACTGAGGCTTGTATATACTTCAATGAAAGGGTAACACATTCAGGAAAATCCCAATAACTTGAAGTTCAAAGGAAGTCAAAGCATGTAATAAATGAACTCTGAGTAATGAGACATCAAGGCTATGGAAGAGAAACATTTCAAAGATAGGACATAAAACTCATTGAAAATACACTAATAATCTCAGGTGAAGAAAAGTTGTATGTTACTGTATATATCAGTCAATCCAAAGCTTTACAAAGTGGTCTGCTTAGATAAAATTTTCCAACCTGTAGGTTGAAACCAACATCAACATGTATACATTGGGCTTATGGAGTCAAATTAATCTCAGAAAATTAGTGAATCTAATTGACATGGAAGTTGAGGCATATCAGGGTTTTAGTCATGAGACACACACTTGAAACATGTAAAAAACACAGTTAGTCCATTTATAAAGGAAGTCAGAGCATCTAAAGATGAGTTCTGAGTAATATATATGAACAACACTGCAAATAAGATATATAATAAACATTGATAGGACAAGAAAACACTAAAAAACCCTTCTGAATCTCAATTTGGTCAAGTAGAAACTCTCTGCATTAGCTGAAACAGTCTTTTTATAATATGCACCAGTTTTGCCAAAAAGTATCCAACCCTTTACTAATTCAACCTCTTGGCCTTTAATATACCATTACAACATGATATGAACTCATTTTCTGCTAGATACTTTGAATTCCTAACTCTTGACACCTTGCATAACCATAAAACATCAAATTTATGACAAACAAACACCTATCCTACTTGACAGTCCTATTTCAACTAGGACTCAAACTCTTCATTACTATCTTTAACAAACGTATCTATTTTAAATTACATCATTGAAAATTGTATCTTCACAAGGTCGAATTTGGATGATGGGCTTGAGCTCTTCATGACCACTTTGCTGACCTCCACATAAGCAGGAAACCAAACCCTGTTTTTTAGGCATATGGTCTTTTGCATTCATTGAACATTCTGACCATCATGTACTCTTCATTTCGTGGTCCTTTTCTGTTTGAATTTGGATTAACAAATTCCAAATCTCCTCCCTATGCTCTAGTTATCCATAACCACCATCAAATTGTTCAAATGAGCTGAAAATAGACTGTGCTACGAAAACAAGACAGTTTCGTAGCGCTTTTCGTAGCACTTCCCTTTAACCCTTTTTTCTTCAAATTCTTGACTTCTTTCCTTCAAAATAATATTCATTACCTTTATATATATCCTCCATAAAAATTTAAAACCTTAATTCATATTTTTACCCCCCAAAATGTGATGAAAAAGGGCAAGAAAAGCTGCTATAGCAGTTTCCTAGCGCTTTTTGCCTTTTTTACACTGTTTGCACTACGAAACTGCTGAGTGAGCAGTTTTGTCCAAAATTTTTCAAAATGAAAATTTTAAATGTGCTAAAAACTAAAAATCAATCTGATTTCGTCATATCACTTGAAAAACGGAGTCATTCCGGCCCTCTTGAGGTCCCTTCTTCATTTGCAATAGGTTGGCCTATTGGTTTTTCCTGTTTTTTCCTGAACAATAGGTCTTGTTTCAGAGCCTATATCTCCTACTAAATGATTTATTTTGATAAAATGAAGGATTTTTTTATAGGCCATGATTTCTTTAATAAAAACCTCTCTTGGGTTTTTGAAACACATCACCTACTGTCCAAAAACTGCATTTGAAAAACATGTGTAAAATAGGAAAACTTTGTTTATGAAAATAAGGCTTCAAAGAAAGACGTGTATCTCCTAACTGATAACACTTGTGAGAAGTGTGAGAGAGGTTTTTGTAACTGGTGGTGGGATGAAAACAAACCTCTTTCATAATTCCAAAATAATTTTTCATTTTTCCAAAAACTGAACTTGAATTTCACTTCTAAACAGTCATGTATAGGACATTTTGTAACAGCAGTTTTGTAGCGCATATTAATTTATCAAATTATCCCACCTCCTAATGAATTTGAGGAAAATGGGAGAGGTTTATGTATTTAATTCTGTTAGGAAGAAAAACCTCTTTCAGTTTTCCTAAATTCATTTTCCGTTTCTTATAAACCTCCTTGGAAGTTGACTACTCACAACCAGAAAATAGATTTTTTGCTTCGTATTGCGCAATGAAAAGATAGCGCTTTCGTAGTGCAAAACGAATTTTTTGAACTAGTGGCACTAAGAAAGTAAGGTTTCTTAGCTAATTGTCCAGGTTTGATGAAAAACTTAGGGAAATGAAATGAATGATTAAATGATGAATGACTTGACATAAAAAACCTTTAAAATGGATTTGTTTAACACTAAGGAAGGTTCAAACCTAAAAATCTAATACCACCTTTTGGTCAAATTCATGAAATGACTCCTAAGACCCTATTTTGACCCATGATCAAAAACAAACTTAAAACAATTATTTTTTGAGAATTTTTGACTGATAATAGTGGCTCCACTTGGGATAGTGTGCCCCTGTGGTACACTAAGAACCAATAGCTCCAGTGCTACTATCCATTTTCTTGACCAAATCAGAAAGAACTTTGAAATTTCTAAGCTTCTCCTCAAGCTTAAATGGCCTTCACATCGGGCTCAAGCATGATGATCACTGCAGAAGAACCAAATTTGTACCTACTGAAAATATGCTCATTCACTTTTGGGCTTATTCACACACTCCTACCTACCCTAGCAGTTGCAATCTCCATTTGTAAGTCAAGGAACATGAAACTTCCAACGAAGCTAGTCATTTTCTGATCTGATGCTTGAACCAAAATTAAACATGATACTGAGATGACCAAGGCAACATGAGACGTAACTGATCTTCAAAATGAAAATATAACTGGAAATATGGACTGTAGAACTCTTCCATGTATTCAACTATAGGATCAAAGAATACATGATATATTTGATGCTTCTCATGACATTCTGCAACTTTGGCCAACTCATCCATGCTTTTATCAACGACATAAGACTTCAATTGTGTACTCTCAAACTGTTGTTCAAACTTATTTTCAAAAATAGTGTATTTTTCCTCAATCTCAAAAAAGAAAGGAAGCGACACCTTCTCTTTGTGCTCTAGCATGGAAAGCTTTTGAAAAGACTGATCTTAATCTTGAAGCCTGTAAGATTGAATTTTACCCTCTAAAAATTTAATGTCCTTTTCAATGTTCCTAGTAACTTCATCCACAAATTGAATCTTATCTTCTAACTTGCACTCAAATGATGTCAGATTAAAAGACAAGGATAAAGAAAAATTTTCACCCACTTCTTCATTAATGTAATCATCATTTGATGTAGGCTGATGCAAGAAATGACATGAACACTCAACTTTTTCCTGTACTTGAGGATTGTAGCAAGCATTTTCCAATATTTACTGTTGTCGTTTGAAATGATTCTCATACTCCTGGTGATCAAAAGACTCACAAGTCTGTTGCAAACTTTAATCAAACTCATAGAATGTATCATAATTTTCATAAATAAACTCCTATTGGGTTTCATTTTCATCTAAGAAAGAGGCTATCCTTTCTTCTTGGTGATGAAAGGGATTGTCATGAAGGGCTTCTAAAATTTCCTCATCCATGAAATCATCATCTTCATAACAATTCTCCAAATATTCAATAAAACTCACACATTGTTTACAACAATCTTTGACCAGCAATAAGGAGGGATGACATTCTTCATACATCTCATAAAATGCAACATGGAAATTAGCAAGAGAATATAATGAACCATTTGGAAAGCTTTCATACCAAGACCGTGCTTTTCCTTCCAAAGTGGCCATAAACATCTTCATGAGATAATCCTCACGGAACTGAACCTTAAGACTGTGTACATGCATATGGAATCTAACCAAATGAAGAGCAACATTGTCTTTCTTTTCATCTTTGAATATAGGAATATCAGTTAACCATTCAACCTTTGGCATAGGATTTGGAAAACCAAGGATATAAGATCGATTCATAGGGCCATACCTGGCATTTATTCTTGCAATGGACCTCATTCTGAAACTTCATCAAGCTACTGATCTTCAAGCAGTGGAGTCACCTTCCAATTGATTATTTGATGTGTTGAGTCTCCAAGGTAGATGCAGCCTCGAAAATATTCCTGAGCTCCTGCTACCTTCAGAAGTTCAGCTTCAAAATCTCGGGAAAGTATAATCTTCAAACTCCCGGCAGACACACCAAAATGATATCACCAAAATCGTACCTTATTGGTTGTTGATTAGACAACTTCAATGTAACTATTTCAAGCCAATCTTTTGACTGAGGCTTAGCCTCCTCAGCCTGAGAGGGCTCTCTCAAGGGTTAATGATTCAGGTTTAGAAGATGAATTCTTGCTACCATTAGGCTATGGAGTCAGTGATAGGGCTCTCAATAACAAAGGCTTTCCTTGTGGAAACTGAGGCTTGTATATACTTCAATGAAAGGGTAACACATTCAGGAAAATCCCAATAACTTGAATTTAAAAGGAAGTCAGAGCATGTAATACATTAATTCTTAGTAATGAGACATCAAGGCTATGGAAGAGAAAATTTTCAAAGATAGGACATAAAACTCATTGAAAATACACTAAGAATATCAAGTGAAGAAAAGTTGTATGTTATTTTATATATCAGTCAATCCAAAGCTTTACAAAGTGGTTGGCTTAGATAACATTTTCCAACTTGTAGGCTGAAACCAACATCAGCATGTATACATTGGGCTTATGGAGTCAAATTAATCTCAGAAAATCAATGAATCTAATTGACATGGAAGTTGAGGCATATTAGGGTTTTTAGTCATGAGACACACACTTGAAACATGTAAAAAACACGGTCAGTCCATTTATAAAGGAATTTAGAGCATCTAAAGATGAGTTCTGAGTAATATAGATGAACACCACTGCAACTAAGCTATAATAAACATTGATAGGACAGGAAAACACTAGAAAACCCTTCTAAATCTCAAGTTGGTCAAGTAGAAACTCTCAGCATTAGCTGAAACAGTCTTTTTACAATATGCACTAGTTTTGCCAAAAAGTCTCCAACCCTTTGGTAATTCGACCTCTTGGCCTTTAATGGACCACTAAAACATGAGATGAACTCATATTCTACTAGATACTTCGAATTCCTAATTCTTGACACCTTGCATAACCATAAAATATCAAATTTATGACAAACAGATACCTATCCTACTTGACAGTCCTATTTCAACTAGGACTCAAACTCTTCATTACTATCTTTAACAACCTTATCCTAACAACCTTACCTATTTTAAATTACATCATTGACAAGTGTATAATCACATGGTCGAATTTGGATGATAGGCCTGAGCTCTTCATGACCACTTTGCTGACCTCCACATAAGCAAGAAACCAAACCCTATTTTTTAGGCATATGGTCTTTTGCATTCATTGAACATTCTGACCATCATGTACTGTTTATTTCATGGTCCTTTGTTGTTTGAAGTTGTAGTAACACATGCCAAAACTCCTCCATAGGCTCCAGCTGTCCATAACCATCATCAAACTGTTCAAATGAGCTGAAAATAGACTGCGCTACGAAAACAAGACAGTTTCGGAGCGCTTTTCGTAGCGCTTCCCTTTAACCCTTTTTTCTTCAAATTCTTGACTTATTTCCTTCAAAATAATCTTCATTACCTTTATATATATATATCCTCCATAGCAATTTCAAACCTTAATTAATATTTTTACCCCCCAAAATGTGATGAAAAAGGGCAAGAAAATCTGCTACAACAGTTTCGTAGCGCTTTTTGCCTTTTGTACATTGTTTGCGCTACGAAACTGCTGAGTGAGTAGTTTTGTCCAAAATTTTCCAAAATTAAAATTGTAAATGTGCTAAAAAATAAAAATCAATCTGATTTCATCATATCACTTGAAAAACAGAGTCATTCTAGCCCTCTTGAGGTCCCTTCTTCATTTGCAATAGGTTGGCCTATTGGTTTTTCCTGTTTTTTCCTTAAAAATATGTCTTGGGACAGAGCCTATATCTCCTACTAAATGATTTATTTTGATAAAATGAAGAATTTTTTTGTAGGCAATGATGTCTTGAATAAAAAACTCTCTTTTTTTTTTGAAACACATCTCCTGATGTCCAGAAACTGCCTTTGAAACACGTGTAAAATAGGAAAACTCTGTTTATAAAAATAGGGCTTCAAATAAAGCCTTTTATTTCCCAGCTGATAACACTTGTGCGAAAAGTGAGAGAGGTTTGTGTAACTGGGGGTCTGATGAAAATAAACCTCTCTCATAATTCCAAAATACTTTTTCATTTGGCCAGAAACTAAACTTGAAGTTCACTTCTAAACAATCATGTATAGGACATTTTGTAACAGCAGTTTCGCGGCGCATATTAATTTATCAATTTCTCCCACCTCCTAATGAATTTGAGGAAACTGAGAGAGTTTTATGTAGTTAAGTCTGTTATGAAGAAAAACCTCTTTAAGTTTTCCTAAATTCATTTTTTCGTTTCTCAGAAACCTTCTTGGAAGTTGACTACTCAAAACCAGAAAATAGAGTTTTTGCTTCATATTGCACTACAAAAAGACAGTGCTTTCGTAGCGCAAAACAACTTTTTTGAACTAGTGGCGCTAAGAAAGTAAGGTTTCTTAGATAATTGGCCAATTTTTATGAAAAACTTAGGGAAATGAAATGATGAATGACTTGACATAAAAAACCTTTAAAATGGATTTGTTTAACACTAAGGAAGGTTCAAACCTAAAAATCTAATACTCCCTTTTGGTCAAATTCATTAAATGACTCCTAAGACCCTATTTTGATCCATGATAAAAAAAAAACTTGAAACAATGATGATTTGAGAATTTTTGAGTGATAACAGTGGCTCCACTTGGGATAGTGTGCCCCTGCGGCACACTAAGAACCAGTAGCTCCAGTGCTGCTATCCATTTTCTTGACCAAATCAGAAAGAAATTTGAAATTTCTAAGCTTCTCCCCAAGCTTAAATGGCCTTCACCTCGGGCTCAAGCGTGATGATCACTGCAAAAGAACCAACTTTGTACCTACTAAAAAGATGCTCGTTCACTTTTGGGCTTATTCACACACTCCTACCTACCCTAGCAGCTGCAATCTCCATTTGTAATTCAAGGAACAGGAAACTTCCAATGAAGCCAGTCATTGATCTAATCTGACGCTTGAACCAAAATTAAACATGATACTGAGATGACCAAGGCAACATGAGATGTAACTGATCTTCAAAATGAAAATATAACTGGAAATATGGACTGTAGAACTCTTCCATGTATTCAACTATAGGATCAAAGAAGACATGATATATTTGATGCTTCTCATGAAATTCTGCAACTTTGGGAAACACATCCATGCTTTGATCAACCACATAAGACTTCAGTTGTGTACTCTCAAACTATTGTTCAAACTTATTTTCAAAAATAGTGTATTTTTCCTCAATCTCAAAAAAGAAAGGAAGCAACACCTTCTCTTTGTGTTCTAGCATGGAAAGCTTTTGAAAAGACTGATCTTATTCTTGAAGCCTATAAGATTTAATTTTACCCTCTAAAACTTCAATGTCCTTTGCAATGTTCCTAGTAACTTCATCCACAAACCAAATCTTATCTTCTGACTTGCACTCAAATGATTTAAGATTAGAAGACAAGGATAAAGAAAAATTTTCACCCACTTCTTCATTAATGTGATCATCATTTGATGTAGGCTGATGCAAGAAATGACATGAAGACTCAACTTTTTCTTGTACCTGAGGATTGTAGCAAGCATTTTCCAATATTTCCTCTTGCTGTTTGAAATGATTCTCATACTCCTGATGACAAAAAGACTCACAAGTCTACTGCAACCTTTCATCAAACTCAGAGAATGTATCATAATTTTCATAAATAAACTCATGTTGGGTTTCATTTTCATCTAAGAAAGAGGCTATCCTTTCTTCTTGGTGATGAAAGGGATTGTCATGAAGGGCTTCTAAAATTTCCTCATCCATGAACTTATCATCTTCATAACAATTCTCCAAATATTCAATAAAACTCACACAGTGTTTACAGCAATCTTTGACCAGCAATAAGGAGGGATGACACTCTTCATACATCTCATAAAATGCAACATGGAAATCAGCAAGAGAATATAATGAACCATTTGGAAAGCTTTCATACCAAAACCATGCTTTTCCTTCCAAAGTGGCCATAAATATCTTCATGAGACAATCCTCACGGAACTGAACCTTAAGACTGTGTACATGCATATGGAATCTAACTAAATGAAGAGCAGCATTGTCTTTCTTTTCATCTTTGAATATAGGAAGATCAGTTAACCATTCAACCTTTGGCATAGGATTTGGAAAACCAAGGATATGAGATCGATTCATAGGGCCATACCTGGCATTTATTCTTGAAATGGACCTCATTCTGAAACTTCATCAAGCTACTAATCTTAAAGTAGTGGAGTCACCTTCCAATTGATAATTTGATGTGTGGAGTCGCCAAGGTAGATGCAGCCTCGAAAATCTTCCTCAGCTCCTGCTACCTACAAAAGTTCATCTTCAAAATCTCAGGAAAGTATAATCTTCAAACTCCCGGCAAACGCACCAAAATTTTATCACCAAAATCGTACCTGATTGGTTGTTGATCAAACAACTTCAATGTAACTATTTCAAACCAATCTTGTGACTGAGGCTTAGCCTCCTCAGCCTGAGAGGGCTCTCTCAAGGGTTAATGATATGGGATATAGATAGATGGATAACTCTATTATTTGTGTTTTGGTTCAGGTTGAGAAGATGAATGCTTGCTACCATTAGGCTATGGAGTCAGTGATAGGGCTCTCAATAACAAAGGCTTTCCTTGTGGAAACTGAGGCTTGTATATACTTCAATGAAAGGGTAACACATTCAGGAAAATCCCAATAACTTGAAGTTCAAAGGAAGTCAAAGCATGTAATACATGAATTCTGAGTAATGAGACATCAAGGCTATGGAAGAGAAACATTTCAAAGATATGACATAAAACTCATTGAAAATACAGTAAGAATCTCAGGTGAAGAAAAGTTGTATGTTACTGTATATATCAGTCAATCCAAAGCTTTACAAAGTGGTCTTCTTAGATAAAATTTTCCAGCCTGTAGGTTGCAACCAAAATCAGCATGTATACATTGGGCTTATGGATTCAAATTAATCTCAGAAAATCAGTGAATCTAATTGACATGGAAGTTGAGGCATATCAGGGTTTTTAGTCTTGAGACACACACTTGAAACATGTAAAAAACACAGTCATTCCATTTATAAAGGAATTCAGAGCATCTAAAGATGAGTTCTGAGTAATATAGATGAAAACCACTGCAAATAAGATATATAATAAAAATTGATAGGACAGGAAAACACTAAAAAGCCCTTCTAAATCTCAAGTTGGTCAAGTAGAAACTCTCTGCATTAGCTGAAACAATCTTTTTACAATATGCACCAATTTTGACAAAAAAGTCTCCAACCCTTTGCTAATTCGACCTCTTGGACTTTAATAGACCATTACAACATGATATGAACTCATTTTCTGCTAGATACTTCGAATTCCTAAATCTTGATACTTTGCATAACCATAAAACATCAAATTTATGACAAACAGACACCTATCCTACTTGACAGTGCTATTTCATCTAGGACTCAAACTCTTCATTACTATCTTTAACAAACTTATCCTAACAACCTTATCTATTTTAAATTACATCATTGACAAGTGTATCATCACATGGTCGAACTTGGATGATGGGCTTGAGCTCTTCATGACCACTTTGCTGACCTCCACATAAGCAGGAAACCAAACCCTATTTTTTAGGCATATGGTCTTCTGCATTCATTGGACATTCTAACCATCATGTACTCTTCATTTCGTGGTCCTTTTCTGTTTGGAGTTGGAGTAACACATGACAAAACTCCTCACTAGGCTCCAGCTGTCTGTAACCATCATCAAACTGTTCAAATGAGCTGAAAATAGACTGCGCTACGAAAACAAGACAGTTTCGTAGCGCTTTTCGTAGCGCTTCCCTTTAACCCTTTTTTCTTCAAATTCTTGACTTATTTCCTTCAAAATAATCTTCATTACCTTTAGATATATCCTCCATAGCAATTTCAAACCTTAATTCATATTTTTACCCCCCAAAATGTGATGAAAAAGGGCAAGAAAAGCTGTTATAGTAGTTTCGTAGCGCTTTTTGCCTTTTTTACACTGTTTACGCTACAAAACTGCTGAGTGAGAAGTTTTGTCCAAAATTTTCCAAAATTAAAATTTTAAATGTGCTAAAAACTAAAAATTAATCTTATTTCATCATATCACTTGAAAAACAGAGTCATTCCGGCCCTCTTGAGGTCCCTTCTTCATTTGCAATAGGTTGGCCTATTGGTTTTTCCTGGTTTTTCCTGAACAATAGGTCTTGGGACAAAGCCTATATCTCCTACTGAATGATTTATTTTAATAAAATGAAGGATTTTTTTGTAGGCCATGATGTCTTCAATAAAAACCTCTCTTGGTTATTTGAAATACATCTCCTGCTGTCCAAAAACTGCCTCTGAAAAACATGTGTAAAATAGGAAAACTTTGTTTCTGAAAATAGGGCTTCAAATAAATCCTTGTATCTCCCAACGAATAACACTTGTGAGAAAAGTGAGAGAGTTTTTTTTATCTTGGGGTGTAATGAAAACAAACCTCTTTTATAATTCCAAAATACTTTTGGTTTTGGCCAGAAACGGAACTTGAAGTTCACTTCTAAACAGTCATGTATAGGACATTTTGTAACAGTAGTTTCGTAGTGCATATTAATTTATCAATTTCTCCCACCTCCTAATGAATTTGAGTAAACTGAGAGAGGTTTATGTAGTTACGTCCGTTACAAAGAAAAATATTCTTTCATTTTCCCTAAATTCATTTTCCGTTTCTCAGAAACCTCCTTGGAAGTTGACTATTCAAAACCAGAAAACGGAGTTTTTGCTTCATATTGCGCTACGAAAAGACAGCACTTTCATAGCGCAAAACGACTTTTTTGAACTAGTGGCGCTACGAAAGTAAGGTTTCTTATCTAATTGGATAGTTTTGATGAAAAACTTAGGGAAATGAAATGAATGATTAAATGATGAATGACTTGACATAAAAAACCTTTAAGATGGATTTGTTTAACACTAAGGAAGGTTCAAACCTAAAAATCTAATAATCCCTTTTGGTCAAATTCATGAAATGATTCCTAATACCCTATTTTGACCCATGATCAAAAACAAACTTGAAAAAATGATGTTTTGAGAATTGTTGAGTGATAACAGTGGCTCCACCTGGGATAGTGTGCCCCCATGGTACACTAAGAACCAGTAGCTCTAGTGTTGCTATCCATTTTCTTGACCAAATCAGAAAGAACTTTGAAATTTCTAAGATTCTCCTCAAGCTTAAATGGCCTTCACCTCGGGCTCAAGCGTGATGATCACTATAGAACAACCAACTTTGTACCTACTGAAAATATGCTCATTCACTTTTGGGCTTATTCACACACTCCTACCTACCCTAGCAGCTGCAATCTCCATTTGTAATTCAAGGAACATGAAACTTCCAATGAAGCCAGTCATTGATCTGATCTAACACTTGAACCAAAAGTAAACATGATATTGAGATGACTAAGGCAACATCATATGTAACCGATCTTCAAACTGAAAATATAACTGGAAATATGGACTGTAGAACTCTTCCATGTATTCAACTATAGGATCAAATAAGACATGATATATTTTATGCTTCTCATGACATTTTGCAACTTTAGGCAACTCATCCATGCTTTGATCAACCACATAAGACTTCAGTTGTGTACTCTCAAACTGCTGTTCAAACTGATTTTCAAAAATAGTGTATTTTTCCTCAATCTCAAAAAAGAAAGGAAGCAACACCTTCTCTTTGTGTTCTAGCATGGAAAGCTTTTGAAAAGACTGATCTTAATCTTGAAGCCTATAAGATTGAATTTTACCCTCTAAAACTTCAATTTCCTTTGCAATGTTCCTAGCAACTTCATCCACAAACTGAATCTTATCTTCTGACTTGCATTCAAATGATTTCAGATTAGAAGAAAAGGATAAAGAAAAATTTTCACCCACTTCTTCATTAATGTAATCATCATTTGATGTATGCTGATGCAAGAAATGACATGAAGACTCAAATTTTTCCTGTACCTAAAGATTTTAGCAAGCATTGTCCAATATTTCCTCTAGCTATTTGAAATGATTCTCATACTCCTGATGATCAAAAGACTGACAAGTCTGCTGCAACCTTTCATCAAACTCAGAGAATGTATCATAATTTTCATAAATAAACTCCTGTTGGGTTTCATTTTCATCTAAGAAAGAGGTTATCCTTTCTTCTTGGTGATGAAAGGGATTGTCATGAAGGGCTTCTAAAATTTCCTCATCCATGAAATCATCATCTTCATAACAATTCTCCAAATATTCAATAAAACTCACACATTGTTTACAACAATCTTTGACCAACAATAAGGAGGGATGACACTCTTCATACATCTCATAAAATGCAACATGGAAATCAGCAAGAGGATATAATGAACCATTTGGCAATATTTCGTACCAAGACCGTGCTTTTCCTTCCAAAGTGGCCATAAACATCTTCATGAGACAATCCTCAGGGAACTGAACCTTAAGACTGTGTACATGCATATGGAATCTAACCAAATGAAGAGCAGCATTGTCTTTCTTTTCATATTTGAATATAGGAAGATAAGTTAACCATTCAACCTTTGGCATAGGATTTGGAAAAATAGGGATATGAGGTTGATTCATAGGGCCATACCTAGCATTTATTCTTGCAATGGACCTCATTCTGAAACTTCATCAAGCTACTGACCTTCAAGAAGTGGAGTCACCTTCCAATTGATTATTTGATGTGTTGAGTCGCCAAGGTAGATGCAGCCTCGAAAATATTCCTGAGCTCCTGCTACCTTTAGAAGTTCATCTTCAAAATCTCGGGAAAGTATAATCTTCAAACTCCCGGCAGACGCATCAAAATGTTATCACCAAAATCATACCTGATTGGCTGTTGATCAGACAATTTCAATGTAACTATTTCAAACCAATCTTGTGACTAAGGCTTAGCCTCCTCAGCCTGAGAGGGCTCTCTCAAGGGTTAATGATATGGGATATAGATAGATGGCTAACTCTATTATTTTTGTTTTGGTTCAGGTTGAAAAGATGAATGAATGCTACCATTGGGATATGGAGTCAGTGATAGGGCTCTCAATAACAAAGGCTTTCCTTGTGGAAACTGAGGCTTGTATATACTTCAATGAAAGGGTAACAAATTCAGGAAAATCCCAATAACTTGAAGTTCAAAGGAAGTCAGAGCATGTAATACATGAATTCTGAGTAATGAGACATCAAGGCTATGGAAGAGAAAAATTTCAAATATAGGACATAAAACTCATTGAAAATACAGTAAGAATCTCAGGTGAAGAAAAGTTGTATGTTACTGTATATATCAGTCAATCCAAATCTTTACAAAGTCGGCTGCTTAGATAACATTTTCCAACCTGTAGGTTGAAACCAACATCAGCATGTATACATTGGGCTTATGGAGTCAAATTAATCTCAGAAAATTAGTGAATCTAATTGACATGGAATTTGAGGCATATCAGGGTTTTTAGTCATGAGACACACACTTGAAACATGTAAAAAACACAGTCAGCCCATTTATAAAGGAAGTCAAAGCATCTAAAGATGAGTTCTGAGTAATATAGATGAACACCATTTCAAATAAGATATATAATAAACATTGATAGGACAGGAAAACACTAAAAAAACCTTTTGAATCTCAAGTTGGTCAAGTAGAAACTCTCTGCATTAGCTGAAACAGTATTTTTACGATATGCACCAGTTTTGCCAAAAATTCTCCAACCCTTTGCTAATTCGACCTCTTGGCCTTTAACAGACCATTACAACATGAGATGAACTCATATTCTACTATATACTTCTAATTCCTAACTCTTGACACCTTGCATACCCATAAAACATCAAATTTATGACAAACAGATACCTATCCTACTTGACAGTCCTATTTCAACTAGGACTCAAAATCTTCATTACTATCTTTAACAAAATTATCCTAACAACCTTATCTATTTTAAATTACATAATTGACAAGTGTATCATCACATGGTCGAATTTGGATGATGGGCTTGAGCTCTTCATGACCACTTTGCTGACCTCCACATAAGCAGGAAACCAAACCCTGTTTTTTAGGCATATGGTATTTTTCATTCATTGAACATTATAATCATCATGTACTCTTCATTTCGTGGTCCTTTGCTGTTTGAAGTTGGAGTAACACATGAAAAAACTCCTCCCTAGGCTCCAGCTGTCCATAACCATCATCAAACTGTTCAAATGAGCTGAAAATAGACTGCGCTACGAAAACAAGACAGTTTCATAGCGCTTTTCGTAGCGCTTCCCTTTAACCCTTTTTTCTTCAAATTCTTGACTTATTTCATTCAAAATAATCTTCATTACCTTTATATATATCCTCCATAGAAATTTCAAACCTTAATTCATATTTTTACCCCCCAAAATGTGATGAAAAAGGGCAAGAAAAGATGCTACAGTAGTTTTGTAGCGCTTTTTGCCTTTTTTACTCTGTTTGCGCTACGAAACTGCTGAGTGAGCAGTTTTGTCCAAAATATTCCAAAATTAAAATTTTAAATGTGCTAAAAACTAAAAATCAATCTGATTTCATCATATCACTTGAAAAACAGAGTCATTCCAGCCCTCTTGAGGTCCCTTCTTCATTTGCAATAGGTTGGCCTATTGATTTTTCCTGTTTTTCCCTGAAAACTAGGTCTTGGGACAGAGCCTATAAATCCTACTAAATGATTTATTTTGATAAACTGAAGGAGCTTGTTGTAGGCCATGATGTCTTCAATAAAAACCTCTCTTGGTTGTTTGAAACACATCTCCTGCTATCCAAAAAATGCCTTTGAAAAACATGTGTAAAATAGGAAAACTTTGTTTCTAAAAATAGGGCTTCAAAGAAAGCCTTGTATCTCCCAACTGATAACACCTGTGAGAAACGTGAGATAGGTTTTTGTATCTGGGGGTGTGATGAAAACAAAACTCTTTCATAATTCCAAAATACTTTTGAATTTGGCCAGAAACTGAACTTGAATTTCACTTCTAAACAGTCATGTATAAGACATTTTGTAACAGTAGTTTCATAGCACATATTAATTTATCAATTTCTCCCACCTCCTAGTGAATTTGAGGAAATTGAGAGAGTTTTATGTATTTAATTCATTTAGGAAGAAAAACCTCTTTCAATTTTCCTAAATTTATTTTCCGTTTCTCAGAAACCTCCTTGGAATTTGACTACTCAAAACCAGAAAACAGAGTTTTTGCTTCATATTGCGCTATGAAAAGACAACGCTTTCGTAGTGCAAAACAACTTTTTTGATCTAGTGGCGCTACGAAAGTAAGGTTTCTTAGCTAATTGGCTAGTTTTGATTAAAAACTTAGGGAAATGAAATGAATGATGAAATGATGAATGTCTTGACATAAAAAACCTTTAAAATGGATTTGCTTAACACTAAGGAAGGTTCAAACCTAAAAATCTAATACTCCCTTTTGGTCAAATTCATGAAATGAATCCTAAGACCCTATTTTGACCCATGATAAAAAAAAAACTTGAAACAATGATGTTTTGAGAATTTTTGAGTGATAACAGTGGCTCCACTTGGGATAGTTTTCCCCTGTGGTACACTAAGAACCAGTAGCTCCGGTGTTGCTATCCATTTTCTTGACCAAATCAGAAAGAACTTTGAAATTTCTAAGCTTCTCCTCAAGCTTAAATGGCCTTCACCTCAGGCTCAAGCATGATGATCACTGCAGAAGAACCAACTTTGTACCTACTGAAAAGATTCTCATTCACTTTTGGGCTTATTCACACACTCCTACCTACCCTAGTAGCTGCAATCTCCATTTGTAATTCAAGGAACATGAAACTTCCAATGAAGCTAGTCATTGATCTGATCTAACGCTTGAACCAAAAGTAAACATGATACTGAGATGACCAAGGCAACATGAGATGTGACTAATCTTCAAAATGAAAATATAACTGGAAATATGGACTGTAGAAGTCTTCCATGTATTCAACTATAGGACCAAAGAAGACATGATATATTTGATGCTTCTCATGACATTCTGCAACCTTGGGAAACTCATCCATGCTTTGATCAACCACATAAGACTTCAGTTGTGTACTCTCAAACTGCTATTCAAACTGATTTTCAAAAATAGTATATTTTTCCTCAATCTCAAAAAAGAAAGGAAGCAACACCTTCTCTTTGTGTTCTAGCATGGAAAGCTTTTGAAAATACTAATATTAATCTTAAAGCCTATAAGATTGAATTTTACCCTCTAAAACTTCAATGTCATTTTCAATGTTCCTAGTAACTTCATCCACAAACTGAATCTTATCTTCTGACTTGCACTCAAATGATTTTAGATTAGAAGACAAGGATAAAGAAAAAATTTCACCCACTTCTTCATTAATGTAATCATCATTTGATGTAGGCTGATGCAAGAAATGACATGAAGAATCAAATTTTTCCTGTACCTGAGGATTGTAGCAAGCATTTTCTAATATTTCCTCTTGCTATTTGAAATGATTCTCATACTCCTGATGATCAAAAGACTCACAAGTCTGTTGCAACCTTTCATCAAACTTGGAGAATGTATCATAATTTTCATAAATAAACTCCTATTGGGTTTCATTTTCATCTAACAAAGAGGATATCCTTTCTTCTTGGTGATGAAAGGGATTGTCATGAAGGGATTCTAAAATTTCCTCATCCATGAACTCATCATCTTCATAACAATTCTCCAAATATTCAATAAAACTCACACAGTGTTTACAACAATATTTGACCAGCAATAAGGAGGGGTGACACTCTTCATACATCTCATAAAATGCAACATGGAAATCAACAAGAGAATATAATGAACCATTTAGCAAGCTTTCATACCAAGACCGTGTTTTTCCTTCCAAAGTGGCCAAAACATCTTCATGAGACAATCCTCAGGGAACTAAACCTTAAGACCTTGTACATGCATATGGAATATAACCAAATGAAGAGCAGCATTGTCTTTCTTTTCATCTTTGAATATAGGAAGATCAGTTAACCATTCAACCTTTGGAATAGGATTTGGAAAACCAGGGATATGAGATCGATTCATAGGGCCATACCTAGCATTTATTCTTGCAATGGACCTCATTTTGAAACTTCATCAATCTACTGATATTCAAGAAATGGAGTCACCTTCCAATTGATTATTTGATGTGTGGAGTCGCCAAGGTAGATGCAGCCTCGAAAAGCTTCCTGAGCTCCTGTTACCTTTAGAAGTTCAGCTTCAAAATCTTGGGAAAGTATAATCTTCAAACTCCTGGCAAACGCATGAAAATGTTATCTCCAAAATTGTACCTGATTGGTTGTTGATTAGACAACTTCAATGTAGCTATTTCAAACCAATATTGTGACTGAGGGTTAGCCTCCTCAGCCTGAGAGGGCTCTCTCAAGGGTTAATGATATGGGATATAGATAGATGGCTAACTCTATTATTTGTGTTTTGGTTCAGATTGAAAAGATGAATGCTTGCTACCATTGGGCTATGGAGTCAGTGATAGGGCTCTCAATAACAAAGGATTTCCTTCGGGAAACTGAGGCTTGTATATACTTCAATGAAAGGATAACACATTCAGGAAAATCCCAATAACTTGAAGTTCAAAGGAAGTCAGAGCATGTAATACATGAATTCTGAGTAATGAGACATCAAGGCTATGGAAGAGAAAAATTTCAAAGATAGGACATAAAACTCATTGAAAATACACTAAGAATCTCAGGTGAAGAAAATTTGTATGTTACTATATATATCAATCAATCCATAGCTTTACAAAGTGGTCTGCTTAGATAACACCAAGATAAAGGGGTATGGTATGTGCCCTTGTTATCCAGAATTAAGGGATCTTAGTATTGAAGTTTCACGGCTTTCCCTCAGATTCTCCTTAACCCTGAAGAAGGGAGAATATTTTTTGGGTTCCTACCCTTTGAACCGAGTAGCACCTGGATCTAAACCACTGATACTTCTATAAGGGGAATTCTGATTTATGTGGTGAAGTGTTAGAATGGATCAAAAGGCAAGCTATCCGCTATTTCATGCATATAAAAACCATAGGTAGGCAGGTCACCATCCCTGTTGCTTGCTCGGAGATGAAACTATCCATTTTCCATGATTCATATAGGAAGGTGCTATCTATCGGATCGAGTAATCTCATGAGCGATGACACTAGAAAATTTGGCGGAATTTCCGACGGCCAATTCGTCGCTATTCCAACACATAGTCATCGCAAGAGCGACAGTTCGAGGACGGGAAAAACGTTGTTTGCCATCCCATCGCATTTCGGACACACTTAAAAAGTGTCGCACTACCGACACTTTTTCCGTCGCTTCCAAAAAAGCGTCGCTCTTTCGACGTTTCCCAAACCGTCACACTTCCGACGTTTGTAAATTGTCACACTTCTGACGAAATGTGGTCCGACGTTTTGAACGTCGCTCTTTTGACGTTTGTAAATTGTCGCAATTCCGACGTAATGTGGTCCGACGTTTTGGACGTCACTCTTCCGACATTTGTAAACTGTCGCAATTCCGACGAAATGTGGTCCGACGTTTTGGACGTTGCTCTTCCGAAGTTTGTAAACTATCGCAATTTCGATGAAATGTGGTCCGACGTTTTGAACGTCACTTATCCGACATTTTTATACTATTGCTCTTCCGATGTTTTTAAGTTGTCGCAATTCCGACGCTTACAAGGCGTCGGTATACCGACAGCGGGTTCAATTTTAAAAAAAAAATGAAACTTTAAAATAGGACAGTAAATCTCCAATATTTGTTATGAATTGTGGGCATTCCAATGACCGTGAAATATTAATATAATAAGCCACCCCACAGCGCTTCGACTATAAACAATCATTTTTTTTTCACAAGAGAAAAAACGTTGTTTTGAATATATTATATGAAGTAAAACAGTCCATGAAGTCATTACATTTTCACATCTGAAGATTGGAACCCAAATATCCATCCAGAAAAGTGGAAGTCCCACCCCAGACAATGATAGAAAAATACCCCATGTCACATACGGGGACATGATATAAAACCCAGTAACGGTCCACATGGAGATTATCGACAATCTGAGAAAGCATCCAAATATGCCCGAGGCATCTATAAGAAAGTGAAATAGCATTATGTAGAATAGTAAAGCAACAGATAGAGTACCGACGTCCATTGTTCCAAATACAAATTAAAGTACCCAAAATCCTTGAACAGAGAAAAACGCTAATCATGTGAGGAGTGTGATATGTCCAAAATATAAAAAGACCATCGGACCATATCAATAAACTAGCAACATAGACCAGCATCGCTAGTTTTGAAGGCAGAGTGATAAACATTAATCATTTTTTTTTCACAAGAGAAAAAACGTTGTTTTGAATATATTATCTGAAGTAAAACAGTCCATGAAGTTATTACATTTTCACATCTGAAGATTGGAACCCAAATATCCATCCAGAAAAGTGGAAGTCCCACCCCAGACAGTGATAAAAAAATACCCCATGTCACATACAGGGACTTGATATAAAACCCAGTAACGGTCCACATGGAGATTATCGACAATCTGAGAAAGCATCCAAATATGCCCGAGGCATCTATAAGAAAGTGAAATAGCAGTATGTAGAATAGTAAAGCAACAAATAGAGTACTGACGTCCATTGTTCCAAATACAGATTAAAGTACCCAAAATCCTTGAACAGAGAAAAACGCTAATCATGTGAGGAGTGTGATATGTCCAAAATATAAAAATACCATCAGACCATATCAATAAACCAACATTGCTAGTGTTGAAGGCAGAGTGATAAACATTAATCATTTTTTTCACAAGAGAAAAAACGTTGTTTTGAATATATTATATGAAGTAAAACAGTCCATGAAGTCATTACATTTTCACATCTGAAGATTGGAACCCAAATATCCATCTAGAAAAGTGGAAGTCCCACCCCAGACAATGATAGAAAAATGCCCCATGTCACATACAGGGACATGATATAAAACCCAGTAATGGTCCACATGGAGATTATCGACAATCTGAGAAAGCATCCAAATATGCCCGAGGCATCTATAAGAAAGTGAAATAGCAGTATGTAGAATAGTAAAGCAACAGATAGAGTACCGACGTCCATTGTTCCAAATACAAATTAAAGTACCCAAAATCCTTGAGCAGAGAAAAACGCTAATCATGTGAGGAGTGTGATATGTCCAAAATATAAAAAGACCATCAGACCATATCAATAAACCAGCAACATAGACCAGCATCGCTAGTTTTGAAGGTAGAGTGATAACCTGTCAACACATAAAATAGTATCATAAAGTGGATACAGGAAATGTGCAGAGACATGTACTGTTGATATACGCCTCACACAAAAAGCATCCATGATAGAGAAAAAATATGTATAAACCCAAGGTCGATTGTATGTTCTGGCTCGCTTGTTCCCGGAAATAAAAACCATCTGCAGAAACCCTGGCTCGCTTGTAAGATCAGCTCGCTTGATTCCAAAATTGGTAACCATATGTTGCATCCGAGATGTAAGGTTCAGGCTCACTTGTTTCCATTAGTAGCCCGCTACAGCATCCACCCTGTTCATAGCAAAAATGTTCCTGTAGATATACAGAGAAAAATTATAATACGTAGACCATATAAACATGGCTCTGTATTTCAAAATACAGGTTTAAAATAGAAACAGGGCAACATTTTTTTTTTCCAATTGTTATGAACATAATTCAACCGTGAAATATTAATATAATAAACTACCCCACAGCGCTTCGACTATAAACAATCATATAAACATGTCTCTGTATTTCAAAAAATAGGTTTAAAATAGAAACAGGGCAACATTTTTTTTTCTAAGTAAAGTTAATCTATTAACAGTGGGAATAAAATTACACCGAAGTCAAAAACATTGCCCAGACTCATGGAAAATTTTTCATCAAAAAATCAAAAAATTAAGAAGACTGCCCTCATACGGGGAAACCAGTCTTGAACATTTACAGAATTCAAAAATATTACAGAAGTCCAGCACAGTAATATAATCTAAAAGCAGCCCAATTAAGTGGGCCGCGAAGCAAGAAAAACAAATTAACCAAACTACTCCTCCGGCTCCTCAACGATTCAGCACCATCCTTCGGAAGGTCTAAGATCGCTAGGTGCTACCTCCACAGTCATGCCACTGCTCCCCTCCTAAAGGCCCAAATGCTAGTCGATTTTTTCTGAGCTTAGAACCGCCGGACGGGTGCATTGTTCTTCCATTTGGGCCTCCTCACGGAAAACCACAGTAATTGAAGCTGTGATTCGTGGGCGGTTCAGAGAGAAATTAAAGGAAAAAAGCGCAGTGTGCGTCGTGGGAGAAGGTGAAGCGGTGGGGAAATGAGGAGCAGGGGAGCCCATACCGTGGCCAGATCCTAGAACCCGACCTCGCCCACTTCTAGTATCTGGATAGCGACCTGCGTGATAATCACTGGACTGGGAAGATGACTCGGTTGAGGGGCTAGAGGGAGCGTGTAGGGGTTGACCTCTAGTGCTCCCCCTGCAACAACGCATCCTTTGACGCAGGCGAGGCATGGGTGCAGTCTCAGCAGTGGGCACAAAAGGAGATGGAGAAGAAGAATTCCAAGAAATAGAGGAAGACAGACAAGGACCAGACCGAGAGAAATGCATATATGCAGCAAGGTCTAAGAAGCAGTTTAGCTGGCCACTTCTCCTTCTCATCACAGTGAGCAGGAAGTGTAACCCAACAACCGGCTCATCTGAAAAACCATAGCGAAACGCCATTTTATCGACCCCACTGCAATGCAATCGAAGGACGCCCGTCATAATTAATCTCTGATCATTAATGAGAGCCGAAGGCTGGATCATATTGGAGCATGCGGAATCGCTAACAGGAGTGGAGGTCCAATCTTGAACAGTGTTAAAACTTAATGCGATTTGATGTGAAAACCTTGGAACTTAATTGAACAACGTTAAAACTTAATGCGATTAATATGAAATCGCCACATCCATGTCCCATCGCCTTAAACGCCATCGAATGCACCCGCATCCGAGAACAGGGCAACATTTGATTGAGGACACATGGTAGAAATTGATTGGAGCGGATCTTTGTTTGGGCCGCTCGCGCAGTGGAAATCCGGACCCGAAAAATATTAGGGCAAATTTGATAAGAAATTCGCGTCACAACTCTCCCTCCGTACGCCAGCCCGACTTTGGACCCGAAAAAGATTAGGGCGGAATTCAATTGGTTTTCGCGTCACAAAATTGGCCGACGTCAGCAGGCTATTTTGGAACGTGAATTTGGTTTTAATTATGGTTTATCATTGTTTGAAGTCCGACGGGCTCGACTTAAGAACAATTTTGTTTGATCCCATCTTATAAAATTTGTGTTGGTTTTCTTTGATAATACACATATTTATAATAAATCATGGGAATACCACACTGAACATGTGGAAAAGTTATATAAATTATTGAGAACAATCATTTTTATGTAAAAATATCCAAATGTGCTTTTGGGAAATAAGAATTCGAGTATTTGGTTCATATTGTTTTAAAGGAAGGAGTGAAGTTGGAGCCTCAAAAGATGCAAGCTATTACAAAATTACCTATTCCTAAGAAAATCAAGGTTCTTAGAATATTTTTTAGACTTACATGATAATATTGATAATTTGTTAAGAATTATGCATCCATTTCAAGTCCACTCACATATCTCTTGAAGAAAATATCATTTATATGGAATGATGAGGCTACTTTGGCATTCTCTCTTTTAATGGATGCCATGTCTTCTACACCAACATCGGTTGCACCTGCTTTTGGTAAAACATTCATAGTAGAGTGTGAGGCACTAGGACAAGGAATTTACGTAACATTAACACAATAAGGGATATCATTGGCTTTTAAAAGCAAAGAATTCAAAGAAAATATTTGGTGAAATCTACGTATGAAAAATAAATGGAAGCAATATTACATGCAATAAAAAATGGGGATAGTATATCATTGGGAGGTACTTTAAAGTCAAGATATACCATGATAGCATAAATTATTTTTTGAAGCTATGATTTTCATTAGAATATTAACAAAAATGAGGAGAAAAAATGCAAAGTTTTAATTTTGAGCTAATCTGCAAAAAGGGTAAGGAAAATTTAGTACATGATGCTCTTTCTAAAATAACAGAGGCCTCAAATTTATATCCAATTACATTTTCTATTCCTTGGTGGCTAGAAGAAGCTTGCCATAATGGAAAAATGACAATAGTACTAAACAAAAATTAAAATTTATAAAGGATGGGATGAACTCTATGGAGCATTGGGAGTGAAAGAGAGATATAATTTGGTGCAAATGTAGAATATTTTTATGCACGCAAGCATGTTTGAATAAAAAAATATTAAGGGAGTCCCATGTCTCTCTGATGGTAGGAAGCAGGGTTCCTTAAAACATCTCAAAGGATCAAAAAATATATTTTTGGAAGGAATTAAGAAAGATATTCAAAATTTTGTAAGAGAAGGTCAGGTTTGAATAATAAATAAAAGAGAGATAGTAAAATCTCTAGGGTTACTTCAACCATTCCACATACATATTCAAAGACTAGAAGATATATCAATAGACTTTATTACAGGGTTACTGAAATATAAAGGTAATTATTACATTTTTGTGGTCATTTATATAGACAAATTTTGTATATTTTTTTTGTAGAGCTCAAAGTACATAAACAACAAGCCAAGTGGCAGAAGTGTCTGTGAAAGAAATTCATAGTCTTCATGGTTTTCCTAAAGTAATAGTAACAAGAAACTTTTGGAAATAATTATTTAATATGAGTGGAAAAACACTAGCTGCCATGAGTTCTACATATCAAACACAATCAAATGGTCAAACAAAAATAGTTAACAAATGTTTTTAAGGTTATCTACAATGTTACTCTTTAAAAAAGCAATCTTAATGGATGAAGTGGGTTCGTCAAGGAAGAATGGTAATATGATACTACCTATCACACATCTACTAAAATTTCCCCATTTAAGGCCCTTTATGGATTTCCAACTCCTAGTATCTCATACTTTTTGCAAGATAAGTCCAAAGTATAGGAAACAGAGTCACATATGGAAAATGCTAAAGAAACTTTGAAAATTATTATGGAAAACCTTCAAATGACATGAAACATGATAAAACAACAAGGGGAATAACATTGAAGTGAAAGATAATTTGAGGAGGGTAATTGGGTATTTTTTAGATTATAGCATTATAAGAAATATTCATTCAAGAAAAAGAAGAATAAAGAATTAGCTCAAAAATGTTATGGCCCTAAATAATTATTCATAGGATTGCACAAGTGGTATATAAGTTATATTTTCCTTCTTCTTGCATTCATAAGGTTTTTCATGTATCTTGCCTAAAAAAGGTTTTGGGAAAAAATATGCCAATGTAAATAGAACTTACAAAATTAGATGAAGAATGAAAGTTGATTCTTGAACCACAAAAAGTTATAGATAAACATTCTGTATCTCTTTGACATATAACCATTATGAAGTACCTAATCAAGTGGAAGAATATTCCTCTAGAAGAAGGTACATGGTAAAATGATCAATTCGTGATGAAATACCCACGGCTAAGGGGTTCGTTTGAAGTTTTGACAAAGGTTTTGTTATATGTTTTATATAACGCGCGGCGGAATAGTTTTATTGTTTGTTAAGGTCCCACACAGTGATCAAATTTGAAGGGCAGGTCCGAATTTCAATTAGAAGGGCATATATCTATGTCACCCTTCCATAATGAAAAGATTTAAAAAAAAACTTTTCAATTGACCACAATAAATTATTTTTACATTTCATTTTCAGAAAGACAAAACCATCAATATTTATATTAATAAAAGACTATTACATATACAACAATGAAGAAGGCTCCATCTTTCATTGCTTAAATATCTCATTGGCAATGTCAACATAAGTCTTGAAGACACTATTATAATAATTTGGATACATACCACTGGGATATAGGAGATTCTTATGTGTCAGATTGTGTAATGCAATTTTGACTTTGTCTCACAAGGAGCAGCAACATGGAGGTCTGGATTTTTCTTATAGAACTTTATTATTATTATTTGAAACGTTGTTTATAGATATGAAGACAACAATGAAATTATGAGCATGGTAGACAATTAGTCAAGCTCATGATGCCAAACCATGATGATGTAAGTTTGGAATTTAACATTTTTACATGTTAAAGACAAATAGTCAAAATCACTGACAACTTAGTATGACATAATTAATAATCATTCCCTATTCATTTTTGTTAATAGGTTTATGTCACACGATGATCTCTCTTCTTTGGCATTTACTTGTATTGAAGATCACTATTCTAGGAATAAGGAGTTATTTTCTCCAAAAATAACCCTAGCCAAACATTGACAATGCATCAAGGATATCTTTCTATGCTTCATAAGTACATATGTTATACTTCTAAATCATGTCTTGGAAGTGGTTGTTTTGCTGGAAATTATTCACCAGTTGGTTTCATACCAAAGTCTTTTTCTCATTTTCGGCATCCAATACATGAAAAAGATAATGGTTTAAAACAACATAAATATTTGAAATTTTGCAAGAATTTTCTGGCACACTTTGAATATGAATTTTGAAGTCAAGTGCATGATGATGTATAGGATCAAGTGTCATTTTGAATACCAAATGTTTCACAAGAAACTTCTCAACATGCTACCTTGCAGTAAGGATTAAATGACAATATTGAATCAACTATTTCCATAATATAAGAGCACCTCGGCCATAAGACTAAACAACTACAAATGTTGTAGATCTAACAAGACCACACAATAAAATGTATTCCACAAGGCCAATACTGTATCAAAAATGAAAAGGAGTTTGCAACCAAAAATACCTTAGGCAACTAATTCAATTAGATACACCAAACCATCAACAAAAAGGAAAACCATCCAACTCAAAAGGTAAGTGTTTACCAACTTTGAAAAAATTTTGAGTTCCGAAACAAGGACCTTTATTGTCTTGTCAATGCCCCTAGTAATTTGAACGGGGTTTGCACCTGCTGCAAAAACCTAAAAAAAAAGGTTTCATTTCAAATTATTTTCCACAAATTTAAGATACAACCATTTTCAATTTTATATTTCCTAGCAAGCTCATAAATTTTGACAAACGAACCAAAAATTTTTAATACCTGATAGCAATTTTTTCACTCAAAAACTATCTTAGACTCAATAAGCCCAACCCAAAACTAAAAAACCAAACACCATAAGACCCTACAAAATGAATAGATGATCTTAATCCAGTACTATCAACAAAAAGTTACATTTACACCCTCACTTATTAAACCCTGTGCTGTTGAATTTTAACTTCAACTGCTGCAGCAGAAGGACGGATGCAGCAGCAACATTTTTTTTTGGAGGTTGCTTGCATGCCATCCAGAAATTTAATTCAGCATTTAAAATTCCTACAAGTTTTTTTGGTAGACGGCCACAGCCATATTTCTGTACAGGATTGTATTTAAACACAACAACCAGCATTAACGCAATTCACCAACCAGAAATTAAACAAACAGAAATTTACCCGACAGTTTTGTAAATTCAAAAGGAGGACACATGGAGCATTAATATTGGATCGCATGAAATTGAAGGGAATTTGAAAACCTGAAAACCGGACCCGAATTTTTTATAGGGCACATTGGATTGAGAATTCGAGTTAAAATTAGGCAGACGTCAGCATCCCATTTTGGAACGCGAATTTGGTTTGAAGTTCAATCTATTCAGACTTTTGAAGTCCGACGGAAAGGGTTCTTTAATGTTTTGATAGTTTAATATATACATATGTTTTAAACATATGTTATATATATATCATATGCGAAATGAAAGGTGGGCCATAGAATTTAGTTTTAATTTTTATTTTTTTTAAAAGAGGGTTTATTATAATATGTTTTATATGTTACGGCATATAAAAATAAAAAGGACAAAAAAGCTTGGTAGTTTTTTTTTATAAACTGATGCGTAAATTTTTTATTACACGGCAATGTGTAAAAAAAAACTGAGTGTGACTTAAGTGTGTATGCACATAAGTGTGTATGCACGGTAGTGCGAAAGGAAGTGAAAAACACAGTGTTTTAGAGACAGAGTATGTTTTTTTTGAACAGACAGTGAGTTGGTTTTATGCACTGTGTTTTGTAGCAGTCATAATTTTGTAATCCCTCTCAGTGAGGAAGAAGTGTAATAGTTTTTTTTTGAGTTATTGAATGGAATAGAAGTTTGTTTTCAAAGCATTAAAACTCTATCTCCTGTAAAAGAAATTTTTATTTTCTCTGTGTTAGAAGAAGGGAGATTTATTCTCCATTCATTGTTCTGGAATTTTTCAATATTCCAACATGTGCAAGAACAACAGATGTTGTGGTTCCATCCCCAGCTAAATCATTTGTCTTTGCCGCAACTTGCCTTACCAACTTGGCCCCAATATTTTCAACTGGGTCCTCTAATTCAACCAATAAAAAGGCCAAAACCATAGCATTGAGATACATTTCATTACATTGTCAATAACAATAAAATTTGACTCGGCCATAACCCTTTCCTTTTATTGTTGTGAAAATCTTTATGCATTACTCTAATGTGGCTAGTCCATAGGCCAAGTAGACCACTGGGTAACAAATATGTTTCCTTTCACCTTTGAGTTTTCAAATTATGCCTACCAAATCTAAGACATTTAAGAGAGGGAACTAATACAACGTTAAAAAGAAAACTAGAGCACACATCTACAAATTACCTCCTTAGCTACTGTCACACCATCATTAACTATTTTCGGAGAACCATGCTTGCTCTCCAAGACAACATTTTGCCCTTCACCCCAAGGGTGACTCCAACAAGATCAGCAAGTTTGTTCACACCGCCTGCAAGACAAATTGACAATGCTTTCAGTAAGTGTGCAATTGAATGCCAGACCATATGCCAAAACAACCCTCCATGAAGAATTAAAATAACACATTAAAATCGAATATAAGTGGACAAGGAAAGATCCACCGCAGTGAAGTTTCACGTGCAAGTGACCTTCCTTTAAACATAATTTTTTCTCTGACCTGCAATTTTTTTGTCACTGAGCCATCCTTGTTGAAGTAAAACTCCTTTTCCATAGCTCTTGTATTAACTACCTTCTCTCTGTCGCGTAATCTCAGAGTCCCTCTTCTGCTTGAGCGATTAAAGGAAATGGGTGAAAAAGCTGAAAGAGAAGACAATTGTCTGCCATAATTATCAAACATTGCACCCAACTTCTTCCCCTTTCCATTGTTACCCAATGAGGTAGATGTGGCAATTGTTGTCATACTGCCCAAAGCAGAGGCCATCTTCTCTTATGATGAATATAGAATTACAAGATCTTCATATTAGTATGAACCTTAAAAAACATGACTCCCATTGCTAAAAACCACTTTTAAGTTGTAACGGGCAAACTAAACAACTATCGCAACTTTTGGCAACTTCTGGAGCATTAAGAGAGAAACAACCAAAGAGAAATACAACCACAATCCTCATTTTAATGAGACCGGACTATATATTTGCATTAAGATAATAGAAAGAAATCATGACTATATTAAAGCCACCACAAAACAACTTTAACCAGTGTCTCTCGCAGCCTTCAGGTTTCCATGCTAGAGGTTGCATATTTTAATTTAAATTCTTGACCTCTCGTGCCCATCTATGAATGCATCCAATGGGATATCTACATCAAATGCTCCTTTATATCCCCAAAAAAAAATTCCCTACTACAAGAGCACTAGTATTGATGGATCACCCCACACCATCCCACCCACTAGAAACGGTGAAAAAGGAAACCCGAGAAAACTTCTGAAATATCTCAAGATGAATATATGGGTGGTTCTTATGAATCAACCAACCATTCAGAAAATGCTCATCAATCCAAACCATGAGTATTATGTGACGATATTCAAGCAGGCACTGAATCGGATTTCTGAAGCTATGTTAGAGAAACCCTAAACTCTCACTGAAAATAGGTGAAATGTGGCACCACTCAGAGATTGACATGTGCCAATTGGTACAAGTGGTAGACAATTGGCATGCTCAAACAACGAGGTGATGCAGGAATGACATGAGGGAGAAAACATCAGAAAAGCCCAAAATCTGGAGAACTAAAGCTCATCACCAACCTGAGATTGACAACTTTACATGATGTAACCTATGAAATTGTAAATGGAGAAATCATAGTAATAATAAAATAACCTATGTAACAATAAATTCGGATTCATCCTGGGAGTGGTAATGGGAGAAATCATAGTGAACAACAGGAAACATGCAGAGTTGCTTACAATCAAATAGATGAAAAAACACATACAAAAAACCTAGATAATAATCATGAACAAGCTTAATATTGAATTATGAGCTGTAAAGGAACTTACAAAATGTGACATTACGAACCTGGTCAAGCGCACAAGCAAAAATATCCTGGACATGACCCTGGTTGACAAGTTGTATTGCTCATGATGCAAGAGGATTTGTACCTGCATTGCCAAGTCAATCAAAATCCATCATTATCTATACAATAAATACAAGTAATTGATGTAGTATTTTTTACTCTAAGATGAATTCTTATGATAATGTTAGAACATATGTTGAAAATTTCAAAACATACCTGAATAAGATCCTCTTCGTTTCAAGAACAATTTATTGGAGTCGCATGAACTTGGAACAAGCCTCCCACGATCTGAAAGAGTAGCAACTAAGTCAACAGTGACTTTTTTGTTGCTACGCTAGATCGAGGGAGGTTTGCTCCAAGATTAAATCGCTCCAATAAATTATTCTCTACTAAACAGGGCCAACCATGTGAAGGTGGAAGCTCTTATGGCCCTTCCCCCCCCCCTCACATCACTCTCAATTCCCCAATACCCAATCTATATTTCATTTTTTACTTTCATGAGCATAAAAAAAAATATTCAATAACTAATAAAAAAACAATTCAACAAAAAGTACATAAGGAAACATTGCAATTAATGCTTGACATAAAAATAGTATGATAAATGAGTTTTTTATATAACGCAAAAAACGTTCCAAGTATGGTAACGTTTGTCTTATAATAATACAATATTTTACATTATCAAATTTTCTTTTTCTTCTTCCTATTTCTAAAGCTCCTAATTACATCATCAATATCATCGTGCTCTGCTCTTGTTTCTTGCCTTTCAACCCGCACTGCTGACCTAGTTGCGTAGTCACGATGTCTGGTCTCATCCAGTGATGGGGAACCGCCTACAAAAACAGATAATATTAAATTTTAATTGTCAGTTTTTAAATATCATTGAACTAGTTCGGTAATATTAATAAAAAAAATTGCAATGAGATTATTTACCTGGTGCACCAGTTGTCGCCGCTGACCTAGTTGCGTAGTCACGATGTCTGGTCTCATCGAGTGACGGGGCATCGCCTACAAAAACAGATAATATTAAATTTTAATTGTCAGTTTTTAAATATCATTGAACTAGTTCGGTAATATTAATAAAAAAAATTGCAATGAGATTATTTACCTTGTGCACCAGTTGTTGTCGCTGACCTAGTTGCGTAGTCACGATGTCTGGTCTCATCCAGTGACAGGGCATCGCCTACAAAAACAGATAATATTAAATTTTAATTGTCAGTTTTTAAATATCATTGAACTATTTCGGTAATATTAATAAAAAAAATTGCAATGAGATTATTTACCTGGTGCACCAGTTGTCGCCGTTGGGACTGTTGCCCTGTCTTCCTCTCTAGTGGTAAGATCCTCAAGGGAAACATTCTCTGTCATTTAAACAAAAAACGTTATAAGGACAACCATCAAGGTATAATTAGAAAAAATTATAAGTGGAAATTAATTACTGTCACGGCCCTCACTGATAGTAGCATTGTCGTCCTGGTCCCCACTACAATGATCAGGTTGCACGTGAGGATCATCTACATCTGGCTCTAAAACTAGGTTATTTGCCTCATCGGTAGTGTTGCTCCCCTGATTTAAACAAATTTGTTAGACATTAAATTTATGGACGAAAACAAACATATTGAAAGATTAATGTTTTACCTTATCAGGCATTCTGGATCTTGGGACCTGCCCCAAGCTTCTACGACGTTCAACTACGGCTTGATAGCCGAAATGGAAAGCGATATTTTTATCTTCCTCTGTAGTTTTTGTTCTGAAGTCATCACCCTACATTACATATGATTGTGTATTTTTAATCATATTTGATAGTATTACAAAAAATTTGGAAGGAAATACAATTAATTATAAGATGTTTAGCTACTTAATTACAATTCTTGCGGCTAATTTCAAGTAGCCGCCCTGGCCTAGCTTGTGATGGCCCTTTTTTTCAATCCTAGCTTTGGTTGCCTTTGAGGTGTCAGGCAAACTAGCATCAAAATATTGAAGTCAGATATGACGTAGCACACTTTTACTTTAGACATAGAGATAATTAAAGCTATTGAATTAAAGTTGTAATTTACCTTGCAGGTCCAGTTGGAATTTTTCCTTCTTTCTTTGCCCTTTTCTCTTTTCCGTCATGGATGAGTGCTCTCCACTCACTCTCTGGAAATGTGAGAGGATGCTAGTATCTAGGGTTAAATTGCAATTGCGTCCTATAGGTGTCCCTAGTATATTTCAAATATTTGCCAGCTACCCGAGCCACTGCTGTTCTGTCAAATGTGCCGACCCCAAAAAGGCTTCTAGATAATCTAGAAGTTCTTTTTTCAGGTTGGAATTCTGGGAATTCCACCCTGTGCATATGGTTGGGCCAAAAATTACCAACGCATGGCTCTCCAAAAACCTGTATAACTCATTGTTTCCTACACAGAAAAAAGAAAAAAAAAGAAAAGAAGATATTATCATTAATTTAAAAATAAAAATCATGATAAATATGTTTTAGATAAAGTACATGAAATAGTTAAAATATTAAAATTTACCTTGGAGTTGTACGTGCTTTATAGGGACACCTTCATCGTTCACCAAAAACGTGCCATTAATGGTCCCTATGGAGCTGACACGTGTAGCTCCAGGAAACGCAATAATGTAGTTGTCCATATCAGCCTCATCATTGCCAACACGTTCAGTGGTTGGTTGGGTGTCTGCTTGGGCAGGGTGTGTTTCTTGGCTGGCACCTAAAGGAGTAGAAGGTGTATGAGAGGGTTGCTGGGCAATCTCTTGCCCTTGTGTCCCACTAGCACCAACACCGGGTTCAGCAAGTGCCAGAAAACGCTACATACAAAAGAAATTTTTGTTAGTTTAGTCAATGTAAAAATTAAAAATCAAACTATCACAATTCATCTCATGCAGAACAAAAAAAATAACCTTTTGAATTTTTATTATTACCTGATATGTTTCTAGCTAGCTCATAAGTTGTTTTATCCTCTCTTCTATTTCAGGTGTTTGAGGCGCATCTATCAAAGTATTAAATTCTGACCTTCCATCTCGTGCCTTTTTTCGCAACAAGAACACTGGAGATAGGGATGAAGAAAGCTCTTCCTCAAAGAGGGAATCATCAGGTGTACCATGGCTAGGTGTCTGCATATTTGAATAAAATTAATATTATTTCAATTATGTAAATAACTAAAATATCTGAAGATAAAGCAATGCTGGCACTTTACATGTTCTTTCGCTGGCCTCTTTCCGTGATCATCTCGTCTCGGGGTTGTTCCTGTACTGCCCTGATCAGTCTGCCACATTGCAATAAAATTATAAATGTAAAAACTTGAAAACACAAAATGAAAACTGAAATAATTTATAATAAGACACTGGAAGACAGAGTTAGAGTTTCAAATATGCCTTGCATTGAATTCAGTCCTAGAAACATGTCATTGCACATTAAGGCACCCAAACAAGAGACGAGTTGACAATGAAGACCTTATTGAGTATATTGTTGGAGAAACTTCTAGTAAACTTGTTGTGAAGATCTTGGGGACATTTTTGGAGCAAAATTGTTGAAGCTGATGGTATAGCATTGTTGGAGACGATCTTGAAGGGCCTTGAAGTGAAGCTTTTGGAGCAACTATTGAAAAATCCTTAGAGCATTTAAGTAAGGCACTTTCTATCTTCCATCACCTTTTTCCTTTCAATATCCTTTAAACTATTTTGTTGATATTTAATGTTTGAAATCACGTTATAATTCCTTGATTATATTTGTTTCGGGACTTTCCCTTTGAAATTACCCAAAAATACCCTGGCAATTTTATCTTCAGGATGCATGTCTGACCCTATTATTCAATATTTTGATTGATAGTAGTAAACATAGAGAGTTAGGGGGCTCTTGACTTGGTTTGGTTGGGCCATTATATCCCTAACATCTACTAGGGAGAACCCCCCTTGAGTTGGAGGAGAGCTAGCCCGAAGTGAAAAGAGGTTGGTGAGGTGAAAATGGGGCTATTGAATTACACATGGTATCACACTTTAGCTTTAGGACTTTATCTTGAGAAGTGTGAGATTTTTCTATATCCATTCTCAAATTGTTTACAACACTATTGTTAAGAACTAATAAGAAGTGATGTTGAGGGGTTTTTGGGTATAAGAAACAATACCATTTAAAAACTAGGGTTCTCAGTCCTTGGCATTCCTTCCCCTGGGCCTAGGGGCACACTAGAATAATTTCAAACTAAACCATGCAAACTTAAAAGTAACTTAACAGATCCATAAAGTAATAATAATCATAATTCCTAATTTCCTATTGTACGATATGATGCAAATTATTCAAACATGAAGCAATGAAGACATGCAATGTTTGAATTTCAATATTGATGAACCAATACAAGAAGTTAGAAACTACAACTTTGATTCAATACTCTGTGTCCTAACTCCAGGAAGGAATCTAGTTTGTAGTACAAAACATGCTTCGTGTATTATCAATTCTTAATTGACAACGACTAAAGGTCATCTACCCCATCAATTCCTTCCCATTTTTTGTTTTTATGTTATATTCCTTATAAAAGTGTCAAATTTCTCTCAAAGTAAGCAACCATTGAATAAAATAAAAAATAGTTGAGATATGATTGAGAAATGGTCATTTATTTCTTGAAAGGATATTCACAATTTCTTTGGTTGTTTTTCATCTCAAGAAACAAGAAATGACCTAAGAAACTATCGTGATGTAATATAAGAAACAACACGGTGCAATGGCCATTTTCAAAGCCAAATGATGTCCACTGAGGACATGGCCTTTATTTGGTTCCTGTTTCATAGGAGTTTCAGGTAGAAATGGAACTTTTTTGTACCATTTCCAGTAGTAAAAAGGGAAAACCTTCTTTTTCCATGGGAAATAATTTACCTTTCCTTTTTCAAGATAATCTAAATCACAAAAAATATGAACTATACTGCACACATTCTTGGATAATGTGAAACTGGTAAAGGAATACCCTACACAAGTGATGCACACATGTACATTTTAACACTAATAAATTTTTTTAGTTGAAACGCAATGCTTGTTTTCATTTAAATGTAGGGTTTTTTAAGCAGGGAGAAATAATGGCTGCCAAATCAATAAGCGTTTCTTTGGGAAAAATTTAAATCTTGTATTGGGTGATGAAGATAATAGAGGGTATTGAATCTTGATTCTTGACATCTAGAGAGAACCCTACAGCCTAACACAATCCAATGGAATTGACCAATAAAACCCAAATAGAGTCAACCATACTATAGGAGGAAGGGCCTACATTAAGAACTTACCATTTTGCAAGAGTTGAGGGCGAATGCTGTCCTGCAAGAGCTGAGGGCGAACGCTGAGGGTGAATGTAGGGAGAATGCTATTCTGCAAGAGCTGAGGGCGAATGTTGTTCTGCAAGAGCTCAGGGCGAATGTTGTTCTGCAAGAGCTCAGGGCGAATGTTGTTCTGCAAGAGCTCAGGGCAAATGCTGAGGGCGAATGTTGTTTTGCAAGAGCTGAGGGAGAATGCTGAGGGCGAATGTCGTTCTGCAAGAGCTGAGGGAGAATGCTGAGGGAAAATGTTGTTCTGCAATAACTGAGGGCGAATGCTGAGGGTGAATGTTGTTCTGCAAGAGCGGAGGGCGAATGCGCGCGTGATATCAGACGTTAATGTAGCTATTACGACGGATATAATTTTCGTATTTTTAATAAAATAATTTTTATGTAGCGCACATATAAGTTTCATATTTTTATGTAGCGCGCATATAAGTGTCATTATACCGACGGCGGACAAAGCGTCGCTATTGCGACGGATGCCTCCAAACGTCACAATTTTGACACTTAGACATTGTGTCGCACTTGCGACGTTTGGAGGCAGCCGTCGCAATAGCAACGCTTTGGGGCATAGTGTCGCAATTGCGACGTCTTCCTCCAAACGTCGCAATTGCGACACGTTTTCTAAGTGTCAATATTGCGACACTTTTCTATTAACATCGGTATAGCGACGGTTTCAGGCGGGATTGAAAAAATTTGGGGAAATTTCCGACATTTGGTCAAAAGCGTTGGAACCAAGTGTCAGAATTTCCCCCAAATGTACTAGTGTGAGAAAAATTTCAAGGCCCGAGGGAGGTCAGATTGCTGTGATAAATTACACATAAGACATGCACTTTTTACTTCCCATTGGACGTTAGAATCGGGACAGAATGAGTCCTATCGAAGAAGCATTCAAGTCAGCTACAGGAAGACAAACTCTTCACGAAGTATCCAACCTGTAGGTTGAAACCAACATCAACATGTATACATTGGGCTTATGGAGTCAAATTAATCTCAGAAAATCAGTGAATCTAATTGACATTGAAGTTGAGGCATATCAGGGTTTTTAGTCATGAGACACACACTTGAAACATGTAAAAAACACAGTCAGTCCATTTATAAAGGAATTCAGAGCATCTAAAGATGAGTTCTGAGTAATATAGATGAACACCACTTCAAATAAGATATATAATAAACATTGATGGGACATGAAAACAGTAAAAAACCCTTCTGAATCTCAAGTTGGTCAAGTAGAAACTCTCTGCATTCGCTGAAACAGTATTTTTACAATATGCACCAGTTTTGCCAAAAAGTCTCCAACCCTTTGCTAATTCGACCTCCTAGCCTTTAATAGACCATTAAAACATGAGATGAACTCATATTCTGCTAGATACTTCGAATTCCTAACTCTTTACACCTTGCATAACCATAAAACATCAAATTTATGACAAACAGACACCTATCCTACTTGACAGTCCTATTTCAACTAGCACTCAAACTCTTCATTACTATCTTTAACAACCTTATCCTAACAACCTTATCTATTTTAAATCACATCATTGACAAGTGTATCATCACATGGTCAAATTTTGATGATCGGCTTGAGCTCTTCTTGACCACTTTGCTGACCTCCACATAAGCAGGAAACCAAACCATGTTTTTTAGGCATATGGTCATTTGCATTCATTGAACATTCTGACCATCATGTACTCTTAATTTTTTGGTCCTTTGCTGTTTGAAGTTGGAGTAACACATGAAAAAACTCCTCCCTAGGCTCCAGCTGTCATAACCATCATCAAATTGTTCAAATGAGTTGAAAATAGACTGTGCTACGAAAACAAGACAGTTTCGTAACGCTTTTCGTAGCGCTTCCCTTTAACCCTTTTTTCTTCAAATTCTTGACTTCTTTCCTTCAAAATCATATTCGTTACCTTTATATATATCCTCCATAGCAATTTTAAACCTTAATTCATATTTTTACCCCCCAAAATGTGATGAAAAAGGGCAAGAAAAGCTGCTACAGCAGTTTTGTAGCGCTTTTTGCCTTTTCTACACTATTTGTGCTACGAAACTGCTGAGTGAGCAGTTTTGTCCAAAATTTTCCAAAATTAAAATTGTAAATGTGCTAAAAACTAAAAATAAATATGATTTCATCATATCACTTGAAAAACAGAGCCATTCCAGCCCTCTTGAGGTCCCTTCTTCATTTGCAATAGGTTGGCCTATTGGTTTTTCCTGTTTTTTCCTGAAAAATAGGTCTTGGGACAGAGCCTATATCTCCTACTAAATGATTTATTTTGATAAAATGAAGGATATATTTTTAGGCCATGATTTCTTGAATAAAAAAATCTCTTGGTTGTTTGAAACACATCTCCTTCTGTCCAGAAACTACCTTTGAAAAACATGTGTAAAATAGGAAAACTTTGTTTTTGAAAATAGGGCTTCAAAGAAATCCTTGTTTCTCCCAACTCATAACACTTGTGAGAAAAATGAGAGAGGTTTTTGTATCTGGGGGTGTGATGAAAACAAACCTCTTTCATAATTCTAAAATACGTTTTCATTTGAACAGAAACTAAACTTTCATTTCACTTCTAAATAGTCATGTATAGGACATTTTGTAACAGCAGTTTCGTAGCGCATATTAATTTATCAATTTCTCCCACCTCCTAATGAATTTTAGGAAACTGAGAGAGGTTTATGTATTTAGGTCTGTTACGAAGAAAAAAATCTTTCAGTTTTCCTAAATTCATTTTCTGTTTCTCAGAAACCTCCTTGGAAGTTGACTACACAAAACCAGAAAACAGAGTTTTTGCTTCATATTGCACTACGAAAAGACAACGCTTTCGTAGCGCAAAACGACTTTTTTGAACTTGTGGCGCTACGAAAGTAAGGTTTCTTAGCTAATTGGGTAGTTTTGATGAAAATATTATGGAAATGAAATGAATGATGAAATTATGAATGACTTGACATAAAAAACCTTTAAAATGGATTTGTTTAACACTAAGGAAGGTTCAAACCTAAAAATCTAATACTCCCTTTTGGTCAAATTCAAGAAATGACTCCTAGGACCCTATTTTGACCCATGATCAAAAACAAACTTGAAACAATGATGTTTTGAGAATTTTTCAGTGATAACATTGGCTCCACTTGGGATAGTGTGCCCCTGTGGTACACTAAGAACCAATAGCTCCAGTGCTGCTATCCATTTTGTTGACCAAATCAGAAAGAACTTTGAAATTTCAAAGCTTCTCTTCAAGCTTAAATGGCCTTCACCTCAGGCTCAAGCATGATGATCACTACAGAAGAACCAACTTTGTACCTACTGAAAAGATGCTCATTCACTTTTGGGCTTATTCACACACTCCTACCTACCCTAGCAGCTGCAATCTCCATTTGTAATTCAAGGAACATGAAACTTCCAATGAAGCCAATCATTGATCTGATTTGACGCTTGAACCAAAATTAAACATGATACTGAGATGACCAAGGAAACATGAGATGTAACTAATATTCAAAATGAAAATATAACTAGAAATATGGACTGTAGAACTTTTCCATGTATTCAACTATAGGATCAAAGAAGACATGATATATTTGATGCTTCTCATGACATTCTGAAACTTTGGGCAACTCATCCATGATTGGATCAACCACATAAGACTTCAGTTGTGTACTCTCAAACTGCTGTTCAAACTGATTTTCAAAAATAGTGTATTTTTCCTCAATCTCAAAAAAGAAAGGAAGCAACACCTTCTCTTTGTGTTCTAGCATGGAAAGCTTTTGAAAATACTGATCTTATTCTTGAAGCCTATAATATTGAATTTTACCCTCTAAAACTTCAATTTCCTTTGCAATGTTCCTAGTAACTTCATCCACAAACCGAATCTTATCTTCTGACTTGCACTCAAATGATTTCAGATTAGAAGACAAGCATAAAGAAAAATTTTCACCCACTTCTTCATTAATGTAATCATCATTTGATGTAGGCTGATGCAAGAAATGACATGAAGACTCAAATTGTTCTTGTACCTGTATCAAAAGACTCACAATTCTACTGCAACCTTTCATCAAACTCAGATAATGTATCATAATTTTCATTTTTCATAAATAAACTCCTGTTGGGTTTCATTTTCATCTAACAAAGAGGCTATCCTTTCTTCTTGGTGATGAAAGGGATTGTCATGAAGGGCTTCTAAAATTTCCTCATCCATGAACTCATCATCTTCATAACAATTCTCCAAATATTCAATAAAACTCACACAGTGTTTACAACAATCTTTGACCAGCAATAAGAAGGGATGACACTCTTCATACATCTCATAAAATGCAACATGGAAATCAGCAAGAGAATATAATGAACCATTTGGCAAGCTTTCATACCAAGACCGTTCTTTTCCTTCCAAAGTGGCCATAAACATCTTCATGAGACAATCCTCAGGGAACTGAACCTTAAGACTGTGTACATGCATATGGAATCTAACCAAATGAAGAGCATTGTCTTTCTTTTCATCTTTGAATATAGGAATATCAGTTAACCATTCAACCTTTGGCATAGGATTTGGAAAACCAGGGATATGAGATCGATTCATAGGTCCATACCTGGCATTTATTCTTGCAATGGACCTCATTCTGAAACTTCATCAAGCTACTGATCTTCAAGCAGTGGAGTCACCTTCCAATTTATTATTTGATGTGTGGAGTCGCCAAGTAGATGCAGCCTCGAAAAGCTTCCTGAGCTCCTGCTACCTTCAGAAGTTCAGCTTCAAAATCCCGGGAAAGTATAATCTTCAAACTCCCAGCAGATGCACCAAAATGTTATCACCAAAATCGTACCTGATTGACTGTTGATCAGATAACTTCAATGTAACTATTTCAAAGCAATCTTGTGACTGAGGCTTAGCCTCCTTAGCCTGAGAGGGATCTCTCAAGGGTTAATGATATGGGATATAGATAGTTGGCCAACTCTATTATTTGTGTTTTGGGTCAGGTTGAGAAGATGAATGCTTGCTACCATTGGGCTATGGAGTCAGTGATAGGGCTCTCAATAACAAAGGCTTTCCTTATGGAAACTGAGGCTTGAATATACTTCAATGAAAGGGTAACACATTCAAGAAAATCCCAAAAACTTGAAGTTCAAAGGAAGTCAGAGCATGCAATACATGAATTCTGAGTAATGAGACATCAAGGCTATGGAAGAGAAACATTTCAAAGATAGGACATAAAACTCATTGAAAATATACTGAGAATCTCAGGTGAAGAAAAGTTGTATGTTACTGTATATATCAGTCAATCCAAAGCTTTACAAAGTGGTCTGCTTAGATTAAATTTTCCAACTTGTAGGTTGAAACCAACATCAACATGTATACATTGGGCTTATGGAGTCAAAGTAATCTCAGAAAATCAGTGAATCTAATTGAAATGGAATTTGAGGCATATCAGGGTTTTTAGTCATGAGACACACACTTAAAACATGTAAAAAACACAGTCAATCCATTTATAAAGAAAGTAAAAGCATCTAAAGATGATTTCTGAGTAATATAGATGAAAACCACTGAAAATAAGATATATAATAAACATTGATAGGATAGGAAAACACTAAAAAACCCTTCTAAATATCAATTTGGTCAAGTACAAACTCTCTGCATTAGCTGAAACAATATTTTTACAATATGCACCAGTTTTGCCAAAAAGTCTCCAACCCTTTGCTAATTCGACTTCTTGGCCTCTAATAGACCATTAAAACATGAGATGAACTCATATTCTGCTATATACTTCAAATTCCTAACTCTTGACACCTTGCATAACCATAAAACATCAAATTTATGACAAACAGACACTTATCCTTCTTGACAGTCCTATTTCAACTAGGACTCAAACTCTTCATTACTATCTTTAACAACCTTATCCTAACAACCTTATCTGTTTTAAATTACATCATTGACAATTGTATCATCACATGGTCGAATTTGTATGATGGGCTTGAGCTCTTCATGACCACTTTGCTGACCTCCACATAAGCAGGAAACCAAACCCTGTTTTTTAGGCATATGGTCTTTTGCATTCATTGAACATTCTAACCATCATGTACTCTTCATTTCGTGGTCCTTTGTTGTTTGAAGTTGGAGTGACACATGATGAAACTCCTCCCTAGGCTCAATCTATCCATAACCATCATCAAACTATTCAAATGAGCTGAAAATAGATAGCGCTATGAAAACAAGACAGTTTCATAGCGCTTCCCTTTAACCCTTTTTTCTTCAAATTCTTGACTTATTTCCTTCAAAATAATCTTCATTACCTTTAGATATATCCTCCATAACAATTTAAAACCTTAGTTCATATTTTTACCCCCCAAAATGTGATGAAAAAGGGTAAGAAAAGCTGCTACAACAGTTTTGTAGCGCGTAGCAGCTTTTTGCCTTTTTTACACTGTTTGCGCTACAAAACTGCTAAGTGAGCAGTTTTGTCCAAAATTTTCCAAAATTAAAATTGTAAATGTGATAAAAAATAAAAATCAATCTTATTTCATCATATCAATTGAAAAACAGAGTCATTCCACCCTTCTTGAGGTCCCTTCTTCATTTGCAATAGGTTGGCCTATTGGTTCTTCCTGTTTTTTCCTGAAAAATAGGTCTTGGGACAGAGCCTATATCTCCTACTACATGATTTATTTTGAGAAAATTAAGGAGTTTTTTTTATAACATGATGTATTGAATAAAAACCTCTCTTGGGTTTTTGAAACACATCTCCTGTTTTCCAGAAACTGCCTTTGACAAACATGTGTAAAACAGGAAAACTCTGTTTTTGAAAATAGGGCTTCAAATAAAGCCTTGTATCTCCTAACTGATAACACTTGTGAAAAAAGTGAGAGAGGTTTTTGTATCTAGTGGTGTGGTGAAAACAAACCACTTTCATAATTCCAAAAGGCATTTTCATTTGTCCAGAAAGTAAACTTGAATTTGACTGCTAAACAGTCATGTACAAGACATTTTGTAACAACATTTTCATAGTGCATATTAATTTATCAAATTATCCCACATCCTAATGAATTTGAGGAAACAGAGAGAGGTTTATATATTTAAATTGTTTAGGAAGAAAAACCTCTTTCAGTTTTCCTAAATTCATTTTCAGTTTCTCGTAAACCTCCTTGGAAGTTGACTACTCAAAACCAGAAAACAGAGTTTTTGCTTCATATTGCGCTATGAAAAGACAACGCTTTCATAGCGCAAAACGACTTTTTTGAACTATTGGCGCTACGAAAGTAAGGTTTCTTAGCTAATTGGCTAGTTTTGATGAAAAACTTAGGGAAATGAAATGAATGATGAAATGATGAATGACTTGACATAAAAAACTTTTAAAATGGATTTGTTTAACACTAAGGAAGGTTCAAACCTAAAAATCTAATACTCCCTTTTGGTCAAATTCATGAAATGACTCCTAAGACCCTATTTTGACCGATGATCAAAAAAAAACTTGAAACAATGATGTTTTGAGAATTTTTGAGTGATAATAGATTCTTTCTTAAGTATAGTACTCTTAAAGGGTCTTCTTGTTATAGTATATGTTAAAGGATTCTTAATTGCCCTTTAAACCTACTAAATCAACAACTTAATGTTCATTTTACACTCACATAAGCTATTAAGATCCATTGGGATTTGTTAGCTTGCCCTATGAAACACCCTTGATTTATTTTTGTGCTCTTCAAACCTTTCACTGACCCCATAGCCCAATGGTTTGAATTTCTCTTACTCTATTTTTTCTACTTAACAAGCAACCCAACCAAACAAAACAAAACAAACAAACCCTATCATTATAACTAGCCTAAAATCAACATCCTAAATCAA
Organism: Pinus albicaulis; assembly: GCA_034641835.2. Lineage (NCBI taxonomy): Eukaryota > Viridiplantae > Streptophyta > Pinopsida > Pinales > Pinaceae > Pinus > Pinus albicaulis. The sequence continues at coordinate 396,487,167 of CM076575.1, read as the reverse complement.
TCAAGTCATATCTTTTATCAAATATAGAGAGAGCCATCTCTGAGTCTAGGAAGGCTAGGTCCTAGGACTCCAAAGTTGGTTTGATGTTACCCTTGTCTATTTGGTCTTGCCAATCTGACAAATTACAGGGACCTAACACATGAGTTACCTCGACCTTTTTTTTTCCACCCTTCTTCATATTCCTTTGTCTTTGATTTATTTTTCGTCATAACTGCTTGGGGGTCAAGGGGATGAGAGCATGATGTGTAATAAGTAGCAATGGATACCCCCTTACCGCTCAAACTAGCAAGCGTCCCTAGGAGAGGAATCCTATAGAGAAACTACTATGTCAAGGGGCAACAATGGAGCGATAGCCCATTGTCACCTCAGATAAACCTCCCTGCTCTTTACAGAATTTCATAGATAGGAATCACAAGAATAGTGGATCAATGATAAGATATGGGGTGATTCCTGAAGCCTATTCACAAGAGAGGCTCAATTATATGGCCTACTTGCTTGAAAAACAAGGTGATGGGATCTCTAGGAATGGCTAAGAGGATAATTGAGCCTAGGTTTAGAGGATATTCCTTAACAAGGATCTTCTTAGACTTAGGCATTCTTATGGAGAAATGGATTCTATGTAATCCTTGTGGAATTTGAGGTATAAAGTTGTGGGGCCACAAAGAACCCAAGTGGACTTAAAATAGGTCAAGGGTATGGAGTTGATTGACCAAACAGGGGCTTAACCTAATTAGTGAAGAGAATAGGATCAAAGGACTAATTTTCTTTTGAAATTTGAATGCAATGATCCAAATGATGACACTAACCCAAATCAACCTAGGGAGAGAAATGATCCTCGAGCTAGGGCTTGCGATATCTCGAGATTCCACCGTCAGATTGTTCTAAAACTTGGAGGACCCATTGAGAAGACCCCAATGTAGTTGTGGACCAATTTTCAAGGTATTTGGATGGATACAAAATATTTCTCTTGATGCCCTAGGTGACCCTCTAGGGTTTGGCCTAGAATTTGGAAAAGTGAATAAAAGAGTAGTAAATTTGACCAACAAAGGGATACGAGGATCAGTGCCTTATTGCTTGGGATTAATGGAGTCAAGATACACATAGATTAAGAATTTTCGTGAGTTAAGGAGCCCTAATTGATCTTTTCTCGCCTCTCCAAGGGAAACAACTAGGTCAATAGGGATTTATACTTCAAATTTTCCAAAGAGATGAAGTTTCAAGGTCTTTCAACCTAATAGGTGCCTCCAGGAACATTCACCCAAACCCTCAAAGAGAAACATTTGCAATAAATCACTTATTCAAGGTTCCAGAATAATTTTGCATTACATTAACCCATACAAGAATAATGATAACCATATACATGCATTTGACAAGTAAGATTACAAAAATATCATTAAAACTTCACTTACATGAGAGAGAGAGTATATCCATTCATCCACTTTGCATTAGAATGAAGCTCCAAAGACAATAGTGAAAATCCAAACATCATAGGACATCAGGAAACTCCAAAAAGTTTATCCCAACAAAAAGTGCACAAATCTCTCAAGAGATACCAATCTAATCCAAGTGATGATGAGAGAAATGAATCATCATCTCATCTATTTATACAATCCAATACGAGATTAGAATATCCTAACTTGTCTTACTTATCTCCAAATAATAAAATAATCCCCAATAATGACATGAATTGGTGACAAGCCCACCAAGATAGCTCAATAATATAAAGAATAACCTCTCAAGAGGGAAAATAATGAATATGATGATTTTTTGGGCCATTGAGGAGGCCTAATGGAATCCAAATGTTTGAAGTTGAGTGAAAAAGCTCCAAATATAGTGGATAAGGGGGTGGCCCATTTTTTCCCAAGCAATTGAAATGTGGTGCTCCCAAGTGGGTGTGGGGGCACAATGACATCCTCATGGGTCTCCAAGTGGATCGATAATGCCTGTAAACCATATGTAAAGTACAGGATGATGACATAAGCCCTTCCTTTGTATCCTACAATGAGACACATCCACATCTGGACCCTGGAACATCTGCCAGTTGTATGATGCAAGTGTGGAACTGACTGGGCATGGTAAACTAGGTGTGTCATCCTCATCCAAAAGGTGGAACACGAGCAATAAATAAATGGTGTTGAGGATCCATGAAGTGTTGTTTGCTATGGTGGAGACCCATGGTTCTCTATGCTCACCCTACAAGTGTCGATGTGACCCTCTGGAGGGCTTGGACCCCGTATAGGGAGACCAAACCCCAAATGGAGATGCACCTAAAATCTTGCATAAGATCCAATGCATCCCCTTTCCCTTCAATACAACAAATCATTAGATTAATCAAGTAAAAGAGCTTACAAATCATGGAATTAATTGGGTACTTCATGGTGCCATGCCCTTCCATAGTGAGCTTTGGCATGTATAGGTTTCTCCAAGCTTAATAGGTGGTTAACCAAGGACCCTATTAGGTGGTTTCAGCCTTTAAAGGGGGTATGTGATATAGTGATGGAACGAGGTGGGGATCAGGGGAAGGCTCTATGTTAGTATGATTCTTTCGTCGTAAAAGATCACTTTAGCTACACATAAAAAATAGCCCTAACATCGATTATGGCTGCAAAATATCTTTAAGTCTGCTGCACAAATCCAGATCTAAGCATAAAAGACATTAAGCAAATAAAATACAATATGGCTCTATGCATCCAATAGACAAGGCAAGAACAATGTATTTAAAAGAATTTTATATTATATTAAAGAATGGGGCACCTGAGAGGAAAAAAAGAAAGGTGTTTTCCGGTTCTCCTCAATGGGATGGGTTCTTGAAATTCCTCAGTGTTTCAGATCTAAAATTCCTCTCTCTTGGTATTATGGAAAACCCAGACAAACATAGAACTCAATGGGAGCTCACAAGGCAAAAATGAAAATATGTGACCTAGTATAGATCCAGAGTGATCTAATGCAATGGAGGTGACTAATGAATGGGGAAAACCCTCCTATTTATAACAAAATATTAGGGTTATCTAGAACTTGTTGCATGAATAAAATATTATTAATCAAATTCTAGAACCACCCTTTAGGAATATTTTATTATATTTGTTGGAGGGAAAAGATCTCTTGACTTGGGTCAATTCCTTTATTTATAAACAATAAATAAATAAATGATTTATTTATTATTTTAGGGAGATGGTGGGAATATAATTAAATAAATAATGATTTATTTAATTATTTATATGTGATTTAGTCAAATTTAACTAAGAATATTATTTAAATAATGATTTAAATAACTTATTCTTAGGAAATAATTAAATAAATAAGGATTTATTTAATTAATTTCCTTGTTTTGGGTTAAATATGACCGGGAAATATAAACGAATGTGGTGAAAGAAATTTTACTTAGGGTAAAATTGGTCTTACATGGTGTACTTGGGTTCATCTAATGATAATAGGTTAGATGACCAAAAAATGGTGTAACACTCTAGGCCACATGTCATGGTACAAGGGTAGCTATGATGAGGGAAGCCCACACTTTGTTATATGAGTGTAGGAGGGAGAAAATCATGGTAAATGAGTTACCCTGGCCTTTGTTTTTCCACCCTTCTTCATATGACTTTTGCCTTTGATTGATTTTTCTTTATAACTGCTCGGGTTTCAAGAGATGAGAGCATCAAGTGTGGGATATAACGATAGATACCCCATTTTAAGGTGGGGAAACTAATTTCCCACCAGGGGTTGGGGAAATCATGGGTTCCTTTGTGTGAAGGGAGATCATCTAGGGCCCATAGGAACCAGGGTGATGGCCATGAATGAGGGGTAGAGCTTATGTTTGGTTTTTTCCCACATGCTAAATTTGTATGTCCCGACCATATTTTGTTTGGTACATTTCCTATTGTAAGTGCCCAAATTATAAATTTTCTTTTCTTTTTAGCTGCATCAACCTTTGGGCATCATTCCAGGCCTGACCCAAAGTGTGGAAAAGGGGAGGGGGAAGCTAAAACAATGTGTGGACCCAGTGGACACATGTGGACCCGGATGGGAAAAGTGACGAATGGGGTTAAAATGAGTGGAAGGGAGTGATGTATATGGTGTCGGGAAGTGGGACCACGCAACCATAATCAGTATTTCCCATGTAGTACCAACCCTAAAGCTAATGGCCAGTAAAGGAGATCCCACAGGACTAGAATACAAGTCTAACCACTGAATCAGGCATAAGAGATAAGAGCAACGTTGCACAAAGCGGGAACATTTTTTAGAAGCTGAGACACAGAAGCATCATTTTCTAAAAATCTAGGAAGCGAAGCGTCTCAGAAGCGTCTAATATATATATATATATATATATATATATATATATATATATACATATATACATATATACATATATATATATATATATATATATATATATATATATATATATATATATATATATATATATATATATATATATATATTGCATTTATATTAAAAAACAATATCCCAAATACCAAATTAGTTGTAGAAGACATGAAAACATTCATATTTTTACATAAATCACGATATATATGGCATCCATGATTCCATTGTACAGTAATGATTAATTATTTGAGCATCAACCATCTAGATTCTAGAAATTACAAACATACATCCAATTTTTAAGCATAATTTATAAAACATAAAGCGTTTAAGCATATTATAAAACATAAAACATTTAACCATATTATAAAACATACAACATACAACATATTATCTAGAAAGTGAGCAACTGTCAACATTAGTCGTGTCCAAAATTCAAATAATAATGTTTACAAAATAGGCCACTTTGCCACCACCAAGACAAAAAATTTCAAATTCAAAAAAAGCCTACAAGTCTAACCAAGGAAAATTTTAGGGGCTAATATTCGCAGGTGGGCTAATTTTCCATGCTTTTTCCCAAAAATAGATTCGCCAATTTCCATTTTTATGAAAATTGATTCACCCGAATGTTATAGTATAAAATTATTTTACCCTAAATATCGGCAAAATTTTATATGTACTAATATAAAATAATTAGGAACCTAAATATTTTTACAAAAATATCAACAAAATTCTTACAATTTACATATTGGGGGCTAGTAATATTTGCCAAGGTTTCTAAACTTTAAGATAAACTTCCATCCTTCAAATTTTCCTTGGTCTAATATATGACAAAAGTAGTAAATTGTGAATATATCTACTAATCTCTCCTCCTTCCACCATGAAGAGTACGTGGCGGTGGGCCTCCACGTGGTGGAAATGAAGAAGATTGTGGTTTTCGAAGTTGTGGCACTGCAACTGATGAAGACAAAGCCCCTGTTGTTGGTGTTGAACCATGGAACCTAGGAACTAAGGGAACAAATGGGGGTGGCATCTCAACTTGATCATCATCATCCTAGACAAGAGAATCCTCTAATTTCTCTAATCGCAACACTCCATCCTCCAAATTGGGCTCCTTTGGATACATGTCCCAAACCTTAAGGTCTTCATTACTCTTTGCATCATCACAATAATGGGACAACAATCACAAGTTGCAATGAACATAAACCAAGATATCTTCCCGGTCTAAACTCAACCTGTTCATTTTAACACTATGGATGAAATACCTCCAATACCTCTTTGAAAAATAAATGTTTACCTTCTCTGATAGCACCCGCAATGCCAAATTCTGTAGAATTGGAGTAGCACCTCCATGCATGACATGTAATAAATATGGAGGAGGAGTCATGACATGTAATAAATAATACACCACTAGCAGAAACACCAAGAAAATTTATCAAATGTTGTTTTTTGATATGTGTCCACCCATTTGATATAATGGATACCCCACAATCCACCCACTCATTTGTAAAATGTGTCAAATCTCTTTGAACCTTTCCATTTTCTCTTTCTAATAAAATTGTTCTAGCTTTCTCATAGTTGGGGGTCTTGTATCCTTTTTGGGATTCATTTATGGTGTTTACCATTTCATGCCAACAGGGAGAGCGAAGCACATTCAATGGTACACCACAAGCACAAAGAAATCGGACTATATTTCCATCCACATCATCCCTCCCAGCAACATTAAGGAAATTCCCTATTGTTATTTTACCCCTAGAGCTTGCAGAAGTACCATGAGGAGATGAGCTACCAAATATAGAAGTTGCACTTGATTCAGATTCAGTTTTTCATTTTTTTTTTTTTATTGTGGAACCTCCTCTATTTGGATGTATTTTCTTCTTTGTTCAACTGGAACATTTGGGAAAAAATTTATCCCCGCGACACCCTTTTTGTCATCACTTTCCATCACCCCACAAATATGCCTCCTCACACGAGTATATGAACCACTATATGGTTTTCCTCCATGACAACCATGAGGGCACAAAAAATTGTAGCTTCCACCACCTTTTCCCCCTTCAAGTTTGGTCACATATTTCCACAAGGGTGTCAATGCAGCTTTCCCCTCTAGTGTTTCAAGGTTCTCATCAGGTTCATCCCCTTACTCTTCAAACCCTTCCTCCTCATCATACATTGGAACACTCATATGGGGACCACTATTTTGTTCTTATTCTTCTTCTTCTCTTCTATTCCTATCCCCCCTACCATCATGAAAACCAATAATGGAATGATACATATAAGCCAAAAAAACACCATCTTTGAATATGAATATAGGTGGTGGACAACCTAAAAATAAAGGGGCAAGAAGAAAGAATGGGAAAGTGTAGGATAGGGAGGAGAGAAAAAACAAAAAAAAAATTGCAAAAAAATGAGGGAGTTTGGGGTTTGCACTTACCTCTTTAGATCTTGTAGATGGAAGCCTTTCTTTACTCCTCCAAGCTCATCCAATATCTCCTCAACTTTCTCTTCTCCTCTCTTATCCAATCTCTCTAAAACCACAAGTGAGAAAATGAGAGGTGAAAAGGGTTTATAACCTTTTCATTCCATCCCTAACTCAACACTAACCCACCCGCCAACCCAACTTAAGCAACAAAATAAACATAAAAATAAAAATAAAGTCAATTTTAGTGGTCTGTGCAGCGGAACTAGTCAACGGTCCCACGGAAACTATCATGATCCATACGGATCTGACCCGGAAAGGCCATGTTTCCATATGCCAATTCGTCGTATGAAACACAGTTTCAGCATACGAAAACGTGGATCCGGCTATATGTTTCCAAAATGGCAGGAACAATATTTTCAAGCTCGATCCATGTTTCCATTTTTCGGAAACACGGTTCATACAAAATATTTCCCGTGTTTCCGTACAGGATGTGAATTGTGGGGTTGGAGCAGGGGGGATGGACGTTTCCTGCAAAAATAGACAAGAGCACAAACTTATCCCAGTCTTTCTGAGAAATCCCCTTACCAATCCATGCCCAAGAGTGTCCATAATAAGTAAACAAAATTACTCAACTAAACCAATGAAAATTCATACCTTTGGGGTTGGGAGGCACACCTTCAAACATACGATCATAACAGATGGGCGATGGACCACATGGCTAGCCCACGTGGCAGAGATAGTGACACATCGAGCTATCTGGTGGCTGTAAGGGGTTGTTGGCTGTTGGATGAGGACCATCTAGGAGAAAATTTTCTCCCATGCATACTACCCACAGGTAGTGGGTAACAGGGTCCACAATTTGTTAGCCTCCCCCCCCCTTTTCCACACTTTGGTTCAGGCCTGGAACAATGCCCTAGAGGTTGATGCAGCTAAAAAAGAAAGAAAAAAGAATAATTTTACCACTATAAATAGGAAATGTACCATAAAATTCAAAATATGGCAGGATATACCAATTTAGCACGTGAGAAAAAACCAACATGAGCTATACCTGCATCATTATGGTCATCACCCTAGTTCCTAGGGCCCCATCATATTGGACCCTTACATCATTAAGGAACCCATGATTGTCCCAACCCCTGGTGGGTGATGAAATTCCCAACCTTAAGGGGGCAGTCACTGTTATATCTTACACATCATGCTCTCATTCCCTGGAGCCCAAAGCAGTTATAAAAGAAAAATCAATAAAAGAAAAAAGGAATATGAAGAAGTGTTGAAAAACAAAGTTCGGGGTAACTCATGTACCACAATTTATCCCTCCTACATCTATACACCCAAGTGTGGGCCTACCTCATCATAGTTACCCTTGTACTATGGCATGTGGTGTGGAGCATTCCCTGATGCCTCACTCAGGTCCATTATTACATTACATGAAACCTGTCATATGACATATGTACCATGAAATTTTCACTCCCTTAGAGGTCGAAACAACTTAATAGGGTCCTCGATTAACCTCTTTCTTGAACTTGTGGACACCTATACACTCTAAATCCCATTATGGAAGGGCATGCCACTATGAAGTACCCACTTGGTTCCATGACTTGTAAGCTTATTTTCTCAATGAAACTAATGATTTTTTGTACTGGAAATGAGACACACTGGATCTTATTTAGGATTATAGGTGGGTCTTCAACTTTGGGTTTGGTCTCCCTATATGGGATCCAAGCCCTTAGGAGGGTCATATTGGCATTTATAGGGTGTGCGTTGAGAGCCATGGGCCTCCATTGTAGCGGAGAGAAGATATACATGCCATGGGATCCTTCAACATTCATTGCTCACTAGTGTTACACTTATTTTATGATGATGATGCACCAGGACAACCTTCTCCAACTGACTCCACACTTGGCAGTTGATCCAGGGCCCAGACGAGGTTATGTCTCACCATGGGAGGCGAAGGGAGGGATTGCATCATTGTTCTATCCCTTGTAGATGGGATACATGCTTGTTCCATTTAGTCGGAGACCCATGAGGATGACTTTGTGACCCCACAGGTACTTAAGGGCATCGAGGTCACTTGCTTGGAGATCAAGGGGCCATCCCCTTCATCACTATTTTTGGATCTCTTTTATTCATTTTGGAGCATGTTGGAATCCATTTGGCCTCCCAATGACCCTCCTAGCTATTTTCCTATCATTTTGGCCCTCTTGAGAGGCCTATTTTTCATATTATGGAGATATTTGGTGGGCTTATCACCAAAGGGTTGTTATTTGTACATTATTTTATTATTAGGGGCATCATTAGGCCTAATTAGGCAAGTCGAATCCCTTATAGGATCATATATATTTATGAGAGTTTCATTCATTCCTCATCATCACTTGGATTTGTATCTTTCTCTTATTGAGAATTTTTCACTACCTATTGATGGACGAATTGGAGGATCTTTAATGCATTTTTATGTTTGGAAATAATGGATCTTCTCTCTTGCAAATATGATGGATGGATATACTCTTTTCGTCATGTAAGTTTCTCTTTTATGCGAAATTTTTTATTATATGTATAATGTATGGAATATTGCATCATTATGTTGCTTGTGCTCTAAATTTATGAGAAAATCTTGAATCACTTGGTACTCTTTATCTATTGCATGAGTTATTCATTTAGAAATGAGAGTGAATTTCCTAGGGGTTAACTTAGGTGGTTCAATATTGAAACTCCATTTAATTTTCACAATGAAGTATAAATCCTTGTTGAGACTTTGTAGTTCTTCTCTAGGGCATGTGAAGTTCCAATAAGGCTCCTTGATGAGACAAAAATCTCGAAATCAAATTCCTTTCTTGACTACATTCTCCCAATAGGTTAATTGATCCTTGTCTTGGTGATCACATTAGAAATTTTATTTCCCTTTTCTTTCCCTAACCCTTGTACCCTCTAGGGACTAATGCGAATTTCATTAGGGATCTCCTTTTCAAGTGAAATTTGGTCCACTTCTACACTAGCGTTTTCTTTAGGTGTCCTCGAAATTTCAACAAAATCCTGTGGCTAGATCTCGAGATATCCTAAGCCCTAGCCCCAACTCCATTTTTGTCCCTAAGTATCCTTGGTTAGTAGAATCTTAGGAATTATAATTTCCCAAAAAATCAAAGTAAATTAATCATTCATTTGAATTTCCTCCTTCCCCTTGTTTGACCTATATATTTTGTTTGAATTTTCATCCTAAACCCTAGGTTTTTTCTTGGGTCCTCTCAGGATTCTTTGTGGTCCCATATCTTCATCATTCCTTATCTCATATATCCACCTAGAAACCGTATTCCCTTAGGAATCTTAGGTCTAGGACATCCCTTACCAAGGAATATATCTAATCCTAGGTCTAGGCCTCCTTTGAGCCTTTCTTGGAGAGCCCCACACCTTGCTTCTTAAGCAAGAAAACCTTATTATTTGAGTCTCTCTTGTGAATGGGCTCTAGAAATCATTACCTTTTATATCATTGACTTATCATTCATTAGTTATTTCCCTCATACTGGGGCTCCTCCCATTAGTGATAGTCCATAACGCGGAGCGGACATCGATTGATGTGACAGTGGGACCTTGTCCCATTGTTGCCACTTGATCTAGTAGAAGTCCCTTAGGAACCCCTCCTAGGATGCCTGCTAAATTGAGTGGTAATATTTTGGTGCCATTTTCTGGGACATGAGACGCGTGTCTTGTTCCCTTATGACAATATTTACATATAATTCTTGGTGACTCCACTGGAAGAACGAATCCTTAGTTCTTCATTAAACCCCAAAGTTAATGCTTGTAGGGTGAAGCAAGCATCTATCAAGGCATTGAAAATTCACCCTAATATAGATTCCACAGTTACCCTTTGAATGGCTGATTATGAAAAATAAAATTTCCATAACCTTAGCCCCAAAAGCTTTCAATTCCTATGGGAAAGATTGGATTTGCGGAATGAGCTTTGTGAGAAGGTACTAGAACATGAAGATGAGGACTTCCTACTCAAATTCTATTATAAGAGTATATTAGACTTGCAAAGCGTACAACAAGACTATGAATAAATCCCTACATATGATCTCTTCTCTGATCTTGTCTATTATACTAGTGCATTCAATTCCTTGTGTCACAAAATTAAAGACAAATATGGATCATTACCCAAAAAGGATTTGGGTGACCAAGAAAACCAAGAGAGTAAGGAAGATGCGGAGGATTTTTCAATTGAAAATTTGGAAATTAACAATGATAAACTTGAAAGTTTCTCCCTCAAAGAAGAAGCTGAGGATATTGATCCTAAAAGCCTCCGGGTTGTAAGAAAGCATGGTGGAATATGAAGAGTCGTGTAAGTGTCTTATGACCAGATGTAACACCAAGGATGTTTTCTCCCATTTATAAGAGCAAAGGGAGAAGCTATATATTATGAAATGTGAATATAACAAAAATCCCTCAAAGGATATCTTCCTTAAAGTATGCTACCAAGATCATGTAATGGAGACCTTAGATAGTATTCTTCGAGAAAAGAGGAAAGAGGAGTAGTTTTCCCTGCCTAGCAATGAGGATGATTCTAAATATAAGCAAGCAAATGAGGAACCTATGGATGAACTTTGGACTACAAATTGGGGAACTAGGTACAAACATGGTATAAATGGAATCCCTCTAGAGGTACACAAGGATGAGCATGATAAAGTGGGGCATCTCATTCAATAAAGGGGGCTTGAAATATGGATAATGTAGCTCCCTGTGAAGATGAAATTTCTGATTTCTTATGCATTAATGAGGGAAAATGGGATGTGGGAAACCATCATTTTGAAAATGACCCTATCTATGATACCAACAAGGAAAATGAGGTTGAGGATGGTTTCCCCTTTATTCAAGGCATTACTTACAATAATATACCTATTCACACCAGTAAAAGGGAGGATCATTGTTTTCCCATACTTGAAGAATGTTTGTGGAAGTGGATATCCCCATTTATGATACTGATGATGGCCCTGAAAAGAGCCTTACTTTCCCTTTCCTTCGCCAAGATCCTAACGACATATCTGCATCATCTATGATCCCTTTCTTTTCCCTTTCCCATACCATCTCTAATATTGGTGAACCCTTTCCCCCTCCCGAGTATGATGTTGGTGAAGAACCACTCATTAGATGCATCCCTTCTTCCCAAACATGCCCTTAGGATTATGAGCACACAATCGTTGTCCCTATCCAACATGACCATTACATCGAGGAACATGTTTGTTGTGCCCTTCCATCTCCTCGGTCCACTTTCCTTTCCCATCATGACCTTGTGACATTAAAAAAGCATAAAAATGATTGTGATAGGGAGTTTTTGAGTTTGATCATTCATTCTTCCATGTTGTGCATAGAAGAAAGGCTATGAACCTCCAAGCTAGTGTCCTTCCCCTCATCCATGACTCCTTTCTACATTATGTGGATATCATATTTTCCCACCTCTCTCCCGCATCATCCTCCATATGATTATTTCTATGTTGGATTTTTGGTTTATTGCATGAGTAGTCATATAGGTATGTATTATAGCATTGATCTGATGATATGTTGGTTGCATTGGCTTGGTGATTACACTAGCATTTGCTTAAAGTAATATGCATGTTAGAGTAGGATGCATTGCATGAAAATTTCACATTAGAACTAACATCATATTCTTTTATCATGCTAAATTAGGTGCATTTAGATTAAAATCACATTTAGAATTAGATTTTATTTCCAGTTGAATTTTATGGCCTAACAAAAGCATGAGGGATCAAGAGATGTCGTAAAAACATGTTTCCATGTGTGCTTAGTCTTTGATGTGTAGGTAACAGGTCTATGGTCCCAAGATGTTGTTGTGGTTCTCATGACCTCCTTGTTTGAGTATGTTCGTGCACTCTACTAAGAGATCATATCCCAGTTGGAGCCAGATGTTAGCCACGACCTGTGGGTGACACCCATAGGAGAAATTTTTCTCATAGATTGTCTTCAACCGATAGCTAGCATCCCCTTGTGGCCCCAGATAGCTCGATGTGCCACCATCTCCGCCACCTGAGCCAAAAATTATGCACCCTTGCCCATATGTCATGATCCTATGTTTGAAGGTGGGCTTTCCAACCCCGAAGGTATGGCTTTCATTATGTAGCTGGGTATTTTTGCTTACTTATCATGGACACTTCTGGGCATGGATTAGTGGGGGGATTTGATAGAAATAATGGGATTGGTTGTACTTCTATTCCCTTGTCCAACTTGGTGGTTAACCTTGTATCATAGTCCCATGGGATCTCCTTTGTTTGCTACTAGGTTTAGGAGTGGCACTACATGAGAAATCCTAATTTTGGTTTTGTGGTCCTACTTCCCTACACCACATACATCACTCCCATCCACTCATTATAACCCCTTTTCATATATTTCCCATTCGGGTCCATATTTGTCCATTGGGTCCACAAGGAGTTAGCCTCCCCCTCCCCTTGTCCAAAATTTGGGTCGGGCATGGAATGATGCCCTAGAGGTTGATGCAACTAAAAAGAAAGTAAAAAGCATAATTTGGCCATTCTCAACAGAAAACGTACCATAAAATAAAAAATATGGCCAAGAGTCGGGACATACAAAATTTATCAAATGGGAAAAATCCAACATGAGCTATACCCCTATCATCATGGCCATCACCCTGGTTCCTAAGGCACCCTCATATTTCCCCCCTACATCATTAAGGAACCCATGATTTTCCAAACCCCTGGTGGGTGATGAACTGCCCAACCTTAAGGGGTCACTCACTGCTATATCTTACACATCATGCTCTCATTCCCTAGAGCCCCGAGCAGTTATAAAAGAAAAATCAATAAAAGGAAAAATGCATATGAAGGGTGGAAAAACAAAGGTTGAGGTAACTCATATACCATGATTTCTCCCTCCTACATCTATACACACAAGTGTGAGCCTCCCTCATCATAGCTACCCTTGTACCATGGCATGTGGCTTGGAGCCTTCCCCAATGTCCCACTCTGGTCCATTATTATATCACATAACACCTGCCATATGACAGATGTATCATGGAATTTTTACTCCCTTAGAGGTTGAAACCACTTAATAGGGTCCTTGATTTACCTCCTTGAACTTGGGAACACCTGTACACTCTAAAGCCCATTATGGAAGGGCATGCCACTATGAAGTGTGAACTTGGTTCCATGACTTGTAAGCTTATTTGCTTAATTAAACTATGATTTGTTGTACTAGAGGGTGAGGAGACACATTGGATCTTATGCAGGATTACAAGTGGGTCTTCATCTTGGGGTTTGGTCTCCCTATGTGTGGTCCAAGCCCTCCAGAGGGTCATATTGGCATTTATAGGGTGTGATTTGAGAGCCATGGACCTCCATTGTAGCAGAGAGAAGATATCCATGCCCTGGGATCCTTCAACACCATTCATTACTCAATAGTGTTCCACTTACTTGATGTTGATGATGCACCTGGACCACCTTTCCCAACCGGCTCCACACTTGCACCACACACTTGGCAGTTGATCCAGAGCCCAGATGGGACACAAGCGGAGGGCTTGCATCATTGTTCTAGCCTTTGTAGATTGGATACATGTTTTTAAAATTTAGTTGGAGACCCATGAGGACGATTTTGTGCCCCCACAACCACTTAGCCGCACCACAGGTCATTTGCTCATCCTCTTCATCACTATTTTTGGAGCCCTTTTATTCATTTTGACACATGTTGGAGTCCATTTGGCCTCCCAACAACCCTCCTAGCTACTTGAATATCATTTTGGCCCTCTTGAGAGACTTATTTTTCATATTATGGAGATATTTGGTGGGCTTGTCACCAAAGGATTGTTATTTGTACATTATTTTATTATTAGGGGCGTCATTAGGCCTAATTATGAAAGTCAAATCCCTTAGAGGATCATATATATTGATGAGAGGTTCATTTCATTCCTCATCATCACTTGGAATTGTATCTTTCTCTTCTTGAGAATTTCGCACTACCTATTGATGGACGAATTGGAGGATCTTTGATGCATTTTGATGTTTGGATTGTTGATACTCTATCTTGGAGCTTCTCTCTTGCAAATATGATGGATGGATATACTCTTGTTGTCATGTAAGTTTCTATTGTATGAAAAAATTCTGATTATATGTCTAATGTATGGAATATTGCATCTGGATGTTGCTTGTGCTCTAAATTTATGAGAAAATTTTGAATCACTTTGTACTCTTTATTTATTGCATGTGTTATTCATTTGGCAATGAGAGTGAGTGTTCCCAGGGGTTAACATAGGTGGTTAAACCTTGAAACTCCATTTAATTTGCATAATGAAGTATAAATCCTTGTTGAGACTTTGTAGCTACTTCTCTATGGCATGCGAAGTTCCAATAAGGCTCCTTGATGAGACAAAAATCTCAAAATCAGATTCCATTCTTGAATCCATTCTCCCAATAGGCTAGGCATTGATCCTTGTCTTGGTGATCACATTAAGCCTTTTCTTTCCGTTTTCTTTCCCTAACCCTTGTACGCTGTAGGGTCTAGTGTGAATTGCATTAGGGAGCTCCTTTTCAAGTGTGAATTGGTCCACTTTTGCACTAGGGTTTTCTCTAGGTGTCCTCGAAATTTCAACAAAATCTCATGGCTAGATATCAAGATATCCTAAGCCCTAGCCCCAATTCCATTTTTGTCCCTAAGTATCCTTGCTTAGTGGCATATTATAAAGTCTACTTTCCAAAAAACTCAAAGGAAGTTAATTTAGACTTAGATCTTTTGTTTGAAGTTTCATCCGAAACCCTAGGCTTTTTCTTGGGTCCTCTTAGGCTTCTTTGTGGTCTCGTATCTTCATCATTTCCTATCTCATAAATCCACCTAGAAACCTTTTTCTCTTAGGAACCTTAGGCCTATGACATCCCTTACCAAGAAATATCTCTAATCCTAGGTCTAGGCCTCCTTTGAGCCTTTCTTGGAGAGCCCCACACCTTGCTTCTCAAGTAAGCAAACCTTATCATTTGAGTCTATCCTGTGAATGGGCTCTAGAAATCACTACCTGTTCTATCATTGACTTATCATTCATTAGTGATTTCCCCCATACCATGACTCCTCCCATTAGTGAAAATATGTAAAGAGCAGGGGACATCGACTGAGGTGAAAGTGGGTCGTTGTCCCATTGTTTCCACTTGATCTAGTAAAATTCCCTTAGGAACCCCTCCTAAGAGCCCTGCTAAATTGAGCGCTAGCAGTACCCAAGGTTTAATAGAAAAATGATGTTATGAGATTTCATTGATAGTCAATGGATTGAGATGCTCCATCAACCTTTTCATTCAACAACACTTTTCCTCAACCCCACATATTCTTACAAATGCAACTTTGATTTTGATGGCAAGGTGATGGATGGGCTCTATACTTGTCTTCATAGGATGGTACTTGGTGCCAAGATTAGCAACACAATCAATAGTGAGATAGAGAGATATCAAGAAGGTACTATACTATTTGGCTTTGATGATGTTGTTCATGGAAGGACCACTTTGATGTCGCATAAGTCATTCGAATTCAGAGCTTCAGATCTTTTAAATTAAATTATGTGTTTTATTTGAAAGCTTAAGTATGTTTATATATCTTCTATTTTCCACTATAATGAAATGTAAATTATGTGTTTTATTTGAAAGCTTAAGTATGTTTATATATCTTCTATTTTCCACTATAATGAAATATAATTTAGTTCTCTTTCTTTCTTATTTTTTGTACATGTTTGGTGGCGAAACTATGGTGCAAGGGCACCAAATTTATAGACATATTCCATTGGAGTCCTTAGGAAAAATTGTAGTGCTTCGCGGTGTGAGCACAATTGGAGTGTATCTGAAAAAAATACACTCAAAGAAAAGCAACAAGTTATAAATTAGAACTTCAACAAAGAAATTACATTTATTGTAATTTATGACCCTCTAATATACTATGACCCTGAAAATTCATTAAATTTTTTATGACCCTCTTATCAATTGGAGTTTTTGTGTCTCAATGACTTGTTGTATGTCCATTACAATCTCTAGGATGAGGTAAATGGAGAGAACACTAGATGTGGATACCATTTCCTTAGACAATATTGATGCATTTTCTTAGTGGTGGGTGGAGTTTGAGGTGCTTATCATGGAGGAGGCACTTGCATGGTTAGGAGAGGAACAACATCAGGAGGAGCAAGAGGAGGAGGAGGAGGAGCGAGAGGAGGATGTGCTAGCATCAACACCACCTTCTATAGAGATTGATGAACATAGTTATACATCCATCAGTCATCCTCAGACATTTGGGGCAGGGCCAGGGCCTTTTTCTGTTAGGGGCAGGCCTAGCAAACATCCCATGACCTTTTCCCATAAAAGAGGGAGATGGGATTGATATCGGATATGTAGCTGATAGTTTTGTTTCTTTTGTCATTGTACATCTACCTTATGATGATGAGATACATTTATAAATGTGATATCATTTTGTATTGGTTCTCCACTTTTTAGTCGATTAGACAATTATCAAGGTTTGGATTCAGTATCGACTTTGATGTATCGTTTTTAATTTGACATCCATTACATCATATATATCAGTGCTTTCTCCATATTTACATTCGAATGCATACTTTTGATGTTTTTGTTGCTTTATAGGTTTATAATTTTGAAAAAAAATGATATAGTTTGTATTTTTTAATGTTTGCTGCAATTTACAGATTTTTTTGCCGATGTTTCTGAGAAGATTTTTTTTGGACCCTCGCCATTTTTTGCCAATGGTAATGTTATCAACACTAATTTCACCAAAGCATTTAGTCATGGTAAAACATGGATCACCACCATAATCAATATATATTATATCTTTTAGTCTCTAGTGATAAACATCAAAATAATGCATGGATTCCAATTATAAATGATATATGGGAATAACAATATGAGTACATAACATCATATTCTATTCAACAAGGTAACCAAACATCTAGAATAGTCTTATGAGGTGAATGTTCAACATATTGTTCTAGCATTCAAACAACAAAAAGATGATAATGTCCACAATCCAAAATAAGATCCTAAGAAGCATGAGGTAATAATGAGATGCACCATACACGCTGAGGAGAAACTAAATAAACAGGATGCACAGAGATGGGGTGTTACATTGCATAGCTTTGTAAGTTTAATAAGATTAAGATTAACTCCATTCTCCTCTGGTTTTGCTGTGCATACTCTGTTTTTCCCCTTTGTTTAATGTTCAGCTATTCAGCAGTTGTTTCAGACTGCTGGTGTTTTAACTCAATATACAGTCTTCTGAACAATTATCTGACACTTGGTTGCAGTTGTTTAGTTCTTTAAATATCCCATATCTCTTTGAGGTTTATACATGAATGTAATTTTCTTAACAACTTGCACTTCTAGTCTGTCATGCGAATATCATGCATTTATGGTGCTATTCTTGGATGTGATTGTTGAATTCTAACAAGATTTGAGTAGGCCCCTCCTATGTTCATCAGTTCTGCATGAATTCCCTGTTCAATAATTGCCCCATTCTGAACCACAGCAATTGAATCTGCACTCTGAATGGTTGATAATCGATGGGCGACCAACAGAGTGGTTCTTCCCACCATAACTGTATCTAAAGCTTGTTGCACTGCCTTCTCAGATTGACCATCCAATGCGCTGGTTGCCTCATCCAGCAGCAAAATTGCAGGATTCTTTATGATTGCCCTGGCTATTGCAATGCGTTGCTTCTGCCCTCCAGACAGTTGCACTCCTCTCTCCCCACAATATGTTTCATACCCATCCTTCAAACACCTGCAAATATCGACATCCGACGTTAGAATTATATATATTATTGGCGTTCTTGTTTATATAATAAGAGAATGGTGATCCTTACGATATGAAGGTGTGAGCATTGGCAGCCTTGGCAGCCTCTATAATCTCAGATTCTGTTGCATTAGGTCTTCCATATAAGATGTTATCTCTGATGGTACCTCCAAACAGAGTTGGTTCCTGTCCAACCAATGCTATAAACTCCCTTATACATCTCAAGTTTAATGTCTTTACATCCAGTCCATCGATTGTGATCATCCCTTGAAATGGATCATAGAATCTTTCAATCAGAGCTATGACTGTCGACTTCCCTGATCCACTCTGCCCAACCAAAGCTAAACTACTCCCTCTGTTAATCTTCAAACTGAATTCGTTCAATACTATCATATTTGGCCGAGTTGGATAGGCAAAGCTTACTTTTCTGAACTCAATGTCCCCTTGGATGTTCAGTGGCTTTATTTGCTCTGAATCATCTGGATTGATTTTGGTGATCCTGTCAAGTATTCCGAACACTGATTTTAAGGCAGATGAACCTTTAGCTAGGTCCGAAGTCATACTTCCTGCCTCTGCTATCACTCTCCCGGTGCTTACAAGAATGAAAAAGGTCTTAAAGACACTACCTGAACTGATCAGTCCCTGTTCCACAAGCTTTCCACCGTACCAAAAATCTAAAGCCCAAGTCAAGAATGTTAGGCTTTGAGCACTTGCTATTCCAAAACCGGCTAACCATGACTGTCTGATGCCCTCCTTAAGAGTCCCCCGTTGGGTAGCTGCGAATAGTGCTAAGACTGTGTCTTTGGAACACAATGCTGTGATTGTTCTGTGGTTGGCCACTGCTTCTGCTGCCATTTGGCTGCCCCGATTTTGGGCCTTTCCAGATTTGCTGGACATGCTTGTCAACAGAACTTTTCTGGTGTAAAAGCAAAGAATTGTAAGGGGCTGCACAGCTATCATCAGGATTGCAAGTCGCCATGCTACTATTAATCCCAATGTCATGGCCAGGATAACTGCTGAGAGGGTTTGGATGACAAGAGATATACGATCTGACACCAAAGATTTAACCTGCAAATATGTAGCTCACATCATATATATCAGTTCAAAAAAAGGTCTGTAAGCTCGCAAGAAACATCTGATATGCCAATTCAAGGTAATCTCACAACATCTAACAGCAGGACAAAACAGATGGAAGGAAATAGATCAAACACCATCATGCCTTTGAAGAATTTTAAGACTACAACACCGAATAAAGTAATAAAATTCTTAGGGAATGACGTGGCTTGCCAATCTTGCCAGATAAACAAGTAGGCTGTGTATATATCACAATGCAGGAAAAGTATTCTAGATAATATAGATAAGAATGAATTTTGATAACATATTCTATAGCTATAGCTGGATTGTAATTTGTAGACTGTGAGAGGGGAAGCAATGCATAAATTTTAAAGCTGCTGAGTTGGTGGAAGAAAGTAAACGTACAGCTTTTTAGGTCCTAAAATTTCATTTTTAAAATTACCACCCTCACAAGAAACATAACAAATAGATCGAATAATACTCATGAATGTAGTTGTTTCTGTTTTCTCACCACATTGGATTCGTTGGCAAGCTTGGAACAAATTGCCCCACTGGAATTATCTTCTTGGTCAAACCATCCAACCTCAAATGTCAAGACCTTGGCAAGCATTTTCTTGCGTATCCTTTTAGTGAGTGATTCTGCCATAGCTGCAAAGTTGTAGTGCTGTAGGAGATTTAAAAGGAATGAAACAAGGCATAAAGAGAAGAACACCAAGGCATATGACCTTATCTTTGATTTCATTTCTTTGTGATCACTGATAAAAAACACAGAGATCATGCTTCCCAAGACAAATGCATAAACAGGTTGCACTGCCCCAAATATAATAGCGCATGTACTGCCAACCATGGCTTCTTTCCACTCAGGAGCATTCAATGCCAACAGTCTGCAAAAAAGTGCTCTGCAGCTCATGGGTGTGTTAGTTGTAGTCATATTGTCCAAGTAAATAGATTTGCCTAGCAATTGAGGACTTGATCTGCCAACTTGACTGACATTGCTTGTTCTCGTAAAAGAAACTTGAGTCTGAACCCACGATTCTTCTCCAATCCTCGTCTGCTGCTGCATATTCCAAAGTGTTCTGTATGCTCCTTTTGATTTATTAATAAGCTCCTCATGGGGACCTGATTCAATTATTTGGCCTCCATGAACCACTGAGATTAGATTAGCATTTTCAATTGTAGACAATCTGTGAGCCACAACTAGTGTGGTGCGTCCCATGGAAGCTTGGTTGAGGGCATGTTGAATGATCTTCTCGGATTCTGCATCCAATGCACTCGTTGCTTCATCAAGCAGAAGGATTGGAGGATTCCTTATCAAAGCTCTGGCAATTGCTATTCGTTGTTTTTGACCTCCAGACATCTGCACTCCCCCTTCCCCCACCTGCAATAGATGTTTGTAAATACATTTACATCAGCATATGGATTACAGATCCACAAGATGTTGTTTATTGGCAATTGGGTAACCCTCGACTCATAACAGATCTGAAGTTAAGATGGATATGTGCTAGTACTATCAAGGCAGAAAAAAAGTATTTATAGTTACCTGAGTGTCATATCCCTCTGGCAATTGACTGATAAAATTGTGCGCGTTGGAAGCCACTGCTGCAGCAACCACATCCTCCATACTTGATCCTTGTTTTCCAAACATGATATTCTCTTTAATGGAGGTTGCAAACAGGGCTGGTTCTTGACTCACTAGTCCTATCTGATTCCTCCACCATTTTAACTGTAGGTTCTTAATATTTATGCCATCTACCATGATCTCCCCTGCCACTGGATTGTAAAACCTCTCTAGCAAAGCAATCACTGTCGACTTTCCAGAGCCGCTACTCCCAACTAGAGCCACAGTTTGGCTACCAGGAACTGTGAGACACAATTTATGGAAAATCTTTGTGTGGGGCCTGGACGGGTATACAAATTCAACATTTTTGAAAACGATCTCTCCACAGACTTTGTCCAGTACCTGCCCATTTTTGTCATCAGAATCTATTGCTGGTACTCTCTCAGTCATCTGTATTATGCTATGTGCAGCAATGCACGCTTCACTGATGCATTTAATGTTAGGAAGAGCAGTTCCAAGAGACCTGTCAACACGCCAATTACATGTCAAAAACAAAATAGTAAATTAAATGCTTTCTGAATATATTACATGTATTGGAAGATTAAAGATCCTTACAGGCCTCCATTGATGAGTGAAAGGCCTGTTGCAAAGACGTTTCCACCACTCTCCCTTTTGTACATGACCAATATGCTTGCGTACCAAGACAGGAATGCCCAGATTGCAAATGAAACTCCAGTGCAACCAATGGCCAAACCTTTAGCTAGCCCCTGTTTAATGCCTATCTTTACTGCATCATTCAAAGCAGCTTCATACTTTTCCATAGTTTGCTGCTCTCCTACAAAAGAATACACTGTTCTGATAGAGGACAGTGCTTGCTCTGCAATCCTGCCTGCTCCTTGGCATTCTGCCTGCATTCTACGAGCAAGTCCCATCAGTGTTTGTCCATACAACAATCCTGGGATCACAAGTAATAGAAGAAGAGGGAAGGCTGCCAATGCTAATCTCCAAGACAAGTAGAATGAAGCTGCATAGCCGGAAACAAATGTTGATGTATTCATCAGGAAGTTTGGAACCTGCAAAGTGGAAAATAAAGTACATGTTTAAAATCGTCATAGATATTTATCAAGTTTGAGCTAGCATTCTGAGTGAAGATCAAATTTCTGAGGGCAACTACGAAAACGGTGTTGGTTTGTCAGTTGGAAAAGCAGCACAAAACAAGCCCACGAACAAATTACTTTGATAATTGGGGACTATAAGAGCAAAAACTCCTCTAAATCTTCGTGTCATATGCATTAACAGGTTCTGAATATCGTATATAATAATTTCAGACAAAATGTTAACACATGAAATATTGGAATTTGAGATATCAGAGCTGGAGTCTAGATGGGTTTCGTGTTTTAGTACATATTCATCAATTCTACATCACCCGCCACACTGAAGCACGCGTTAAATGTTTAAAATAATTATGGTACTCTGGCTGATTAACTAGTATCGAAGATCATACCTTTTCGCTGAGGGCATCCTGAATAACAAAAGTATCCTTGGAAATAGTTGTTAGAACCTCTGATATATTGCTCCCTCGCTTGTCAAAGAATCCAACCTCTTGCCTCAGCAGAGCATCCAAATATTTTGTGCGAATACAAAAGCTCTGTCTCTCTGCTGTCCTTGTCCAGCAAAATCCTTCTGCAAATCACATTCGAACAACAACGCCATGTTTGTCAAAAAAATTGTAATTCTCAAGCTGGTGGACACAAGCCTGATAATAACAACAAATGTGATCTGAATCAGGAAGAAAAATTACCCAAAAAGGCTGCTATCCACACTGCTATGCCAATGTAGACGTAATATAAAACATACTGCATTTTGACCACAAATTACACAATTAGCTAATTAGATGCTATGAATCTGCATCAAACAAAAGCTATATATATTATTATTCTTATCTGATTTTAATAAGGCCATGGCCCAGTCTGACATTAAATTGGTATATGAGACTTCTCTTGTTAGGATTCAATTAGTTAGTGATTTGATTGCTAAGTCTATCAAGGCATACATACTCTACCCCTTTGCTTTTGAACATGTGATTTTATACATACTCTATGGCTCTGATTTTGAACCTCTTAAAAAAAAAATACATGTTCTTAACCATTAAGCGCACTCCCGATTGGGGTGCCACGTAACAGCAAGTGGGCTACGACCGGTGTCACGTGACGGCACACACCTGCCCAGCCATTAACCCCAGTGATGTTGATATGCCTCTGGCATGCTTCACCATTATGGCAACTGACGAGATTTCTGGCAGCCAGCGAATGTGGTCAGGCCGAGGTGGAAAAAAGTGCCACCCAAGAGAATGGTTAAGAAAGCAAGGTAAGGAAAATCAGGGTATTGTTCTCCGCAAGCGATTATCAAAGGACGCCGGAAAGCAGGAAGAAGGTCAGTGGCAATGAAGGTTAATTTGGCCTGTTTCAAATTCTCACTGAGACTATACAGAAGTTGTTAGTAAGTGTCGGTCTGCTCAATCACATGGCGAAAGGCCAAACAAGGAAAAGATAGGGTACGGGTAAAGGGAAGCAAAAGCTTTCCACTCAGAACGTGGGCCCAAGCAAGCGTGACAGGAAAACCAAAAAAAAAGTGAGGGAGAATATTTTCGATCTGTATGCAGATAGAAATCCACCACAGATCCGCAATACCATTCAAGGATGGGAAAGAGAAAGCAGCGAGAAAAAAAAAGACATAGAATGGCACGAAGCCAACATTGACTTTATTTCTGACCTAGGAAACACAAGAGGAGGATCTCCCTCTTTCACCAATCTATTCACACATATTGGATTTTCAAATGTGTTCTGGCAAAGGCTATGACCAGTATGAGGGAAATGGAAGGAAATCCTAATGTGGTCTAAGTACTACAAGAAATCAAACAGGAAATACAGCAAATCAGAATCTCTCAATACCATGCAACGACCAGAATAGGTAGAATTGAACACCAGCTTCAAGAAATGCAACAGGTAGATATGCCAGGTTCAACTGCAAAGGACCCGGCACCAATTGACTCCTCTGATGGCTGAAGGATGACATAGATTATTAATAGTTTTTAATGATTTTTGCAGCAAGTTTTTACTGTTTAGTTTTAAACTTTTATGGACATAGTAAAGTAGATATCGCTGCAAGTAGAAAGAAGCAGTGCCAATACTGATTGGCTTTTAACTCGTTAAGGTGGCCAACAGACCTAGTTTTCTTCGGACAAATTGAGACCACTAACTGCTTATGGATATGTATAATAATCTGTCTTTTTTTGATAAATAAAAAATGATAAGAATTTACGAAATAAAAAAATGAAAAAGAAAAAGAAAAACTACTCAGACTATATTTCTACTATCACTGAAAATGTAAGTAAGAAGAATATAAGTTGATATTTATACTTTTTGGATTTCATCCATGAAATGCTGCGGATGGGCAGCTGTGAAACCGTTTCCTAAAGTGTTTACCAATCCGCTGGTGGCAATCAAGAGGGTTGGCGTGGACATTCCGTCAGCGAGTGCCCCCAGTGTGCCTAATATCATCAATACCATGTCCACATCGTCAGCGTATTTGAATAACTTTCGCAGGCACATTTTCCTTGTCGTAACTCCCCCCTCAATTTCACATGAATTTTCTTCAACAAAAGCCTCCATTTTCTCCGATTGTTCAGCACTGATACTCTCCTCCACTGGCTGGAATGATGACATCGCAGTATAAGTTTGTTGAATCCCAGTGTTTGAGTTGCAAAACTCAAATACTCATCATTTCTATATATACATAGTTATGCACTGAGTCGCCTGCTATGCCTGAAAACTTAGATTGAATTCAATGGGAAATTAAAAATCACCATCCGAATGCCGACCTCTCAGCAATGTGTGGCACATGTTTAACGTTTATGTAGAAAATTTGTTTCATTCAGATTATTAAAATAACAAGCTGGAAGAATGCCATTGGAAGAAGGCAAATTAATTAATAAACAGAAGGCGTTCTCGTGACTGCTTTTGGTTCTTTTTGCGTTTCCAGGAAGGCCGTGGACACGAGACGAGGGGCTTGTATGTCTAAAGCTCTGTATATAATATTAATCATTCTATACAAGGAATTTTGCTCTCTACAGAATATTAATCATTCTACATATGGAATCTGCATGTTTTGGTAGTGGGAAATGAGTGTAATAAAGCAGGGAATTGGATTGGACAGTCCGCAGAGTGGTTTTTAAAGTCATCTCTCGACTTTGGAGTATTGGAATAATGTATTCTGCAACTATTTACTTTTGGGTACTGAGTCAGTTCTACTTATAGTATGCTGTCTCTTTTGCCCCCTTTAATTCCATTCAATAATTTATATAATTATAAAATTGTACTGTGAAATATAATATGAAAAAAATCTATGCCATATCTTCTGCCACCTTTTATTGCATTTAAAAATTTGTATAATTCTGCAGGAATATTAATGGTAAAAAAGTGAGACAATATTTTATGTTATTCTCACAATAGTAATGTGTAAAACATTATCTCTAGGTGAAGAAAATGGTGCGTATAATTATATCGATATTAAATATTTAATTTATGTTATCTTTTAAAGTTAAATAATTATTAATTAGAAAAAGCAAAATATGTTTTATAACTTTATTTGTTAGTGGTGTAACATGAGAAACTATATCATAAATAAATTAATAAGAAATCAACATTCAGAAATAGAAAATATATTTAAAAAACTTTATTATCCATACCATAACTATACATTAGACTATTTTGATTAGTGGACATAAAAAACAAAGAAAATTAGGGAACTATACAAATAAAGAAACAAAATTTATCAGTAGAGATGTCCATCTCGATGGGATTGATGTTCCCTTAAGTGTAAGCACTTGATCCTGGAGCAGGAGTAACATGGCCCTCTATTTTCTTCCACTTGAGCACCACCTTGTCCAACATCAACAATATCTTTTTTTTTGCATCATTTTGTTAATTCTCTGAGGACTAGATTGTTCTTTTCTTTAGATAATTGCATTTACAAATTTCATCATCATTTACATATTGCATTCACCCCATAACATCTTAACATTATTAGCAATTATGTAGAAAGAATAATAACATCAATAGTGTAGCGGAACATAAAGGAACAAAAGAAGAAAAGCATGTACAAAGGAGACACCAGGATTTGGTCAGAGACTAGGAAAAAACCCCTCAAGGGGGAAAACCCACAATCAAATCTTCTTCTTCTATTAGATATTCATCAATTTTTCAGCGAAGATACAAAGTATAATGCGAACGAGATACATCAATCACTCTTGTACATCTAATCCAAGTCAGTTCACAACTATGTTTGTGAACTAAATGATCTAATCTCTAGAGAGCAACTGACATACAAGAAGCTACATCCATTGTAATAGACCCAGGATAAAATTTCATGTAATAAAAGTTAATAAAAGAAAAAATAAGACTATGGTTAAGGAACACTTATTCCAAGCTAAATGTTGGGCAAAGATATCCTAGTGGGCATCACTAGATGTGTTTATCGCTAAGGGGAAATCGAAAAAGGCAATGGCTAAGGCATTAAAAAGGAAAAAAGTATTTTGGCACATTTATTTATGAAAATAAAGGAAATTATGAGAAAAGGAAGGTGAAAGGTCACAGGTTGCACATGACGAGGAAATTGAAGGAAAATAATGGAAAATTAAAGAAATTAGAGGCATGAATGATAAAAAGACCTCAGAGCATCAATTGGTAGTCTTGTGTCAATTCGTTTTCAAAATTACACTTGGAGAGGAGAAGAGCACCAAGAGGAGAAAGAGATCAAGCAAGAAAGGAAGGAAAAGTAAGGAAAGGAAGGACAAAGAAAGTAAAGCAAAGCAAAGACCAAGCAAGGAAGAGCAGGATAAAGCAACTTCAACAGGAATACTTGCAGGTAACAGATTGCATGTATTATTTCCTAGTTGGTTTTTACATGCATGGTATGTGCATGTTGGTATTAGTTATTTTTTTGTCGGTGGCATGGTTTTGCCTGGTTTTGAAAGTGGTTTTCAGCCTTGCCTTGCCTTTTTCCGGATAGCCATGGTGTGATGGGATTGTTTTCGGTTTTGAGCTTTGGAATTGTGGGATGGTTTTAGAATCCAGGGTGGAGGTGGTCTCAGGAGCATTCCCAAAGGCCCAAGAATCCCTTAACTGATTTTGGCAGGATACACAGTAAAGCCTGAGGGTGGTGTCTCGGTAAGGGCCTAGTGATCCGGTGTGGATTGTGGTAAAGCCTAGAGAGAAGGAGATGAAAAATTCCCTAAGGATGGTGATGAGATCCGGAGGCATTCCAAGCTCAGTTTGGTTTTGTGATCTCGGTGCTAGTTTAGGTGAGATCATGGTATGGTGAGGGTAGATGTGGTTTAACCTCTGGATTCCCTTGGTTGTTTTTTGATTGGTTTATCAATGACATCCCACAATCATGCTTGGAATATGGCACAAGGGTGACTAGCTGAAATAAATATTTGGTTTAGTCATGTCTATGGTTGGGTGGTACGTGGAAGTCCCGAACCTGGTTGGCTCTTGCCTATCTTTAATGAAAGCTAAGTTATCTTGCTTTGTACTTGTATTTATGTGGCTTTAATGATTGTTATCTCATGGTTATTTATGTGGTTATATGTTGGTTATAAGAATGGTTATGTGAATGGTTCTATTCATGGTTCATTTCATGTTTTTACTTGTAACTGGTAAAATAATGGATGCACAACCTAATTAATGTTAAGACAACTAATGGGAGAGGGCAGTGATCCTTCTTGATGAGTTTCATATGAATTTTGATTCCCTTATGCTTAGTCTTGTATTCATGACCTGTAGATTGCATTATTTCCAAGTGTTTAATAGAATGTAAATCTTGGTTGGGGATGGTCAGGCCTAGTCCTAGTGTTAGTTTTTGGTTTACAAGCATTGTCCTTGTGTAATTTATGAATTCTGAAATTCATAGGGATTTTTTGGCAGAGGTCTAGCCCCAACCCTAGAATCTAGCCTTAAAATCCATAGTCGTTGGCACAATACTGAGTAAAAATTTCACAGTCGCACTGATACAGGCATGTGGGAGCGAATGGGGGTTTCCAATTGCACTAATTCCTTGGCAAGGGAGTGATTTGGGGTAAAACTCATGTAAAATTAAAATTGGCTCAGGGGATGGACACCTGGAGTGGTCGGGTTACTCCTGGAGGGTCCTGTGGCACCTGAGAGAAGTCAATAAGGTTTGTTTGTTGACTCAATTTCCTTGAGGTCACCTAGGAAGTTGAGTATGGTTATAATTTCCACTCGTTTCATGTTTACCCTGGGTAATCCGGTGAAAGTGGGTAGATATGAGGGGATGTGTGCGTTATATGTGGTATCAGAGTGTGGTTGCACTCTCTTTGGGGAAAGTATGATGTTTTCCTAACCTTGAAAACATGTGGTTATTGTCGTCATGCATGAGATCAGGGTATATGTTGGTATGGTCATGCATGATGGTATATGTTGGTATATTGATTATATGGATATGTTTATGATTATACATGTACATGCTAATGTGGATTGATCTTGCAGATGAGATAAGACTCCCCTGAACAACAATAAGGCATGGCTTTTATTTTGGTATCTATTTGTTTTTCTGACATGATATACTTGCAGGAAGAAGGGAATCAAGAATGAAGAGAAAAATGGGAGACTATAGTTCCCGTGACTCTCCCTACAGATCAGTTGGGAAGCAAGGAGATGAGTATTCTCCTGGTGTGGCAGATACATTGAGGAGCTTGAGGGCAGAGATCATAATTTGTAAGGTAGATAATGATAGGTTGGTTGAGGCTTAGGAAAGACTTGCAAGGGCTCAGGAAAAGCAGATAGAGGTTAATGCAGAAATTCTTCCTAGCTTGTCAGAGTTGTAGAAATAGGGACATATGAGGATAAGTTAAGAGCATGAAGAAAATAATAATGGAGCCTATGGAAGCGGTTATCAGTCTTACACATTTTGGATATAGGGGACACAATTAGAGGTGGCAGATCATTGGATACACCTTACAAGAGGACAGGTATGTATGGGCATCATTCTAGTTTCTCTTCTAGGAGACATCATCATAGTCGTCATCGTCATCATCCTTATAAGAGGGGTGAGTATTTTCCTGAGGAGTTCAAGAAAGTAAAGCCACCTACATTTGGTGGAGAGATGAAGAATTCAAAATATGCAGAGGCATGGTTGCTTAGAATGAAGAAATTCTTCAGACTGCGTAGGTATACAGAGAACATGAAAACCAAGATAGCCACTTTCAGTCTTAAATGGAAAGCAGATATTTGGTGGGGGCATGTAAAGAATGTTAAAGGTATTTGGGAGGATGATTTGACTTGGGATGAGTTTGAGAGGCTCTTCAAGAAGAAGTACCTGTCGGAGAGGTACTATGATGCCAGAGCTAAATAGTTTTATGAGTTGCAGATGGGTTCCATGACAAATGATGAGTATACTAGAAGGTTCTTGGAGTTGTTGATATATATGCCTTACCTCAAGGAGGAGAAGGCCAAGGTTTAGAGATTCATTAGTGGGATACTAGTAACATACAAAGACCAGATTGAGTTTTATGATCCTAAATTGCTAGAAGAATCCATTCAAAAGCTAAATCATTGTTATGAGCATTCAAAGCACAAATTTGAGCCTAAGCGTGATTTGAAAGGAAATGAGAAAGCTAAAGGAAGATGGCTACCAAAGTGGGGAAGACCTAAAGATGCAGGTGAGAAAGAAAATGTGGTTCCTTACAAGAAGTTCAGTACAATTGACAAGGGACATGGATCATAGATGAGAGAGCAAAAACCTAGAGGTGATGGTAGAGCGTCGTTGCAGCGTTGGATATGTGGCAAGGATCATCGCAAGAGGGATTGTCTATAGTATCAGGGTGGTAGATCCACTACAAGGAAAAGACCCTCTAGCGGAGGTTATGAAGGAGGTTTTTAGTGTTATAAAATTGGCCAAAATTGTCAAAAAAACATATGCTACCACATCCATTTATGGTTACGGAGGTTTTGGCGGAGCTTTTAACGAAAATTCAACACAAAAAAAAAAAGGGCGGCCAGAGGTTATTACGGATGTTTTTTTAATCGGTGCGCTAATCAGGATTTAACGCACCGGTGCGTACCTGTGGACGGCGCCTTGGGGCGATCTAAGGAGAATGCACCAAGTCGTTAAAGTATAAAACAACACTGGGCGTAGTGTTGGTGATACAACGCATGGAGCAGTTATAATTGGTCTTGGGAATTGAGCGGTGCCCATAGGTCGTAACAATGCACCGGTGCGTAGACTTATAGAAACGCACCGGTGCATCCTTTCACACAAATTCACTGAGCTTTATAATTGGTATCGGTATTCGTGCGGTGCAAATATGTCATACAAATACACCGGTGCGTATAAACTCTTAAATGTCTCGATGCGCGGTATCACACAAATGCATAGATATTTATAATTGGTATCGGTATTCGTGTGGTGCCCATAGGTTGTCTCAATGCACCGGTGCATATAGACACAAAAACGCCCCGGTGCATAGTATCACATAAACGCACCGAGATTTATAATTGGTATCTGTATTCATGTGGTGCTAATAGGTCATAAAAAGGCACCAGTGCGTAGATAGACATAAACACAATTGAGAGCCATACCGCACAAATGCTTCGATATTTTTAACCTATTTTTGTATTTGTGCGATGCCCATAGGTCGTAAAAATGCACTGGGGCGCTTAAGAATACAAGCGCACCGGTGTAAGTATACACGCACCGGTTTTCATTTGGTATTTTTTAGAAACATCGACTTGTGACAATGCAATTATTGTGATTGTTTTAAATTCATTATTCATCAAAAGTCGACACATATATATCTTATAACAATATTCATATGAATTAAATTTTTGTTAGTGCATTTGAGAACGACAATGGAGAACGCAATAGCGACAATAGAGAATGCAACAGAATAAATTAAAACATTTTTTATTATATATATATATATATATATATATATAATACATTCTTTGTCATACAAAATGGGACAGCTACTGGTATCCCTTTATCTTTCAATTGGGACACTATGTCTATTACATTAAAGAAAATTTATGATTTCATAGACATTTTTCAAAAAATACTTGCTTTTATATCCAAACATAGTGATCATTATTCTTCGCTTGAACTGATGTCATTGCTAGAGCTACTTCCATGACTTGGGTTATTTTCAGAAATGTTTTGTTCACAGTGTTGATTGTTTTCTTCTTCTTCACCTTCCATCTAGAAACATAAAAGTAAATTGTAATGAGTGTATATACATTGGTGAGAATAATGAAAATTACAATATTAAATAATATACATCAATGTAAGTCGAAAAGAGATGACGTACAAATGCAACAATTGACTCATAAACTATTCACATTCTTTCAAAACCATGTAACATGCCATCTTTCAAGATTTGATCTGTTGGTGCAGTGCCATACTTTGTTTCCTGCAAGTTATATACCCCATAACAAATCATATATTTAATATAAAAGATTCATTTTTTCTATTAATTATAAACGAAGCTAAGTAAAACAAGATCGATAGATGCTTACAAATTCCACAATTAAGTTCTAATTTGCCAACATATACGCACAACCCATATTTAACCCAATTTCAATCAATTCCTCTTATGGTTCTTCTTTGTATGTTAGCATATGTTTGAAGACATTCAATGATGATTTTTGTAAAACAACTTAAAAAATACAAAAATGAAATCTAGTTAAGTTGTTATAAGGAAGTAACAATTACTCACAAACTTAGATATCAATCATTTTCTTCCTTGTCATCTTGTTTTATGTGCTGAATGAGTTCCTTTTTTTTTTGCAAGAAAATACTTGAAAATTAATATTTAATGCTAAATTGTTTATTTATTTTACCTAATGATAGAAAAAATCAATGATTACATATTACATTTGAAGCAATTTGTTGTTGAGATGGCTCCTCCAGCGATGCAATTTTGTCCATTTCTTTGACCATCTCCTTGTACACCTTTTTGGACATTCCTACTGGCATATTTCTGATATCAGCTCATTCATCTTTTGAGATTTTCATAATCTTCCTGAAAATGTAACATGACAATAAACTATTTAATTTTTATATTGATATATGAAACGTAAGTATAACAAAAGTGATATTTATAAATAATTCTAGACAAACATCTATAGGAATATTACTTTTTCATTCATTCTTTTTTGTTGTTGTACGTTTTTGCTATTAAAAGTCTGACACGTCTCATTGACCAATTCTCTGGAAACTCTTCTTGTAGTTTACATAAAATTTGGTTCTTGGAATCATTGGATTGGTTTTTGTATTGTAGTGGAAAGAACGTCTATACATTCGTTCCACTAGATCCCTCAAACTTTTGTAAAAATTTTTCTCCCTTTCATTAACCTCCAGCACCACTCCAAATGAGCTAAGGACCAATTTATTTTCATTTGCATGTTCTATTTTTTTTCTTTTCTTAGAACAAAATTCCTTTTCTGAGTTTTTGGTCCCTGTAGAACATTAAATAGATGTGAATTAATAGAATTTTTCACACATGTTATCTAATAATTTTAATTATATTATTAATGAAAACTAAAAAAATAAACTCATATTGGATCGATAGTATTTTTTCATTCACCTGATTCATCCTTTTGCAATTTTTCCATCAAGATTTTACGCTCTTCTGGTCCTAGATCATAAATAATCTTATCGAGCTTCGTCATTTTGTGGCTCTGCATGATACACATTAAACAATACATATTAGTTAAACTTACATATAGTTCAAAAATATTTTTTTTGTAAAAAATTTACAAAGAACTTGCATTTTTTGCTTTTCTTGATGTGTTATCAGCGTTTTTGTTACTTGATTTCTTGTCACTCATTTCTTTATCAATCTCAAACTTGTACCATATCATTAAGTAATATATTTATAAATAAATTGTTAACTTTTCAGGTAAAAAAAAATTCTCAAAAAACCGGTGCGCCATTCATGGTTTACGCACTGACGCCAGTGCGTGTCTCTCTTCCAAACGCACCGCCATAACAGTATAATAAATCGTACGGTGCTCTATGTCAACAAGGAGCACCGATGTGTTACATGGCAATGACTACACCGGTTAACCATGATAAAATAATAAAAATTTTCCAGTGTTAGTTTTTTAGCAGAAATCGGTGCCATATTTTACAAATGGCGCACCGATTAATTTTTTTTTTTTTTTTTTTTATCACACTACATTGTGTGGTGTGCTTTTAAAATAAAGAGCCCAGATGCGCTACATACTCCAGGCGCACTGATAAAAAAACTGTTTTTTTTAATTCATGCCAGGGCCCACATGGATTAGGATCCGACTATGCTAATCGTCCCGTCGGTTGGATGTCTTAGGTCTATATTTAGCAATAAAAACCCTATAAATCTAAATTGAAAAGCCCTAATTCTATCACAGAAAGAGGAAGAAGAAAGGAGAGAAACAAAAAGAATGTAAGGTTTGTATCTTTTGAAAGTTTTTTTTTTTTTTCGAAACAGAACATTCGCGATGTGCCATAATAAAATAGCGCACCGACTGCATATTTTACAAATGGCGCAATGAAAAAATATTTTGTTTTTCTAATATTTTATCACAGCACTTGCGTGGTGCGCTAGGAGAACAGAGCGCACCAGTGTGGTATTCCGCACAGGGCGCATCAACAATTTTTTTTTTATTTTTTTTACACAAAGGCCGACATGGATTGGGATCAGAATATGTAGGTCCTCCCATTGGTTTGATGTTTTAGGCTTATATTTAGCGATACAAGCCCTATAAATATAAATTGAAAAGTCCTAATTCTGAAATCACAGAAAGTGGGAGAAGAAAGGGTAGAAACAAAAAGAATGTAGGGTTTGTTTCTAAAATGGTTTTTTTTTTTCAAAACAGCACGTTTGCGGTGCACCATAATGAAATTGAGCACCGGTGCCATATGTTACATATGGCATACTGATTAAAAAAAAATTTTATTTTTTTATTTTTATCATTTTTCTTTCGCAGTGCGTTGCTATAACCGAGGGCACTGGTACGTTATGTTACGTAGGACGCATCGACGAAAAAAAGTTTGTATTTTTTTAAGATTGACGCAAGGGCCGACATGGATTGGGATCCAACTATGTAGGTCCTCATGTTGGTTGGATGTCTTATGCTTATATTTAGCAATACAAATCCTATAAATATAAACTGAAAAGCCCTAATTCTGAAATCACAAAAAGTGGGAGAAGAAAGGGCAGAAACAAAAAGAATGTAGGGTTTGTTTCTAAAATGGTTTTTTTTGCAAAACAACACGTTTGCGGTGCGCCATAATGCAATAGTGCATCGATGCCATATGTTACGTATGGCATAATGATAAAAACATTTTTTTTCACTGTACTTTTGCGGTGCGCTGCTATAAAGGAGTGCACCGGTGCACTCTGTTACACAGGGCGCACCGAAGAAAAAAAATTTGTATTTTTTTAAGATTGACATAAGGGCCAACATGGATTGGGATCCGAATATGCAAGTCATCCCGTGGGTTGGATGTCTTATGACTATACAAACCCTATGAATCTAAATTGAAAAGAAAGAGGGAGAAGAAAGGGTAGAAACAAAAAGAATCTAGGGTTTTGTTTGTAAAAATGGATTTCTTTTTTATTTTTGTTTCTAAAAACTATAGAAAAGGTAAAAAAAACCGCAAAAAAAAAAAAAAAGAAGAAGAAGAAGAAGAAGAAGAAGAAGAAGAAGGAAAAAAGGTTTAAAAAACAATAAGCTTTGATTTTTTTTATTTTACTCGATAAAAAAAAAATACAAGAAAAAAGTAAAAAAAAAAATAATAGACTTAGATTTCTTATTTTACTGCATAATAAAAACTGCAGAAAAAGTACAAAAAATCAATATACTTACTCACATCATTTGAAATTCTATGGTACAGGGTTTGACTAACCAGAGGTTTGGAATTCTAATTGTCTGAATACTTCTGTTCGAACGTATTTCCCTGCTCCACAGTGCTCTCGTGTTCTGTTTGCTCCAGGTATGTATCCTGCAAATCTCTGGCTGA
Source organism: Pinus albicaulis (assembly GCA_034641835.2). Classification (NCBI taxonomy): domain Eukaryota; kingdom Viridiplantae; phylum Streptophyta; class Pinopsida; order Pinales; family Pinaceae; genus Pinus; species Pinus albicaulis. Next base: position 396,451,937 of record CM076575.1, on the reverse strand, counting down.
AATTTTTTGCGAAAATAGTGAAATAATGAAAGGTGTTTAGTATTTAAAGAAATGTTTTGAGAAATTAGATTTTTGAAAATATTTTGTCACCCATTTTTCAATTTACCAATTTTTTTTTTTCACTTAAAGAAAATAGGGTTGCGCTTTTTTTATTTGTGGTTATTCGTTTACTGATGCGTCCTTTAATTTAATTGCACCAGTTGTTGTTTTATAAAACGACACTAGTGCGCAAAATAAAAAACTCACCGATGCGATTATCTATACATTACGCACTGGAATGACATTGAAGTTTGTGCACCAAAATTTATTGTTGTTTTGCTCAAATGCAGGGAGAAAATATCATATATTATATGGAATGGAAAATTCTTCAAAATCCAGCTTGTTCCATAATATTTCTCAAAGTCCATCGCAGAGTTCTCCCTATCCATGTAGAGACGTAATATTTACTTCAGATTTGTTTTATTTTTTCACTATCTAATTGAATTTATATATGTTTTTTATCCATGCAGTCAATCACACACAACTTAATTAAATTTATAATGTATAAAAATTTGCAGGTTTATGCCGATTTAGCATTGAGTTCAGATGCACAAAATATTCAAACTGTTCCAAAACGTCAGAAGTTCTTATCAGGAGCTGCATACTGCAAGGTGCATTTGGTAGATGAAAATGGGCAGCCACTTCACCCTGCCAATTGTAACAATATTGCATCTTCTAGCCACAATCCCGGGACAATGATGGTAATTATAATTATAATTGTTTGGTATATATATTGATTAATATGTAATTAATTCAACATCAAACCAATTTATAATCATGCAATATTGTCAACGTGGTTACTAATTGATATCATAATATTTTGTACTAATCATGTTCATTTTTTTTTTTAAATTATTAGGATTCTAGTGATGATGAACGACCTACCTACCATCTTCCATTGCACCCCACGACAATGTCAAATTGAGAGAAGACTGAATTAAGAGAAAAAATCGGAGAGGAACGATACCAAGAATGGTTGAATCAACCACCGATTCAATTCCCGCTACGTCCATATTCACCAATTAGGAATGACTACAACAATAGTAGTTCTTCACAAGCTGACAATAGAGACAATCAAATAGAGGTTGGTATGGATGATTACTTAAGGGATACGACTGCCATGGAGACAATGTTGTTAGATGCATTCCAAAATGATGATCAGCTAGGGGATGATGCTCATATCGTCGACACCTTTTTTGAAAGCCTTAAATTTGCTTCCACCAGCTCTCTCTTTGGACCCGGCGGTCAGTCAAAGTCTACCCAATTGGGGACAAGGATGTTACTGTACAACTTGAAAGCAAATTTTGGCTTGTCGAATGCATGTTTCTCGGAAATTTTGAGGTAAGTTACCATAAAGTACTTCCCTTATATATAAATTTGAAATATAATCAGTACACTGCAATGAACATTACAAATGTTAAATTTTATGAACGTTAATAATTATATCGACATTAATGTACATTTATTAATATATTTTTCCATGATCACCAACTACAGGTTATTCAAAGATAAGGTTCTTCCGAGTGATAATGTCTTGCCCGGTAGCTGCGAAGAGGCAAAGAAATTGTTGAAAATGTTGGATGTTGAGTACATATCATATCATGCATGTCCAAATGATTGTATTCTATATAGAGGAGAATATGCAGACAAAGAGATGTGTCCGAAATGTGGGCATGACAAGTATGATAAATAAAAAAAGAAGGGTAAATCATGTACTGGTCCTCCTTTTAAGATATTGAGGCACATGCCTATAATCCCAAGGATTCAAAGGCTCTTTCGTTGCAAAGAATTAGCTATGTTGTAGGGATGGCATGCCTCACACAGAAGTGAGTTGGGAGTTATGCGAATCCCAACTGATTTAATAGCCATGAAGCATATAGAGGATACATGGCCCGAAAAATTCAAGAATGAAGTACGAAGTCTACGACTCAGCATAGCCATGGATGGCATCAACCCATATTCCCTCCAGAACACCAACTATTATGTTTGACCTGTAGTAGTGATCAATAACAATATCCCCCCATGGTTGTCCGTGAAGAATGAACATCTTATGTTGGCTCTCATAGTCCCTGGTAGAAGACAAGTGAAAAATATGGATGTCTACTTACAACCACTAGTAGATGAATTGAAGGAATTATGGGATGGGATAAATGTATACGATCTATCAAGACCCGTCACAGTAGAGAGGATTTTTACGTTGTATGGCATATGTTCTTACACAACACATGATTATCCAAGCTTAGGAGTTTGCTCTGGTAAATTACATGTTTAATTTATTGATTTGTTTATATATATAATGTAACAATATTCTTTCACATGATATTAGTTATTTAATTCGTTGTAATAATATTTGTTTTGATCTTCGTGATATTCTTTAACGTGCCATGCATATTAATTAATGTATACAAATATAACCTCGCAGGTCTTGTAACAAAAGGGTATTTTGGATGTAAATGTTGTGGACCTTCTCTGAAAGCTAGATGGTCCAAGGACCTACGAAAGCTAGTATATGATTGCTCCAGGATATTCCTACCAGAACAACACCCTTACAGAAGAGCAGCATCCAGTTTCAATGGTAAACGAGAGAGAACCCAAAGGCCTCCAATAACAACACTAGTTGAATGGCTTAGAGCATATGAGAGAGAGAAGGAGAAGGAGTTCATAGAAATGTTCGATTCAAATGGGAAGCCCAAGTTCGATGATCCAAATTTCTTCAACACCTATGTTGAGAAATTTCCCATTGGGATGAAAATGAAATCTATCTTTTATGACCTCCCATATTGGGAGCATCTTAAGATTGCCCACTTATTAGATCCCATGCATATATTTAAAAATGTTTCATCTTCTTTATGGAGGCACATATCATCGAAACAAAGTGACACATTGGTTGTTAGGAAAGATCTTATTACTTCAAAAACTAAAAAGAAATATTGGCCAAGACGATTAGAAAGTACGGGATCACAGGTAGGCACTGGTCCCTCTAATTCAAGGTTTTTCAAAGAAGGTGATGTCCCATGGATTTTAAAAAAAGATGATATATCTTTGGCAAAGGAAGCTATAATGGATGTGAGGGTGCCAACTTCATACGGGTCTTCACTACGGCGCTGCTTCACCGTGGATGACCATTTTTCGGGGTTGAAATCGCATGACCATTTGAATCTTCTAAGAGTACGTATAATTTCAAAAGCATGATTTTATTATTTGTTATATTAATAAATTTTATCCCATGCAGGGATCATAAAACATAACTAATTTTGTATATTATTGCATGTGTTTATAACTTTGCAGTGTCATTATCCTTTGTTTGTGCATGGGTGTGTGAAACATGAATTCCCTCAAGACCTAGGATTTGCCATATCTAAATTATCTGCATTTGTATGTTGGATCACGTCAAAGGAGATTCATGTGGCTAGCGTTCCACAGTGGCGTCAAGAGATAGTTGAGATTGTTTGTATGTTTGAGAAGGAACTGCCGACGAGTTTCATGGACTTACAGGTTCATATTCTAATCCACTTGGTAGATGAGGTTAAATTAGTTGGGGCTGTTTCTTGTCGTTGGATGTTCTTCTTAGAGAGGTACATGAAGAAATTGAAAGGTTTTGTTCGACAAAGGGAAAAACCCGAGGGGTCTGTGGCAGAGGGGTACATATCGTATGAGTATTTCTACTATGATAGTGAGTACATCAAGAAAATCGAAAACAGATCAGGTGCAGTGATTTGGGACGATCAAATGGATGAAGACAAAAGAGAAGGAGAGTTGCTCCAAACGAGTGGAAAAAAGCACTTGATAAAGAGTAAGCGACTTATAATTTTTCAAATTTATAAAAAGTAATTAATATTCATGTTGAACTTCAATATAATGTATATTTTGATCTCTAATTACTATATAATGTTGGTTTGATTTTATCAGCAAATGCAGAAATTGAAGCAATCAATAAATTCATCCTTTACAATTCTGAAGTGACACAACCGTGGGTCGCATTGTACAAACAAAACAGGATGAAATGGGATAGTGACAGGAAAGAATTCAGACGGTTGAATGGTAGAAGTGTGCCTTATCCTGATCATTTAAAAGAAAATATGCCAAAAATATGCCCCAACAGTTGGGTTGTTGACCAAGTGAGAGACAAATACAGTGCTACCAGTTGTTACCGGCGTGCTGAAGAGGATGTGCTAAACATAGGGATTGGGTGTAGCAAATCGGTAATAATATTTTTAATTTATATGTAAATTTTAAACTTATATTAAGACATCTAGATTTCATATTTTAACTACTCTTGGATTATTATTTATAAGACACATGACACTATGTTTTTTTTAACTTTTTTATAATAGGTGCATTTGTTCCCATCTCTGTGGGCATATGGACACCATTTTCGCACAGAAAATGCCGATGCTGGAAACATCACAGAAGACTGTGGATTGGAAGTTGAGTTCGATCAATCTATTCGATCTAGCCACCGTGATCAACAACTAGTACGAGGGACGTTAAGTTACGTCGGAAAGATACAAGATATCATTGAAGAGGATTTTTCTTCTTTCCAATGTGTTATTTTTAGGTGCAAGTGGTGGGACACCTTTGATCGGAATAATGTAAAGGAAGATCGCGATAGTAGGCTGATATTTATCAACTCTAGAAAGATGTGGGATGAAGCTAAGGAGCTCTATGTTTTCCCTAAACACTGCAACCATGTGTTTTTTTAGCCAGATGTGTTGGATAGGGATTGGTGGTTCGTATTGACACATGATCCTAGATCAAAACATATTTTTGAGAACAATAGTGTTATCATGCCATGCGAGCTAGAAGATAATGAGGGTGATCATGAGAACCGAGAGTGATATGGTACATGTGTTATTTCATCAATATTTATACTTTTTAAGATGGGTTTTTCGAAATATTAATATAATATGTATTTTGAATTAAGTGGTAATTTGCATTGTGTTAATGTTAAAATCAATAATTCACTTGATAATTTGGTATTATGTTGATCTCGAAAACAATGGCGTATTGTATAAATTAATTTTTTTTTTTGTATCTAAGATCATAATAAAATAATTATAATTCTAAAGTACAGGAATTTATTTGCATTATTTTCTAAACTTTATTATGTTACAATAAATCATATTATTCTAGATTTATTATTTTACAATTATTTAAAATTTACAAATTTACAAATTTTAATAAATTCATTTCACATTAATACAATTAAAATTTTGCAAATATTTTACATACAATTAAAATTATAATTAGAATTAGAATTAGAATTACAATTTTACAATTTCACGTACAATTACAATTACAATTACAATTTTAGAATTTTACATATATACAATTACAATTTTACAAATTAAAAAATTACAATTACAATTACAATTTTACAATTTAGAAATTACAATTTTAGAAATTCACATATATACCATTACAATTACAATTTTAGAATTTTAAATACAATTATAAATAGAAATATTACAAATTTACAATATCATGATCATTTGGTATTAAATTAATTTATAAACATCACGTTCATGATAACCATTGTACAAACATCATATTTGACTAAACAACACATTCAAAATCGCTAACGGTATCATCGTGATCATGATCATGTAACAAAACACAATTAACGTTATATATTAACATCATCATTACAACACAAACATCAAATATACATCTCATGCGATCACATACACATCTATCTACAAGTTGCACATTAAATGAACATATCTAACATGACCTAACAACATACACATCATGATGATCACCAACATGTAAATTAAGTACAACTGCAACATGAACATAAAATACATGGACTATATATATATAAATGTAATATAAATGTCATGGATCAGCTGGTGGTAGTACAACATCAATATCAGTACAAGTGGCCGATGGTCCAGCCTCATCTCCATGATGACTGCTAGTAGATGCTAGTGGAGGCTCATGAAAATCTGGCACGGCGTGAGGCTATGAACGATCATGAGATGATGGTACGTTGTGCCTCGCAGACTGTCCATCATGTGTTGCGGCTTGATCGTAACGTGCAACAGTCCTTGTCAGTCGCGTAAAAGTTGTCATAACTCCTCCGACATGCCGCATCAGGCTATACATGTCACGTGGCATGCCTCTCCACATCCGTGATAGTCTGTCGTTGGCCTCTATGTCTCTAAAATCAACGGGTCTGATGCCCGCCTCAACAATCAATGCAATGATTTGGTCGCCCAACTCCATCTTGTATCTAGCATCACTAAGACGTTGACTGCGCACCGGCGCACTAGCAGGAGCAGGTCTCTGATCTGGACCAGCCTCCTGATGATCCTCAGAAATATCTGGCATGCCCTCATCCTCATCATGAAGATCCACACCTGAATCAGGTGGTGGTGGTGGCATCTCCTCGCCATCAAAAGAGCCAATGTCTACAAAATATATGCAAGTACACAACAATAATTAGAGGATTTTATTACATAATTTAATAAAAACAAGTTAAAGAACATGTTAGAATAAATTTAAATAAAACAGTAATATTACCTCTATCATCTGGCAGCTCATCAGCTATGAAGAAGATGTTGGCACACCCTCGCCAATCCAACCCCACATAAGGACATGGGACCAAAATGAAGGGATGCTCATCAACCCTGGCTAGCAACTCCAGTGCATCATCTGATATCCTTGCTGGAAAAAGAGTCTCCTCCCTCTTGGGAATCATCTACCCCGACATGTGCATATGTGCCTTAGTAATCTGTAGAAATTATATGCATAAGCATGCATATGTCCTAGATCCACCTGATCTCACACTATTTAACTTTATGCAAGATACTGAATCTATTCCACTTGTTAATCTTTTGCAGAAAATTTAATTGCACACACATGGAAAGCATAAATAAAAATAATCGCACATAACATAGTTTTTAACTAGGAAAGCCTGAAGCTGAAAACCCCAACTATATATTATGTATCATGGAATCATATGACAATCCTCATACAAAGCTTATCAAGCTCTCAATACAGTACAATCGTCATACACTAATCAGGAACAATCTTGCAAATCCATGCACCGATCTTGCCCTCCTGCTAGCTTGCCTCCACTGCGCAATACCTGTTGAAGAATAGCTCTGAATGAATTCGAATTACCCTTGCCTTGACTCCGCAATCCTCATTGGCAACTCCAATGTGTGTGTGATGCAATCAATGCATCACTATAGTCACAACAGATAGTCTATCTTTCCCTTTCACCTATCTCTCCATTGGGTCTCCACTGAAAATGCCATGCACTGTAGTTAACTGTTGTATTGTTCAGTTGATTAATGAGTTATTATTTGTGAATTAATTAACTAATCAATTCACTCCACTCTCACTAGTGTATCAATCAGTTAGAATAGATACAACTAGCTCAACTGAGTCTAAATGAGTTAAACTGAATACAACTCCATAACTACTTCCAACTGTGTCATAACTCTGCCACTTGAGTTCTAACTGAGTCCTCCATGCATTAGCTCCAGTAAACCCTTGGGAATTGTGTAATTCCCTCAGTCCACTGATGTGCCACATCTATGCATTGAAACAAAGTGCTCCAAGAGAATAAGCTGTTTTTTAGTGTCTGATTATTATTAAGAGCTAATAATAATCGACATGCATCTATTTTTAGATCAGCGATCTATAAATAGACTTCGCCCAATATTTTAAAAATAGAATTTCATCTATTTTTCCAACTTGATAAACCATCCACAAATAGCATCCTGCAACTTCTAAAATATGATTATCATGTCTAAAAATAGACTTGCGCCAAAAATATCCTGCGGGCCCACTTAGTGAAGGCGACTCTTTTCACTAAGCTCATCATGTTGTTGAATCTCAACATAATCGGCCTACGAGGCTGCCGAAGAAAAGAAGGCCTTGTCTCTGGAAACCTCTCAAAAAATAAACAAAAAAGCTCTGAAGCAAAAGGGAAGTTGACCCTCCCTTTTGCATGAGCATGACATCTATCTAATGCTGTACAGAACTACTGCAAAAAAATGGTAAAACACCTGACAAGTCGTGGCTGCTGTAGTAAAGAATCAACATAATATAAAAGCTGGCAACTGATGCATTGCCCATCACTGGTGTTGTGAGAAATGGTCGAAATGATAAGTGAGAGACACTGGACCTCCTCACGACCAAAAGCACCAATACATAACTGCCCTCCAGCGACTTGAAACTCTGTAGGAAATACTAAATTTTCTCCAATGTATTTTTGGGAGTAAACTAACTGACTCCCTACCACACCGCCAGCTAGAACCTCGGGGAACGATGGAAAATCCACCCCACTCCTTGATAGCCCTGTAATAAAATATACATCCTCCTCATTGGGCGTGTACTACTGGTTGATACCAAACTGGAAAGCCTGTTGTTGGGCATTCCACCTTCGGATAAGATGTCTCAAAAACAAACTATAGGACTTTAGGGAAGTAGCCTCCTCATAGAACTTGAGGAGGCCTACCTGCCTAAGGAGCCCCTACGTTGTTGCTGTAATAGGGTGAGGGTACGCATCTCTCTTCCTCTCCCTTGCCTCCGACAGGCGAACCATGTTATATTGTTCCGCCTGTTGTTGTTGTTGTTTCCCCTCTTCTCTCCTTTCACATCTCTGAATGATTGACATATTAAACACAATTTTTTTATTAAATGACACATGTATTTACAAATATAAGTATATATTTATTTTTTGAAATATAAATAAAAAAATAGTCGGTGCGCCAAAAACATAGTCATGCATCGGTCCCAGTGCGTCACACCACAGAGCGCACCGGATACAGTGCACCTCATGATAACGACCGCACCGGAAGCGGTGCTCCAAATTTTTTTTTTAGCACACTATTCAGTTGACGGTGTCAGGAGGCTGGTGCGCTGACTTCACTATCCACCTGGGGCTTATAACAAAGTCAAGACACCGCCCTCCTACTACCGTATATAGTCGTCGGTGCAGTATTTTAAGATGTTGCACCGTTGACCTAAGCCAAATACGATAAGCCAAGCGCTAACAAAAATAGCTGGCCCGGGGAGGTTATCTTAGTCAACGCACCGCTCCACCACAATTGAACTAGGTCAACAATGTGGCCAGGTAGCCGACCGCACCGCTCTTTTTAAAGAATTTTAAATAACACAGTGTGCTTGTGGTATCCACCCTAGAATCGGTACAGATGCCCTTAGCACATGTTTACCAGCCCGAACCATTAACAATGTCGAATTGCAGTTCTGTTGCGCTGAAAACATTACCTAGCTTGGGGCTGGTCAGTCCGTCAACGCACCAAGTTGCTGCGATACACCATTTTCAACGGTGCGGCCTAGTAACCGACTGCACCACACTTTTTAAATTTTTTTAAAATAACACGGTGCACCGCACAGTACCGCACCGGAACCGGTGCAGATACCATCAGCACCGGGTGCAGTGCGGCTTGTAAATTTACAAGCAGCACCGCAAACCGGTGCGAGCTGAATGGCTCGAGCGCACCTCGTGACAATTTTTTTTTTTTAATGGTTAATTTTAAGGTTTTTTCAAATTCTAATCCGCTAAAAGGTTTAATTATGGAAAAAAAAGAAAAATACCTGTATATTTACCCGTCGAGGAGGCATATTGGCTGTACAATTTGCAAAAGAAAATTTGTCCACTATTTTATAAAATTCAAGCTGGAGATTGGTGGCAATGCGCAACAGCAGTGTGTGCAATACAATAAGTGCAATGGGAGCACGGATATCAGTGCGACTCAAACAAGGATAACTTGCACCGGTGTTTGAGAGCTCTGTAGCACTGAAAAAAGTGAAAAATGTGGTTTTTTGGTCGTAATTTTTTTTATTTAACCCTATTCCAGTGCGCGGGGTTTTTATTGGCGTACCGGTGTGTTTTCACTATGCTGCCTTGGGCGGTTTCTATTTTTGTGCATATTTAGGAGGCACCAGGGTGGCCTTGCGGCAACGCATCGGTGCTCTACAGTAATAAGATGCACCAGGCACGCTGTCCAGTGAACCAATGATTTGTGCAGTTTTTTGGTCGTAATTTTTTTTTTTTAACCGTTTTCCGGTGCGTGGCATTAACGGGGCCCCGGTGCATTTCAGTCATTCCGCACCAGTCAGTTTTTGTTCCACGCACTTTTTATGAGACACTGGGGAGACTTAGAAGTAACGCACCGGTGCTCTATAGTAATAAGATGCACCAGGAACGTTGTCCAGTGAACCAATGATTTCTGTGGTTTTTTTGCCATAATTTTTTTTTTTTAACCCTTTTCCGGTGCATAGTGTTAATGGAGCCCCGATGCATTTTAGTAATTCCGCAGCGGGCGGTTTCTGTTCCGCACGCTTTTTATGAGACATCGGGGCGAATTAGAAGTAACGCACCAGTGCTCTACAGTAATAAGATGCACTGGGAATGTTGTCCGGTGAATCAATGATTTCTGGGATTTTTTGGTCGTAATTTTGTTTTTTTTAACCCTTTTTCAGTGTGCGGTATTATTGGAGCCCCAATGTGTTTCAGTAATTCTGCACTAGGCGGTTTCTGTTCCGCACGCTTTTTATGAGACACCAGGGCGGCTTAGAAGTAACGCACCGATGCTTTACAGTAATAAGACGCACTAGGAACGCTGTCTGGTGAACCAATGATTTGTGCGGTTTTTGGGGCGTAATTTTGTTTTTTTAACCCTTTTCCGGTGCGGGGAATTTATGGGGTCCCGCTGTGTTTCGCTCATTCCGTGCCGGGCGGTTTCTGTTTTGCGTGCTTCTTATGAGACACCGGTGCTGACGAGTTGACACGCACCAGTGCTGTTCCTTAATAAAAGGCACCGAGCGGGTGTGTACAGAGCACACAGTTTCCAGTGTGCCAATGTTTTATGTGATTTTTTTGCCCTTATTTTTTTTATTTAATCATCTACAAGTGCGCGTGTTTTATGGACGCCCCGATGCGTTTTCTTGATTCCACAGAAGTTATGTAAAGTACTGATACTCTACATAATTACAACACATCGGGCATGTGTGTATAGAGCGCACGGTGTCTGGTGTGCCAAATTTTTAACTACACTGGTGCTATGTCATCTTGAACGCATCGGTGCATTTTTTGGTGATAAGAGCACCGGATGAAATAAATCTGCAAAAACCTCTGCCCGCCAACCTCCTCTAGGAACCTCCGCTAGAAACGAATGTCTGGGGTATTTTTATAAGGGGTTCCTCAAAAACATTCGCTAGAGGGTCTTTTCCTTGTAGTGATCCCAGATCTACAGTTTTCAGGAGGCACAAACAGTTGGGGCTGTTGCTCATATCATTCCTCGGATTTATGAAGTTGTGGACAACAAGCAGGTGGATTACTAGACATCTATCATTGAGATGGAAGGTAAGCTTTGCGATCAAGTTATTTCTATTTTGATTGATCCTAGATCTAATTATAGTTATGTTAATCCTAACCTGGTGAATAAGTGTGGCTTGAGGAAAGAAGTGCCTACAGAATATTGGTTGGTGCAGTTGGCTATAGGTATGAGGAAGAGAGTTCACCATTAGGTAAGAGCTTGTACAATTGAGTTAAATAGTATGCCTACAACAACAAATTTGAATGTAATTTCATTGAGGTTTTATAACATGCTTTTGGGTATGGATTGGTTGTACGTCATTAGGACCAACGTAGATTGTTATGACAAGGCCATTGAGTGCCTATACGATAAGGGAGAAAAGATAATTTTGCAGGGAAAGAAGAAGCCTACATCAGTGAGGATGGTCACCGCTATGTAAGTTGAGCGTTGTTGCAAAAATTTGTGTGATGTTTGCAGTGACAATGGTAAGGATGTTGAGGATGCAATTTTTTCCCAAAGGTATCTTGTATTGCAACAATATCAGGATGTGTTTCCAGTAGAGATTCCATAGTTACCTCCTCATAAGGAAGTGAACTTTTCTATTGAGTTGGTACCAGGGGCAACACCATCATCAAAGGCACCTTACAGGATGAGCATACCAGAGCTAGTAGAGTTTAACTTGTATTTGAAGGAAATGCTTGATAAGGGATACATTAGGCCGAGTGTATCACCTTGGAGTGCACCAGTGTTGTTCGTAAAGAAGAAGAATGGCACTCTCAGGTTATGCATTTATTACAGAAAACTGAAAAAAATGATGATTAAGAACATGTATCCATTTCCATAGATTGATGACTTGTTTAATCAGTCGAAGGGAGCAACAATATTCTCTAAGATCGACTTGAGATCAGGATATCATCATCAAGTACACATCAAAGAAGAGGGTATCTACAAAACCACCTTTAGGACCAGGTATGGGCATTATGAGTTTGTTTTAGTTCCATTCAGTTGGACTAATGCCCCAACTACCTTTATGTTTTTGATGAATAATGTGTTGTGTCCTTATTTGGACAAGTTTGTTATTGTATTGATTGATGTCATCTTGGTATATTCTAAGAATGAGGAAGAGCATGTCGAGCATTTAGCAACAATGTTGAGATTGCTAAGAGAGCATTAGTTATATTCTAAGCTTAGTAATTTTAATTTCTTCCATACAGAAGTACACTACTTGGGACATGTTGTTTCCAAGAATGGCATAGTAGTAGATCCAGAAAAGATAATAACGATCATGGAGTGGGAATATCCTAAGAATGTGGAGGAATTCAAGTCATTTATGGGATTAACAAGTTACTACAAGAGGTTCATCAGGAACTTCTCACACATTGCATATCATATTACATCTTTGTAGAGGAAAGGTAAGAATTTTGAATGGAAAAAATAATGTGCAGCTAGTTTTGAGGAGTTGAGGCAACTGTTGACCAATGCTCCAGTTCTTAATATTGCAGATCCATATAAATAATTTGTGGTAAGTACAAATGCATGTAAAAGAGGACTTGGTGGATTCTTTATGTAGGAGGGACATGTGGTATGCTATGAGTCAAAAAAATTGAATCAGCATGAACAGAACTATGCGACTCATGATCTTGAGTTGGAAACTATTATTCACACATTGAAAATGTGGAGGCATTATCTTCTTGGCATGAGATTTGTATTGTTGAGTGATCACAATGGGTTGAGATATTTTTTTGACTAACGAAATTTGAATGCCAAGAAATCTATATGGTTGGACACCCTTAGTGAGTTTGACTTTGAGTTCATATACATTAAGAGAAAGGAGAACAAGGTTGCAGATGATCTCAGTAGGAAAGTACAGATGAACCATATAGCAACTATGAGCTCATATGGGACAGACTTACAATATCATATCTTACAGGTAGAACAATAGGATAACAGGTATGTGGAGCTCAAGCACAGGTTACAACAGATTACATGTATGGGTGTAGGTGTAGGTGAAGGTACAGGTGATCAGGATGCAGACTATTGTCTTACGGCCAATGATTTGGTGACATTTAGGGACATGATCTATGTGCCAGATGATAGTGAGCTCAATAAGCTTATCTTGAGAGAATTTCATGCCAATCCATGCTTGGGTCACCCAGGATAACAGAAGACATTGACGACGGTGAAGAATTTTTACTATTGGCCGAATCTAAAGAAGGATGTGGCAGAGTTCATGGATAGATGTTTGGATTGTCAACAGGTGAAGGCAGAATGTAAGCATCTAGGTGGTCTACTATAGCCTATTCCAATTCCAGAATGGAAATGGGAGGTCATTTCCATGGATTTTATTACAGGTCTTCCGAGGATAGTGAAGCATCATGATTCTATCATGGTTATGGTTGACAGGTTGAGCAAGGTGGCTCACTTCATTAAAATGAAGACTACATATTCATCTAGTGAGGTGGCATAGGTCTTCATCAGGGAAATTGTGAGATTACATGGTGTTCCAAAGAATATTATGTCGTACAAGGATGCTAAGTTCACTTCCAAGTTTTGGAAGGAGCTATTTGCAGGTTTTGGGGTAGAGTTGGCCTTCAACACAACTTATCACCCATAGATAGATGGACAAATAGAGAGGGTCAACATGATCCTGAAGGACATGTTGAGGATGTATGCGATGCACGAGCAGAGGAAATGGGAGGAGTACCTTCCATTGGTTGAGTTTTCATAAAAAAATGGTTATCAAGAGTCATTGAGGATGAGTCATTTCGACGAACTATATGGGAAAATTTGTAATACTCCCATCAATTGAACTAATCCAGTGAACAAGGTACTTATTTGACCGGACATGTTGGAAGAAATGGAATAGGAGATGCAGGTTATAAAGAAGAATCTAAAGGCAACTCAAGATAGGCAGAAAAGTTATGCAGACCAGCATAGGGAATTTAAGGAGTTTCATGTTGGGGAGCATGTGTATTTGCGCATCAAGCCCAAGAAGAGATACCTGAGGATTGGATCATGTGCCAAGTTGAAACCAAGATATTGCAGGCCTTTTGAGATCCTTAATAGGATTGGACCGGTGACCTATCAACTTGCACTTCCTCCAACAATGAAAGTCCATGATGTTTTTCATGTTTCATTTCTTAAAATGTATATAAAGGATGTTTATCATGTTATTGATTGGTCTATCTTGTTGGTAGAGCAAGAAGTAGAATTCCAACCAAAACCTCAGTGCATATTGCAGCGGAAAAAAATCATGCTTCATAGCCATAGAGAAAGTTAAAGTGCAGTGGAAGCACTTTGGGCTCAAAGAAGCTATGTATCCTTCATTTTTTTCCGGTTGAGGCAAAGCAGTTTTGGTATTTGAACATATTTATGTATGGTTTCTATTGTAAATACTACCATGAGCTAAGTTATAAAGCTCCAATAAGCATTATGGTTGTTATATTGTCATGTTGTCATGATGGTTTTTCCTTTTGAGTAGGTTATTCATTGTAAATACTACATCGCACTAAGTTATAAAGCTCCATGGGAAGTATGTTTTATTTTAGTGGTTTTGCTGGGGTATAGGTGTGGTTTAACACCGAGGACAATGTTCCCAAAGGGGGAGAGTTCTGTAACAGACCTGGGCTAAAATTTCATGTAATAAAAGTTAATATAGGAAAAAATAAGACCATGGTTAAGGGACACTTATTCCAAGATGTATGTTGGGAAAAGATATCCTAATGGGCATCACTGTATGTGTTTATGGCTAAGGGGAAATTGGAAAAGGAAATGGCTAAGGAATTAAAAAGGAAAACAATTATTTTGGCACATTTATTTACAAAATAAAGGAAATTAGGAGTAAAGGAAGGTGAAAGGTCACATGTTGCATGTGAGGAGGAAATTGAAGGCAAATAATGGAAAATTGAAGAAATTAGAGGCATGAATGATAAAAAGACCTCAGAGCATTAGTTGGTAGCCATTTTTCAGTTCATTTTTAGAATTACACTCAGAGAGGAGAAGAGCACCAAGAGGAGAAAGAGATCAAGCAAGAAAAGGAAGGAAAATCAAGCAAAGGAAGGAAGAGGAAAGGAAAAGAAAGAAAATATAAAGAAAGGAAGAGCGGGATCAAGCAACTTCAACAGGAATATTGCTAGTAACTGATTGCATGTATGATTTACTAGTTGGTTTTGACATGCATGGTATGTGCATGTTAGTATTTGGTTCTTTTGTTGTTGGTGGCATGGTTTTGTCGGGTTTTGATAATGGTTTTTAGCCTTTCCTTTCCTTTTTTCGGATAGCCATGGCGTGATGGGATTTCTATCGATTTTAAGCTTTGGAATTTATAAATGGTTTTGGAATCAGGGGCAGAGGTGGTCTCGGGAAAATTCCCAATGGCCTAGGAATCCCTTGACCGGTTTTGGCGGGATACATGGTAAAGCCTGAGGGTGGTGTCTCGGTAAGGGCCTAGTGATCTGGTGTGGATTGTGGTAAATCCTAGAGACAAGGAGACATAAAATTCCTTAAGGATAATGTTGAGATCCGAAGTCATTCCAAACTTGGTTCAGTTTTGTGATCTCGGTGCCAGTTTAGGTGAAATCACGGTATGGTGAGGGTGGAGGTGGTTTAACCTATGGATTCCCTTGGTTGTTTTTGGATTGGTTTATTCATGAGATCCCACATTCATGCTTGGAATATGGCATGGGGGTGACTGGTTGAAAGAAATATTTGGTTTAGCCATGTCTATGGATGGGTGGTACGTAGAAGTCCTGAAAATGGATGGCTCTTGCCTGTGTTTAATGAAAGCTAAGTTCTCCTTCTTTGTACTTGTATTTATGTGGCTTTAATGGTTGTTATATTATGGTTATTTATGTGGTTATATGTTGGTTATAAGCATGGTTATGCGACTGGTGCTAGTCATGGTTCATTTCATGTTTTTACTTGTAATTGAAAGAATAATGGATGAAAGACCTATTCAATGTTATGACAACTAATGGGAGAGGGTGGTGATCCTTCATGATAAGTTGCATATGAACTTCCATTCCCTTATGCTCAGTCTTGTATTCATGACCTATAGATTGCATTGTTTCCAAGTGTTTAACAAAATGTCAGTCCCGGTTGGGGATGGTTAGGCCTAGTCCTGGTGTTAGTTTTTGGTTTAAAAGCATTTTCCTTGTGTAATTTATGAATTCTAAAAATCATAGGAATTTCTGGGCTTTTTGGTTTAAAATAATTTTCCTTTTGTAATTTATGAATTCTGAAAGTCACGGGAATTTCTGGGCAGAGGTCTAGCCCCAACCTTAAAATATAGCCTTAAAATATGCAATCGTTGGAACAACATTGAGTAAAAAAATCCACAATCACATTGATACAGGTCTGTGGGAGTGACTGGGGGTTTCTAGTCACACTGATGCCTTAGAAAGGGAGAGACTAGGGGTAAAACTCATGGAAAAGCCAGGGTGGATCAAGGGATGGACACCTAGAGGGGCTGGGTTACTCCTGGAGGGCCCTGTGGCACTTGAGGGAAGTTAGTAAGGTTTTTTTACTGACTCCATTTACTTAAGGTCACCTAGGAGGTTGAGTCTGGTCATAACTATCCCTCATCTCATGTTTACCTCGAGTAATCCAGTAAAAGTGGGTAGATGTGAGCGGAGGTGTGTGATATATCCATATCACTTATGTCAATTATTGTCATTAAATATATACTATGTTGACTTCATTAAGGTCCCTTCCATACAACAAGATTAATACGAAACACATATATCACTACTTAGTATCAAAGTCATGTCAGTCACCAACTTCAGGTTTACTAGTGACAAAGTCTCTGCATATAATTGAATTGAGATCACTGTCATTATTAGGGTTTATCTTCAGGGTCACTTGTGACAAGATCTCTGCATATAACTTAGAATTATTTGAACCACACACACACACACACACACACACACAATCCTTAGTAAGCATAATGTGAGTTGTATAAAATGATGTTGTTGAGCGAATTCCATTAGAAAATTCATATATATAATTGGTGTGATGTGTGGAGAAATGGTGCCACACATATATATGTAATTGGAGTGATGTCCCCAACCCACCCCACCAAACACACACACACTGTAGGTTTTAACCCTGTATAGAAATTATCTACGAACGAATCTTTAAAACTGAAAATAAAACAATAGCGAGAGCATAAAACATAAAACAGATAAACACAGAGATTTTCCCCTGGATCACAAATCGAGACGACTAGCTTGATTTTTTCATTATATTCCTTTTAGTGTTACAACACACACACATATATATATATACATGCCGAAGCATACATAAACCCCAATCCATTAACCCTGGATTAGAACATAACCGTAGTTCCCTTGACCGAATCTACAAAATACCAGGGGCCAAAAACCTTCATGCCCCAAAACCATGTGCAAACCCATGCAAAAAACCGTGGGCGAGTCCGCCCACCAGAAAATAAGGACCAAAAAAATTTTCCCAGGGCGCTGCCCCGGACCCCGACAAGGGGGGCTACCACCCCCTCGTACGTTGTGCCCAGCACAACATACAAGGGGGGCTATCGCCCCCCCGCGCGTGACTAGTCATGAAAATAATATAACACAAACCCAACGCACACACAAATAACAAAAGTGATATAACGAAGTAATGATACACATATATATAACTGATTCAGAGTAACGATGCCATCCTTACTGATATATTACCACTATAGATTACAGAGAATGAGCTTACCATAGAAAAATGAGCTTTTCACAGAGAATGATCTTTCCAAAGAGATCAATTTTTACGACAGAGAGAGTTTATACCATATAAATGATGCCCAAATTAGTGCGATGTCCATAATATAATGACTCCCATACAATGAATCCAATATACAATGCTCATAACATAAGCAGTGTTGTTTGAATAATGATTGACTTCATAGTACTTAGTGCCGCACTAATAGCACCTCAACTTAGAAAGAGTAGTCCATTCATTCTTAGGATAGCTATTCCTATAGCATGAGGAGTACATTATGCTATAGGCCCAGATAATAGACTATGATTTGTGGAGGAGGTGACTCCAGTGGAGGTTCCGAAGCATTAAAGCATAGATTTCATGGTACTTGGGCTAGAAACAGACAAGTGATGCTATTGTGAATCATTAAGATCCTGCCACTGAGACCATGTCAATGTATGATATTGAGACCATGTCACTGAGAATACCGAGACCTTATCACTAATATTTACATGATCCAAAATCATCATACAAATATATATTTGATAAATTCTACAAATACGTGAGGCAACTATCCTTTGCAATACAAGACCATACATACTGAAGATAAAGGTAGAGTATATGAGACCATAGTAACTATTATAGTGATGCGAAACAGATAAAGATTATGTGAGACAATAGAAATCATATTAGCATTGCAAGTAACCATTACAGTGATGGGATCTCAGAATGAAAATCTCATATTTTAACCTTAGAGATGATTGTATGTGAGTCATAATGGTGTCTTTGATATGTGAGCTCCACAAAATAATGTGATTTTCTCCAAGCTTGATCAATGCACCATTGAAATCTAAGTGATTACTTTTATATAGTTCGATGAGGAGTTATTGAATTAACCTTGGCTCAAACTGACTTTGAAATTATGGAGAGAGTCACATAAATTTGAATTTTCTCCAAATAAGATTACACACACACACACACACACACACACACACACACACATATATATATATGTGATTTTCTCCAAGCTTGATCAATGCACCATTGAGATCTAAGTGATTACTTTTATATAGTTCGATGAGGAGTTATTGAATTAACCTTGGCTCAAACTGACTTTGAAATTATGGAGAGAGTCACATAAATTTGAATTTTCTCCAAATAAGATTACATATATATATATTTCTCAAGGGTTTTGAATAAAATTTATAATAATATTTTCATTTTCCCAATTTTAATTCTCTTTGGGTATAATGGGCTTCCCTTTGGGGTAGTAGGGTTTCCCAAGAGAAATTCATCCCAAATATGCCCAATTTTCAACAATTTTTTGTCCATGATTACCCTACTCAAAAATATCTTCATTCTCCGATAGTCAATTATCAACAAGTATTGGTTTTCTCTACCATGGGTATGCCCTGTGTTAGGCACCCAATCCCTAATATTTGCAAGCACCTATGAATTCTATAAATAGCCTCTCTCAACTGCAACATCAACTTCAAACTCTCGCAACTTGTTATGAACCTCTCTAGGGATTTTCTCCTTGAAAATGTGAGTTGAGGTCTCTGCTCTCGAGCAAGATCGGGAGCCTCCAACTACCCCCCATGGCTAACATTTCCATGCCTACATCTTTCTCTTTGCTTAACCATGTCCGCGAAACTGTAGCCGCTAGATTGAACACACAAGGTGTAGGAGGGGCTATGAACTAGAGTATTTTGTTTAATGGTGTTGTCATTGATGTCAATTTCAGTATTTGAATGCTTTTAATATACATCATTGCATTATAATAACTAGAAGTAACAATTGGCAGGAAGCTCCGAAATAAAAGGAAATAAATCCCTATTCCATATGCCTC
Organism: Pinus albicaulis; assembly: GCA_034641835.2. Taxonomy (NCBI): domain Eukaryota; kingdom Viridiplantae; phylum Streptophyta; class Pinopsida; order Pinales; family Pinaceae; genus Pinus; species Pinus albicaulis. Next base: position 396,432,041 of record CM076575.1, on the reverse strand, counting down.
GATCTTGTTGAGGAAAATGAATGTGAAGGACAATGAAATTGCTTCCAAAACCATCATAGGATGACAATACTCGTCACACCACTTCTTCTAGTATATGGCACACCTCGTGGGTCCTCTCAGTTGAGGAAATATTCTCATTCAAACTTAGAGTACCTAAATGTATGGGCCAATTCACCCAAATCCAATGAAATAATAACAAATTATAATAATGTGATCTTCAAGCATGTATGGTCATTGGTTGGCCTATCCAAAGTTGGGTTACTTATTAGCCTATATATACATATGACCAAATTCCAACAATAGGTAACAAAAGTGAATTGATATAATTCGCATTCAATGATTGAATGAAAATTATGTTTTCTAAACGTAACAATTAAATCATGTATGCAAGCGATTGGGTGCAATGAAGTTCTGGGTAATGTTTTCATTTGATGTTTTTTTTGGATGAAGTATATTTCGCAATCTATTTTGTTGCATAGAAACAAAGTGTGTGTATCTACGAGGAAAGATAAAATGTGGACATTGGTGTCGATTTGCTTAATGACTTGGTGCACATGGAAATATCAATCAAAACGAACATGAACAATGCATGCAATGCATAAAGCACTAAATTAAGTGATGTCTAGTACAATGGTATGCATTGATGCAATGGGTGTCTGAGTAAGGAAATTCCACGATGGGTGGTGCGATGGTCTATATTTGTGGTTATGATTGATCTGGTGCACAAGGATATATCTCTAATATGGTGCAATGGTCTGTATTCATGCGATGAAAGAAAAATTTCTTATGTTTGATTTGGTGCACGAGAATATATCTCTAATATGGTGTGTAGAACTAGTGTATGATGGTGATATGTTTCCATGAGACTGACAACGAAGATATCTAATGTTTGTTATGTATTTCTAGACATCAAGCTTCTACTAGATTGACTTTTGCGACCATCCCATGTTCCTCTATAGCACAAAATTAATTCACCACAATTATTCTTCATTGATGAAACTGCCAAAAAACTACAATACCTTGAGCTAAAAACGTACGGTGTTCGAATCTCACAATTTTCATCCTTTCAATTTTTTTAATACTAGTTGAAAAAATTGCATTGGGATTCATATTTCATAATTTTTTCGACGATCCAAGAGAAGTCTCATGAAAATTTGAAAGGCATAGTTTCCATGTGATTAGAGAAAAACATCCGTTTTTGAATTGGAGCAATGAGTATATATTTGAATCAAGGTTTGTTGTGTGCTCTGTATGATATAGTTTGTTTTTGGGGTACATTTAAACTCACTGTGGAAGGTCGAGCATCTAATAGTCATGATTTTCATATGGAGGGTCGAAGTTTGTCCTTAGTCAAATCAATGTGCTTTCCTGTAAATGTTGTGCGTTTGGGGCATAACGTATTTTGAGTTCCTTGGATATATGTGTTTTTTTTGGTTAATCATGTGTTATAGTCTGTTATTGTATATATTAGAGGGATTTATGCTATCAAGTACAAATTATATAGAGGTCTAAGTTTTAGATGCTTCCAACAATGTTTGTATATTTAATAGGTGAGTCTTATTGTTGTAGTTTCTCATATTCTATTGACATATTGTCAAATTTCCAATGCTATGGTTTATTGTATGAGATTTATATATGTTAATAAGTACTAGTATGTCTTGGGGCTGAATTTAATGTGCATTTTTGGTGTGTTTTTTAGAATATTGCTTGAATAACCACAATGTTGTTTGGGAAAAGTATTTATTAGAGTTGGATGAATTTGTATATTTCAATGCATTTAGTGCTATTGCTGATACCATGTACAACTGAGGGGACAAAGTTTTGTGTTGTTGTTGTGGCTATGGCTGTGTGTATTCCCCTCTTAAAGTATGACTGTGTTAACCTTGTGTTGTATTGATGATATGAGGTGTTGGGTGAGAATATGTCACTGTTGCGTCTTGTTGCTGTAAATATTCAGCAATGTTGATGTATTGAGCATAGTTAGAGTTTGATGTATTATTGAGCATACTGATCATTGAGCTAGGGTTTCTGTATGGCCATAGTTTCTCAAATTTTATTGCTGATGGGAAAAGACATTCATAATCATAATAGTGTAGTGGAAATAGTGAAAGTGGAGTGACAACAATGATCAAGCACAATTGAAAATTGAGATTATAGAAGGTAGTGTGATCTATAGTAACGTAATCTATCTTATTCAATTATTTTATCTTAAGGGTGGTTGGGTGGTGCATGGAGGAGAATAGAGACTCATTTAGGTTGGAGTCTAATACATCTTCAATATTAGGGGTGGCGAGTGTTGGTTTTTATAAATCACTTATTAAATGATTGAACAACACACATTTAATTATCAATCCAGGGACGTCTATTTATTCCAATGACAGTTGCATTGTCTGTGTCGATACACCAACCAGAATTAATTTCAAAGAAAAGAAATTGTTGCTGAAGTAAAATGCTGGAAATAAATCACTCATGCAGAAATAAAAGAATCCATAAGATTGAAATCACACTTCAATTGATCTGTCTAGCTTGCCGCACAATAAGTACCCAGATGGTATCTCTATTATCACATGTGTAACATCGTATAAAGTATTGAAATCGAAGCAGATATATTCTCAGTTGAACAACAGAAACAACACTCTAATGATACATAAACTGAAATACAATTACATACACACAACTACTTTAATCACTATAATCCCTGCTAAGAAGGAGGGTCCTTCCTCCCTAGCAGGGCGCAGGTAGAGAAGGAAATTTAACTTAAACTAAATAGAATCACACATGTAACAACAATAACAGGATGATCTGTATTAATCCGAACACAATTAAAGAGCCAAAACAATGTTGTTCTTCGCTAACCTCTCGACCTCTAGGGACGAGAGATATATAGTGGTTACATCAGGAAATCCAGGGATAGATCAGTCATGAGAATCTTACGATTCTCATGCTCATCAAAATAGAACTCATACAGTTATAACAACTTCCTAATAAAGTTCTGATTAGAAAATAACATATTACAATTATAACTTCCCTTAGGCTGTTATCCCAAAAATACAATGTTAAAAGCTCCTACAGCTATCATGATGAAAACACAGCTGTAGTGCAACTTCCAAAGGATAGATCATCAACAATATAGACAAGATCGGTCAATGGTACAACTGTATTAGCAATTCGCCAACGATTCTGTAACAGCAGAGTGTAACAACGGTTTGCTGGCGGGTCTGTAACAACAAGGTGTAACAACATCGCTTTGCTGTAATAGCACCATCCAAACTGCTCCTGTGAACTCCGTGTCTAGGATATTTAACATATAAAAGGACAACACAAAGACCATTGACCTTTCTCCAAACATTCACCATCAATTAGTCATAAAAGGGTATAGTAGATCATAATAATTGGTGAATTGGAAAAGTAACGAAAGCAAGGTGAAACAACACAAGTCAGGGTAAAAAGGTAGGAAAAATGGGTAAAGATACTCCCATAGGTTATGGTTATGAAGCAAAATAAGGAAGATAAGTGTAGGAAAAATGTGCAAAACCAGCACCCAACATTTCCCCCCAACTAAAATACTTGCATGTCCTCATTCAAACTCATCTCTCATGGGAATACCTTCGGTGCAGGTTGGTGAGATCATAAGCACCAGCTGTGTCCTCGTCTGCAGACCTGTATCCATGATTGGCCATCAATTTCCGTACCCAGGATTCTGACTCATACTAACTTAATTCTTAATTGGTCTGGTAATCCTCAATGGGCAACTAGATCAAAGGAAACTTGAACTTCAATCCCAACCGCAAAGCACCAAGGTATTGCACAATCTGTATGTAGGTTGGTACATGTGTAACAACCACCATGAAATTTTGGAATGAGAATGGATCTCCCTTCAATAACTCATCACTGTTGGCTTCCGTGCGTTTTAAACACCCTGTCAAAGCTCGGCTCTTCATTATTGCGCTTGTTTGAGGTAGAAACCCACAATTCTTCTTCTATAGGTGGTAGCTGGTTCTTTAATCCCAGGGGTACTCAATATTCTCCTGAATTCTCGTCTCAGCTCAGTAGCCCATCCTGGTTCTACCCGAACCCACAATGTTGTCTTCTCCTCATTAGTTTCCATAGATTTAATGGCCAAATTCCATTCAATCTGATTCCTCATGAAGGATACAAAAGCCCTTAATTGAAGATCTCCCATATAAGAGAATAGTGTCACAATCATCTGCATATTCACATGTTCACAAATAATGTTGTGTAAAAACAATTCACACAAAAAAATTTGCTCATCAAAATTTGAGGCACGGAAAACATCCAGAAATGTACGAGGGGAGGAACATAAATAAGGCTTTTCCTCCATAATGGCTTTCAATCGAAAAAAGAAGTAACATTCCCATAGAAAAATAGGATATGATGGAGAAGGCCACCTACAACCCAACAAGTTGAGGGCGAGAAGATGAAGTCTCTGTTTATCTATGGTGAGGTCTTGAATCTGATCCTATAACAATAGCAGATGTTCTTCTTGTTTCTTTAGAGATTCTTTCTTCTTGTAATCCCCCCACTTTTTCTTCAATTCTGCTTCCATCCATCTTTCATGTTAAGTGTCTATTTCTCTTTGATGTTCCTTCAGCGAAATCATCCCATCCCAAAGGGATATTGCTTCTTGCTTCCATTTTTGTAACTCATAAATTAACAGGAGTTTCTCAGAGTTCCATCCTGATATGGGACTCAACGTTCTCCTAGATTCAATATCTATATCAAAAATAGGTGTACCAAGCTCTACTTCATGGGGTTGTTCCACCTCTGTTGCTGGTTCTTGTGTATCACTAGCCTCTTCTTGTGTGTCACCGGCCTCTTCGGTGGGTTCTTGTGTGTCATCCCCTTTGTTTTTACCTAGAGTCACCTCTGTGTCTACTGTTGTTTCTTCTACAATAGGAGTGGCTTCCACAGGTTCTCGTGGGTCGGCTTCTAGGTCGATTATTATAGGAGGCTCTGCTTTAACTGCTAGTTCTTGCGTAACAACAGTATCATAAATAGGTTCTTTTGTAATAACCTCCTGCTATTCTGTTTCTACTATTGGGCAGATATTTTCTCTACGAGCATTATATCCTGCTGCTGTTAATTTTTGAAAACATGTCATGCATACTGACACCAGAATTTCCCTTCCCTAAGATAATTTCCACTTCAATTCCTCGCTTTCCTTTCTTAATCTTTCAATTTATAAACACAAGGCATTGGTTTCATCCTTACCTGATGAGAAAGGTTTCCTTTATTATTCTAAAACTTCTGCTTCCATCTGCTTCTCGGCCATAGGCAAAGGATTTGCAGGTATGCTGACCTTCACTCTATGTTTCGGTCTTCTGTCCCCAATTGGTTCATCAATAGGATTCTTCCCAATTCTAACTCTAGCTGACTGAGTCTGGGTCTCCTCCTCTATCTAACTTCCTCCTGAAGTCATGTTCTTTTTCCCCTGGCTTGTCCTTGGTCTTTTCTTCTTGAATTCTTCCCAAGTTTTTCCTTGCTGGCCTAGGGAATCCAACACAATTAGCTTAATGAGTCTGTGATTAGTTACGCATGCATCCAGGTGTGCTGCCATTTTTACTATTGTTGCCATGTGCTTGATGTTTCCAAGAAAATAGAATGGAAGATTGATTCCTTGTTGGTACCGAAGGTGGTTAAGCAGAGGAAAGTGATAGTTGAACACTATCGTGGATCTCCCTTCACAAGTGATATATTTAATCAAGCCTAGGGCAACGTCTTCCCAAGGATGAGGAAGTGACATTCTGTCAATTTCTCTTCCTTTCTTCTCCAATTTCTCTTCCCCTACTAGGAAATCCTCTTTCAAGGAGGGATCATTGATTTTTCTATTAAACCACCACCGCCCTTCTACTGGTAATGAAGTTACCCGGGCAATTACCTCTTCGGTCACCTCCACTTGCATGCCTCTTACTCGGGTTTGATTATTGTTCAATTTTTGAGCAAATCAATTGCCACTTCCTCGTCTAAGCCTTCAAGCTTCTAGAAAAACACGACCCATCCAGCACCTTTGAATATGTGGTAAGCCTCTGGGAAATTATGCAGAGTATCCATAGAGTCCAGCTCATGCCTGACCACTGCTCCACCCATATTTGTTGTTTGTTTCTAAATTTGCTTCTTAATGTCCGAAAACACTACAATATCACTGAGTTTCTGAGTTCACTTCTTTGTTGTTCAATCCTACTGTAACATCATTGTGTCTCTAAACTAGCTGCTGCTCGGCACCCCTGCTTATCCCCTTCGATGAGTTTAAAAATGAGAATGCAATTTTTCAGAAGAAGCTTGATGAAAGGTGACGACTTTCATGGATTTACCAAATAGTACCCTACACTAATATTCATAAATCACTTATTATGGAAAGTGATGGGATTTCGTACACACGCGCTTTTCCAATTGGATTCGGTCATCATTAGCAATTCTGTTATTGATTAGGTGCATGCGAATTTAATAGATATTTATGATTACAACCTTTTTGCAATGATTTCAAGTCATATCCCCTCCTCCACTTTAATAGTGACAGTCACCCACGACCGTCATAGGAGTGTCATTACTTTGCCAATTAATCACCGAATCACCAATGACAATCATTTACCTTTTTAATGACATACCTGAGGTGACGTGGAAGAAGACTTGAGTTGATAGCGTCCTGATTACAACGCTCGTGTTGTTGTGTTTATCCGGCATAGTTATTACTGTTTATGGAATGAATTACAAAGAACAGTATTCGTGGTTGTCGGCTGTTACATGTGTAACAACCAAAACAACTTTGAAATTATTCTCAAAAAAACATAATAATCAGAATAAATTGGTACAGAAAATGAAATTACATAAATACCATCATCCTGTGATATAGATCAGGAAGGGAAGATGATATTACAGAGACAAAAAAATGGGTGTAACAACTGCCACAAGAGTGGTTTTCAACTGTTACTGGTTGTCTAACTGTGCCCCGGAAAGGGGTTTTCACAGTTAGATTTATTTTTGTTTTTCTTTTATTTTGTTATTTTATTTTTATTTATATTTTTTTTAAATTTATATTTTTATTTATTTATTTATTTTAATAGGTGTAATGGCTACCACAAAGGTGGTTTTAAACTACTGCACTTATTGGAATTTCAACTTTTAAGGATGCAGAGGAGAATTTTCCCCTGTTGTCGTAACATGAAGATCAAAGTCTTTGACAATGTTGACAAATGATTCCTTCGAAGCGGGTTGATGATATAACCTTAGACGGTGCTCGTTAACCAGTAACAGTGTCTTAGCACTGTCAATGGTACCCAAATGTATAGTCCCATTTTCAGAGACCATATCCACTTCGTAAGGACCTAGCCATCTAGTGTAGAGCTTGCCTTTGAAATATTTGAACCTTGAATCATACAAAAGAGCCAATCTCCTTTCTAAAAAAATTTCTTCTTAATAAACCCATCATGCCATCTGTCTCTTTTCTACTGGATGCTTTCTGTTTGTTGAATAGCAGCCAACCATTTCTCTTCCAACTCATTGATCTGGTTCAATATTTGAGTCTGTGTTGTACTCAAATCGAGATTGACCTGCAATGCTGTTCTTAATGTCTTTATTTCAAATTATATGGGGAATAAGGGATTTTTACCATACATCAGTTCATATGGTGAGAAGCGTGTAGTATTCATCCATGTTGTCTTGTAAGCCCACACTACCTCTGGAAGTTTCTCAGCCCAATTTCGTCGGTGGTTGGCTACTGTCTTTGTTAGGATTACCTTGATGACTTTATTGGTGCTTTCTACTTGACCATTTGCTTATGGATGATATGGTGTGGTGATTCTGTGATGGATTCCATACTTTTCAACCAACTTCTTGATCAAATGAGATGTGAACTGAGGACCCCAATGTCACTATCTCTTTGGTTATCCCGAAGCAGACAAAAATATCTTGAAACAACCTGCTCTGTTGCTCTAGTTAGTGCCCTTGCTTCGACCCATTTTGTGACATAATCGGTGCAAACCAATATGTATTCTTTTTGCTGTGATGAAGGATTGATTGGCCCCACAAATTCTATGGCCCATTTCTCGAATTTTTCTATTACTATCTGATATTGTAATGGCATCTCATCTGATTTTAGAGGTTGGCCCATCCTTTGGCAACTATCACATCCTTTCACAAACTTCTTTCCATCTTGGAATATAGTTGGCCAGTAGTACCCCGTTGAGAGTAATTTATGTCCTGTCCTCTTATCAACGAAGTTTCCTCCACAAGGTTCCTCATGACAAGCCTTTAGTATCTCAAATACCTCATCTTCTCTAACACATAGCCTAATTTTGAAATCTAGCCCGGTGTGATAGAGATTGCCTTCTATCCAAGAGTGGGTAGCACTCTGTTGTATAATCATCCTTCTTTCCTTGGAAGACAATTGGTGTGGGAATTTTCCTACGGCAAGGTAATTGGCTATATATGCATACCATGGTGAGTAAGTAGAAATGGCAAAAATATACTCATATGGAAAATAATCCTCAGTAGTAGAGCAGTCATCATTTATAGTTAATCTAGAAAGGAAACCAGCAACTACATTATCTTTTCTGGGTTTATCTAAAACAGTAATGTCAAATTATTGTAACAACAATAACCATCGTATAACTCTACCATTAGTAACAGGATTTTTCATTAAAAATTGAATTGCAACATGGTCAGTGTGTACAAATACTTGGTACCTGGTGATGTAGTGCCAGAATTTGTTGATAGCATGCACTATTGCAAGGAATTCTTTCTGAATTATAGTGTAGTTAAGTTCTTCAGGAGTCAAGTTCTTGCTGATGTAATATATGGCATAAGGCTTCTTATCCTCTAGTTGCCCCAAAATAGCACCCATAGCCATGTCAGATGCGTCTGTAGCAATATGAAATAGAAATTTCCAATTTGGTCCTCGTAAAACAAGTGCTGCTATTACACAGTTCTTCAACTTTAAAAAGGCATGCTCACACTATTTTTTCCATGCAAATTCCACCTCTTTCATCAGTAATGAGAATAAATGAGATGCAATCTTCGAAAAATTCTCTATAAACCTCCTATAGTATCCTGCATGTCCCAAAAAACTATGTACCTCTTTTGGAGTCTTAGGGGTCAGGATTTTCGAGATTACCTCAATTTTTGTAGGATCTACCTTGATTCCATCCGTTGAAATAAAATTTCCCAGCACAATTCCCTCGGTCATTATCATGTGGCATTTTTCTGTGCTCAGAGCAACATTAGTTTGTTCACAATGTTCCAACACTTTTTCTAAATTAGCTAATGTTGTCTCAAAGGCATCCTTGTAGGATGTAAAATCATCCATAAAAATTTCAAGAAAATCATTCAAAAGTTTAGAAGAAATACCTAATATTTCCCTTTGAAAGGTTGCTGGTGCATTGCAGAGACCAAAGGGCAGGACTCTGTATGCAAAATTACCCCATGGACAAGGAAAGGTTGTCTTGTCTTGATCTTCTGGAGAAATCTATATTTGATTATAGCCACTAAACCCATCTAGAAATGAAAATAATTTTTTTCCAGAAAGAGTATCCAAGACCTGATCAATAAATGGTAAGGGAAAATGATCCTTTTGAGTGGCCTTGCTAAGTTCTCTATAGTCAACACAGACCCTCCATTTTCCATTCTTCTTCGGAACTATGACAAGCGGAGACACCCACTAACTGTCAGAAATAGTGTAGATGAAATTAGCATTAAGGAGTTTCTGCAATTCTTCTTTTACTATCTCCTTAAGTGCAGGGTTCATTCGACGCTGAGGTTGTCTAACAGGTTTGAAATCTTCTTTAAGGTAAATATGGTGAGTGCATAGGTTAGGATGGATTCTTTCATATCAGTATAGTCCCATGCAAATGAATTTTTGTATTTCTGTAACAACTGTATCAGCAATCTACTTTGTTCAACAGTCAGGTTAGGATTGATGTTTAAACATTTTCCAGGTTCGATTTCAATGGGACTACTGATAGTAAGTGGAGTTGTTTTCAAATGTTCAATAATTACATCATCTTCCTCTCCTTCTTCTCCCAAATCTCTAATGGAGGAAATAGGGAGTGGATTACTGATGAAACCGTTAATAATATCCTTCTATGTTTCATCCTTAAAGTATTATGCTTTTCCAAGCGTGAGAAGAGGTAGGGAAAGATTAGATTCAGGTGAAAATTCATCCCACTAGGGACTATTCAAATCCATATGAGGTTTCGCTGGGGGATAAAGATTCAGGTTCTGAGTGGCCTGCCCATCTGAGAGCACCATAGATCTAGACTTACATCTGATATATGCATTTGTAGTGGCTAGCCACAGTCTTCCCAATATTAAAGAATGATCCCCCAGATTGGATTTGGTTTGTAAGATAAGAAAGTCATCTGGATAGTTCCAGGAGGCCAAAATGATAACCACATCATCAATCATTCCTTCGAGCTTAACACGGGACCTATCTGCTAGTTCAAGAACTGTAGGTGTAGTTCTAAGTCCATGAAGTCCTAGAGAGATGAAGGGGTCTTTAGTCATAACGTTAATAGTTGCCCCTAGATAAATTAGGGTATTAGTTATAGAATCATTGTCAGTCCCGGTTGGGGATGGTTAGGCCTAGTCCTGGTGTTATTTTTTGGTTTGAAATCATTTTCCTTGTGTAATTTATGAATTATGAAAATCACAGGAATTTTTGGGCATTTTGGTTTAAAATAATTTTTCTTTTGTAATTTATGAATTCTGAAAGTCACAGGAATTTATGGGCAGAGGTATAGCCCCAACCCTAAAATCTAGCCTTAAAATATGTAGTCGCTGGAACAACATTGAGTAAAAAAATCCACAGTCACATTGATACAGGTCTGTGGGAGTGACTGGGGGTTTCTAGTCACACTGATGCCTTGGAAAGGGAGAGACTAGGGGTAAAAATCATGGAAAATCCAGGTTGGATCAAGGGATGGACACCTAGAGGGGTTAGGTTACTCTTGGAGGGCCCTGTGGCACTTGAGGGAAGTTAGTAAGGTTTTTTTACTGACTCCATTTACTTAAGGTCACCTAGGAGGTTGATTCTGGTCATAACTATCCCTCATCTCATGTTTACCTCGGGTAATCCAGTGAAAGTGGGTAGATGTGAGCGGAGGTGTGTTATACAACCATATCATTTATGTCAATTATTGTCATTAAATATATACTATATTGACTTCATTAAGGTCCCTTCCATACAACAAGATTAATACGAAACACATATATCACTACTTAGTATCAAAGTCATGTCAGTCACCAACTTCAGGTTTACTAGTGACAAAGTCTCTGCATATAATTGAATTGAGATCACTGTTATTATTAGGGTTTATCTTTAGGGTCACTTGTGACAAGATCTCTGCATATAACTCAGAATTATTTGAACCACACACATATATACACACACAATCCTTAGTAAGCATTATGTTAGTTGTATAAAATGATGTTGTTGAGCGAATTCCATTAGAAAATTCATATATATAATTGGTGTGATGTGTGGAGAAATGGTGCCACACGTATATGTGTAATTGGAGTGATGCCCCCCCCCCACCCCACCAAACACACACACTGTAGGTTTTAACCCTGTACATAAATTATCTATGAACGAATCTTTAAAACAAAAAATAAACAATAGCGAGAGCATAAAACATAAAACAAATAAACACAGAGATTTTCCCCTGGATCCCAAATCGGGACGACCAGCTTGAATTTTTCATTATATTCCTTTTAGTGTTACAACACATATATATACATGCCGAAGCATACATAAACCCCAATCCATTAACCCTATATTAGAACATAACTGCAGTTCCCTTTGACCTGATCTACAAAATACCAGGGGCCGAAAACCATCATGCCCCAAAACCATGTGAAAATCCATGCACAAAACCATGGGCGGGTCTGCCCACCAGAAAATAAGGACCAAAAAAAATTTCCTAGTGCGCTGCCTCGGACCCCGACAAGGGGGGCTATCACCCCCCCTATTACCCCCCCGTAAGTTGTGCCCAGCGCAATGTACAGAGGGGGCTATCGCCCCCCCACGCATGACTAGTCGTGGAAAGAATATAACACAAACCCAACACACACACATATAAAAAGATTGATATAAAGAAGTAATGATACCACATATATATAACTAAGTCATAGTAACGATGCCATCCTTACTGAGATATTACCACTATAGATTATAGAGAACGAGCTTACCATATAAAAATGAGCTTTTCACATAGAATGATCTTTCCAAAGAGATAAATTTTTACCATAGAGAGATTTTATACCATAGCAATGATGCCCAAATTACTGCGATGTCCATAATATAACGACTCCCATACAATGAATCCAAGGAATCCAATATACGATGCTCATAACGTAAGCGGTGTTGTTTGTATAACGATTCCATTGTACAATAGTATTGATACCACTAACCAACACAGACAAGTGATGCTACTGTGAATCATTAATATCCTAACACTAAGACCATGCCAATGTATAATATCGAGCCCATGTCACTGAGAATACCGAGACCTTATCACTAATATTATCATGATCCAAAATCATCACACAAATATATATCTGATAAATTCTACAAATACGTGAGACAACGATCCTTTGCAATACAAGACCATACATACTGAAGATAAAGGTAGATTATATGAGACCATAGTAACTGTTATAGTGATGCGAAACAGATAAAGAGTATGTGAGACAATAGAAATCATATTAGCGTTGTGAGTAACCATTACAGTGATGCGATCTCAGAATGAAAATCTCATATTTTAACCTTAGAGATGATCGTATGTGAGTCATAATGGTGTCTTAGATATGTGAGCTCCACAAACTAATGTGATTTTCTCCAAGCTTGATCAATGCACCATTGAGATCTAAGTGATTCCTTTTATATAGTTCGATGAGGAGTTATTTGACTTAACCTTGGCTCAAACTGACTTTGAAATTATATAGAGAGTCACATAAATTTGAATTTTCTCCAAATAAGATTATATATATATATATATATATATATATATATATATATATATTTCTCAAGGGTTTTGAATAAAATTTATAATAATATTTTCATTTTCCGAATTTGAATTCTCTTTGGGTATAATGGGCTTCCCTTTGGGGTAGTAGGGTTTCCCAAGAGAAATTCATCCCAAAGCTGCCCAATTTTCAACAATTTTTTGTCCATGATTACCCTACTCGAAAATATCTTCATTCTCCAATAGTCAATTATCAACAAGTATTGGTTTTTTCTACCATGGGTGTGCCCTGTGTTAGGCACCCAATCCCTAATATTTGCAAGGAATTATGAATTGTATAAATAGTCTCTCTCAACTGCAACATCAACTTCAAACTCTCGCAACTTGATATGAACCTCTCTAGGGATTTTCTCCTTGAAAATGTGAGTTGAGGCCTTTGCTCTCGAGCAAGATCAGGAGCCTCCAACTACCCCCCATGACTAACATTGCCATGCCTACATCTTACTCTTTGCTTAACCATGTCCGCGAAACCGTAGCCACTAGATTGAACACACAAGGTGTAGGAGGGGCTACGAAGTAGAGTGTTGTGTTTAATGGTGTTGTCATTGATGTCAATTTCAGTATTGGAATGCTTTTAATATACATCATTTGATTATAATAACTATAAGTAAAAATTGACAAGAAGCTCCGGAAGAAAAGGAAATAAATCCCTATTCCATATGCCTCGATCTTGTTGAGGAAAATGAATATGAAGGACAATGAAATTGCTTCCAAAACCATCATAGGATGATAATACGCGTCACACCATTTCTTCTAGTATATGGCACACCTCGTGGGTCCTCTCAGTTGAGGAAATATTTTCATTCAAAGTTAGAGTACCCAAATGTATGGGCCAATTCACCCAAATCCAATGAAATAATAACAAATTATAATAATGTGATCTTCAAGCATGTATGGTCATTGGTTGGCCTATCCAAAGTAAGGTCATTTATTAGCCTATATATACATATGACCAAATTCCAACAATAGGTAAAAAAAGTGAATTGATATAATTCACATTCAATGATTGAATGAAAAATTATGTTTTCTGAACGTAACAATTAAATCATGTATGCAAGCGATTGGGTGCAATGAAGTTCTGGGTAATGTTTTTATTTGATGTTTTGTTTTGGATGAAGTATATTTCCCAATCTATTTTGTTGCATAGAAACAAAGTGTGTGTATCTACGAGGAAAGAAAACATGTGGAAATTGGTGTCGATTTGCTTAATGACTTGGTGCACATGGAAATATCGATCAAAACGAACATGAACGATGCATGCAATGCATAAAGCACTAAATTACGTGATGTCTAGTACAATGGTCTGCATTGATGCAATGGATGTCTGAGTAAGGAAATTCCACGATGGGTGGTGCAATGGTCTATATTTGTGGTTATGATTGATCTGGTGCACAAGGATATATCTCTAATATGGTGCAATGGTCGGTATTTGTGTGATGAAAGAAAAATTGCTTATGTTTGATTTGGTGCACGAGAATATATCTCTAATATGTTGTGTAGAACTAGTGTATGATGGTGATATGTTTCCATGAGACTAACAACGAAGATATCTAATGTTTGTTATGTATTTCTAGACATCAAGCTTCTACTAGATTGACTTTTGTGACCATCCCATGTTCCTCTATAGCACAAAATTAATTCACCACAATTATTCTTCATTGATGAAACTGCCAAAAAAACTGCAATACCTTGAGCTAAAAACGTACGGTGTTCGAATCTCACAATTTTCATCCTTTCAATTTGTTTAATACTAGTTGAAAAAATTGCATTGGAATTCATATTTCATAATTTTTTCGTCGATCCAAGAGAAGTCTCGTGAAAATTTGAAAGGCATGGTTTCCATGTCATTAGAGAAAAACATCTGTTTTTGAATTGGAGCAATGAGTATATATTTGGATCAAGGTTTGTTGTGTGCTCTGTATGATATAGTTGTTTTTTGGAGTACATTTAAACTCACTGTGGAAGGTCGAGCATCTAATTGTCATGATTGTCATATGGAGGGTCGAAGTTTGTCCTTAGTCAAATCAATGTGCTTTCCTGTAAATGTTGTAAGTTTGGAGCATAATGTATTTTGAGTTCCTTGCATATATGTGTTTTTTTTAGGTTAATCATGTGTTATAGTCTGTTATTATATATATTAGAGGGATTTATGCTATCAAGTACAAATTATATAGAGGTCGAAGTTTTAGATTCTTCCAACAATGTTTGTATGTTTAATACGTGGGTCTTATTGTTGTAGTTTCTCATATTCTATTAACATTGTCAAATTTCCAATGCTAAGGGTTTATTGTATGAGATTTATATATGTTAATAAGTACTAGTATGTCTTAGGGCTGAATTTAATGTGCATTTTTTGTGTGTTTTTTAGAAGATTGCTTGAAGAACCACAATGTTGTTTGGCAAAGTATTTATTAGAGTTGGATGAATTTGTATGTTTCAATGCATTTAGTGCTACAACTAATGCCATGTACAATTGAGGGGACAAAGTTTTGTGTTGTTGTTGTGGCTATGGCTGTGTGTATTCCCCTCTTAAGGTATGACTGTGTGAACCTCGTGTTGTATTGATGATATGAGGTGTTGGGCGAGAATATGTCACTGTTGCGTCTTGTTGTTGTAAATATTCAACAATGTTAATGTATTGAGCATAGCTAGGGTTTGATGTATTATTGAGCATACTGATCATTGAGCTAGGGTTTCTGTATGGCCATAGTTTCTCAAATTTTATTGTTGATGGGAAAACACATTCATAATCATAATAGTGTAGTGAAAATAGTGAAAGTGGAGTGACAACAATGATCAAGCACAATTTCAAATTGAGATTATAGAAGGTAGTGTGATCTATAGTAACGTAATCTATCTTATTCAATTATTTTTTCTTAAGGGTGGTTGGGTGGTGCTTGGAGGAGAATAGAGACTCCTTTAGGATGGAGTCTAATACATCTTCAATATTAGGGGTTGTGGGTGTTGGTCTATATAAATCACTTATTAAATGACTGAACAACACACATTTAATTATCAATCCAGGGACATCTATTTATTCCATTGCCAGTTGCACTGTCTGTGCCGATACACCAACAAGAAGTATTTTCAATGAAAAGAAATCGTTGTTGAAGTAAAATGCTGGAAATAAATCACTCATGCAGAAATAAAATAATCCACAAGATTGAAATCACACTTCAATTGATCTGTCTAGCTCGCCACACAATAAGTACCCAGATGGTATCTCTATTATCACATGTGTAACATCGTATAAAGTATTGAAATTGAAGCAGATATATTCTCAGCTGAACAACAGAAACAACACTATAATGATACATAAATTGAAATACAATTACATACACACAACTACTTTAATCACTGCAATCCCTGCTAAGAAGGAGGGCCCTTCCTCCCTAGTAGGGCACAGGTAGAGAAGGAAATTTAACTGAAAATAAATAGAATCAAACATATAACAACAATAACATGATGATCTGTATTAATCCGAACACAATTACACAGCCAAAACAATGTTGTTCTTCGCTAACCTCTCGACCTCAAGGGCCGAGAGATATATAGTGGTTACATCAGAAAATCCATGGATAGATCAGTCATGAGAATCTTATGATTCTCATGCTGATCAAGATAGAACTCATATAGTTATAACAACTTCCTATTAAAGTTCTGATTAGAAAATAAAATATTACAATCAGAACTTCCCTTAGGTTGTTATCCAAAAAGTACAATGTTAAAAAATCTTACATCTATCATAATGAAAACACTTTTTCCCTTACCATTTATTGATCAGGTCTTGCATACTCTTTCTGGAAAAAAAATATTTTCATTTCTAGATGGGTTTAGTGGTTATAATCAAATACAGATTTCTCCAAAAGATCAAGACAAGACAACCTTTATTTGTCCATGGGGTACTTTTGCATATAGATTCCTTCCCTTTGGTCTGTGCAATGCACCAACAACCTTTCAAAGGGAAATATTAGGTATTTCTTCTGACCTTTTGAATGATTTTCTTGAAATTTTTATGGATGATTTTACATCCTACGAGGATGCCTTTGAGACAGCATTAGCTAAATTAGAAAAAGTGTTGGAACGTTGTGAACAAACTAATGTTGCTCTGAGCACGGAAAAATGCCACCTGATGATGACCGAGGGAATTGTGCTGGGATATTTTATTTCAGCAGATGGAATCAAGGTAGATCCTGCAAAAATTGAGGTAATCTCGAAAATCCTGACCCCTAAGACTCCGAAAGAGGTACGTAGTTTTTTGGGACATGCAGGATACTATAGGAGGTTTATAGAGAATTTTTAAAAGATTGCATCTCCTTTATTCTCATTACTGATGAAAGAGGCAGAATTTGCAAGGAAAAAATAGCATGAGCATGCCTTTTTAAAGTTGAAGAACTGTGTAACAGCAACACCTGTTTTACGAGGACCAAACTGGAAATTTCCGTTTCATATTGCTACAGACGCATCTGACATGGATATGGGTGTTGTTTTGGGGAAGATTGAGGATAAGAAGCCTTATGCCATATATTACATCGGCAAGAACTTGACTCCAGCAGAACTTAACTACACAATAACTTGACTGCATCACCGGGTACCAAGTATTTCTACACACTGACCATGCTGCAATTCGATTTTTAATGAACAAACCTGTTACTAATGGTAGAGTTACACAATGGTTATTACTGTTACAAGAATTTGACATTACTATTTTAGATAAACCAATAAAAGATAATGTAGTTGCTGGTTTCCTTTCTAGATTAACTATAAATGATGACTACACTGCTACTGAGGATTATTTTCCAGATGAGTATCTTTTTTCCATTTATACTTACTCACCATTGTATGCATATATAGCCAATTACCTTGTTGTAGGAAAATTCCCACACCAATTGTCTTCCAAGGAAAGAAGGAGGATTATACAACAAAGTGCTACCTACTCCTGGATAGAAGGCAATCTCTATCACACCGGGCTAGATTTCCAGATTAGGCGATGTGTTAGAGAATATGAGGTATTTGAGATCCTAAAGGCTTGTCATGAGGAGCCTTGTGGAGGAAACTTCGCTGATAAGAGGACAGGACAGAAAGTACTCTCAATGAGGTACTATTGGCCAACTATATTCGAGGATTCCAAGAAGTTTGTGAAAGGATATGATAGTTGCCAAAGGATGGGCTAGCCTCTAAAATCAGATGAGATGTCGTTACAATCTCTGATAGTAATAAAACCATTCGAGAAATGGGCCATAGACTTTGTGGGGCCAATCAATCCTTCATCACAGAAAAAATAATACATATTGGTTTGCACCGATTATGTCACAAAATGGTCGAAGCAAGGGCACTAACTAGAGCAATAGAGTAGGTTGTTTCAGACTTCCTGTTTCAAGATATTTTTGTCCGCTTCGGGATACCCAAAGAGATAGTGACACTGGGGTCCTCAATTCAAATCTTATTTGATCAGGAAGTTGGTTGAAAAGTATGGAATCCATCACAGAATCACCACACCATATCATACACAAGAAAATGGTCAAGAAGAAAGCACCAATATAGTCATCGAGGGAATCCTAACAAAGATAGTAGCCAACCACTGAAGAAATTGGGCTGAGAAACTTCCAGAGGCAATGTGGGCTTACAGGACAACATGGAGGAATAATACAGGATTCTCACCATATGAACTGGTGTATGGTAAAAATTCCTTATTTCCCATAGAATTTGAAATAAATACATTAAGAACAACATTGCAGGTCAATCTAGATTTGAGTACAGCATAGACTCAAAGATTGAACTAGATCAATGAGTTGGAAGAGAAACAGTTGGCTGCTATTCAACCGACAGAAACCATCCAGTAGCAAAGATCTAGATGGCATGATGGGTTTATTAAGAAGAAAAATTTCCAGAAAGGAGATTGGCTCTTTTGTATGATTCAAGGTTCAAATATTTCAAAGGCAAGCTCTGCACTAGATGGCTAGGTCCTTATGAATTGGATACGGTCTTTGATAATGGGACTGTACAATTGGTCACCATTGACAGTGCTAAGACACTGTTACTAGTTAATGGGCACCGTCTAAGGTTATATCATCAACCTGCTTCGAAGGAATCATTTTTCAACATTGTCACGGACTTTGATCTTCATGTTACGACAACATGGGAACATTCTCCTCTGAATCCTTAAAAGTTGAAATTCCAATAAGTGAAACAGTTGAAAACCACCTTTGTGGCAGCTGTTACACCTGTTAAAATAAATAATAATATAAATTTAAAAAAAATATAAATAAAAATAAAATAAAAAATTAGAAGAAAAATAAAAATAAATCTAACCGTGAAAACCCCTTTCCAGGGCACAGTCAGACAACCAGTAACAGTTGAAACCCACTCTTGTGGCAGTTGTTACACCCATGTTTTTCTCTCTGTAATATCATCTTCCCTTCCTGATCTATGTCATAGGATGATGGTATTTATGTAATTTCATTTTTTGTACCAATTTCTTCTGATTATTATGTTTTTTTTTAGAATAATTTCAAAGTTGTTTTGGTTGTTACACATGTAACAGCCGACTGCCACAAATACTGTTCTTTGTAATTCATTCCATAAACAGAAATAACTATGCCGGCTAAACACAACAACATGAGCGCTGTAAGCAGGACGCTGTCAACTTAAGTCTTCTTCCACGTCACCTCAGGTATGTCATTAAAAAGGTAAATGATTGTCATTGATGATTCGGTGATTAATTGAAAAAGTAATGACGCTCCTGTGACGGCCGTGGGCGACTGTCACTATTAAAGTGGGGGAGGGGATATGACTTGAAATCATTGCAAAAAGGTTGTAATCATAAATATCTATTAAATTCGCATGCACCTAATCAATAACAGAATTGCTAATGATGACCGAATCCAATTGGAAAAGCGCGTGTGTACGAAATCCCATCACTTTCCATAATAAGTGATTTATGAATATTAGTGTAGGGTACGATTTGGTAAATCCGTGAAAGTCATCACCTTTCATCAACCTCCTTCTAAAACCTTGCATTCTCATTTGTAAACACATCGAAGGGGATAATCAGAGGTGCCGAGCAGCAGCTAGTTCAGAGACAAAGTGATGTTACAGTAGGATTGAACAAAAAAGAAGTGAACTCAGAAACTCAGTGATATTGCAGTGTTGTCGGACATTAAGAAGAAAATTTAGAAACAAACAACAGAGATGGGTGGAGCAGTGGTCAGTCATGAGCCGGACTCTATGGATGCTCTGCATAATTTCCCAGAGGCTTACCACATATTCAAAGATGTTGGATGGGTCAAGTTTTTCCAAAATATTGAAGGCTCAGACGAGGTAGTGGCAATTAAATTTGCTCAAAACTTGAACAATAATCAAACCCGAGTAAGAGGCATGCAAGTGGAGGTGACTGAAGAGGTAATTTCCTGGGTAACTTCATTACCAGTAGAAGGGAAGAGGTGGTTTAATAGAAAAATCAATGATCCCTCCTTGAAAGAGGATTTCCTAGTAGGGGAAGAGAAACTGGAGAAGAAAGGAAGAGGAATTGACAGAATGTCACTTCCTCATCCTTGGGAAGATGTTGCCCTAGGCTTGATCAAATATATCTCTTACGAAGGGAGATCCACGATAGTGTTCAACTATCACTTTCCTCTACTTAACCACCTTCGGCACCAACAAGGAATCAATCTTCCATTCTATCTTCTTGGAAACATCAAGCACATGGCAGCAATAGTAAAATTGACAGCAGACCTGGAGGCATGCGTAACTAATCACAGACTCATTAAGCTAATTTTGTTGGATGCCCTAGGCTAGCAAGGAAAAACTTGGGAATAATTCAAGAGGAAAAGACCAAGGACAAGCCGGGGGAAAAAGACCACGACTTCAGGAGGAAGTCAGATAGAGGAGGAGACCCAGACTCGATCAGCTAGAGTAAGAATTGGGAAGAAGCCTATTGATGAACCAATTGGGGACAGAAGACCGAAATAGAGAGTGAAGGTCAACATACCTACAGAACCCTTTCCTACGACCGAGAAGCAGACGAAAGCAAAAGTTTTAGAAGAATAAAGGAAACCTTCCTCATCAGGTAAGGACGAAACCAATGCCTTGTGTTTAGAAATTGAAAGATTAAGAAAGGAAAGCGAGGAATTGAAGTGAAAATTATCTGAGGGAAGGGAAATTCCGATGTCAGTATGCATGACATTTTTTCAAAAATTAACAGCAGCGGGATATAATGCCCATAGAGAAAATATCAGCCCAATAGTAGAAGCAGAATAGTAGGAGGCTGATCAAAAGAACCCGTTGATGATAATGTTGTTACACAAGAACTAGTATTCAAAGCAAAGCCTCCTATAATAATTCACCTAGAAGCCGACCCACAAGAACATGTGGAAGCCACTCCTATTGTAGAAGAAACAACAGTAGACACAAAGGAGACTCTAGGGAAAAACAAAGGGGATGACACACAATAACCCACCAAAGAGGCTAGTGATACACAAGAAGAGGATGGTGATACACAAGAACCAGCAGTAGAGGTGGAACAACCCCATGAAGTAGAGCCTGATACACCTATTTTTGATAGAGATATTGAATCTAGGAGAACGTTGAGTCCCATATCGGGATGGAACTCTGAGAAACTCCTGTTAATTTATGAGTTACAAAAATGGAATCAAGAAGCAATATCCCTTTGGGATGGGATGTTTTCGCTAAAGGAACATCAAAGAGAAATAGACACTTTACATGAAAGATGGATGGAAGCAGAATTGAAGAAAAAGTGGGGGGATTACAAGAAGAAAGAATCTCTGAAGAAACAAGAAGAACATCTGCTGCTGTTACAGGATCAAATTCGAGACCTCACCATAGATAAACAGAGACTTCGTCTTCTTGCCCTCAACTTGTTGGGTTGTAGGCGGCCTTCTCCATCATATCCTATTTTTATATGGGAATGTTACTTCTTGTTTCGATTGAAAGCCATTATGGAGGACAAGCCAATTTTATGTTCCTCCACCCGTACATTTCTAGATGTTTTCCGTGCCTCAAATTTTGATGAGAAAAGTTTGTTGTGTGAATTTTTTTTACAAAACATTATTTGTGAACATGTGAGTATGCAGATGATTGTGACACTATTCTCTTATATGGGAGATCTTCAATTAAGGGATTTTGTATCCTTCATGAGGAATCAGATTGAATGGAATTTGGCCATTAAATCTGTGGAGACTAATGAGGAGAAGAAAACATTACGGGTTCGGGCAGAACCAGGATGGGCTGCTGAGCTGAGACGAGAATTCAAGAGAATATTGAGTACCCTTGGGATTAAAGAACTAGCTGCCACCTATAGAAGAAGAATTGTGGGTTTTTGCCTCAATCAATTGCAATAATGAAGAGACGAGCTTTGACAGGGTGTTTAAAATGCACATAAGCCAGTAGTGCTGAGCTATTGAAGGGAGATCCATTCTCATTCCAGAATTTCATGGTGGCTGTTACACATGTACCAGCCTACGTACATATTGTGCAATACCTTGGTGCTTTGCGATTGGAATTTAAGTTCAAGTTTCCTTTGATATGGTTGCCCATTGAGGATTACCAGACCAATTACGAATTAAGTTAGTATGAGTCAGAATCCTGGGTATGACAGTTGATGGCCAATCAGGGATAAAGGTCTGCAGACGAGGACACAGCTAGTGCTTATGATCTCACCGACCTGCACCGAAGGTATTCCCATGAGAGATGAGTTTGAATGAGGACATGCAAGTATTTCAGTTATCTTCCTTTTTGCACATTTTTCCTACACTTATCTTCCTTATTTTTCTTCATAGCCATAACCTATGGGAGTATCTTTACCCCTTTTTCCTACCTTTTTACCCTGACTTGTATTGTTTCACCTTGCTTTCTTTGCTTTTCCAATTCACCAATTATTATGATCTACTATACCTTTTTATGACTAAATGATGGTGAATGTTTGGAGAAAGGTTGATGATCTTTGTGTTGTCCTTTCAGATGTAAAAGATCCTGGACACGGAGTTCACAGGAGCAGTTTGGATGGTGCTGTTACAGCAAAGCGATGCTATTACACCTTGCTATTACAAACCTGCCAGCAAACCGTTGTTACACTCTGCTGTTACAGAATCATTGGAAAACTGCTGATATAGTTGTACCATTGACCGATCTTGTCTATATTGTTGTTGATCTGTCCTTTGGAAGTTGCACTACATGATCCTTTTGAGTGGCCTTGTTAAGTTCTCTATAGTCAACACAGACCCTCCATTTTCCATTCTTCTTCGGAACTATGACAAGCGGAGACACCCACTAACTGTCGGAAATAGTGTAGATGAAATTAGCATTAAGGATTTTCTGCAATTCTTATTTTACTATCTCCTTAATTGCAGGGTTCATTTGACGCTGAGGTTGTCTAACAGGTTTGAAATCATCTGTAAGGTAAATACGGTGAGTGCATAGGGTAGGATGAATTCCTTTCATATCAGTATAGTCCCATGCAAATGACTTTTTGTATTTCTGTAACAGTTGTATCAGCAATCTACTTTGTTCAATAGTCAGGTTAGGATTGATGTTTAAACATTTTCTAGGTTCGATTTCAACGGGACTGCTGATAGTAAGTGGAGTTGTTTTCAAATGTTCAATAATTACATCATCTTCCTCTCCTTCTTCTCCCAAGTCTCTAATGGAGGTAACAAGGAGTGGATCACTGATGAAACCGTTAATAATATCGTCCTATGTTTCATCCTTAAAGTATTGTGCTTTTCCAAGAGTCAGAAGAAGTAGGAAAAGATCAGATTCAAGTGAAAATTCATCCCACTAGGGACTATTCAAATCCATATGAGGTTTCGCTGGGGGATAAATATTTAGGTTCTGAGTGGCCTGCCCATCTAAGATCACC
The DNA here is from genome assembly GCA_034641835.2 of Pinus albicaulis. NCBI lineage: Eukaryota > Viridiplantae > Streptophyta > Pinopsida > Pinales > Pinaceae > Pinus > Pinus albicaulis. The sequence goes on along the minus strand of CM076575.1, from coordinate 396,408,128 downwards.
ATAGATCTGGACTTACATCCAATATATGCATCTATAGTGGCTAGCCACAGTCTTCCCAAGATTAAAGGATTACCCCCCATATTGGATTTGGTTTGTAAGATAAGAAAGTCATCTGGATAGTTCCAGGAGGCCACAATGATAACCACATCATCAATCATTCCTTCGGGCTTAACACGGGACCTATCTGCTAGTTCAAGAATTGTAGTTGTAGTTCTAAGTCCATGAAGTCCTAGAGAGATGAAGGGGTCTTTAGTCATAACATTAATAGCTGCCCCTAGATCAATCAGGGTATTATTTATAGGATCACTGTCAATATGGACAGTTACTATGGGTTTTCCTGGGCCATTATAATTGGTCAACAAAGGCTGATCAATCATAATATCGGGCAATTTTCCCAAGACATGAATAGTAGCAGGGTCCTTAGGTTTCCTTCCAGGTCTTTTAATGCATAGATCCCTCACTGTTTCAGCATAGATAGGCACTTCCTTAAGAGCTTGTAACAACAAAATCCATACATATAAATTTTGCATGTCCTTAAGGAATTTAGATTCAGGTTGTAAGACTAACCCAATTTCAGTTAGTCGTTGAGGGTATGGGGGATTCTGAATGTTAACAGCTGAGTCAGCTACCATAGATGTACCAGTCTTACTCGAATTGGTTGCTGTCAGAATAGCAGACCTTCCCGAGCTGGCTGTTATAGGTGTAACAACTGGTGATGTATTAGTTATTACATGTGTAACAACTGCCTCAGAATCGTCCATATCTTTTCTGGGCGATTCACTTTCTTCGATAATAATGGGGGTGTGTTCAGATCTGATTATTTTCCCTGACTGAAGTTGAACCTCATTAAGTCCAATAGAGTGATAAGGTAAGTCTGGAGGGTGACCGGAGCATCCATGCTCTGAGCTGCCTTAATATATGGATTGGGGTTAGGTTGTACATGTTACACATTATTTTGTCACCATGACATTTTGATGTCTATATGGGTTCATCAATACCTATATAATGCTCCCTTAGAAGTCTACAACCCTAAAGTTCCTAAAACAAGTTCTGAATTTGGAGAAAAGCTTGCAAAAATCATAAAAATACTTGTACCACACTTTTCCTTATTCTTACCTACGACACCACACTATTTTTCTCTAGAAATTGCGGAGCAGACCGCACGTTTTCTTCATTAAAAATGTGGACCCTTGTAAAAGGTAAAATGAAGTCGAAAATAAATTCTAGAAGCCCAGCTGGTCGAATATTCTCCCAGTTGGAAGCTTCTAGAATGCGTTATCCAGTCGAAGCCTTACTCCCTCCATTATCATGAACATTCATCCCTTAATTAAAGGAGCCTATTCCTTGGATTTTGGAACTTAATCCCTTGATAAGGGGACTCTATCCCTTCCATTTTGGAGTTGTAACCACTTTCCTTCTCCTATAAATTGAAGCTTTGGTTCAGTCTCAAGGGTACATGCTCACATATGTAAAACTTCTCTATGCATTTTGTATACACTTAGTACTTGCTTTGTACTTGGTAGCTACGATAGAGAAGGGAATTGCTGAAGAAACATACTCTTTTCTAGCTGCGAGAATGATTACATACTCATAGTTAGGCTGGTCCAAAGAGTGGAAAGGCTTGTCAGACCTAAGAAAAACACTTGTTCCGGACCCCCGGAAGGACCTGTATGACATCAAGGCGAACGCGGTTGTAAGACTCCTTATTTTATTTAAAGATAATACAATTGGATCATGTTTTCTCAATAAGTTGTTTATGTGTTTACTTGAATGAATTATTTCTTAAATTCCTTGATCATTAAGATAGATTTGTGATTTCTGAATTACTATATGTCGTAGGTACTGCTGATTCTCTTCTATGTCTTTGTTTGTAGATCTTAAGAAGTGACTTATTGAAGCATCGGGAAAGAAGAAATAAACTAGCATTGGATCATAGGTAGTTCCTTTCTTCATCATAGATAATTCTTAATCATATGTAATCTAGAGAAAATAGTTTACAAAGTTTCTTGTTTGTTTCTAGCTATCCTTGTGATACTAGGGAGATCCTTCTTGTTCGCAGGAACGATTTATCCGCCTAACAAAATGGCGACCATACTGGGGAAAAAAAATTTTGAGCTTATTTTTTTATTGAGTTTGACTTTTGAAACCATTTTTTCTGATTTTGATTAGTTTGTACTAGTTTGAGCAAATTAGCCTAAGAATCCCTGAAAAGTAGATTTAGAATTTTTTATTTTTCTTTAAGTTTTCTGGTCTCCGCATTTTTTCTTTCAAAACAGTGCAGTCATCTCCGTAGTTTCTTTGTCTAAACAGTGCGGCACCGCACTTTTGTACTTTGCAACCTGCGGACCCTGAGAAAATTTTTGAAAAACTTAAAATTCTCTTTTCTGGTTCTAGCTTACAAGATTATTTGTGATTACCCAGACTTGTATTCACTGTAAAAAGCCTCTTGTAAAAGTTTCTTATATCATTTCTAAGTTTTGAGTGATTTTCTAAAGATTTTCATTTTACAAGTGATTTTTGTTTTCTCTTTGTGTTGCTCTAAGATCAGGAACTATGAGATACCTTAGATCACTGGTATTTCATTGTTTTCTTACTGAGACTTTGAATTTATAGCAGAAATTGCTTCTATAAAAATTAGATTTATTTCTTATTTGCAAATCTTAAGAGACTTTTAGTTCAAAAAGCCTTGAATCTCGTTTCAAAACCACCATTGGATGATTTTGATTCCTTCATTGGATAAGCAAAGAATTTCTTGGTTAGATTAAAAACTGAGCAAAACATCCTTAAAATTTTTAGAGTTTTTAGTCTTAAAATTTACATCTTTAGAGTTTTAAAAGTTCAAAATTAGTATTTTTAGTTTTGAGTTTTAAGTAATCATACTTTTCTTTTGCAAACTGTTTTATTTGTAGTTTCAGACTTGACCGATAAAAAGGATTTCTTTTTGAGCAATTAATCATTGAGTTCTCATAGAAAAAGATTTCTTTTCATATGTTCTTGTTTTTAAAAAAGAAGGATTGAAGTTTCAAAGCAATTCCATTTCTCAACTCTTTCTTTTAGATATATTTCATTGAAAAGAAACAATTTTTTTTCATATAGATGCATTTTAGTGTTTTTTGGAGTCGGGTCATTATACACCATTGAAGTTTCACTTTCATACCCATTGTCCTAAGAAACAAACAATTAAAATTAACACTTAATTAAAATCAACCTAGCAATTTTTATTTTTCTAGGGCTCTTTCCACCAATTTAGCTTAGGCTAGTGTCTTGGATTAGGTTTTAGTTAACTCTCCAAGACAGTAAAAACAAACAAGTAGTCAATCTTGCGGTAGGGAAATTCTAATAGTAACATATATGCTCTGGGAAGCTCCTCTTAAAGGAGTCAAGCACGAGATCATATCCGAACCAATGGGGTAATCAATCCTTCCTCATTGGGAACGATAGAAAATATACACGTATTAACATCGGTAAACCTCGGATTGACCATTGTCGAGGAGCCTGGGGTCACTTGTCGGTAAACCTTGGATTATGTGAAGGAGCCTTCAAGGGGATTGAGCTTTGTTACTCTGCCCTTGCGTGTGTATCAGATCGTAGACTGTTCCCCCAGGTATATTTGTTCCTGTTGGTGACTATTGATCATATCAGCCCCTGTTAAATTTTGGTAATAAATCCCCTTTAAAACCATGCGAACCCCCTTGGTTTTGCCTGAGAAATCCATTTTCCATCTATCGTTCCCCTCCTTTGAAACCAAAATGCACTAAAAGGCCGAAAAAACCCCACAATCGAAAATATATCAATCTGTAGCCCCTTTCGTTCAAGCCCTCTCCACCTTCTCTCCCATGTGACTAGAAGCTGAAACCAAATGCTAGCCCTGAAGGTGTTCACCACATAAGGCTATCGGGCGCATTCTGAGCCGTCTGATCAAACCATAGATCAACGTACCGTGGCTCTCCCGCCTTTGTGGTCCCCGCGCCCAAAAACACTGTTCAAAACCAGTTGTATTCATCGCACCGCCTTTAAAGGGCAGGCAATATTTTCTATTTTGGAGTGATTCCATACACCGTGTGACGCGTGTCCTTGCGTACGGCCTGAATACCACCCTCCATCGTGCGTTAATGTTTGACCAAGGTCATGCAGTGATATTCATCACATCCGTCCGATCTAGAGGTCCTCATCCAACGGTAATCACTCTTCCAAGCTGCACAAATGATAAAAAGGGGAAATCATACCCCTGGCTCACTGTCTATCACCTTTGACGGTCTTTCAACTGTCGATCTCCTCCCGAGATCGGACGGTCAAGATTTCATTATTCCCACCATCGACCGGTCTCATGGTCAGCACTCCACGTCATCCTTTCCACATAATCTTTCGTACGTACACCCGTTAGTCGTTCCACGTGTGTGTAACATGTTTCCTCCTTTCGTATATATTCCAGTCTTAAAGCAAATGTTCATTCATTTTACGTTAAAAAAAAACCTCCGCCCAGTACGCCCGCCACAGTTCCACTTCGTTTTCATTTCCACCCTGCATATTTCCACCATTTCATCATGTCTCTCTATTACACAGTCATCTCCATTGCATCTCCATCCCGATGCATCTGTTTTATTCACGACTTTGTGTGTTTTGCAGGTTTGCAGCGACGGAGAATTATGATAATTTGCAGCATCCATTGCAAAAGCCGAGAACACGTTAAAGGACCAGTTTTTCAGAGGCGGAATTCATGAAGAAAGTCCTGGGTAGGTGCTGCGACATGACATCCATTAAAGAAACAAGGTTATACTTTGACAAGCTTCCCAAGGTCATTCAAGAGGCGCCGATTTCACAAGATGGAGATATCAATGGAGCAGATAAATAATATCAGTGAACGGTAGAGAATTAAAGACAAGTAGCTGAAGATTTTGGGGGCCTTGTTCTAACCTTTTGAAGCAGAGTACCAGATTGAAGATCCTGCACATCATTCGAAAGATTTATACACAGAAAAAAATGCCCACAAGGCTTTATTTCAACAGATTTTTCTTTCCAGGAAAGGACAGATGTTTATGTGATTTTACTGCTTTGTCGTGTCCTCGGAGAGATTTCTGCCCAGTGCATTTATTTCAGTTAGCAGGCCACAGAGTACATTCAGCACTACAGTGCCATCAAGCAGTATGGGCGGGCACTTTTCCACCATTTTGTTTTAATGATACAATTAAATGTTCATCACCTACTCCCTTATCGAGCTTTCTTGTTCTCCTATAAATCTCCCGAAGAATAGATAGTTTAGGGTTCCAGATTTTATTAGAAAACCATGCGGTGAAAGGCTTTTTGTATACATTTTGTAAATCTCTTGTATGAAGGCTCGGAGACCATAGGGTCTCAGTGAGGAGGATTTCTATCTATTAAAGAGGATTCTGGTCTTTGGTATTTCACAGTGTGTAACCTCTTCTCTTATGTGTTACTTTAATATATCATTTCATTTCATCCATATTTCCTGTATCATGTTTTGAAATGCGAGTGGCTCACTGATTTTTGGTATGGATTCATCCTAGTCGATGCCCATGCTCGGATCAGTCAAGCGCTTTAAATATGGCTCATGCATGATATTTTGTTCCATTATTCATCTAAATCGTATTTCTGCTATATTAGCTTCTTTGGGAGGGTGCTTTTAAAATGCTATCGTCATGTATGGATTCTTAGATTGGTAAGCCCATGCATTAGGGTATTGTATATCAATGTTAGCTAATATCTCCTCAATATTTCTTTCATTACATACACCTTCTGATAATTGACTTCTATGATGTATTACTTGAATCGGCCCTCTTTACAGTAAATTCTCTCTTAACTATCTGATGTCTTTATATTGGAATCTTGCATCTTGCCTCTGCAGTATTCCTTTCCCTGTGACACTTTCTGAGGGTCTTGGTACCATTTAAATCATATTTCCCTGTTTACAGGAGATAGCATGTGAGCTGAAGCTGACAACTTCATACATTACATTATACTCTCCTTGCTATGATAAGATGTCCTAGGCACTGGTCTATCACAACTCTAGGCTGTCTCTAGGAGCGACAATAGTGACCTTAGTGGCCATCAACTCTAGGATTATTCCCAAGGTGACGTTGGAGGGAAGATCCCACTGTACCTAGAATAGACGTCAGCTAGACTCACTTGGACTCTCCAGAGGGTTATCTTCATTCAAG